>JARFJB010001741.1:90000-1327500 GCA_036346205.1 Vesta saturnalis | reverse complement strand
GAAAAGTGTGCAAAAATTATATTATAGCATAAGAATGTCCATTTTGGCCACACCGTGTACCGCAAAAGTACACAGACCTATCGTTACTTGAACGCCAAGTATCATCACCATCCAGCGTAATTCGGATCAGTGGTAAAAACGGTGATAACAAGATCGAAGCGCCTAGCAGATGGAAACGACTTCCGGCAAGAAACAAATATGATCAAGATCGCGTTTCTACAAAATGGGTTCTCCTCGAAGAACGTAAAGAAAACAGAAAAACCATCGAACGCAAAATAATGTAAGAATCAGCCTATAGCCAAGACCCGTTTGTCATTTGTGAGAGGTGTGGATAGATAGGATCGCTCCTGAAGAAACACCGCATTGAGACCATCTTTACCACCAACAATAACATCGGCAACTTGCTCCAGAACCCGATGACGAAAATTCGACTCGAGGAGCAAGGGGTGTGCGAAGTACTATGTGGAGAGTGTGCATAGCATGAACCCAACGACGCAAACGTAAGACGATAAGAACATAGTAACGCGGTACTGCAGAATCTGGCAACCTCTTCGCAGACCCAACGTGTGCAGGAGGCAACAAACAAAACAGACTTCGATAACGTCAATATGCTAGCCAACATCCAAAATGAAACTCACCAAATATTTCGGGGATAGAGAAAATCCCGTTCAGCATGAACACACGGGACGATACACAAAGGTTACCCAATACCTGGAGGTCGCTTCTAAAGAAGCACTGACCAGCTACCACACGGAACAACACCCAAACATCTAAAAAGGGAAAACCAAATGAAAGAAAGTAGTAGAAGCGGCCGAAATCGAAGTGAAAGGAAAGCTACAAGAAGTCGAGTACGGATTACCTGAAGATGGCTAGCACAATTTAGCCGAAACGTCGTGATAAAGGAGGCAACGTGGAAAGAAACCAGAAAAAACGAAAACAATATATATATATATATATATATATATATATATATATATATATATATATATATATATATATATATATATATATATATATATATATATGATTATAATACAGAGTACAATATTAAAATACGCTGTGTGCGTGACAATGTCCGAGGCCAGATTTCCGGCTCCAGTCTTCAATGGAGATCCATAGGCGAACCACGTTTCCAACTGCAAGATCCTCCATAGGTCCTTTTCCTTTAGTAGCTAAACCAGCAGAAAGTCGTCGTTTTTTCAGCCTGAAAAAGAAATGATATTAATATCAGGCTCTTGTGACTCGGAGCAAACATCGCTGTCTGAAATTTGTATAGGTACTCCTTGTAGAACCACCTTGCGCATGCGTTTGTTCGTTGTCTGGTAGGTGAGGTTGGCTTAAGCAGGATCTTCGGCGATTACCTTCGCACGAAAGAAGGCAATGTCTGGTCGGCCCAATTAACTGGAGAAGGTGAACCAGTTCTCTTTGTGACGAAGGATTTCCGGCGGCACCCTCTCACTGATAGCGGCGACTTCCATGACTTCCGGGTTGTCCGTGGGGTCGACGAAGGGCTCAAAAGCGCTGATAGTCGGTATAGACGTGATCGATAGGTACAGCGATGACTTCTTTCGCTTCTTCTGCAGCCGGAACCCTTTGTCGGGCGATGTGGACCCATTATCTGCTGCATCGGGGATCGTTCGCGCAGCTACTATGAGTGCAGTAGCCGGAATCTCCTCCTCTGTCTTCTTATCCTTGGTATTTTTTTCTACCTACTCTTGCTGCTGAGCTTCTGGCTACTAGGGGTCATCCATGCAAGCAATGGAATGCGGGACTGATGCGTTGCCAATTAACGTTGATGCTTCTTCCAACGGCTAAAAATTCATGTCTCTCGACAGAGTGAACAAATATTGACACTTCGAACACTAACATTCTTTCAGTAGTCAGTTCCCGCATGAAATATCGGTTTCACGAATAGTTTTCCTCTGTATCTTTATGTGTGAAGCGCATAGCAACACTCCTTACCCTCAGCTTTTTATAAATGTACCAGGTTTTACTATTTCGATGATTCATAGGGTAACATTCCATTAAGACAACCAACGATCCTTTCACTTCTTATGCTCCCTTGTAACCGTGCTACATAACTTTCCCGAAACCAGTGAAACCTTTTCCATATTCCCGTAACGTAACGTAAACATTCTTTTGTAAACTATTTTTACTAAAACCCCAAAAAGTCTACCTACGATTCCAGTAGACACCTTCTACCCGTCACCATTAAAAACAACTCGCTATCGCTCTTTTTTTGTTCACATTACGTCACCATTTTTAATACGAAAGACCCGATATGCATTTAAATCCACTTAATATCGACAAGTACAATTTTAATAGACCGTCATCATACATTTACATATATAAAATTACTGTTACAATCAGCTATTATACAGTTATCTTAATCGATTGATTATAATTATTAGCAATACGAATATCACGAGTAGAATTATTGTAATAATTCAATTTATTAGCTAAATGAAATGTATATTGTAGTGGAAATATCACTAGTTGCACAGCAGCGAGTGGTGGTTCCTAAGGGTAACATAAATGAGAAATTGAGAAGTTAATCAAAGTTTGAATTATAAAAATATTTATTCTACGAGTTGTACTCTGCAAGACTGTAAATACCATGCATATAGTACTAAAACACAATTACTATTAATAATTTGGCAGTTTTATTATTCAAATTAACAAAATGAAAAAGGCGAAATGAATGAATTAATTGTTTGACATGATCATTACTATTTTTTGTCACGTTGAAAGCGCCATCTTTTTATCCAATGTGTATGCTGACTTTCCTCGATAAACCATTGTTACATCTCAATTTTGATGGGCTCTTAACTTGTATCCATGTCACAAAAATAGATTAAATTTTAATTTAATTTAACTTAGTTTAATTCTTTAAACCAGAAATAATAACTAATTCCTTATAAACCGATGTTACGGGCAAAACACTCACTAGGAACTAAAGGTAAAGTGCATGTTACCGACATAGCTCAGTGGTATAGGCAGGGTTCTTACTTGAAAGGGCACTAAACACAACTCAACAAAGTCAAAATCAAGAAAAATATGTCACGAAGGCGCCACCTACTAAATAAATTTATACTGGGAAAACGTCATGAACTAGAACTTAAAATAATGACCTAACAGGAAACCATAATGTTCACTCGAAGAGAAACCACTCACCTTTACCTGAAAATACATAAAGCTCAAACTTACACTTAAATCAAATTTTAAGCTTTAAAATCCGTAAAAATTGCTATAACTAAACTCAAAATTCATTATACCTTTTCGGTGTAAACTTCAACATAAATTACTGACTCAATTAACAAAAAAATAACTTGTCAACACGGTCATTAATTATTAAATTTCAAATAAATATTTGTCACAACAAAAATAAACAAAACTTACTTTACAATTCTGAATGCTAATAGCTTTAATTTCTGTAACTTTTAATATGGTGAAAATAAATACCCAAAAAAATTTACACTACAAATACCTCCACCTAGCTGAACCGGTTTTTAATTATAAAAAGGGAAGTTGTTCGTTACTGCTGGGGTTGTTCACTACTACCCGCTGCTTCCGCAGTTAACAATATACTTATAAGGGTTTTGACGTATATTATTCCTATTGTTTATAATGCTAGGTATAGATATATATATATATATATATATATATATATATATAAAACAAAATGAACAAACTGAAAAGGTATTTTAAAAGAAACAAACAAAAAGGTGGGCACCTTTTCGGTCCAGGGATTGGGAGATGTCCTCAGACAGCTCGGCTCTTTAGGTTTTCTGTGAAAATACGGTTAGCAAGGTTTTTAGATATTCAAAGGAACTAATCTTTAATTATATTGTTGCATTTTAGTTAAATTAATTCATTTAAAATAAATAAGAATTTTCTAATACGGTCCTGTTGGGTAGCTATCGGTAGCCGAATTATTTACAGTTATTATAACGGGGATAGCCGGTGTGCGTTGATATGATAACAAGGGTAACGCTCTTATACCTGTTTTGAAAGTCGATTAGAAAAATCAATACGTTTAAAGGGATTCTTTTATAGAGAATTTAAATGGTATAAATACAATTTTTCTACCTCTAATTTTTATGAAATGGACTTTTATATTGCCTTTATAAAATATAACTTTTACGGTCTACTATTTACCAACGTAGATTTAAAAGAAACTAACTAATTTGTACTGGGTTTTTGTTGATTAACTAACAATCTATTTACACTAATTATTAGGGAATAATATATTTTTAATTACTTGTCATACTTAGCGGAAGTTTTAGTAAAACAGATTTGGTGGAATACGTTCGTAGAGTGTTGCGGGTGCTGGCTGCGGGCACGCTTAGGCGACGGTCGATGAGTAGCTCCTTGCGCTTTTGCGTAAAGACTGACTACCGGGTGGCGCTAAGTCAGTAATAATGACACCTATAGAGCCTCTAAACCTTCTGGAACGATTTAGTTTACAGATTTTCAGGTACAGTACGCTTGTAAAAGTTACGAAACTGGGTGACCGAAATATGGTCTGATTGCGGGCGGCTTGCTGCTTTCAAGCTGTCGGCTTCCTGCACTTCGATTTTAATTATTTGGCCTAGTTTAGGCATGTTTGTGTGAGTCGGTGTGCGCTGTGTAGGTGGAACATCAATTACAAGAATCTGGGCAAATACCCGTTGTGCTGTTTAATCGATACCCCTGGCTATTGGTAGAATTGAGGCGATAGCCTTTCTATCCAATGGTGTAAGTAAAAGACTACATCGGGTGGTATAGTTAACTTACATGCAGGTGACAGCAGGCTAAGGTGTAATAAACCCTGCTAGTTCAGGCTGGCGGTGCCGAATAGTCTCGACTGAATGTAGGTGAACCGAACGGAACGAAGCAGAAAGATCGGCTGAAGCGGATAAGATAGCGGTCTGGGCTCTCCAGAGGTCCACCGGAATGAGAACAGAGGGCGGAGACGGCTTCCGGTCGGGATGGTAATGCGGTGATTGGTGTATAGACTGGCGTGGACTCTGACGTAACAAAACTCTTAACGTTTTTGAAATTAACGTAGGAGGGGATATAACTTCATTATTTGAGTTTTTCTGTAAATTTTAATTAAACAGCATAATTAGCAAATAACTAATTTGAAAAAATTTGTTAAAGGCGGTTGGCACTTTACAACTTTATTACTACAATAAAAACAAACAAAAACTTTCTGAAAATCAAAACGTTAAAACCACAATGGCATCGGAGTTTCCACTGAAACATTGAATAATTAAACTTTTAATTGCACCAAACTTTATTACAAACAGGCATATTAATATACAAAGCAAGTCATGCCACAAAGAAAACGACGTTTTCATTCTGGTCCAAATTCCATCACTATCAGCTGACAACTTTTCATTATAAATGTCGCACCAACACAAATATAATAAAATCCTGAATGGGCACGCTCTTTTTAATAATCTTATACAGGGTGATCCAGATTGTTTGAAGTGGTCCGCTTACTTCAAAAAACCTATTTTCCACTTATCCCATTTAGTGACCCCAACTATTTCCAGTGATGTATATACGGGTATTACTGATTGGGCGGGAAATTAAAAAGTGGATTATATATCAACAATAAATACAGCAAAATTTTAAATAACATAAATAGGCTGTATTTCTTGATTGCTGAACTACCTCCATCTTAATGTTATTATTAAAAATGCCAATAAGTAAATGGAATGTTTTTATTTCAATTTAGTTTTAATTTGACTGATGACGGAGATTATAGTCTTCGAAAGCTTATAATAGGTGCTGAAATGTCCATTATTTTCTAAGCATCATTTTACTCTACGCTTAATATCCTCCTGCTAACTGTTCGGTTATTGCATTAATGGCGTTCACTATGACATTCTGTAACTCCTCAACCGTATGCAAACGATTTGCATATACTACATTTTTAAGATGACCAAAGAGAAAGCAGTCGAGCGGAGTCAAGCAGGAAGATCGTGGTACCTATCGATTTTTGCCTATTATTCTATCACCGAACAATTGTGATAAATATACCAACGTTGTACGGGCCGTGTGGGCTGTTGTGGAATCTTGCTGGAAATACCCATTTTGAAGCTCATCGTCGTGCTGAATTAATTATTGATAGTTTTCGGCATTTATATTTTCACTAAAAAAAATTGATCCAATTATTCGCCATCTCGACATGGCCCTCCAAACCCCAGTCTTAACTGAATGTAATAGAGTTTCAATAAATATATGGGGATTTTCAGTTGATACGGAGCCGGTGTCACGAAAACGTTGCACAATTCGACGAACATGCTGTGTGAATGTTTCGTAGGTAACGTCAATGTTGGCGAACCGTTGTTGGAATTCCTCGAAGCAAGAAACTTGCCAATATTTCCAGATACCACCTTCATCTCTTTGCCCAGACTGAAAATAAGCCTCCAAGATAAACTTATCGTGTTCATCCGAAAATATGACACTAACAATTATAACCTAAAAATTATTTACTTACCAGATAAATCAATGAAGTATGTGCAGTTTTTGTCTTAAAAAAGACAGATTTTACGTTAATTACAGGAACAAGAAAAAGACAAATAAAACGACAAGAACAGAAGGAAGCAAATTATGACAGTTTATACATACGTATTTACGCACGCTCATGACCCCAGCGGATGAAAGTTTTGATAAATAACTTACACTTTCCAGTGTTAGAATACATTTTTGATAACAATATGACCACAGCAGAGTTACAAACGCTACAATCAATCTGGATCACGCTGTATAAATTCTTATACACATATGAAACTGGCTTTTTAACTTTCACCAAAAAAATTGCACGTGATACTTTTCTATTACAGTTAAAAATTACGATATCGCTGTCTATAATCTCGGTAAATCCACATTCGCGACAACAATATAGATCCTAAAGACCAATAAATTCGAGAAAGTTGTTAACACAAAATCATAAAATTCGCTACACCCTCGGCGTTGACGTCGGTTAGATACAGGTTAAAAAGACGCTTTTATTTTTCTGATCAACACAAAGCTAAATTGGAAATCGGTTTCACTTATTGAACTCGTAATTTTCGGTAAAACGATAAAATGGTATGTGATAACAAATTTCTCAGGGTGCACTTATACTTAAAAACCGCATAAAGCGAACTACTAATATAGAATCGATATTGTACAGTCCCAATCAAATTATGAAGCACTTCACTTAACCATAACGACACGACGGGGAAAGCACCGATGGCCCACAATTACGACAATTCGTACTACATCTTAATTTGTTTTTTTCTGCAACTTTCAAGATCGAAATCTCAACTTCAACTGCTCTTACGAATTTGTAACAGATTTCGTCATATCACAAATGATAAAAGAGAAAATCGTAAGCGCGGTAAAAACATGATGATTTTTGGGAACCGAGTTGGTAAATACGTCACTAGCATGATTTGCTTTCGTCGCTTCTAAACTTTGAAAAATCGATTCTAAACCAACATATAATAAAAACCACGATCTTTGTCTCTTAAAATAATTGATCAAGCAAGCAAGCTACGCTCTCGTAAAGTAATTTTAATTACAAAGAAGCAATTTCCAATGACGTAATTTCAACTCAAACTATAAATTAACGATTACTTAAAAAAAATATCTGCTATTTACTAGAAAATATTAAACTCCCATATAAAATTCCTTTTACTATTTTACTCGAGTCAACGCGTAGAAACTACTGGTAATTTAGAAACATGAATCTATTTACAAACAAACAAACCGAAAAAACTACATGCCATTCCCATAAAACTGGGCCCTACATCCCGCTTCAATTTTCAATCAATCCAAACATCTCCAAATAAAGTAAAATTTGTAACTTAATTAGTGCTTCCAAAATGTATACTCTAATTTATCCAAATTTTCAATAATTTAACATTTTAAATTTCCGAAAGTTCGAGAAAAAAAAATCTACGGTAAATTTTCATCATCATCACGCTGAAAGAACATATTTTTGGTTATAATAATTGGAGGTTCTATTAAGTCATAAGCTATATTTCTTTGCAAAAGTGTAGATATTTTTCAAACATGTAGGTTCTTATTCTAAACCAAGCATTAGTCTTTCATCTGATTTGCTGTCAGACTCCACAAACCACAACCATTTTTGTCTACCCAGAAACATTGCTGTTTGGATTAAATATACCACAATTAGTAGGTCCATCGACGCATATATCGTGAAAACCGCTAAAGCAACCCTTTTGATTTTTGATGACGTCATAACATGAAAATTTATACTTTCAACGTTATTACATATAGTTAAAATAATTAGCTTTTGGATTTTCAAATAGTGTATTTTTATATTTATATTTTACATAAATCTATACGTTTCCATAACGATTACGGTTATCGTTCCCAGTAGCGGTAATATCTTTAAGAATTGTTTAAAATGTTTAGTGTACCAGTTTGATGAGCCTATAAAGCCAACGATAGAATCTAATTTTACTAGAGGACAACTAGTTACCCAATAAAATTAGATATTAAACTGCCTTGAAGATAACAAATCAGAGCACCCTCTAACTGACGAAGGCTAACAGAGAAAACTGTTATAATCAAAGAATAAATTTCATAAAATTTAATCAAATTATGATGAACCAATTACATAATTAATAAAACAGAGAACTAGTTTTTTGTTAATAATTGTAGTTGTTATTTTACAGAGGAAACGCAATTTAGTAAGTTTAATATGATTTTTAATTTTAATTCCAATTCCGATTCCGATTTCGATTTCGATTTTAATTTTATTTTCAACTACATATGTTAAATCATTATAGGGCTGTGGTAACTTAACGTATCACTGGCAAAGCAAAAAACCCAGACATACCAAAAGATAAAATTAAAATTAAGACATTATGCTTTTTATAATTATGAGGTGCCGAAACCTATTTTAACTGAAACCATCTCTTTGTCTATTGAAGTTACTAGGATCTTTATATATTTCAATAGCTTCACTTATTTTTTTATTACGATGCTGTGACCAAAAAATTATCCCAAAGTTTCTCTAGGTTAAAAGAAGCATTAACCACAAACAAGTTAATAATATTTATAGAAAAACTGCAAATGCTCTTATGCGTAATCAAATACATATTACTAGTAAATCACTGGATAAAATCGACAGAGATCTTGTATATTTACATTTAGAGATTTCATCTATAATAAATAAAGAGGATTAGGATAAAATTGATTATTTAACTCGTATGTTTGGAAATAAATTTTGACATTTCAACTAAACGTCAAAAAGCAAAATTTTATGAATTGTACAAGTAGCAATATGACAGACAACGTTTTGATAATAAAAAAAAACTGTTATAAACCTTCCTGATCATATTTTTTCAGATGATGTCATTGAAGCGCTTTGCTAAATTTTGCGATAACGCCAAGATAAAATTTGCAATGTCAAGAATTCTATTAAATTGTTATCTTTTAGTACTGCGAATGAAGTTAGATATAACATTGTTAACATATTACGTAGAGCACAACCTCCAAAGGTTAACTTGTTCTTTCGTCAGCGCCGTGCTTTATTTGATATTAAACGTAATGAAAATATAACAATGTTACAATCAGGGAAAGGTAATGCAACTGTTATATTATGTATGAACGATTTATCGCGAACTACCAAAAGATCCTAAAAAAATTTCTTTTGAAAACTAAAGAACTTATTAAATTATCACCTATTTCTGAAGAAATAAAAAAGAAACTAACTAACTCTGAAGCTTTTTTATAAAAACTGTATGGCCCACCAATGGTCCATAAACTTGATGTTCCCGTAACACTTTGTTGACGGAAGTACCAATTCTTTACTTGCTAATGCTAGCTGTCACAAGGTGCAGCACTCCGCAAAGTTAATTTCATTGAAGTTTTCAAAGCGCTGTAGTCAGCACTTACGTACTCTGAGACACAGTTACGCTACAAACCAGTAAAATGCATGAAGCACAGTCAGTAGGTTTTTGCAGTTTCTCTCATTGTTTTGCGTAAATTTTTTTCAAATTTGAAGATAACATCTAAGAGAAGAAATGTTGGTTCATATAAAAATAGAAGACCCCTAACCGATGCCGATCTCCTTACAAATATTTACCCGATGATCAAAAAATTGACACCGATATTGAAGGTGATGTCGAGGACACACAACTGAACTATATTCTTTATAAAAAATTGGGTAAAAATAATTTAGGAGAGCAGAATAGTAGATTTCAAGAAAGTTGAACCGTTAAAGATGGGTTAGAAAATGCTGGAGGAATTTTTGAAGCGGAATTTGAAAGTGAAGTTGAAGCAAAAGAAAAAGAAGTAACCTATGTGAAATGTCAGCTCCGGTGACAGCGGAAAATTACAACAAACACAAGAAGCCTCTTTTAGAATTTCGCCTTACCGCAAATCACTCATAAACGATGTGCAACAAGTGGCGCTCTTTCGAATTTATCAATAATGGTTCTCTAAAAAATAAATTATCAAACCACCGTCCACGTCAGAAAATTGATGTAATTAAACCGTTAGTGCATCGAGTAAGACGAATTTGTGATCCTGAATTTTCGAAAGATGAATATTAATATTTAACTAAATCATCATCACTTAAAGATATTAATAATGTAACTACATCTGCTAGACATAACCATAAAAAAGCTAGTGTTTAATGTTGGTACTGATTTTCTTCCTTTTATAACTAATGTTATAGATGGACTTGAAAAAATTTTAATTAGTCAGGACTGTTTCTAAACCTACAAGAAAAATTAAAGAACATTCAAGGTCACCTAAAGATGTTCAAGCCCATTATCATCTTCTGGAATGTTATCTAAAGTATTCATTGGAACCACGAAACCTAGCTTTAATACAAGACGTGAAGAACATATGAGATTTTATAAATTAGGTCAACCAGATAAATCTGCGGTAGCTGAGCATTCTTTAACTAATTTAAATCATGACTATCAATTTGATAATACGGAAAGATTGTTAAGACAAACTCATTATTATATTTGTTTACAACGGGAAGCTATTGAGATATATAAAAATGATTAATTATATGTTATGACCACAGCCACTATAAGCATTTAACATTAAAAAACTCAAAAGCTAAGTATTTTAAGGACGTCATAACTTGTATATGAACCACTATGTATACAATTGAAAAATCGTTCCCATAAAAGTGTAAGTCTACGTTTATTCGAAAAAGGGCAAGGTTGCTTAATTTATTGACTAAGTTCGTTCGTGAAAATTCAAGATATATATTTCGCTCTAGTTTTTGATAATTGAATTTTTATCTTTCAGTTGGCACGAGTTCAAAAAGAATTAAGTTTACAACCAATTAGATATACTTTCTTTCATGAAGTAGTTTTCGGTGACATTTAAATTATGTGAAATTAATTAAGCGTTTTCAAAAAACGATCTGTAATAGTTTACATCGTAATAAAACGAGTGTTAATTTTAAGAAAGTCCTGAGAATATTACATTGGTTTCTGATGGTTGAATTCTCTCTAACGCAGGATGATACAGCAAACTCTGAAAAGACAGAAAGTCAATATAAAGTTTGCTTTATCCAGAATATGCTTGACAACGTTAAATGTAAATACTGAAACGTCTAAAAATTACTTTAAGCACAAGTAAATGTATATTAAAGAACTTTATCAAATACATTACAGTCAGTCAACAAGATCATTATAGTAAAAAAGATGCTCGATAAATTTATAGCATAACACTTGCTTAACATAACAATGAGCAAAACATACACATAATACTATTATTTATATCCACGCACCTTTAATGCAATAATAGTAGGTATATCCATAAAGAGTGGATTCTAAACATCTTTTAGGTGCTTAAGCAACTGCATTAAGTGTTTCAAATAATCTTTGGTTTGCATATATAGTTTTGTACTCAAACGTTATTTACAAAATATAGGTAAATCCAAGGAGATACTACGACGTCTAAAATTTTTCAACTTAGTTCATTACTCTTAATATTTTGGATACATTAACGGTTTAATGATACCAAAGAGAAAACTTCCACGGCTAAAGTTCATAACTAAACCACTTTTCTTTGCGTAGATGTATATTTAAATGCAACCTTTATAAGCTTTAAACGTCTCAGACTTGCTTTTTGAGTTTTCATATTTTATACATTTTGCTGACGTTAATATTTGAAATATTTGTTAACACCTCTCTACTTTCACTAAAGACGATAATGACAATTGTTATTTAAACGCTTAGAGCTTGTGAAATATGCTTTTAAATACACTAATTTTGTCCAATAAAAGATAAAATATTTTCTATAAATATACAGTGTGCGGATAAATTCTGGAACAACGAATATCTTTACCACTTTAATAATTGAGTTTTATTGTCATCAGTAACCATTTTTCACCATTCCGGATTGATTGGTTCCTGTTTCTTACTGATAACAAATAATATATTTTTTTAACATTAAGTAATAAATTCCTGCTTCTAACTTTGTAAGTAACTGTTATTTACTTAAGAAGCGCATGTAAAACCAAAATAAAGAATTCGGAGTACGTGGTTCTACGTTCTAAGTTCTACATACGCACTTAGCTTAGCAACCAATGATTGATAGCTAATATCATTGTAAATTAAAAAACTGAAAATAATAGTTGTTTTTGTGCTTTAATCCGGCGACACTAACTTTCCAATCCTCAAAATCGTTGTTCCTGTTCTAGGCATGAATATTAACATTTTCGGTTTGATATCAGTGATTTGTCAGAATTTGCTAATATGTCACAGATTAGATTCGTTTGACACATTAATGTTTCATGATGCACTGTAATTATACAGGGCGGCCAAACCAGACGAGGGTGGAAGATTGTATAAAGACGAAATAAGTTACAAAAATGATTTTTAGACCAATAGGTACTACATTTTAAAAATATTTTTGATCATACATGGTGTTTCATGTTATTGGAGCAAACTAAACATACCTACTTTTTTAAAGGAAATGCCCTATAGAGGGTGATTGGTCGAAACCATTCATTAGAAGTATTAGGAGTTCCAGCCATGGCTGATTTCTAAAAGTTTGTATCTGGACTAAGTGATTCATATTCTATTTAAGGAAAATATTTTCATAATGACTACACTTCCGGTTATACCGGAAGTAGCCATCAACTTTGTTATTTTAAATGGAATCGTACCCTTTTTATGGTATATTCGAATTGTACTCGCCATTTAAGTAGAAATTTTAACAATGTTCCCTATACTTAAATTTAATAATTTTTGAGATTTAAGTTTTTTTTCGAAAATTATTGGTTGAACACTATGACATTTGACAATGCCTACTGGCGCTATTTTTAGTACGAAGCAAGTAATATTGACGTTATGCATAGGGGTATCCTTAAGCTTTACGCTGATGCTTCCGGTACTGCCGAATTATCTACAGGGTGTTCAAAATGTGACTTCCATCTTTTGAAAATAAAAACCATCAAAACTTAACTTTTTCAAATACAATGCCCAATATTTTCTTCCTTTAACAGATGCAGAATAAAATTCTGCATTGATTTGTATTAGCATTCCCTATACCTATCTTCGATAGTTTTTCTCATATTGAGGTATTTGTTCATTTCTTCTGAAATTCAAAACGATTTACCTGATTTTTCCATGGATAGCCATGGAAACCACAGCTAAGTTTGTTGTTAGTAACTGTCAATACCTTTTGTTGTGTTTCTGTCTTCGGTTTATCAAAATGGAAAATGGGAAGTATTCAAACAGGGATATTTTGAACTTATTTTATATTCATGGAGAATGTGATAAGATTATTAGCAGAACTTGCCTTTTGTTTAATGACCGATATCCTCATTTAACACCAATGAACAAGCACAAATTTAAGCGAATAGAATCAAACTTTTTACGGTATGGAACAGAGAAAGCTGCCAGAACACGATCAAAGCCTATTACTGGCGAAGAAGCTAATGAAGTTAATGTCCTAGCATATTTTAACAACTATCCCCACGGCTCGATACGATCTGCTGCAGAAGATTTGGGCCTGTCTTACTATTCCATACAATACATCTTAAAGAAGCATAAAATGCGTGATTATTCGTTTACCTTGGTTCAAGCACTTCATCCAGGCGATAATTTCAAGCGAGTGGAATTTTGTGAGCAAATGTTAATCAGAATTCAGGAAGACCCGCTGTTTTTACGAAAAATAATTTGGACGGACGAAGCAAAATTTACCAGAGAAGGAATTGTTAATCGACGTAATTGGCACTATTGGGCGTCGGAAAACCCACATTTCAAGCGAGAATCAAATTTTCAAAACAAATTTAGTTTTAACGTGTTTTGTCTTGTAATGAATGGTCGTGTCTCTTTTCAAATTTATGCTGAAAATTTGACAAGTATAAAATATTTGGAGATTCTGAGAACGGATGTCTCTGAATTTTTAGAAAATCTGCCTCTTAATATTTTACAATACTGCTGGTATCAAATGGACGGAGCTCCTGCACATTCAACGCGTGACGTTGATCAAGAGCTCACCACTATGTTTGGTGATCAGTGGATCGGTCGAAATGGACCATGGCGGTGGCCTCCCCGATCTCCCAATCTAACTCCACTCGACTTCTACGTGTGGGGCGAAGTCAAGAATCAAGTATACGCCACTCCAGTCCACACAAGAGAAGACTTAGGCTTAAGAGTAACGACGGCATTTCGCCAGTTAAATCGTCATCACGTCAAAAAAGCTTGCACGAAAGAAGTTCAGTCAAGACTTTTAGGTTGTCTTCAACAAAATGGAGGCCATATAGAACATTTATAAAATTTTGAATTGTTTTTATTACTTTCAATAATATTAATAGTTATTATTTGCATATTACTTTTATTCTCATCTTATTTGTTGACGAAATTTAACAGTTCTGTTTGCTTTGATAAACTACATTAATGTAATTGGTTTCTGCATCTGTAGTAGGCTTCGAATTAATTTTTCTAAATTTCGGACGAGATTTTAAAAATTCCTGAATAACTGAAAAACTGTTGAAGATAGGTATAGGGAATGCTAATACAAATCAATGCAGGGTTTGATCGTGTTCTGGCAGCTTTCTCTGTTCCATACCGTAAAAAGTTTGACTCTATTCGCTTAAATTTGTGCTTGTTCATTGATGTTAAATGAGGATATCGGTCATTAAACAAACGGCAAGTTCTGCTAATAATCTTATCACATTCTCCATGAATATAAAATAAGTTCAAAATATCCCTGTTTGAATACTTCCCATTTTCCATTTTGATAAACCGAACACAGAAACACAACAAAAGATATTGACAGTTACTAACAACAAACTTAGCTGTGGTTTCCATGGCTATCCATGGAAAAATCAGGTAAATCGTTTTGAATTTCAGAAGAAATGAACGAATACCTCAATATGAGAAAAACTATCGAAGATAGGTATAGGGAATGCTAATACAAATCAATGCAGAATTTTATTCTGCATCCGTTAAAGGAAGAAAATATTGGGCATTGTATTTGAAAAAGTTAAGTTTTGATGGTTTTTATTTTCAAAAGATGGAAGTCACATTTTGAACACCCTGTAGATAATTCGGCAGTACCGGAAGCATCAGCGTAAACTTAAGGATACCCCTATGCATAACGTCAATATTACTTGCTTGACTAAAAATGGCGCCAGTAGGCATTGTCAAATGTCATAGTGTTCAACCAATAATTTTCGAAAAAAAATTTAAATCTCAAAAAATATTAAATTTAAGTATAAGGAACATTGATAAAATTTCTACTAAAATGGCGAGTACAATTCGAATATGCCATAAAATGGTACGATTCAATTTAAAATAACAAAGTTGATGGCTACTTCCGGTATAACCGGAAGTGTAGTCATCATGAAAATATTTTTCTTAAATAGAATATGAATCACTTAGTCCAGATACAAACTTTCAGAAATCAGCCATGGCTGGAACTCCTAATACTTCTAATGAATGGTTTCGACCAATCACCCTGTATATTATTGCATTTTTGGAAAGCCCATAAAATACCAAATTGTCTAGGTCTATCTTCTTTGGTCTAAGAGATATTCAATTGTTTTTCCAAAAAAATATTCCACTTGCGGCCGCCGCCACTGATTTGTTTATTTTAAAATGGCAATTGAATAGCTCTAAAACTAAAGGAGGGAGAGTCGTACAATTCAATACAAATGAAAGCGTATTTTATGGGCTTTCCAAAATGTAATAATATATAGGGTGTTTTATTTAAAAAAATATAAGTTTAGTTTGCTCCAACATGAAACACCCTGTATAATCAAAAATATTTTTAAAATGTAGTAACTATTTATATCTACCCGTGGTCCAAAAATCGTTTCTCTCACTTGTACAATCTTCCACGCACTCCTCATTTGGCCACCCTATATAATGTATGATGCAATGGAGTCACCAACAAAATTTTTAAAAATATTTAAAATAAATTAATCTTAGTAAAACAGTAATTCAATATGTTTATTAGTTAAAAAGTTATAGCAACATGAATAGTATATTAAAGTATAAGTTGATAAAAAGGTCCTTGACACCCGCGATTTTTTTGTAATAGAGTAAATGTTTTAAAGACCAGTTATCCACGAATACTTTACGCTTTTTTTTGTGCACCTTGAAATCGAAAATACTAGTATGATTACTACAAAAGATGGAAATTAGAACTAATAATGTAAAATACGTAAATAAAAATTAATATGTCTAACAATACTAACTGCACTTTTCACTTACAAAATTAAAAGTGATAAATAATGTTTAAATAAAGGTTTTGATACTCGTGACAGATCAATAATCAAAAATTGTTATTTAGACTTCACGTTTCTTGAGTTGTTGATGTTGCCATGGTAACTTTAAAAGACGCGCGTTTTTGAAAGTGCGATTTAAACACGCTAAGGCGTGCGTTAAATAGGTAAAATGGGGCACCAATAAAAAAAAATTATAATTCAAATTTTAATCATTATTTTATTACGTGCGCGTATCTTGTTTAAAATTTCTCAGAACTAATTAAAAATTGGGTTTATGTACAAAAGAAAATAAAAATTAAAACATTTTTTTACTTCTTCAATGTATTGACTTTAAACTTCATCGTGTTTGCCATGACAAATATTTTTTAAATAAAAAATATCTGGTGTGGAACACCACACGACCTTCCAACCTACATATATTTTTTAGGATAATTATGCAACCTCTTTTATAATAAGTTCATTACGAAAATAAGCAACATCGTATAAACCAAACAATCATGTATGTCAAACAGACGTTAATAGATATTTATGTATTAAGGGCATAATCAGAAGATTATGGCTTGAGGGAATGTTAAAAGCCCGACGCGAAGCGGAGGGCTTTTATATTCCTGAGAGCCATAATCTACAATTATGCCCGTGGTACATACAATGTTTTATTTTATTTTGCACCATGAAACTGGAACAAAATTTTAAAAAGATTCAGTATTTTCGGCAAGTTTTTAAATGCTAATGCAGTGAAATAAAGTCGACAGTAGGCTAATTTGTTGTTACTAAGATACTGTGATATTGCTAAGGTACTGTTTGTAAATAATTTGCATTTTAAAATGGAAGGTGAAAACGCAAAGACTAATTTGTTGTTACTAAGATACTGTGATATTGCTATTAATATTATTATGTTAAATTAATAAAGGTTGTATAGTAAGGTTGTTGTTTCAATAATTCTTTCAACTTACGTGAAATATCATGTCATGGGTCAGCTGTCAATCATGCTGCTTAGCAACAATGACATTTCCGTGCTATAAAGACCACATTACGCCCGCATTTGGAGGCGTATAAAGAACATTATGGTGGCAAAATAAAATAAAAACTATTATCTTATAATAAGACGTTTAAAACATCATGTCAAACAGAGGTTAATAGATACCTAGATACTAACTTAAAAAATTAGAAGAAATGAAGTAATTTTAATTATAATCTTGTAACGGCTCAGTTGTGCTGAGCATTTACTTTACTTGTAATGACAAATGTAAACACGTCTTCCCTTACTTTAATTACTATTATTACTTAATAGTTCTTACTTTTCCCTTATCTAGCTCAGTTGGAATTTTGTACTTGCAAAATTGGGATCGGGGTTCGTTAATCAGGCTCTTAACACGTTGAACAAATAGATTACACAGATTCATATATATATATACTTTATTCCCTATTTAATTATATTTCTATATTATGTAACTTAAGATATAAATACAGGCAAATTTGTAACTCTTCCTTCTCCAGGTGGTCTTTAGGCGCCAGCTGTATAATATCTCACGTTCGGGTGTCAAATGTAAACGTTTTCTCCAGGTGGTCTTTAGGCGCCAGCTGTATAATATCTCACGTTCGGGTGTCAAATGTAATGACTTCCTCGGTTGATCTGCAGTCAGGTGGTCCTCTGTAGTTTCTGTAACGTGACGTTAATAGAAGGGTTGGGGTTTTGATTGTTAGTTTTTGTCTTTTAACTGTTTTAATTTATACTGGTTAATTTTTAATATAAATAAATTAATAAATAATTTTACCTAAATACGTCCCTGTATAAAATACAGAAGCAGGTAGTCAGATAACGCGATATAAACACGTGCGCGATAAGATGGGTTCAATACTCGGCCTTTAAAATATAATCGATATTTTAAAGAGGTCGTTTAAAAGTGTAAAGTTTTATACCTGCTTTTCTTATGAGAATAAACTCAGTCCCATTTACATTCAATTTTGCCCTTTTAAATAAATGAAAGCTTTTCTTATAAGAATAGCGTTTATACGGTAGCTGCGGAATTTATATTTCTTTTTACGATATTAATTATCTTATACCGGTTTTATTTAAACAAAATAAAATTACAAGCTTTTGTTATGTTGGCCGTGTTTTAAAATATAAAACCTTCGTTTTCTATTTTAAAATAAAATCCTTTCTTTCGCGTTTAACAATCACGATATTGTTTATTTAAGACAGAAACTATCAGGTAGTCTCTGGTTTACGGGTAACAATCTTAATGCTTGTGAAAGGTGCAACTTACGTTCTTACGATAGCGGTGGTGGTGGTTTCGTTTACTTTACGGGTGGTGGTTTTAACTACTAACGGACACGTCTCGTGTTTACGGTTACGCTTCTATATTACTGGATTTACGGCGTTAACGAGGTGTTCTACTCAATCTTCCGACGAGGTTTCAATTACAGGTATCTGGCGGTCGATGGTACGTTTGTCGAGGTGTATTGCGTGGTGGTGTTTGTGTAAATTTGTGTAGGTTGATCTCCTTTTGTAGCAATCTGGGCAAACCACCCGTTATACTAACAGTAGGATTTCGTTCGGTCTAATGGAATGTCGGGCAACTACCCTTCAAACTCCACTGTAGGTGTGTATATGTAGATCTCCTTTGTAGCAATCTGGGCAAACCACCCGTTATACTAACAGTAGGATTTCGTTCGGTCTAATGGAATGTCGGGCAACTACCCTTCAAACTCCACTGTGAGGTGTGTATATGTCTGATACTAGAAGAAATACGTTTGGCAATAGAAGAGTATGTCGGGCTTACAACCCTGCATATCCCTATAACCAGGTATCTCAACTTACGTACTTTCAACGTTAGATTTCTGCAACTTCTAACCTTTTAACTTCGGTGATGCTATCAAGTCGCGGAATCGCGGTTTCTACTCGGACGACGGTTTCAGGCGGCTGGTTTACAACAGGTAGTAGTCGGCGCGAATGCGATTTATAGCACACGGTAAAGAAAAAGGAAAAACTCTCTTTTGCAGCGCGTACCGCGTTTTTATATATAATTCGCAAGGGTGGTTACTAAACTTGTTGGTGAGCTTCCGTAAGCCTGGATTGGTGGAAGATGCTCTGACGTATCAAAACTTGTAAACGTTTTGGGATTTTACGTCTGGAGGAGGATGCATGATTAATTATTGTGCAATTATATGCAACGTTATGAAATCTGTTTAATTTTTACTAGAATTTCTACGAATCTTTATAATGTCTTGCACCTGTGCATTTAGCGCGTCACGTTATTTTACTAAATTCTGTGAATCGGTATTGGTATTTTACTTAGCAAATAATTAATCATGATAGGAAAATTTTATAAAGGACGGCGTCTTGTTAATAAACTTTGGGAACTAATTAAAAATAATAATAAATCGGGATGTCTGACGGCGTCCCTTTACATACCCTCCTTTCGTCGGGGTTTTCGACGTCCGTCCTCTTCACTTTGATTCTGGTGCCTGTAGGTGTGAAGAGTCCGATGCGGCGGCGGTTTCGGCGTTTTCTGGCGGATTGTCCTCTCGGCGGCTGTTGTGCGGGCGGCGGCATTTGGCGGCTGTCATTGACTTCCTGCAGTTTGATGTCTGCAAGTTTTCGGGTGATCTCGTTTGTTTGTCGGAGGTGTTCCGGTGTACCTGGCGTGCGTGGTCTGCCGTTGGTGTGGAGGCGGGGCGGCGAGAGTTCCCAACTGACGTCCATGGGCGTCGGTTTACGAGACGGACGGTGATGGAGTTCTCGGCGTCGGCGTGGGCGGTCGGTTTCGGATGGGTGATCTGTCCTCTCCGGCGAGTTATCTAGTGGCACTGGGCGGTGTGCTATAAAGGCGGCTGGTAACCCTTCTGTCCCGGGTTGTCGGTAGCTCTTCGGTTGCCAGGGGTTATTTTCGGGCGGCGTCTCCTCTCTAGCTTTCGTATCGGTGCCATTTTTGTACTTATATCCGTCTTGTTATCATTTTCCTTATTTATATATTCATTTAAGCGCGGGTAATCGATGACCGTTAATTTTGCTTTGTCTTCATTGGTTACGCGCGTCGCCTGGTTCGTGACGTCAATTGCTGTCTTCAAATCCTTAACGTGTGTTTCTCCCGCGGATTTTTGCGTGCTGGGTTCTCGGAGTTCTACTATCACGGGCGATTTTATTTTGTGGATCAGGTATGGTCCGTCGTACTTTTCCACTAATTCTTCTTCTATAAATTCGTTGAGCAAGGGCAGCTGGTCCTTTTCTAGTCCTTGGATTCCGTTCAATCCTCCTTGGACGTAGCTTTGCAACGGGATACGTATTCCTGAAATTTCTAATTGTTTCTGGTGAACATGGATAGCGGCCTGGAGATGTTCAAGTACGTCTAGTCCGATCACGATGTCGGTAGACAACTGTGGTATGTAGTAACCGGGTAGCTGGAGCGTTTGTTTCTCTATGTCGGCGGGGAAAATGTACAAGCCACGGGTTTCTGCTAGTGAACTGTCAGCTAGGCGTACGGTTGCTGTTTGTAGCGTGCTCGGATATACTTGGTTATTGATCAATAAGTTCTTTACTTTCTCTCCTATATACGTTCTCGACGCTCCGGTGTCGATTAATGCATTAACGGGTGTATTAAAGATTACAATCTTAAGAAATAGTCTGTCGTCAGAGGGACGGTGGGACCATTCATCTGGTTTTCTCTGGTTAAATTGTGCTACGGTTTGTAGCCAAGCGTGCCATTCGGTCGAAGACACTCTCTTTCCAGGTCTGGAAGCCGGGGTGATTAAAGTTTCCTGGTTGTTCTTTACCGGCGTGAACAGTTTTCCGACTTCGGGCAGGGGCAGTCACGAGATAACACATCTGTCTTTCCACATCTAGAACAAAATGCCTTGAAGGGACCTCTACAATGCACCTTCAGGTGTCCAGGTTTTCCACATCGCCAACAGACGTCTTGTCTATTGTACGGGGTCGTCTCTGGTGCTGGTCTTCTTACGGTGACAACAGTAGTTTCAGGGGACCGGGCTGGTGGTTTATCGGTTGCAGGAGTTACGCTATTGAAATGTACTTTCGGTCGGTTATAACTGGGAGACGGAGAATGCGTTGGTGGTGGTAGCATTTCAAATTGTGTAGCTAGTTCCAGGAGTCCGGTCAGGTCGGTAAAATCGTGCTGTCGTATGTAATATTTGTACTCTACCTTCAGATTATCGTAGATTCGTTGTAGTTGAGCTTCTGGGGACAGGTTTCCGTGACGTCGCGTTAGTGTCAAGATGGCTGTAACATATTCAGCAGCTTTTCTCGTGGTCTTTGCAATCTGTTTCTTATCTCTTCTTCCAATTTAAATTGATGGCGTGGCGGTAAGAATTGTAATCTAAAACTTTTAAGAAAGTCTTGCCAGGTCGTCCAGGATCTTTGATTGTTTCGGTACCACAATAAGGTTGGTTCTTTTAATAGCTCCGGGAGTGCGAGTAAAAGATCGTTGTCGGTGACGTTGTAACATGCTTGCAATTCTTCGATTCTTTCAAGGAACGAAATCGGGTCACTTATCCCATCGTATTTTACACCCCATTTGCGTATACGATCGCAAATGTCTGCGCGTCTGGTTTCTGGGTGACCGGTAATATTTTCTGTCGGTGGTGACGGTATTTGAACGGTGGGTGTAACAATTGTGGATGTGTGTGCGGTGACTTGACCTTCTCCGGTGCGTATGTATTTCACTAAACGAGCTCTTAATGCCTCGACGTTTCCTCCAGTTTCCAGTTTATATTTACGGGCTTCTTCCGTTAACTCTTCTTTCTTCAGGTGGTAGATCCATCCTACCTTTGTGTCCGTTTCTTCTGTAATCCTCGGTATACTCATTCTGAAACAATTTGTTATTATTCCTGAAAAATGTATATATAAAATTAATTTAGTGTTGCCCGGCTTCTAGTGTTCCTCGGTTGTTTCTGTAACAGAATTTATCTATTGTTCAATGTGTTTTTCGGAGCCGCACGTTCGGGTGCCAAATGTAACGGCTCAGTTCCTTACTCGCTCATTACTATTATTACTTAATAGTTCTTACTTTTCCCTTATCTAGCTCAGTTGGAATTTTGTACTTGCAAAATTGGGATCGGGGTTCGTTAATCAGGCTCTTAACACGTTGAACAAATAGATTACACAGATTCATATATATATACTTTATTCCCTATTTAATTATATTTCTATATTATGTAACTTAAGATATAAATACAGGCAAATTTGTAACTCTTCCTTCTCCAGGTGGTCTTTAGGCGCCAGCTGTATAATATCTCACGTTCGGGTGTCAAATGTAAACGTTTTCTCCAGGTGGTCTTTAGGCGCCAGCTGTATAATATCTCACGTTCGGGTGTCAAATGTAATGACTTCCTCGGTTGATCTGCAGTCAGGTGGTCCTCTGTAGTTTCTGTAACGTGACGTTAATAGAAGGGTTGGGGTTTTGATTGTTAGTTTTGTCTTTAACTGTTTTAATTTATACTGGTTAATTTTTAATATAAATAAATTAATAAATAATTTTACCTAAATACGTCCCTGTATAAAATACAGAAGCAGGTAGTCAGATAACGCGATATAAACACGTGCGCGATAAGATGGGTTCAATACTCGGCCTTTAAAATATAATCGATATTTTAAAGAGGTCGTTTAAAAGTGTAAAGTTTTATACCTGCTTTTCTTATGAGAATAAACTCAGTCCCATTTACATTCAATTTTGCCCTTTTAAATAAATGAAAGCTTTTCTTATAAGAATAGCGTTTATACGGTAGCTGCGGAATTTATATTTCTTTTTACGATATTAATTATCTTATACCGGTTTTATTTAAACAAAATAAAATTACAAGCTTTTGTTATGTTGGCCGTGTTTTAAAATATAAAACCTTCGTTTTCTATTTTAAAATAAAATCCTTTCTTTCGCGTTTAACAATCACGATATTGTTTATTTAAGACAGGAAACTATCAGGTAGTCTCTGGTTTACGGGTAACAATCTTAATGCTTGTGAAAGGTGCAACTTACGTTCTTACGATAGCGGTGGTGGTGGTTTCGTTTACTTTACGGGTGGTGGTTTTAACTACTAACGGACACGTCTCGTGTTTACGGTTACGCTTCTATATTACTGGATTTACGGCGTTAACGAGGTGTTCTACTCAATCTTCCGACGAGGTTTCAATTACAGGTATCTGGCGGTCGATGGTACGTTTGTCGAGGTGTATTGCGTGGTGGTGTTTGTGTAAATTTGTGTAGGTTGATCTCCTTTTGTAGCAATCTGGGCAAACCACCCGTTATACTAACAGTAGGATTTCGTTCGGTCTAATGGAATGTCGGGCAACTACCCTTCAAACTCCACTGTGTAGGTGTGTATATGTAGATCTCCTTTGTAGCAATCTGGGCAAACCACCCGTTATACTAACAGTAGGATTTCGTTCGGTCTAATGGAATGTCGGGCAACTACCCTTCAAACTCCACTGTGTAGGTGTGTATATGTCTGATACTAGAAGAAATACGTTTGGCAATAGAAGAGTATGTCGGGCTTACAACCCTGCATATCCCTATAACCAGGTATCTCAACTTACGTACTTTCAACGTTAGATTTCTGCAACTTCTAACCTTTTAACTTCGGTGATGCTATCAAGTCGCGGAATCGCGGTTTCTACTCGGACGACGGTTTCAGGCGGCTGGTTTACAACAGGTAGTAGTCGGCGCGAATGCGATTTATAGCACACGGTAAAGAAAAAGGAAAAACTCTCTTTTGCAGCGCGTGCCGCGTTTTTATATATAATTCGCAAGGGTGGTTACTAAACTTGTTGGTGAGCTTCCGTAAGCCTGGATTGGTGGAAGATGCTCTGACGTATCAAAACTTGTAAACGTTTTGGGATTTTACGTCTGGAGGAGGATGCATGATTAATTATTGTGCAATTATATGCAACGTTATGAAATCTGTTTAATTTTTACTAGAATTTCTACGAATCTTTATAATGTCTTGCACCTGTGCATTTAGCGCGTCACGTTATTTTACTAAATTCTGTGAATCGGTATTGGTATTTTACTTAGCAAATAATTAATCATGATAGGAAAATTTTATAAAGGACGGCGTCTTGCTAATAAACTTTGGGAACTAATTAAAAATAATAATAAATCGGGATGTCTGACGGCGTCCCTTTACAATCTTTTAGGGTTACTATGCAACCTCTTTCATACAATGATAACGAAAACAGGCCACATTGTAAAAACAAAAACAATAATCTATGTCAGAATGACGTTTAAAACTTCATGTCAGATTAATAGACGTAAAATACATGTTAACTTAAAAAAAATTCATTCATGTTTAATTATTTTTTGGACCTTGCATTATATTAAGAAACTTTATACAGAAAAGTTATGTAAAACTAAATTTTTTTTAAAAATATGGTTACACTTTTTCTTGTAAAATTAACTGTTATTGAGACACTTAAATTCTAGCTTAGGAATTTTTTGTTGTAAATTTTGTTTGAGTTGCTTTGAAAGCGCCTGCATTGTTGCTAGGCAATATGCGACAAAATACCCTGAAAAGCTACATTATAGCATAAAAGTGTTAGGCGTTGGGCAAGTCGTCTTAGACAAACTGTAAATATTCATCCCAAACCCTCAAATAGAACGACCAATCCGAAGTGAAGATTCAATTCTTGGTGTCCTTGCGTACGTAGAAGCGAATCCACATTTAAGTGTAAGAACAATATCGAATGATTTAGGGGTCAGTAAAACAACAGTCCATAAAATTTTAAATGATTTTAACATACAGCCGTACCATATCGCTTTATACCAAGCTCTGGTTGAAACTGATTTTGACCGCCGATTTTTGCAATTGGTTTAAAAATATGATGGAAGAAAAACCGCAATTTAGATGTCGAATCTTGTGGTCAGATGACCACTCGTAACACAACTGTATGCTAACTTCTAATTATAATACTAATTGCTTTTAAAATATACCACAATCTGACGTTACAAAGTGTGTGCGAACCTGCAGGAGGGTGTTTTTAATTTAAACTGCACCGCCAGTTAATGTTTCAAACTGTATGCTAACCTACAAAGTGACGCTTCTAGCTTAATTTACACCACAAAATGGTGCTGCACACTGTATGCTACCTTCTAATTTTGATACAAGGTGACGTAATATTTTCAAAGTTGCAAAGTGACCGCCTAGGAACGTAACCGCCATCCTAAACTTTTAAAGTGATTTTTTACTGCAATCCACCCAGTAAATGTACCAAAAAATTATATGCTTTTTAAAACTCAGCCTTATTCGAGTAATTTTTGTTTGACGTATCTATTAAAATAAGGTGGTGGGGAGTGATTCAGTGATTTTTTAAATGAGCAGCTGTAACTCCTAAACGACTGAACTGGTTTTACTACATTTAATCTCGTTGGAAAGAGCATTTATTGCTCCATCAAATCCATCTTATCTGTAATATGTCTACTTTTTAGTGATGCCGTCAGAGCGCGTTTTTGATATAATATCAGAAAATTGCGAAATTCTCTAAAAAATTAAATGCAACAATCTGATTGTTTTTTTCATAAAAATGAGACGAAATCATCCCTAAATAGGTTAGTGAAAACCGCATCTCGATATCTTATTCATACCCTAAAATATCGAAGAAAGAAAATTTAGGTATTATAAAATTTGTAAAAGTCGATATTACACCTGTATTTATTCTTATTTATTTGTCTTTTTTCAAGATTCAATGAAAAATTTCATTTTATAATTTTTAAATAATAAAAGTTTTCATAATTTCAAAATTAAAAAATAACATCTAGGGGCATAATAATCAATACATAGAAGCGTTGAATGCGGAGTATTTCCTTTTGTATCTTATTTTAGATGTCGACGGTACAATTTCTTCCATGGCAGAGGCGGCAATCTTTTTAATTTCATTTAGGATAACAAGAAACTCGTTTAGCGTTTCCATTTTAATTTTAAGCTTTATTTTGTTTAGAATACAAATCATAGCAACGTCACACATTTTCATGATAGTACGATTTCGATTTTTCAGTTTTTAGTAATTCATTATTAATTCAAAATTATTGCCTCAATGAACGATAAACTAATGAACGCATTTCGAGAGGTAACGGCCTTAACAAATATCGCAAAAATATGCTCGAATGTTAAAACTGGGGTTTTGAATATATTCATTTTTTCAGCTGAATTAAAATGTACGGCATCTGTTTTTTATTGTTTATTTATATTTATTAGATGTTAAATAACAATAATATTGGAAAATATTATTCCTCATATTAATCTAGGAGCATTTGAAAAATCTTATAAATATCGAAAATCTCATATTTTTGTTTTTGCTAATGTTTTTATTTGGTACCATATATAATAAACGGCTATAAGGTACAACGATAATATTTAGTAACATTATAACAAAAAATAATATACCGTACATGAATTTATGATCTTATAGTAACATAACTCGGTAGACCCTAAAATTGAGATAATTATTTATTTATACAAATATTAACCATACTTTTTGGACGGCATAATTATTAAACATTACTGTATGTGTTAAATAATATTTTGAACAAGATGCCGTACATTTTGCAATGATCTTATATCATATGGGTCTGAGAAAAGGGTTGCGACCCCAGGCTGTTTACCCCTGTACTGGAAATTATGTACGGCGTTAATGGGTAATGTATCTGTTTAAGTATAAAAAAGGAATTACATAAATTCCGTACAGTAATGAATTACCTCTACTGCTTCTACAATTATCGGTGAACTAAAAATTTGTATTAACTTCCGGTACCACTACTTTTGTACGGCACTAGGTTTTTCGTAATTTTTTTTAATCAATTAGAAAAAAACCGTACAAAAATAATTAGTCGTAATTCCTCATTTATACCTGGAAAATTCAATTTTCCCATGTACTCACCTGTACACCTCAAAAGTGACGGCATAGGGGCTGAGAGTTATTTTCTGGTATAGTAGCAACCTTCTGAACTTAATTCACGGTGAGTCATTTCACAGGGTAATTTTTGCCATGGGCCTGTAGTCTATTATGGTGTTCGCAAATTTCGAAAAACTTGATATGACCGAATATTACATCATTTGTAAGAAAAACAGTCAACAAGCGGCCGAACGCTATTTTTTATTGTATTTTGATCGCCATCAACCATCTTTTGATATCTTCAAGAATTTATACAACATGTTACGTGTTTAATTGGAAAACGTTTGTTTTTGATAACGTTCGTCATTTTGTCAAATTTACTTACTAAAAATAGCAATTTATTCTTAGGTTGAATACTTTCAATTCACTATTTCGCAAATTTTTACTCATCTCTAATTGCATTTAAATTAACGTATGTAACTTTCGTACACATCTCTTATTTAGTTAAAATAAGTCATATTTAATACCTTCAGTGACATCTCTGAGATTTCCGATCATTTAATATAAAGCAGTTAAAAAGAAACCTGGGATCTTTTAGGGTCAAATAATACATATACATATAATAAATATATATGTTCTACACATTTTAACTTTTGGCAACAATGATTAAAGACAAATTTTCTCAAGTTTGTAAAATTGATTTTTAAGGTATTAGCCAATTTTTCTTTCTGCCTTTTAAGAACGCCTTTGATGGTGGATGTTGAGTTTCTAGAGAATTTTTCGTTTCTGGTTCTGGATGCTGAAGCATCATTTTTTTGGAAAATTCTCATTTAAAGTAATACTTTGTTAAGTAAAAGTATTACTAACGCTTTTAAAATGCGGATATAATTGAAATTATTCATTCGTCCACATCTTCGGTAAGTGGCACATATTTCGATAACCTCATGGTAATTAAAATTGTTTTCAGGTTTTCAAATATAAAAGCATTCAATACTAATTCTTTACATATAAAGATACTTCAATCGAAATTACGTTGAATGTTCACTACCGGCTCGTTTGTCACCTGTAAGAGGTATGAACGGTCATAATTAATTAAACATCGTACTTATATTTGCCTTCTTTTAGCATCTCTGTACTACCTACATTTCTAACGTGATTCCATCTTAAATTTTCTGCTCACATTTTAGTGTTACGTTACATCCAAAGTATATGATTATCGCTGGAAGGCATAAGAGCCTTACTGACATCCATGACCATATATGTGAAGACTGCTAGATCATTGGAATAGTACCCGAAATTTGCAAGATCAAATAAGTAATAGTTTCAACAATAAAGGTCCGATATTTTTTTTCTTTATCACCTAATACACGATGGTGTTTCCAAATTTCAAATGCACCTAGGAGGTTCTTAGTGAATTTCTACAACGAAAATAAATGGACTGATAAGATTTATTTTGTAATCAAATAATTGACAATTGTTACCTCTTAATTAAATTTATATATTTAATGTACTTCCAGCAGTTCACTTTCACAATATTCTTTTATCTAAAACGATATATATATATATATATATATATATATATATATATATATATAATAATTCAGTTTTGAATATTTTTGCACTCAATCACCAGAAAAACTTCAATTGAATCATTAATAGTGACGATTGATCGCACCCAAACAGTTTTAGCTTCCATTTTGACCCAATTAATTCTAGCTTCTGTGGCTACATTTACCCAACGATTTAACTCCTGTTTTGATTGAAATATACCGGGTGTAACGATTAGCTGTATTACGTGAACTACTGCAAATGTTAAACATTTAATTTCATATGAATTTGTAATTTTGTCTCGTAATCTTTATGTGTTATGTACATTACTTTTTCCTGTGGACAAGGTTGTTCGGGCCACTTTATTTCCTATAAATTTCTTGCCTACTTTGTTTGTTACAGTAGCTATTTGCTGTGGACCGAGCAAGCTTTCCAATTTACTATATACTGTGTGAAGCGTAAGGCAAGCAAGTTCATTAACAAATTTTTTTTTTAATTTTTTTCATTTTTCTAAACATCCCAATGGGATTATGTGTTAAATTAGCTAATTCCGAATACGAACAGTAAGATCTTACAACGGCCGGAAGGGGGCATATAATAATTTTACCTTTTTTTTTGTTTAATTGAAATTTAAATTATAATTGCCGTGGGCACAAGCTGAGGCTCACTGCTTGCCATCGTGGGCTTTGGTGGAATGTTAATTTATATTTTTTTGTTATTCTTTTGTCAGGATATCGACAATAAAAATTACTTTATCGGGGGAATTGTCAACTCATTTCTACTTCCTCCTTTTATTCTTATTTCTTTCTTTTTTTTTTTGGTAAATCCTGTTTCAGGCTTTACAGGGTTTACTCTCTTTCAGCACTTGTTGGGTATTTCTTTATTAAAGCCTGTGGCGCTTACTCCCATCTAACCAGATTACTATTATTTTAAGCTATACCTCCAAAACAACCACGCATCCGAGTGTTCTGCGGTCTTCCGACCGTACGCCTGAGTTTAGTAGAGCCCACTAATTCTTTTTTATGCCATATGATGCTTAGACACGTAGCAAACAATTTAAAAGGGTTTGGGAGTTTTGTGAAGCCCAGAAATAGGGGTAATATTCATGAAAACGTGCAGATAAGTATTCTAGCTGTTAATCAAAATCCATCTACATCAACACGGCAAATAGCATAAGACGCTGCAATCTCACAAGGCACAGTAGTGAGAACTTTAGCAAAACATAAATATCATCCTTATAAATATTCAGTTGGACAAACTTTGCACCCTGATGATGATGAAAGAAGATTAAATTTTTGTAATTGGTTCATAAATATTTGCCTGAATATAACAGCTATCCGATGCAGATGTTACGGACCGACGAAACACATTTTACAAACTGTGGTATGTTCAATCGTCATAATGAACACCTGTGAGCCCAACAAATCCTTACTGTTTACAAGAAAGACGCAGTTTGTTGGACCATTTATTTTTAATGGGGCTTTAACTGAAAATCGATATTTGCAATTTCTTAGGGAAGATTTTAACAATATCCTAGATGAATTACATTTACAAACCCGTGCAAATATACAGTTGTATCAACACAACGGTGTCCCACTCCACTATCAGGCGCAAGTTAAAACATATTTAGATGAAATTTTTCCAAACTCGTAGATAGGCAGAAATGGTCCTTTTTTATATTTGGAGTAATAAAAGATCTCGTATATGTGCGATCATATGCAACCCAGCAGGAGCTACAGGAAGCTGTTATTAATGCGTTTAACAGATTAGATGGGCGGTAAATTAGCAAAGCTGTCCGTATTGAAAAGGTGTCGCATGTATGTAGATATTAATTGTGGACAGTTCGAACACTTACTGTAAATTTCTTTTGTTTTCCATGGCAAGATATGATTTTTGTTAAACCTAATAATAGAAAAACGTGTATTGTGCTTTTGTTTATTAAAATAAGTGATACAACCTTTACATCATTACAGTCAGAATAAAATGCACTATTAAAGTATGTCCTAGCCAACCATGGTTTCCATTAAAAAAAAGCAAAATTAAAAAACTAGTACGGTGACTTTATTCTGCACAAAATTATCTACAAATTGTATTAAAACAATTTTTATCTATCTTTAGAAATAAACGAATTAAAACTCTGAAACGTTTTTGGAGATGCATTTTCTTAAATCAACAAAAGCGTATCTGGATTAGTCTTCTAAAGAAGCAAATCTTTCCTCATTTAAGTAAATTACCGAGATCCTCATACAAATAATGAAAAAAAAACTCACCTTCTATTTTGCATATATATATATATATATATATATATATATATATATATATATAGGGTGATTTTAAGTTGATGCTTTTTTTAAACTGTGTATAGAACTAATTAAAATAAACAACTTTTTCAAATAACATTTTTTAATTATGTCAAAAATAAAAGAGATATTTCGTTTTAAAGGAATAAGTAGTCAAGTTCTATTTCAAATGACATGTTCAATGTTGTCACCATTCTGTTCCACACAACTCTACGCGCGATGTAACCACTGTTCGGTGACAGCGCGTAATAACGAAATTCGTTTTGTTTTAATTGTTGCAGCTGCCTGTTCTATGCGCCCAATAAATTCGTGTAAGGTCTGGTGAGCGAGAAGGCCACGCAACTGGCCCATTTCTACCAATCCACCTGTTTGGAAAAGTATAATCCAAGAACTCCCGCACTTCTCGTCTAAAATGAGGAGGTGCTCCGTTTTGTAGAAGCCACATGTTTTGCCTTATATCCAATGGCAATTCTTCCAGCAGATTAAGTAGATGATTTTCCAAAAAATTCAGATAATTCTCACCCGTTAAACGATCTGGCAAGATGTGCGGACCAATGAGTATTCCATTTACAATTCCAGCCCAAACATTTACGGAAAATCTTTCTTGAAAACTTGATCTCCGTATAGCATGGGGATTTTCAAATGACCAAACATGAGTATTGCGGAAATTGTTGATTCCATTTCTGGTGAATATTGCCTCGTCCACGCACAACATTTTTCTTGTAAAATTCAAATGATCTGCATTGTTTTGTAAAAGCCATGCACAGAACTCAACTCTACGGGGATGGTCTTGAGGAAGTAGTGCGTGTACATGTTGAACGTGAAATGGGTACAACTGATTTTCCCGCAATGTTTTCCACACCTTTGTTTCACTTACACCGACCTCAGGTCCAATTTCTCTAGTACTTATCGATGGATCTTCCTCAACAATATTCAAAATTTGTTCTTCATTCTGCATATTCACAGGTTGTCTCGGTCTTCCTACATGCCCTCCACGATGTTCTCTTAAATAACTAGTATCCCTTGCTCTCTGAACGAGATTCATAAAACTACGGGATATCGGATGCACTCTTAATGGAAAGCGTTCTGCATGCAGCCTTGCGGCTTCAGCCGCACTTTGACAACGCTCCCCATAAATCAACAGCATGTCCACGTGTTCATTATTTTCATACACATGAGCCATTCTTTATTTTTCAATAATCACAAACTGACTGAAATCTAACACGCGATTAACTGACAACAAATTGACACATTTCTGCTTGACATAAAAAGTGTAAACAGAAACAAAACAAAATTAACAGCCGTCTTATTACAGAGATTGTTTGCAGTTCCATAACAACCCGAATATGCGTGGTGAGGCTATAAACACCGGTAAACACGCGGGAATAATTAATTAGACGCATAGAACAGGCAGCAGCAACAATTAAAGCAAAACGAAAAAATGTGGTTTGAAAAAGTTGTTTATTTTAATTAGTTCTATACACAGTTTAAAAAAAAGCATCAACTTAAAAATCACCCTGTATACAGGGTGTTTAAAAAAGATGCGGCAATATTAAAGGGAGTGATTGCCCAGGTCATTTTATGCAATAAAGTTCCTATAAACATAGGTCCGCAAACGCTTCGTTACCGATCTACAGCGTGTTGAAGTTTAATTTAAATAAACAGTCAAAATTAATTTTTTCCAAAACGGCTTGAGATATCATAATGAAATTTTACGCGTATCTATAGCTGTGGGAGACGCATACTTTGCAATACAACACGATGTTTCAGTCCTACCATAGGCGCGCGTATTGGCACGTCACAGGCTATTTTTCAAGAAAAAGGTAGGATGCCGCTGATTTCTCTAAAAATAAAAAATATTTTTTAATTCTTTGTTCAATTGTGAAGAAAAACGCTCTCTTGACTTTTTATCGTACGACGTACCGTTTTCGCGTAAAAAAACATTTTAGTGCATGTCCATTTATTACAGAAAAAAGTTTTAAAAATCAAGGGTTTCATTCAAGGGCAAAAACAAATATTTCACCAAACCAAAAGTTTTACCAACCAAAAATTACAAACACTGTTCAAAGTGACCACCTCGAGCTCGGATGCAAGAATCCAATCTTATCCTCATTGAATGGCGAACTCTCTCAAAAACACCAGGATCTGTTTTAATTGAGTTGCACCCAGCAATGATTCGATTTCTTAAGTCTTCTACTTTTTCCAACGGAGTAGCGTACACCAAGGACTTCAAATGGCCCCACAGGAAAAAATCAAGGGGATTTAAGTCCGGGGATCGTGAGGTCTACCCCGGCCAATCCAACTATTTCCGTATGCTTGTGTTAAGAAATCACGAGCTACTTGACTAAAGTGGGCTGGTGCGCCATCGTGCATATACCACACTGCATCTCTAATTGCTAATGGTACGTCCTCCAGAAATCCATGGAGCGTGTTTTCCAAAAAGTTGCGATACATCCCTCCGGTAAGTCTCCCGGGTAGAAATACCGGTCCAATTATGCAGTCACCCACAATCCCAATTCAAACGTTCAAAGAAAACTGATGTTGAAAACGATCTTCAACAATTTCATTTGGATTTTCTTCACACCATACATGGTAATTATGGAAATTCCGTATTGCATTTCTTGAAAAACTCGCTTCATCAGTGACCAGAATCAACATCAGGAGTTGAGGGATTTGAACCATTTTGTGCAAAAGCCATTGACAGAATGCAATGCGAGGAGGAAAATCAGCAAGAAGAAGTGCTTGAACGCGTTGTATATGGAATGGATACATCCAAAGCGTCAGCAATTTTTCGAGTAGAAGTACCTCGATCTTCTTCAATCATCTCCAGCACATCCTCTTCCAGCTCTACCGTTCTTGCTGTCCTTGGCCTTTCTGCTCCTCAATTTCGTGTTAATGTGCCTGTTTCATAAAGACTCCGATGAATACATTCGAAAGTTTTTCTATCAGGAGCAATACGGGCCGGAAATCTTTTAGTATACAACCGCCTAGCTTCTAATGCATTCCCATCAGAAAGTCCATAAATGTAGTGCATGTCGGTCATCTCGGCATTCGTATAGCGATTCATGATAAGGAACTTCAACAAATTCGACACATACAAAATTATTAATCACAATTGAACAAAGAATTAAAAAATATTTATAGAGAAGCGAATTTGGGACACATTGTATATGTATGATATATTATATATATATATATATATATATATATATATATATATATATATATATATGTTAATAATTTAGTGTAATCATATTTTATCAACCTTTAGTAAGATCAGTGTTAAGCAACAAATCTCTACTGGATATTCCATTACGTCGATCTGGACCAAATTAAAAGAAACAGCGTTAGAAACGTGTAATTTGGAAATTCACCAATGTCATTAAAAAGCGATTATAAACCCATTAAAGCAGCATGGAGGGAGAATGTGTTGACATTCTAATTTTCGAAATGTAATTAAAGATCCGGTTTAAACATTGAATGAAAGAACCATATAGTTAATTAGTTGAATTAATAAGTAAGTTTAGATGGAGCAAACGGCTGTGTCTATTTCTCGACCGTACAGTAATCCCTCTCATAATCCAGTAACAGATTATAAAACTTTTGGTATGATTTTCAGATACTTAGCTTTAATATAATTAATTCATGTGAAATAAACTGAAACAATGGCGTGTAATCTGAAAAGGTTCTGATAATTCCTAAAACTTTATGTCTTGTTGCTTCTATTCTATCATAAAAGCCCTATTCAATTTTAGATAAAATTCTTCTGTACTGTAAGTGTTTTTTTAACTGTGGTTTCATATTAGTTGAGTTGATCGGCCTATTTCCACTGAAATATACTTTATAACTTTGGTAACTTTGTTACTACTATTCTGAATTTTGGTTTTCTTTACGATAAGCTTTGTACAACTTTATAACTTTAGAACTAAAACATTGTAAGTGGAAACCAAGTTTTAAGAAGGAAAGGCCAAATTTTATGTCTACTTACACTCTCAAACGATCAAACTAAAACGTACTTAATTTAAAAGATAAGGTGTGATTAATGCGGTTGTTACACCAACAAAAGAAGTTACGTGAACAAAATGTTTCTACTAAAAAAATTACAACTGTTAAGCTTGTTCCGGTATTTAAACTCAACCATTAAAACTCTATATCGAAGTTTCAACTTTAAAATATAGTCATTACTTTTTATATTGCAATTATTTTCAGTGTATTAAATTTATTCATTATCTCGATTTTTTATTTTGCACGGTTACCACATTTTACTAGTACTTAATTTTAATAAGGTTGTTTCCTTTTTTACAAGTTTTAATATTAAAAAATTTTAAAGGTACAAGAGTTTTAGAAGCGTGGTGTTTATGTTTGCTGCTTATTTAATATTAACTACCGTGAAGCACAAGACTGCTTAAATTAAATTTAATGTTACAACTTTTGTTTTACATTAAGCCCAACCTTGCAATTTATGCTAAAAGCTACTTTATAGAAACGTACTAATGACCCCTTTTCACTCACACACGCAAACATATTAACTACTTTTCGGAGCATACAGGACATCGAGTTTCTATAGCATTTACAATGTTACAAATTAAGGTTTAATTAATCAATCACTTGAATACAAGCATTCCTTAATAATTATTTAATAAATATATTAATTTCAATTGTGACTTTAATTATAATATTTAACTAGCTATGGAGCTTCGCTTCTCGCTATGGTCACAACATACTCCGATAACCGTTTATGATATTTATTTAAAGGTTAGAATTTTCGTAAAAAAATTTTCATTCGTGAAAATATGCTAAAATAGTTAGAGGAAATAGAGGAATAATTAGTCGTTCCGTAGAGATGTAAATCCAACGCATTTGGAATCATGCTAGAGTCACAACACCTTTTAGAATACATCGCAGCGTAATTTCATCGTGCTTATTTTATTTTATCGAAAATAAGGTATATATTTTTTAAAAGATATAAATGTATAAAATATTATTAAAATGAATATATTGTCGTTTTTATTGTAATTGTATACTTGATTTGAATGTAGTTAATATGTAAAATTGAAAAAATACGAAAAAAATTCACGTGCCGGAAGTGTTAAACTATGTAATTTTTATTTAACAGTAAAAGAATAATTGTCATGTTGACGTATGCTAAGTAATAACCAGTGAACTCTATACTAACTGGAATGGCTGCGACCGCATACAAAAACGTGGCAAGTTTGAATTTATGCAACCCGCCGTTATGACGTATCTCATCTCTTTCTAACCAATAGAATGTAATAGCGCATACCACGTTATTGATATTAAAATCGGTTTATATCAAGTAATAACTTTTTTTTAATTTTTATTGAGACTATACACATATTATTCCCTTAATTAAGTAAAGGAATATTATTTATACATTAACAAATTTTTAAAAATAATTCATTTTGTCATTTTTTGTCTGATGCTGGCCTCCTTGCCATGCATATCAAAATTTCGAAGTCTTGCATGGTGATTCAACCGACATTTAATAAAACAATATTCCAGATTAATTGAATTTCATGCAAGTCTTTGAAAATAAATTGTTCAGTTGGTGGGTGTTGAGGAACAAATAATTTTAAATTGCGTCACTTGTAAATAATTTATTCCCCATAGAAAATTTAAATTGTTTCTCAACATGTAAAATTACATATTATAATTATGAAACAATTACTATATAGGTGTCTACATGGCGGAAGCAAATTGTGATTTACCTACATATGAAATGGTATTGGATTTCTGGGATCTTGTAAATTTTTACAACGCTAAGGATCACAGTATATCACCATGATTTTTTGTTTATTTTGAAATATTATGTATAACTGATTAAATATACAGTAACTTTCATTTACTTCACCACACGTGGACTATCCGAATTATATTAAACGCTCTCTACACTCATTTACCTGAAAGATACGCACGTAAATCTGAAAACTGAACATGTGGCACCGTTCACTACGTGCTACGTGCGTGAAAAAGGTATCGCTATTTCCGTTGCTTGCCCCTGACATGAACTTCGGTTCTGTTTACAACCGTCGGGGCCATTCCAGTTAGTATAGAGTTCACTGCTAATAACAAATATTTATGAGAGTACCAACTTAAACACTAATAAGTAACATTATTAACCTTAGTAGAATTCTGACACTTGCGCCACCACTTTTTTACACGCCCACGTGGGAATCGTATTTTTTTCACCTGAGAATAAAAAGATTTAATCTGTTATTAATTAGGATCCGTTTTTTATCAAAGGAGACTGCACAATTATTATTACATTTTTTTTAATCCCGTGCACAGATTGTGACCTAATTTATTTATGCATTAGGGGTTGTATTCTAATAAGGGTCCGTAGTCTTGTAAGACGGGAATCTGTTCGCCTGCCTCTTAATATGTGTTTAATATTATTAAACAGTTATACAACCTCATTTATATTAATTGGAAAGTGGCAATCAGTCGTCGACATCGCGTTAATTAATGTGTTTACAAATATTTTAAACATTTGCTGCTGCAAAAAACATTAAGGTCTAAATATTAGATGAAATAATAATAATCATTTCTACCCTGATGCAATAGCGCTTCTTTTAAACAGGCAGATTCTCTATCTAAGCGGTTAGCACCTATACATTCGAAAAAAATCATGCCTGATTTATTTGTATGTTCGATTACTCACACACACAAATTACTTTAAAATAAATAAATAAGCGGCACGATTCCCGTGTTGGTTTTAGTAAATATTTAAAAGACAACAACAAAATAGGATTATCTTGGTGGAGATAAGCACGATAAAACAGTAGAATGTACTTGTGATTGCAGATTTTTTTTTCGCCGAACATTTTTCTGCAATAGAAGTTTGTCATGCACTGAACTTGTTACGGAACTCTCAACTAAAACAACTAAACTATTAAAAACGCTTTTATTTATCAGAGCAGAAAGGTTGAAAAGCAAGTATTATACAGTAACTGGATAATCTTATAATTTAGAACTGAACATGTAGTGAAAAACTTATTTACAAAATCAAACATTGGTAAATTATTTATTCTAAAATACAAGAACATTATCGTATAAAGTCCACACACATCCCAATGGTAATCCTGCAGCGTCGTTTTGTTGTAGCGGAACCATCTAGAATTCTTCTCAAGGAAACGTAAATGGTACCCTTGCAGGGGTCGTCCAAAGGAGTCTGTAGGTAGCACACTACGGAAATTCGATGAATACATTGAAAATATTCCGATTAAAATTGTTGTCGTGATAGCAAAGATAATATATATATATATATATATATATATATATAATAAAATTTATTATATAATGATTGTTATTTGAGAATGATTTGTATTTCTTTTTTTGTAAGGCATGTTTGTGTAGGGTTTTAACTGAGTGCTGCACCACATGTTTTAAGTTGCAGGTGCAGGGTAAACTTTGAAAATAAAATGTCAGTATTAGAAAAGAATTACACCGCGGTCAAAGAAAATTTGTTCATGAGTTGAAATGTGATATTTGAAATACAGGGTTTCTACGGTTGATTGCAATGTTAATTAAAGAATGTTTCCTTGTATAATTAAAGTCAAAAGCGTTCACACGAAATATTTTATTGCTTTTGTTATTTGACATGGAAAATATGTGAGAGATAGCGATGGAATAAACGGTTTGTTGTGTTTAGAAAGGGAGTTGGATTAGAATTTTCAAAGCGTGCGAGTAAGATTTTGACATCGATTCGGTGTTTGTTTAATTAAATCTTCTGCTCTGTTTTGTGTTAATCGATAAATCCAGTAGTTAACCATTTGTGCTGGTGAAAGCTTAAAAGGATAACATACATTGATAATGTAAGTAAAAGAAAAGATTTTACGGTTGGTGAAATTACACAGAAAAGGTCATTCTACCTACTCATTTAAATTGTTAAAATCAACTGACACCCTGACTTGCAAAACTGTTGTGTTCATTGAAATTACGCAGGCACAGCGAAGAAGCTCGCTCTCTTTCTTTCTTTATGTGTTCTATTTTGTGTATTGATAATTATAACCTGTATTTATAATGATAAAACAACAAACGATCATAGGTATAAAATCAGATAAGCTGATCCTAATGATATATATCTATACAAACGTCCCTTTTGTTACCGTTATATGCCTATATGTCTATATTTTTGCGGTTTGTTTTATGCCTAAGAAGAATTGAGAGCGTTATTATCTTGCATTTGTAATAATACCTACTAATCATGTGAGTGCATCGGTGTTGCAGGACTTTGTTTCAGATGTTATAATTTGCCTTAACTGCATATTTAATGTGTTTGGCCACGAAAGGTTTTTCTGTGTAATCAATCATATCCTTTATTGTTACTGTCCATGTGTATAATGATATACAACAAAGGTGTTGTGCTCGTATCCACAAATTTGTATGTGTAACGGTACTTGCCCTTTTTCGTTTGTATCTACTTAAATAATCTGTGACCTGTTTAATTTTCTGTTGTTGTTTTATTTTAGGTGGGTTGAATTTATGAAATTGTGGATACGATCACACTGTTTATGTTTATTGCATTTAGGGGTAGTTATTTAAATCGCTTTGCATTTTATTTTGGTGATATTTAAATTTTGTAAGGTACGCCCTTTTAACTTGATTTAATGATGTCCCTTGTTGTTTTATTTGTGTTCTGTTTATAAAATGCTTTATATGTAATTATTTACCTAAAAGCAGACAGGAATAGGTTCCAAAAGGGATCCTCCTGTGTGTATATTTATTACCTGTTTATTTTGCTTTAATTTGAATACCATTTGTAGACCTGATTTTATGTTTATTTGTGACTAAACTTCGTTTTATGCAATGTTATAGATTTGTACGCCTTTAATACCGATAGAGTAGTGTTGATACATATTTAACCCTTTGATTGCAATTTACTTGTGTTATCTGATCCTTGTTTTTTTTCTTTTGTGTGATTATTATGGGAATAAAGGGAGTTTTCTTGGTGATTCTTTTTCTCCCGATGTAAATAGGATGACGAGCGAATCACCAGGTAGCGCAACTCGTTTATCTCAATTACAGTTTTGTTTCATTTAATTACCTGCCACCTTATGCAACAAATTAACCTTATCCGACCCTATCTCCGGCGCATTACACAACGTAGGTTATTTGCCCCCTAGACGATCACTGTTTTTTTTTATCAGGTTAGAATTTTGCGAGTTCAAGATCAGATTTGTAAATCCACTCTGATTATTTAATCACGGCCAGTAAGGGAGATTTAAGCTATTAATTGGAGTAAGCCTAACATTAGCCGACGTAGCATCATTCTCAGTGACATCAATTTAAGCAATTAATAAAAGCATCTTATCAGTCAAATTAAGATGCATCCTTTAGCTATTGTTTTGTCTCTTGAATTTGCATTAGTGCGAACAAGTACAAATTACACGTTTCAAGATAGGGTACGTCTGGGTTACGACAAGTCTAAATATTCCCCGTTACTATTCTCGTCAATGTAGATAGTCCAATGCTGACCTGGTTTCTAACCGTTTCTAACTAAATTCCAGTGTATGCTAGCGTTTGCAGACAAGTCAGGGGTTAGGTCGAAGGCCATTAAACAGTAGCCGTTGGGGTAATCGCTTCTCGATATATCGTTGTCCTCATTCAAAAAATGAATACCCGTATCGGAGAATAAGGTGTGATATGCACCGTTGAAGGCTTTATTTGCGACAAAACCTACGATACATCGTTTAGGTATGCCTGTAGGTATAGTTAACACTTTTACGTCTGTCCTTGTAACAGGATATTTTACTGCAGTTGTTTCTAAAGCTTTATCGTGTGCAATTAGAATGGTGGGGTTGATTTGCATACGCCTCACCAGCAAACTAGCGTCCATAATTCGCGTCTTGTAAGTTGAAGCGTGCGCTACCATTAGACTAAAGGTATCTCTTGATCGTACAAATTTAACCTTTAATTCAACACCGCTTATGAGAAAGTTTTCCTGATTAAACAAATCCAAGTGCATGTGACCAATCATCTTGATTTGTTTACTGGTCGCTGCAAGTACTTGACGCTTCGAGTCACCGTTATTTGCGTTTCCCAGCATATTCATCTGCCCAGCTGTATCATTGTGTCATAAGGTACAACCTAGATGTGAATTCTTGGCCTCCTTTCCATAATTTAGCAACGTTTCGATATATGAACGGTAGACGTAGGTGTTGTTTGGTTGTGACACCATCTTCTGATTTAAGTAAACCTCCACTTACGAGAAAAGCGAATGCATCCAATTGTTTACCGGTGCTACAACATCCGCATCAGTAAGTACTGTATCATCTTGCTTTAGAACTTTAGCTGTGATGTACGACATGATCTGACTTAAATCTATGTAATCGTTTCCATTTCCGGGGGGGGGGGGGGGGGTTGTAAAATATCCATTCACCACCCTCAATACTTGTCTGCGTCGGCGGTAAAACGAACAAATCCAATTCGGACTTGACGCATTCACATGATTGAGCATGTAGAAAAGCCATTATCTTGAAAATATATCGTCGTAAGTAGGTTTCTTCTTCTTAGCGGCAATAGCTCTCGGTAGAGACTGATTATTATAGGCCAGACGTACTCTATTACAACCCGAACCCTCCATCATTTTATCGATTTCTCATCGACTTTACGCTTAAGATTTCTACCTGCCTCGTGAAATCTCTCTTGAAACGATTCCTTAACAGGTCGGTCCTCTATGCCGTCACCTTTCTGAGAGCTTCCTTTCCAATGGCCTTTGCACCAGACTTAAATTACGGTATTAAACTTCTAAATATACCACCTAGCCAGCTTCCTATTCCGTGACCACGCTGATATGGTGTGCCTATGTAGATGGATCCAATGCCGTTACCGACCTGATTCGTATAATATTGTTGATAAGGACAAACCATTATGGCACTTTCTTAAAGTGTAGCTTCAGACACGACGTCCCACACTCGAATGGCATTGGTGCACCCGTATCTGTTTTTATATTAATCTCGATGTTTTCAAATTCCCGTGTCATCAAGGGCATGTAGTGTGTAGGCGAAGAAACCACATCTTTATGACCTCCGTAAGCGTAGTTTTCAGAAGTAATATTTGTCATACGCATAAGCGGTGATAAAACATCGCCCACAATTTGTGGTTCAACAATGTCGCAATAAACAAACATTTGCGTTGGTAATCCTATCCATATATTAGCGGGATGCGGGGATATTGGTTCCATAGCTATGTTTTGATACGTGCTGGAAATGTGAAGCAGCCTTTTTCAATATCGTCTCTAACACATTCTCTTCTCCTTTGGGTGGATCAGTTCTATAATAAATTAAATTGTCTGTCGCACTTACAGCGGCAAAAGAACGAGGGCACTGAATTTCCTAAATGCCTACAACCCATGAGCCTGTTAATTTTCTTCGTTTTGGCAGTGGTGTAGTAAAACTTGACGTCATATTGTCGGGATAGTACGTCATGGAACTATTACTTAATAAGGTAAGATAAAACTCCATTTTATGTATCTCTCAACTGCGAACTAACACCCAGCTATTAAATTTGTTACTGTATCCACGCCACTTGACCAGGTATTGTTTAATTCGTCCGTGGTCCTTCTCTGCTAAAATCTTATCGACTTTGTATAGGGCGTCTTTATCAACCGTAACAACTTGCAACTCCTCCTCGTAAAAGGTACCCGCAACAGAATCGTTATTAAGATCGCTTATTCTATAAACTGGAGGTCTTCTTTTTATCACTGCGCTAATTGTAAAAACTTCCTCGCTCCAGTTCGTTTCATATCCCTTCTCAAAGGTGTACTTAGTTCTGGCTATTCTAACATGTTCACCGGCTTTACATTTAGGATGGCGTGATGTGCCTAAGCCTTTCGCGTACACATTATTCCACACTTTCGAAATGTTTTTATCGTTTACAGCCGCAGGGACCATCTTTATACTTGAATGAGGGCTATTGTATGCAGTCACAAGTTTTTGGAGCACATCAATATACCTGTAGGAATTTTTGTAGATGAAATAAAGCCACATCTTTGTTTTCAATGTTTTATTAAATCTTTCAAGTACAGATGCTTTTACATCATGGTTATTTATTATATAGAAATTGATATTTTATGCCTTGAAAAAGTTTTGTACACTGACCGCCACAAACTCCTTGCCTTTATCCGTCTGTAGATTTGCCGGTGTATTATCACTTTTCTTAAAAATATCGGTGAATGCTTCAATTACAGATGCTGCTGTCTTCGTTTTAAGAACTCTCGTCCAGGCCTTTTTGCTAAACACATCAATAACCGTTAATATGTAGTTGTATCCACTATTGTGTATACTTAAATTCGCACATCGCAAAGATCCTCTTGCCACAGCTCGTAAATGTGGCTCACAATATATTTATTTCGCGGAATTTTTTTCTGACAGGTTTATGAACCGTATAAGCCTCCTGAGCCTGCAGCCATTTTTTCACTTTACCATATCTACCCTTTACAGCGTTAACTAAAGGTGTTGTACCCGCAAACCCTGGCGGATGTTCTGGATCATAGTATACAGCATCCGTGTTATGTCCTCCACGTATCCCAACCTAGTGAAATACTTCTTCTTCGCAAGGATCTTCGCGGGGTTTCCCTCGATTCACTATCGGCATCGTAATTCTCACCTATAGTTGTGAGGCTCGGTTCAATGTTAGGTGATACAGCCGCATCGCGTCTTCGAGTATTTCCGATAAACTCACGTGGTATATTTATTTCTTTAATATACGGCGAACTGTCGCCAGCTGTGTGGGTTTGTAGTTTTTCGCTGTCTTAACGTTTCGTGAACCAGATCGATAATGTTAGAATGAGGGATGATCTCACATTTTATTGTGACAGTACCCCTTTTATCCCAAAATACATCACCGGCCGCATTTAATATACGCATTATGTCAGCGCCTTTCTTCTTGTATGAAACAGGCAGTGTTGATACTATCTCGTCGTCTGCCAGACCTTTGCGTTTCGGCGAACCCCTAATATCTTCTTCATCATCACCGCTGATTGTTATACTAGCAGGTTGACGTAACTGATTGGAAAAATGAAGATATCTTTGAAGAACCTGAATGTACTGCTGCCATTTGTCATGGTCGGTCATTTTGGTTTTTAATACTTTATCCATGTCGTTACACAACTGCGTTAATATGTTGTTTTGCGTGACATCTGGAGCTTGCAGACGCTGTATAAAATCCATAGGTAGAATAATTATCTTCTTCAGATTGTGGTCCATAGTTATTGAAACAAATTACCCAGAATTCCGCCAAGTAATGATCCTAACAGGAGCGGTAGTAATGCACCGCCCTTCTGTACGCGAAAATGTTTCTTCTTTTTTATAGATTCACCTCTCGATGCCAGTCGCCTTAAAGTGTGTTTATGTTCAGAGAGCCTCTGCTTCTGATCAGCTGACACGACCTTTTAAAATGTTACGTGCACACTCGCAAATGCATTCCACCTGCTTGCTATCCAGACATTTCCATAAAGCGTCACGCTGAATTTTACTTAATCTGGCTAATGCGTGCAGGATATCGGTGTTTTGGATTACAGCGTCAACCATCATATATGATGTAATCTTTATGACTATGAGGTTTAAACCCTTTTTTCGCTATATACAGGGTGAATCTTATCTAATCCGCCAAAATTAAAGGAGCACTAGAACTCATCATTATAAGCAAAAAAGTTCAAATGTACATGGGTCCGGAAATGCTTCGTTTCGAGATACAGTGTCAAAGTTGAAAAAGAAATCGTGATTTCTTCAATATTTTTTGACTGTTTCGAAATAATTTCATGAAATTTCGTATACGGAGTTTTTTTTGGGACAGTTGTTTGAACAGTTGTTATCAATAGAACATGTTTACTTTTAATATTAATTTCTTTTCTTGTTTTTTAATATTGGATATTTTAGTGCTCCTTACAAGTTTTAAATAAATAAACATTGTGAGTTTTAAATGTGTTTTTCTCAGAAACGGTTGTTCCTAGCGACATCACTAAAATATACCTTTTTTTAGCAGAAAAGATAGGAGAATCGATTTTTCTAGTCCAAAATGGTATACAGTGTAGCACAAAAAAATTGCAACAATTTAAACGGGTCGAAATGGTGGCCGCTGGCGCCCTCTAGAGACCACAACTAAATGGACCACAAATTTAAATATTTCATTTCAAAAAACCATCGTATACGAAATTTCATGAAATTATTTCGAAACAGTCGAAAGATATTGAAGAAAACGCGATTTCTTTTTTCAACTTTGACACCCTGTATCTCGGAAACGAAGCCTTTCCGGACCCATGTACATATGAACTTTTTTGCTTATAATGATGAGTTCTAGTATTTCTTCAATTTTGGCGGATTAGATAAGATTCACCCTGTATACTTGGCAAATACATTGAGGCCCGAATATGTTTGTCCTATAGCGTAGCGCATCCGGTGTATTCTGTTTTAAATCGAACAATAAATAAATATCCGTGCGGATTAAAAGTAGCATCTTGGTACGGAGCCTCTAAAAATTTAGGGTTGTCAGGTGAAATCTGCCTTGCTAAATGCTAAATCTGTGCCCTGTCACGTGGATTCTTAAACAAGATTATGTAATGAGCGTTGAGAGAGAGAGAGAGAGAGAGAGAGAGATCTCGCTGTCCACGTCCTTGATGAAATATGTTTTGCATTAAGAAAAACACGCTTAGATTTCTATGATGACACCCCTTTGTAAAAATATCAACCACCGAACCGTTAGTCTCACTATTAGATCGTCAGTTATTATTAAGACCAGTCTTTTTACCGTCAAACTCTTCCACGTCAGGTAATCCTTTCTGAAAATCCACTGAGAGATCTTTGAATAATGGCTGCCATTCGCCGTAAAACTAGATAATTTTTTCAAAAGCTGTATCGCAGACAGTTTCGATAATTTTTAGAAAATAAATGATAAAATAGGATTTCCCACAACCAGATGGCCCCGCTACTATTGCAGAAAAGGGATGCTTAAACTGACCTTCCATCTCGAAACACTAATCGATGCTAAAGAGTAGTCCGTTATCATCACAACTTAAATACTAGGTGAAAAAAAGTCTGCAATCACAGATATATTCTACTCTGTTTTATCGTGCTTATCTCCATCAAGACAACCCTAGTTTGTTGTTGCCTTTTAAATATTTACTAAAACCAACACGCGCATCGTGCATTAACAATAATAGTCTTGATGTATATCTAATTTATGTCTAATTACCTTCTTACTTAATTGCCGGTCATTTATTTATTTTAAAGTAATTTGTGTGTGTGTGAGTAATTGAACATACAAATAAATCAGGCATAATTTTTTTTCGAATGTATAGGTGCTAACCGCTTAAATAGAGAATCTTCCTGTATAAAAAAAGCGCTATTGCATCAGGGTAGAAATGATTATTATTATTTCACCTAATAGTTAGACCTTAATGTTTTTTGCAGCAGCAAATGTTTAAAATATTTGTAAACACATTAATTAACGCGATGTTGACGACCGATTGCCCCTTTCCATTTAATATAAATGAACTTGTATAACTGTTTAATAATAATAAACACATTATGAGGCACGCGAACAGATTCCCGTCTTACAAGAGTAGGGCGCCTTATTAGAATACAACCCCCAATGCATAAATAAATAAGGTCACAATCTGTAGATGGGATTAAAAAAAAGTAATAATAATTGTGCAGTCTCCTTTGATAAAAAACGGATCCTAATTAATAACATATTAAATCTTTTTATTCTCAGGTCAAAAGTGGTGGGGAAGGTGCCCCACAAAATCCAAGATGGCGGTGCAAGTGTCGGTATTCTACTAACCTTAATGTCTTACATTCAAAACAATGTTGCCATACTATATTTTTGGAAGAATTCAACTATTTGATGTGCAATGTTATAGTCTGTAAGAATAAAGATTTTCTATTTCGGCTTAGCGCCTTATTACTCTGAGACATTGGGAATATACAGCCGTTTCTTTCTAACGTTTGGGTTTTAATAGAAACGTACGCGACTTAAGTGAAAGCGTAAATTACTTGCTCAATGACTTAAGACCGCTCGCGAGAGGTAAACACAATGGAATTATAATTCTATTCCAGAAGTTATAAAACGTTTTGAACGATTTTTAATTTTAACTATGTTGCAAAGTTTTTTTTGTGTGTGGATGCAGAGGTTTATTACTTAATATAATTCATTTATTTTGAAATGTGCAACAACGAAATCATTAATTGGTAATTAAAAATGAATTGATATGCATAAACCAGTTTTTATTGTTTACTAATAGTGACATTAACTGTACATGCAGAACATAACGTACATTCTTGTAAATAAAACAAAACAAAATTAGAACTAAGAAGCACACATAATAGGTGGCTATTTGCGTATTTAGACCCCAAAATAATACATTGCCTCAAAATCTTTTTAAAAAACGAACTTCGAATACCGCCGTAACAAAAGTATAAAAAAAATCTGGCCTTATCAAAAAGATAAAATTTGATAATTTCGAAATTTAATATCTGGAAAAGTATTTGAGATACCGGAATATTGAATTCAGTACCGAACTGAGTTCGTTGAAAACGTTTGGTAACTTCTGGAATAGGATTACATTTCCATTGTCTCAGAGTAATAAAGCGCTAAGCCGAAATAGAAAATCTTTATTTTTACGGACTATACCAAAATAATATTAATGTAAGTACTAACTTAAACATTTCAGTAGCTAACATTATTGAACTCGATGTTTGACTTTAACGATTGTCATTCAGAATTTTAAATGTTGCCAAATTACATTTTCATAAGTATTAAATTTTTTGACTTGTACTATTACCAAAATAATATTTATGTAAGTATCATGTTATAGATTTCAGTAGGTAACATTACAGTGACTCTACTACGCTCATCCGCCATTAAGAGGCAAAATCTTTGGCGGGTTTGTACTATTAGCACCACAGTGACTATTACAAACAGTGGCGACAATCGATGTGTCGATTTTTATTAGCGAGACTAGTGACGTGGTGTACGGCCGCCATTAAGAGGTGTTTAAGTAGCGTGTGTGTTGTATTCAGATTGTCTCGTTTTTGCATTATAAGGAAGTAGTTATTGATGTTAATTTAATTTCTTGTAAATATAGTGTAAATAAAAATATAGAGTGTTATAATAACATTAAATTGTGTGGTGTAACGGGGTCCCCTAAAACACTATTTTATTCATTCGCAGTTTTGTTATCGTGCTATTTTGGAGTTTTTTGTAAGTATTGCTTATTAACGAGTAAATACAATAATGAAATATTCTTGTAGTAAGTACATTTTTCGCTGTAAAAATTGTATGTAACCTTTGCCACTGTCGAAGTGACAGTCGCACTGCGAGTTATACGATTTTCTATACATGAGTTAAATTATCTATAATAAAGTAGATGTAGGCATTGAATTGAATAATTATTGTTCGCGTTAGTAAATTTTAGTAGTTAGTGATTATTATCTGTAATAATAAATAGAAATTAGTATGAACTGGATATGTAGACATAATGTCGAATCGGGGGTTATTCAATTTTCATTGACACGAGAATTTTTCTCATTTAAAAAGCATTGAAAAAGTTTGCTCAAATCCGATCTAATTTTCGAGCTTTAAACGTCATTCAATTCTAATTCGATAGTAAACGTATTTTGATTATATAAAAGGCCAAACCGTGAAACGATACGCCCCGTACGATCACGTTCCCAAAGCACACGTACACGTCGGACACTTTGACCGTTTCCCCCACCCATCGCGTGATTCTTGCCGAACTTTCGCTGTCCACGTTCGATGCGCACTCGAAATGCGAGGCGAACGCAATAAACACGAACCCATTAACTTTTCATTGGGCCAAGCCAGTCGAAATTGATGAATAACTCCCTTCACCACTACCCCTTCCTGAAACGAAACGACAGCCGGCCATGGCGTTATCGGTGTAATATAGTTCTCGACGGTCCCCATCGATGCTTTAAATAATTTCTGAGGTCCCGTTTTCGAGAAATTCTACGAGAAATCTTCCGACGACACCTCGACAACTCCCGCCGCCAGCTCCATCGGGGTTGTGCTACGGTAGTTTCGGCTATACGTCACTTCGCACTAATTTCTCCCCACTCAATAAAATATTGTGTATGCGTTAGATTTTGTAAATGAAGATGCCGTCGTGACCAATATCTGTTTCAGTAAAAAAGGAAGTGCATTAGGAAGATGGAAATGGATAATGGAGATAGGTACATACCGATAATTTTGAGAGTCTACTGCCCCATTCGAGGAAAACGATTCTTCATCTGTGAAGACTATTTTTCTTAAAATTTCCTCATTGACGTTAAATAAATTAAATAATGCTTCACAAAAATCTGTGCGTTTAATTTTGTCGCCATCGTACAGTTGTTGGTGATTATAAAATTTGTACAACTTGTATTTAAATTTGTTTAATGTTTTAAAAACCGAACCATTGTGCTATTAAACGCAATGACCCTGTGGGATTGTCCTCGGCATAGCACAAAATGTTTAATTCTAATTCGTTATTGAGGACGTGGCAGGTTTTTTTTGTGGGGATTTGTGACACAACCATCCTTATTAGACTGAGTAACGATGTTATGGATGGATAAAGACTTATTTGTTGACTAATACATAGCAAAAGATGGAACCCTATTTTAATGCATCATAAGAGAAACTCCAGTGTCAAGCATAATTTCTTTTGCGGAAGTCCTTTCAATTCTTTTTCTTTTTTTTTACGTGTACTCTCTAGTATATCCAACCTTTGATTGGTGCAGTGGGCAATGAACAAATGCAAACTTCTGGGAAATAAGCTAAAAGACACACCAATTCACAACTTCCTCAATTGACCTCAGCCAGGGTAATAACCGAACATTCAGCATGCATTGATTTTCTGGGAACAAAATTCCTTACATCTGTTTTAGACCATGCCATGTTACCGTTTTGATATTGTCTGAGTCGTCATAAAGTTAAACGGCTGCAGTATCAAGGCACATAGCAATTTCTGGATTATCACCAGCAGTTGTGGACGAATTTTTTGAGTCGGAGCTTAAGTGCACTTCATCAGTATCGGAGGGCGAAGATGGCTGATAATCCTTATCCTGGACGATGTCGTCGCTCTCAAATGGGCTCATTTATGGACTCTACTTTAGATTCCAGTTCGTCAAGTTTTTCCACTGTTCGAGCTCCTTGGCCGTCAGGAGTCTTTTTCTGTTGCCCATACTGAATTCAGTAAACATTTTGCAGGACATAGTATGTCTTCCACCTTAAGATACTGTTGGGACATATTTGACCCAAAAGCTAATCTGATACAAATTATTACTATTTGCTGTATGTTACGAAGTATTAATAACTGCAACTTACCTTATTACACTTGGGCTGTAATTTACTTTTTATTCAGTCTATAACACGAAGAACCATATAAAAAAAACTTTCTTACTGATAAACACGATGATCAACGTACGTGATAGTAATAGTTATTTACGACTGACTGAATAAAATTGCTACATTGTAATGCCTGCTAGTATCTCTGTTAATCTAAAACACACTGAAATGTCCCAGCCGCGCGAGTTTTAAATGAGGTTTGCCCGATGTAGTAATTTTTTAGAATTTGCTGAGACATATATATATCTCTACAGGATTGGAAGGGTTAAGGCAACACATAGACTTGAAAAGTCAATAACCAGTTTGCTGTCTACAAAGTGGCATTACTTTCAGATTTTCTAATGCTGTGGTTTTTATGTACCTATTCTTGTTTAATAAATATTTTTAAGGTCTATTTGTTTCGTTGTTGCATTCAATAAGGGTTCATATTCTTTTCCATAATAATTAGGCTAATTGCGCGTACTTATCCTCACCACTGTGTAACGCAGGTTAAATGTTCGTTTTTATATACTATAAAACATCACCCCAAAACTGTTATTTCCAATTTTAACTTACAGAGATTTTGTAAGAATTCTAGTCTGTTATGTGTTAAGATTTATCTATCTAAATATTTAACTTTCTTACGTGTTGAGTCAATACCGTACTATATTTAGAAGATTGGTCCATGTTTTCTATTTTTATAATTAACAAGAAGTTTTTTTTTCTTTTGTTAAGAATTATATCGTGGTTGTCACTGATTTACTGTAATGTTGTAACTGTAAAATATCATTATTATCTTACTGTATATTCTGTAGATACAGATAAAGAGCAGTCGTTTGAACTAATCCTATCAGGGCTGTTCCTAGGCCGCCCGTCTGCGAAAATAATTTTCCCGCCCCCTGACTTCTGATTAAACATAATTTCTTAGAAGTAATTTTACCTTAAATGAAACACATAGAATGTAAAAAAAGTAAATTCTATTTCGGAAAATTAAATCAGCTGGAACATCATAAACAGATATTTATACTTATTAATGAATATATCAAAAAAAGTTGGAATAAACTTTCGTTGATAAATTACAATGAATAGACATTGATACTAATCAATACTTATATTTATTAATACATTCTTATTATGAAAAATTTAAATAAATTTCGAAAAACTCCTCTCGCCGTTAGCAACTGTCACCGGTAAAGGAAACAGATAGGTAAGATTATTCGTAAACAGATATTGAATTACGTTTAATGCATTCATTTCAGGGGAAATGTAGGATGCGATGTTATCAATTTTATCGCCCAAACCTTGGGCAATAATATCGTTTTCATTTTTAGATAGATCAAATAATACGCTCTCTAAAGGTTTACATTTTTACCTATTTACTTTATCTATTTTAAGGAAAGTAATTAAGTCGTTAATAAAATCCACAACTGTGTGATGATTCTTTATTTGATCGAACCTTTCTTCGATTTTTGTTAATGCAGTGTCTAACATCGCAAAATAAAAATTAATTTTAAGTCTGGTGAATTTTTAGGAGTCTCATTCTTGCTTTCATAATCAAATGATCGTTTCTTCGTTCGATGCCTAATAGTATTAAGTGGTGGAAATGAAGGGTCGCAATCGATATTCTCGGCAATATTTTTTTCCCTTCTAAAATATTATTAAATCCTTTATCTCATCTAATATCATGTAAATATGGCTTAGTTGGTGGCAGTAATAACATAATATTTGATAAAGCAGTGCTTGTTTATTATCGGAATAAAGCGTATATAAAGCATCATACATTTTATCTAAATTGTTCCTAAGAGATTTTAGTGCATCGATTCTGCTTTCCTACCTAGTATCCGAAAGGGGTTTTAATGTTAAGGTAGGGATTTCATCTTTTAATACCTGCCAACGTTTAGTCGATGCAGAAAACCAAACGTATAGCTCTTGAACAATTGCAAAAAAACTTGGTATTTCTAAAGACGCTTTAGCAGCATTACTAACGACTAAATTTAAACTTTGAGCTACACAAGGCAAATAGAAAGCTCTAGGGTTTAAGTCAAGAATTTTTTTGCACTCCATTATTGCGACCCTTCATGTTTACTTTAATTCATTACTTAACAGAATAAATCTTACACAACGGTAAATTGGTGGTAGTAACTTATATCAGGCGTGAGTCTAAAATAATGGAATAATATCTTTCAGCATGTTTATTATTTCGTATCTTATCTTGTCCCAAGAGGGAAATAAGATCATTTTGAATCTGAACACCCAAATAGTGAGGCATAATTGTTTTGAATTTCTGTTAATTCTAGAGATTTTATATAGTGTCATTAAACTGTGCAATTGTTTCACTTAGTTTTAAAAAAAATTCATTTTGTTGCTCGTGCAACTTATTATTTTTATCTCTAAAACTTGAATTTTGACCACCAAAAATTTAACAGTATAAATTATAATTTTTAACGCGGATGCCTATCCATCTTTTCCTGATTTACCAATTTCTCATTTAGCGAATCAGTAGTGGTTTGTGACTGAATGGATTTATTTAAATCGACCCAATATTTTGTTACAAATTGACTTTTTGTTTATTCATGACGCTCTATAGCTTAAAATAAATGTCTCCAATAGTTATACCCTTCAAGAAAAGTGCTAGGAAAGGTTTTAAATATTTTTCAAGGAAAACAAGATACGCAACCTTTGAACGTAGAATAGGAAAGCCGCGTTACTTAAACTTTTTCTATAATATGATGATGAGAAACCTTATCCTTATCCAAAGGAAAGTTTACATCTGTTACTGTAATTTGGGGTATTCCTAATCTACTAAACATAATTTAACTTTGTCGGATAGTACGGAAGGCCAATGGCCAGTATCCTTATAAATATCGTCTGTATGCAAGCTTACTTCTTCTAACGAACACAGGCCTTCTGACTTGTTCTTGACCACAGATGCAACTGTTTCAGGATTTGCATCTTCGGTTAAATCAACTTACTTCAGAATTTTCTTCAATAAAGGTGGTCTTTCCTGTGCCTCGTTTATCTCATCATTGTGATCTCATGATGTAGCCTCTGTTGCCTCTTCCGACTTTTCTCAGTTAGGCACATGCCTTTTTGGCTAACTCTTCTTTTTCGAGCTTTCTTTTTCTGTATTGAGTCCACATTTAGAATAAAATTAAGTATGACATAAGGTGTCAACACACTTATCGTAATGTAAAAGTTAAAATAAAGATAAATCTTTGCAATACAATGTTCTGCTGTTTCGGCACGTTGATTTGAATTTAATATTTTGCAAGAAAGCGGTTCTTTTTTAATTTTTATTAATTTTTTACCAATTTTAATTGATAAATCAAAGTTCATACCTGCCGCGCTTTATTAATTAACGTTATCTTTTAAAGCGTTTACAGTATATTTTTACAAAAATCTGTCTTTATCTAGATATATAAATTTATCCTATTAATTATGTAACCGTGCTTAAGAAAAAAGATATACCATGACGTGTACTTACATTTAATAAATTTGCAACTGCCGTAACTCAATAATAATCACAAAATCGAGCATAAAAGTTAAGTACCAAGCAACAACGTTTTAATATTGTTGAAACTGATACGTTTGGAATCCAAATGACAAATTTCGCTCGGTGCGCGTACTTGTGAGGTATAGTTTTAAACAAGTTATTTCCTGCAAAATCCTGCACAGAACCGAAAAACCAACGATCGAAAAAAAACTCAGGCAAACGTTAACTTCTTTATAGTAATTTCAATTATATTGATTATTTTGATGCCTATAATTATCACAATTTTATATTAAATAGACACCTACAATGAAAAAGTGGGAAGATTTTAAACGATGGAAAATCGACATATTTCCTACGAATTTTCAAAACAGCAGATAGTATTGCGAGATTCATAATTAAGAAGTAAAGTGAATCATTTCTAAAGGAGTTCCTCAAGTAGGAGAGGTTCTCAGTTCTGTTATATATCACTTATGTAAAGGATATAGTTAAAAATATTAAATCGAATATAAAATCTTTACAATTCGCTGACGTTTACACGCAACAGTAACTACTCCAAAAAATATTAAAATAGAATTAGAGCAAGCAATAAATCTGGGTGCTAGATCTATTGTAAAATAAAGCATAAGTGCCTATTACCTATTATATCAAATGATCAAGCTAGTCTGTTATTTTTGTATGCTTAGGTTTTGAAATATATGTACTACATTCATGTTATGTTTATTTTATAGTTATTTACAATTTGTCGCTTTTTTAATTTTTCTGTAATCGGGTGTCTACCGTCGGATTGTCGCCCCCGCGGCCTGTCGCCTGTGTGTCCGGCGCCCATAACACCCACGGGTCGGAACGGCCCTAGGTCCTATAGTGTGATAGAGCCCAAATTACTATGAAAATATCAAACTTCAAATTTGATTTATTTCTAGACGAGATCGTATGTTTCGATTAATCGTTTTCATTTACTTTTTTTAAACAAACTTCGTGGCTAATTAATTTTGTTATTTTTCTTAAAGGGAAGCCAATAATGCATTTTTTTTCTTAATTTAATATAAGAGAATATCTCCTAGCCTATTGTGCCATTGCACGTTTACAGTATTCTATACTTTGATCTAATATTGGGAATATTTTTGTCACTGAAAGTGAAAGAAACATCTCCAGCATATTAGGTAATACATCCTGATAGATAGGTCATTAAGGAAGATTAAATATTAGAGGCCTTAATGTACTTCCCTGTGAGACACATCGATACTCCTATACGCATTGAGACCCAAAAAACTTTGTGTAATATGATGAGCTGTGCCGCGTATTTATTCCATATATTGAACGCTTAAGAAGGAGTAACCTGTGATCCACAATATCAAAAGCTTTTAAGAAGGCAAAAGATATACTAACAATCATATCACGTGCAAAACAACTCAAAAGATTGTTGCGGTTTCTTTGATATATAGCAACAGGTCCTCTACATTTGATCAAAATTTATCACTGCCTGACGTCCTCTCTGCGATATGAAACAACGCAATGGCCAGTTGTTGTACAGTTAATTCGGTCTCCCCCACCATCTGGTTGTCAATAAATGATTAACCATTAAAGCTCTCGATGTGTTACACAATCAATCCACATTAGACGTCGCATACGTTTATTACAATAAGTAGATTGCCGATTAAACTCGCCAAAATACGGCGTGGGTGTTGGGACGATGCAAAATGTCTGAATTATTGCTTCAAAATTATTTATTTACTCTAGAATAAATCTCAAAATTGATGTTTGACAAAAGACGCACATAAAATCAGAATTTTTTGGTGTAGACGAGATGATAAAAATCGTGAATTATCGTCAAAGACTAGTATGTAAATTACGTTAAGATTTGTTTAAATAATTTCACAAATTAATTATATAAATTTTGTAACACACAATCTAAAAAATATTAGCAATACTAATGTTTCAATAATAATGTCAATAAATAACTTTATAAAATGCAATCACTCACACTATCCCTTAAATCTTAAAATTAAATAATGCTCGCGAATAGGCTTACTAACTTTAAAATGGGCCAGGGTTAGTAACCAAACACTAATTAACTCTTGGAAGAAACTGTGTCAATAAATATCTATTAATTCAATTTTGCAACAGAGTATTCAAGTATTTAAGTCTTGAATGGGGTATATCAGATACGGTAACTGAAACGCTTATTGAAATTTTATAATAATATATTTTACTTATTGACATCTCAATATTTTATTTATTTTAAAGTGTTCGAATGTTTAATTGTTTTAAAGCCAAATATACGTTATGGAATTAAATTATATTTACCTCCTTCTGCACTTGGGGGTCAACTACATTAACAATAAGGAAAACATTTAATTTCATGTATTGTGACATTGAAAATATTACTGTTCGAATTAGCGATATGCGGGCCACATGATAATAGTTCACATAGTAACTGTTAGCATGTAAGTTAACATAATATCATGTTGTTAACAAATTATATACATATTAAGTTTCTATCGAATGGAATTCACAACCCCTGCAGCTCAGTTGGTAGAGTACTCGTCTAGTCAACGAGAGGATACGAGTTCGAATCCCATTCGGGGGAATCTTTTTATGTACATAACATTTTTCAATTATATATATATATATAATATATATATATATATATATATATATATATATATATATATATATATATATATATATATATAGGGTGTCCCAACGTTCCGAAAAAGCTCATAACTTGTATATTATTAGAGTTATTGACTTTTTCTTTTTTTTACATTAGAGCTGCGTTTCTGCTGTACATTGCAGTTTATACACAGGGTGTCCCAATATAAACAAAAACACTAAAGTTATTTTTAAATGGAATCTACCCAGTTTGATTTTATTTTTGGATTCTATGCTAAATTACGAATCATTTTTATACAGGACGTTTTTACCTATCTGTCATCAATTTTGATTTGTGTCCCTTTTTTTGCCAGAATTTCGAAATGCAGGGGTCTGTTCAAAAATTCGTACCTTTCAAATCCTTGCAGATAAGTCAAAGTAATTAACGCCGTTTGATTCCTGATTGCCGTATGTTTTAAGTGTTCACTTAGCAACCTGCTCAGTCGCATGTGGCTACTCCGATTTTTTTTCCATGAAAAACTAAAAATATCAAAACTCATTTTTTTCGAATGGCACCCCCTATTTATTATTATACTGATCAAAAGCTTTTTAGACAAGCTTTCCATCAATATAAGGTTGTGTAGTCCAATGTAAAAATTTCCAGAAGCTTTTCTGCTTAAAACAATAAAAATCGAGGGGGCTTCTGTCATTGTTACAATCTGTCAATTGTTTGTAAAGATGAATTTTACTTGCTCGTCAAGAACTGATTAATATGGTAGAGTCTTGGTGAAGCGGATCGTAATGTTTTATTGGTTCAAAGAATCTATAATCAAAAATACCCAGACTCAGGAATGCTGCAAAGTGCTGCATTTCAAAAATTGAAGCATAGATTTGAAGCTGCAGGGGGCGTTATGTACAAGAAAAAAGAAGTATTAGCACGAAGAATAGACGAAAAACTGGAGTTGGAGGTTCTTTTAATGTTACAAGACAATCCAACATTGTGTTGCAGAGAAATTGAGGCAGAAACTGACATATCGCAAATCAGTATTAATCGAGTTACGTTAAAACACAAGTATCATCCTTGCCATTTTGAGCTATATCAAGAACTTTTTGGAGATGATTTTCAAAATCGAGTAAATTTTTGTGAAGCTATGAACAATTTGATTAATAACGACTGGAACTTTATGCATACAATCTTATTTAGTTATGAAGCAACACTTAAGAGTAATTTTAATCGACACAACATGTACTACTATGCAACTTCAAACCCTCATTGGATGCACACAATTGATCATCAAAATAGATGGCCATTGAATGTCTGGGGCGAAATTCTTGGGGACCAAGTAATCAGTCCGTTCTTTTTAGATGGTGTTCTGGGTGAGATGTAGAGAATTTCTTCAAAAGGATCTCCCACTTCTGATGGAAAATGTGGATTTGCATACAGGAAGGATCATGTGGCTGCAGCAGGATGGAGCCCCTGTACATTATCATCCAGTAGTACGACCATTTTTAAATGAAACCTTTACAAATCTTTGGATATGCAAAGGAAGAGCAATCAGTTGGCCTGCTCGTTCCCCCACCTTACTCCGATTGATTTCTTCCTTTGGAGATTTGTTAAAGGAAAAGTGTATAAACTTAGACCCATAACTGAGGAGGACATGAAACAAAGAATATGCGACGCATTCCGTTTAATAAATGCAGCATAAAAAGTGTAAAATAGCTTTAATTTATTTTCGTTTTTAAATTGTTCTGCTTAATTGGGTTAATACTGCTTTGCGGTATGTTAGTGTTTGCCTCAATTTCTCTGTAGCTCAATTGTGCATTTTCTTGCAACATTAACCCTAGAATACCAGACCGTCGGCCGTCAGCCAACATCGATCGATATCCCCACTTTCTTAAAACTGCAGAGATACGGAGTTCTCAGTACTTTCCTAGATGTGGTCGGAATGCGTGCTAGTGTCAATGACTTTTTACTTTTCCGCGAATTGTATCGTCTGGAGTCATTTAGTGGTAAAATTTACGAGGGTCTGGTTTTAACGCTATAAATTACACAAATGATATTTTTCTACCTGGTAAGTCTAATCGTGTTATTTTGAGACTTTCTATTTACACCTAAGGTATTTCTATTTAGAGCACAACATGGCGTCCAAAAAATTACTCGCCTTTAACCGAGGCAGATATATTGAAAGAAGTAGAAAATAATGACAGAAGGAATAGGTGACGAATCCGGTAGTAATTCCGAACCTGAAGAATATGTAGAAATGGAGACCGACAAAGAAGTGGAAGGTATGGAAACAGAAGAAGAGGAACATATAGAAATAGAAGTTGCCGAATGTGAAATGGATATTTCTACTTCTGATAGAGATGGTAGCATCTCGTTGATGGGGCATAGCCCTGATATTATTTGTAGTGATAGCGAATCTGATAATATTCCATTGGCATAACTTGCAAAAATCGCACAGAAGAAAATAAAAATGGATATATTATTGTACCAGATAAACCTAGTCAAAAAGGAAAAACGGTCATAGTCGGTCGACAAAATCACCAATTCAGTCCAAGAGGATTTCTAAAAGGAATATAATATATTTGCGCCCTGGAAGTATAGGTGCTGCGAGAGAACATCTTGAACCTGTGGACTGTTTTATTCATTTCCTCAATGATGAAATGGTTGATATCATTCTGACACATACCAATCAGGAAATACAACGAAAATCAGAGAAATACAAAAAAAAGGATCTTACTATTACTGTAAGGAACAGATAGCCCTAATTGATTTGTTGATTTTCGCTACAGCCATAAAAGATATTCACATGAATTCAAGACAAATGTTCAATAAAGTTTTATCGGGATCAATTTATGTCGCCACTATGAGTCGTAGCCGCTTCATGTTTCTTCTGGATTATCTCAGATTTGATGAGAAACAAACAAGGACTCAAAGAGTGATCCTTTCGCAGCTATACGGGAATTATGGGATTTGCTTATAAAGATATGTAAGGAATCATATACACCAACTGCATACATCACAATAGACGAGCAATTATGAGCATTTCGGGGACGTTGCGGATTTCGAATGTATATACTGTAGGTATATACCGAGAAATTTTTTGTATTGTAATAAAAATTTTCAAATTTCTTACCACGAATTAATTAATTAATTAATGGGTTTTAACATCTTGTTAATAAGTCGTAATCTGATAATTTTTTTCGGAATATTTTATTTTATGTATTTTTTATAACTGTTATTTAACTAAAGGTTGGAAAGAAAAACATATGTTACGTTGCATTTACCGAAAGACCGTGACGAAATTATATACAGACGGATTTCTGCTAAAAACGTGGCATTGGTAATTAATTATATCGCCACATACGGAAAAATGAAAAGAGGTCTTTGTTTGTTACTAGGAAATTCGAGACCTATAAGGTTTGTTGCGGACGAATGCATATTTCAAAAATTAATACTTCCCACGTAATATTTATTGGTTTTTATAACTTTTAAAAACGAGGGTGGATTTGAGTTTAAAAGCAGTTGACGACGGAGGTTCGATTGAGTTGGAACGTTCTTTGATTGTTTTGTTAAAAACCATAATTGTGAACCGTAGTGCCTATAGAATACTATCACTTCCATTTTAGTAAACACTAAAAACGCGAATTCGTCCTTTTCTTTTTGTGTTGGTTTTAATGTAAGTTTTTCCAAAAATTAATGTATAAATAATCGCCGTCGTGCCGAGTTTAAACCGCGTATCTTAACTCGTCGTGTTTGTGATAACGTGTTTAACTAAAGGATTACATTCAAGTGTAAATAGGTATTTGAATGTAGATCAAAGCTTGCAGCAAGCAATTTAACAAGCCTATCTAACCTGTAAAAATCATTCATTGCCTTGCGAGAAGTTTCTATACAATTACCACGGTTTGTTGAATTGCACAGGATTGTCATTTAATAACAAAGGGTAGTAATTCAAGTGCGAATACGCCATCTCGTAAGCACGCTCATTAAGTTGAAATCTGTAGAAATAAAAGTAGCCCGTTTCGGACAGAGCCGTGATTTGGCATTGTTGACTGCTTATTAATATTTGTGTAGAGGAAACTAACGTGGCACGATAGACGTCCGTTAATTCGTTATAAACGAGACCGGGATTTATAGACTGTAGTTTCTAACACAGTCACTCAAACTTGCGGGTAGGTTACCGGTCACTTTGTTATGATTTATTTCACCTTACCCTTGCAAGGCTTTGTTTTAATGCATTTTTAAAGTGTCTTTGATTTAGTGTGCTTATTTAGAATTGTTTGTCCATGAACTAATTTCTCTTCATATGTAATTTATTGTAATTGCATGTATGCATTTTGTGCTTGTGTAAATTTCTTGTCTATTTTTTTTGTTCTTGTCTAAGTGTAGTCAAACTGCATTGCAGTTACCTCATTTTACCTGTTTAATTTTACTGTTTGTTATATTTTGTATGTGCCGTAATCTGCATTATTACTTTCATATTTGCTTATTTACTTAAAGACCGGTATGGTTGATTGTATAGGGCCACATGTTTGGTATTACAATTTTTAATTATGACACATTTGGTTGTGATTTCACCGTTTATTTTTTGTTTGTGTTTTTGTGTAGCTAAACTGCTTTTTATTTTTTTGTTCCTTAATCTATAATTGTGTATGCACTTTAACCTGATTTAATGGTGTTTTGTTATATATTGAACCATTTCTTGTTTTGTTTTCTTTGATTTATTAATGTACTTGTGCAATTACTTGTTTATTAATAAATTGGGTTTTCTTGGTGGTTCTTTCCTAACTTAGTAAATTAACGGATTGAACCATCATTTCTCAGAGTTCGTTAATTCTAATTTGAGTAGTTTCATTGTTTACCTGTCCCATATGATGCAACACTTAATCTCATCCAATCCTATCTCATTCACATAACACGTCGTAGCTACCACTAGACGCCCATTTCTTTTTATCAGATTTGAGGTTTACGAGTAACTAAATATCAGACTTGTAAATAAATTTTAATGCTTTAATTATTGCCAGGAAAGTCAGTGTAAGGCAAGCAATTAATTTGATTAATAGTAAAGTGAAGATACATCCCTTAGCGATTGGTCTGTTCTTGAATTTGCATTATTGCGAATAAGTTCAGATTATACCTTTAGAGATAAGGTACCTGGGGGCACTACAATACCTAACAAAACCCGCCAAATATGGCATCAAAATTGTGATGGTATGGGATTCTTCGACGAAATATATGATAGAAGTCAGTCGATATTTTGGAAAAACACCGATACTGGTGGTTTCCCATTAGCCAACTATTATGTGAAAACCCTACTAGTGTCCATGGTCCATGGTAGTAACAGAAATGTAACCATGGATAACTGGTGTACCTCTGTAGAGCTAACGGAACATTCCCCCTGAAATTTTGATAACTAAAGGGAGAAAACCCGACACGTCAGTATTCTGCTTTGACCAGCAAAAAACATTGGTATCATACATACCGAACAACAGGCTGGTTTCCTTACTATCAACAATGCACGAATGATCATCGTTGAATAAGGTCACACACAAACCGGATATAATTCATTCCTACAACGCCACAAACGGAGGTGTTGGCGTTTGATTAACTGTGCGGAAGCGCGAATTGTACTCGAAAAACTGGACGTTGGCCTATGGCAATTTTTTATGTTGAACATTATTTCAGTTAACTTTTATGTTATATATTGTTCCAAACGCCACTTTCCTGCCGTGAATATTTGCTGAGTCGATCAAGCCGTGGTTAGAACTCTGAAAAAATATATCTTTGTGGCGAAATATTCTCAAAGGAGATATTCCAGCAATACTCCGGTCGAAGCTGAAAAACGATACACTATTTGTTTTTTTTGTTCCAGTCCGTTGCGTCTAATGACCACCACATTTTGTTCTATATACAAGAGGTGTATATGCGCCGAACTGCATTTTTATGGTTTTAAGCAGAAAAGTTGTGAACTGACGTAATTAGGCATTTCAACCCTTATTGTGACATTTCGAATACTCTGGCGCCCTTTTCCAGTTTTTATGTCAGTTTCAACCCCTATGTTGACTTGTTTACGGAAAGCTATACTATTGAGCGCAAAATTTGGACACCGAATCTACGACATCCTTTGCCATAAAATCTAGTCAAGTTCATTAAGAGCAAAATCCAACCAGTGGCGGAGCATTTTAGGGGCTTAAAAAATAAAAAAAATTCATCGCTTCAAATTTTAAAAAGTTATAAACTTAAAAAAACTAACTAATACGTTTTTATATAATCTCAAAAAATAATAATAATAACCAGTGGCGCACCGTTTTAGGGTCCAAATTGTGCATTTTTACCTACATATACATATGTAGGCATAGAAGGTTAAGCAATCGACTTTTTTTCACTATAGCTAAATCCACTTATTAGCTCATTTTACAACTTTTGATCAAATTTCGCCAAGATCGGCCATCATGCCTGCATGTTTGTATGTTTGTAGTGTGTGTGTGTGTGTGTGTGTGTGTGTGTGTGTGTGTGTGTGTGTGTGCGTGCATTTGCGTGTGCGTGTGCGTGTGCGTGTGCATGCGCGTGCGCAGTGTGTGTGTGTGTGTGTGTGGGTGGGTGCGTGCGTGTGTGTGCGCGCGCTTGCGTGCGTGTGTATGTATGTCTGTGTGGATGTATGTTAGTATCCACGATAACTATAGAAAGGAAATACCTACGTGCTCAAAATTTTGTATTTAAACTTGTTTTCATTTGGCTAAGAGCTGATTAGATTTTCGGAGAAATCCATCGGCGCAGAGAGGGGTTTATTACGGGTAGTTTTTGGTTTTTTATCAAATATTTCTAAAATACCTGCATATTTTAATTGTATAAACATACTTAGACATACACCGTGAACAGATCGATTAATTATGTTCTATTCAATTTTTTGATATGATTTTTTAAAGAAAATTTAATTTTACATAAATTTTCTTTATAATGTTTTTTAATATAACGCGAGGTAAGTCAAAAAATTAATTAAATATGAATGAAAACGGTTATACCGCATTATCTCGAAATATAGTTATTTTAGGACAGCAACCTGGACTTTTACATTGGACTATACAAACCTTATATTGATGGAAAGCTTGTCGAAAAAGCTTTTGACCAGTACAATAATGAATAGGGGGTGCCATTTGAAAAAAATGAGTTTTTCATATTTTTAGTTTGTCATGTTTCAAAAATCGCAGTAGGCGCATACGACTGAGCAGGTTGTTAAGTAACCACTTAAAAGATGCTGCAAAACATTCAGCAATCAAACGGTGTTAATTACTTTGACTTATCTTGAAGGATTTGAAAGGTAATCATTTTTGAACAGACCCCTACATTTCGGAATTCTGGTAAGAACGCGCCACAAATCAAAATTGATGACAGATAGGTAAAAACGTGCTATATAAAAGTAATTCGTAATTTATCATAGAATCCAAAAATAAAATCCAACTGGGTAGATTCCATTTTAGAAAACATAACATTAGTGTTTTAATATTTTTAAAATGTCTAGCAGAAACGCAGCTTTAATCTAAAAAAGAAAAGAAAAAGTCACTATCTCTAATAATAAACAATTGTTTGGACATCTATATATATATATATATATATATATATATATATATATATCAAATAGTGTGTTAATTTATGCGTATTATGAGATACAATTTAACGAATAATAAAAATATTAAAATAATTTGTTAAACCGAGTTACTGTGTACTCCAAATCAACAAATTATATACTTTCATGACGGCGGGCGTGTTTTAGAAATGTTACCTTCGTTCGCCCACAAAATTTAACGTAATCTTCTTTTTCTTATTTTTACCACTCCACCACTGATATAATGATTGAATTGGCGTTTATTGAGTGAATTCAACAATTTTTACATTTTATTGAGATTTTAACCCACATTTCTTTTGTACACTCTATGTATAAAAGTTAAAGAATAACAATAAAAGTATTATTTGGTAATAGATGGCACTGTAATTTGTGTTATGTGTTGATAACCTTTTCCAGTAGTTATTGTTTCTTAAATCGGGTTTTAATTATGTTTCATTTTAGTTTGTCAGTAATCTACACCTGTTGATTTTCAAGCATTGGGTAGTTGACTTTCCTTTCTATTTTAAAAGGTAAAATCGAAACCATTCAAGTGAATTGTACTATTGCTTTGCCACTTTATGATCGCTATCGATTTAAGGGATATAAGCAAAAGTTGGCTAAAATGTGAAAAGTTTAACAACAGTACTGGGGTACAAATAATACACGGCGTATAATTGCTGTACACAATTGTGTAACGTCTAAAACATTAGTTGATTAATTATTCCTCATTAAATTAATTCAAGGTCAAGTTGAATTAATGTTACATTTCTTAAGTTAATATCCTTCCTTGACTTAACTGTTATTATTTATAAATTGTCTGATTTTCTAACATTTGCAATTTATTGGTCTATTTATGTGTTTGTTAATAAACCATATCTTATGTAACCAGCGCTGAGATTTTTTGCCTTACTAGCGTACATTGCCCTAAGTGAACCAGTATTAGTCGTTACTGATTTACTGCATATGTAATGTTTGAGTAGCCTCAGCGACTGATCTGGAATTATATTGATCTCTACCAAATTTTGATGGGTTCTGGACATTTAGGTTTTAGGTACTCGAGTCAGATTTGAATTCAATCGCTGTTCACGTTTTGAATTTAGAGTGACCGCAAGAAAAATCAATCCAGCTCTTTTATTCCTTACCAAGCAACTCTGCCACTACCAAAATTACTGGGGTTTAGAAACTTAGGTCTTAAACACTTAAACGCGCTTTTTAATTATCTGGGATATTCCTCGAAAGGCACCCAGATGCACATACACACATACACACACGTGTGAACGTACGCTCCCCCTGCTCCACACACACGTACACACAGATGTTTTTTACTTATATCCAAACACCACTTTTTGAAATCATGAGAACTCAAAACAGATATGTTCGGTTTCAGCACAATTTCAGTTACAATTACTTTTCTTTAAATCAGAAAGTTAAAAATGTTAACAATACAGCCAAATTTATTTGAAACAGACGGTATAGTTAAGTTGAACTTTTACTTGAAGTAAATATAGCTTTAATATTTTTGGTAAGAATAGTTGTCATCCAAAACTTACTTTTTTGTTCCTTGTCAGATGTAATTGATTTTTTTCGAAAACTACCTTAAAAGTAGTAAAGTTGCGCTTTCCTTTCTAGTGAACATAGTTAACACTATTGCGAACACGATTTAGCCATTTATATAATGAACTACAGGTATTAGTTACGGATTATTGTCTACATTTAGACTTAAAGCAAAAATGTACTTATATTTTTCTACAGATTTTAAAAATGTGAATATAACTTATATATCCTGGCATGAGCTAAAAAGCTTACAGATGACTTTTTATCACTAACAGATGTAATTATATTTCTTTAAAACTTTTAAGAATTATGTGAAAAAATGTGAAATCACGAGAAGTAAATATTTTCCTCAAGTCTCGCTTAAGTTAAGCTCGAGATGAAAAAACCTCTACTTTCTTGTCTAGCTGTGAAAATAACTATTATTCTATTTTATTACCTTTTAATCTTCGATGAAACGTAGTTATTTTTAGATATTAATATTTTTAGATGCTTAGTTCATATTAGCAAGAAACCATCTTCTTCCAATCAATACTACTGCTATTAAATAGTTAGTATTACTCTCATGTATATTAAATGAGCACACGTATTACTGCTACAAAATGTATGTAATGTATCTAAATGTATAATGTAATGTTACTTTATTTACGTATTCCTTCTAAAATTCAATTTATTTACGTATTCCTTCTGAAATTCAATGAATAGAGTTTAATGACGTTCTTAAACAGAAAGTTAATTTTATAAATTTCGAATAAATTACGAAATTACAGACTCGCCATCACACTTTTATAACGAACACTCTTATCATGAAGCACAGTTGAATGAACTGGGATCGAATTCGGAATCCTTTAAGTTTCGAGACAGTCTTCCATTTTAGTTTTTACAGAAAGACCTAAAAGATATAACGCATAGATATGAGAAATAAGATTTCATATTGTAACCCGAAGGATAAATGCGATTTTCACAGCTCTAATCTCTTGAAGTATACCTATCATTTTACTACATCTAAGCGCATTAACATATTTTGCGTGCTTACAAAAAAAGAATTGATATACCATGAAAATACATTTACGCAATGTTAAGACTTTTGGAATTAGAGTGCATGGCTTTTAGTTTAAAAAATACTTTTATTAATACATTTTTTGTTCAACAAAGCAAGAAACCCAGTTAAGAATCGATTATTTTGCACCAAAATACAGCTAGCTTAAACGTTATGTTCTTCATATATATATATATATATATATATATATATATATATATATATATATATATATATATATATATATATATATATATATATATATATATATATACACACAACTTATAAGGAATCACCTAGTATTTCTTACTAATATTGCGAAATGTATGAAAATTTTCATGCAGATAAGAGATAAAGATAACGAAAGTGTTTTGTTGAAAATAACAAAGGTTTTGAAGTTGTCCATCACGTATGTCGTGGTAACAATTCAAAATTGTTGTTATTGTAAAACTAAAGTGACAGCTTAAACTTTTCAATTTAGAAGTGTTCAAAATGCCTTACGTAGCTATCCGAAGTTCAGAGGGAAGAATTATTACTCTTGCTGAGCAGGGAATCTCACAGAGGCACATAGCAGCAACAGTTGGTGTGTCTCAGGGTATTGTTTCCAAAACTTATACAAGATTTTTGGAATTGGGAACACTGAAGAACAGACCTAGACAAAGTCGTGTCAGAGTGACTACTGATGAACAAGACCGATATTTAGCTCAAATAGCTAGAAAAATGCAACCTCTTCTATTCCGGAGCTCAAAAGGCAACTTGTGCAGGCTACAGGTGTTGGTGTTTCTCTTGAAACAGTACGAAAGAGACTTCATGCCCGAAATTTATTTAGCAGGAGACAGTTAAGGTTAGTTATCCAGAGAGAACAAAATTAGTCGGCTAAATTGGTGTCTCGAGCACCAGAACTGGACAGTTGAAGATTGGCAAAATGTCCTTTTTTCGGATGAAACCAGAATTGGTCTGAGATCAGATGACCGTCGAATTCGAGTTCTAAGAGGTCCAGGTAGACAAGCTAGACTGCAAACGGCCAGATCTGTCCCAAAATACAAAGGAGGAACGGCAATGTTCTGGGGCAGTATCATGATAGGAGATAAAACTCCTTTGGTTCCACTACGCCAGAGTTTAACAGGTCCTAGGTACGTTGATTTGGTGCTAGAACCAATAGTTAGGCTGTGGAGAGGTGCAGTGGGAGACAATTTCGTTTTCATGCATGATAATGCCCCTCCACATACCAGCCGAGTTGCTACAGAATTTCTAGAAAGAAGCTGTGACGGTTCTAGAATGGTCTGCCTCTTCACCAGACCTGAATCCCATTGAGCATGTGTGGGACTGTGTCAAAAAAGGGATTAGGGCTAGAAGAAATCCTCCAGGAAATGTTGAACAGCTCATTCCAGCCTCCCAAGAGGAATGGGCAAACGTACGTCAGGAACACGTTGACACGTTGATTAGAAGAATTCCTCGTCGAATTGCAGCTTGTATTAGGGCTAGAGGTGGTAACACTGACTGTTAAAGTGAAAAACATGTCCGAAAAAAGGTATCTAACTTTTGTTTAACTAACTACCTACATCTTTAGTTTTCGCATTTTTATTGTTTTGTTCATCTTAAATCTTTGTTGTAATTTTTTCTCGTTGTAATTTAATAAACTAAGTTATAATAAAGTCCTTCTCACTTTCTATACGGAATTTGTCACAAATACTGAATAACATCGGAAATATTGGGTGATTCTATATAAGTTTGGTTGTGTGTATATATAGCAGTACTTTTTAAGAATTTTATCATTTTACACATTTAAAGCTTGTTCAAGAGTAAAGATCTCAAAAATGCAATGCGATTTTTTAAAAAGTATGACTTAATGCATATGTTATTTTTAGCAATTTTAATCTTCAATTTTATTATAATTTATAATTACAAAATAAACACAATATCACAAGAGCATCGAAAATAATCGATTATTTTACGAGTAACGAGACGTAATCTGCGAAAATTCAGATAATGTAATGGATTAAACACAGTACAATAGTACTTGGGCTTGAATTCTGCATTAGTTAAATAGCTTTGTTGAATAGTGTGCGTCCAACCTGCCAATGCTAATCGATAAATTCAATTCATATTACTAAATAGAGCTACCAAAATGTTGATTTTCGAGTCACACACTTACAATAGTATAGGAAATATTGGTTAAATTTTCGTTATTTGTTAAATATACATTAAATAAATGGTTAGTTTTGTTATAAATATGCTTCTTTAGAACAATAAATGTCTAAGGTTATTGACATTGACAAATGTTAATAAATTGAATAGTCTATTAACAATATAATAAATGCTGGTTTAATTACACCTTCTACAAATCAAAAATTATCTTACGCACCTTTGTTGCTTATTTCAAATCTACATGAATGTAGTTGAATATCAGTCGACTTTTATGATCTTTGATTAAGTTTACAAGAAAAAAGGAATAAACATTATGTAAAAAATTTTTTCTCTAAGGTAGCTTCATTCAAAATATTTCAATTAAACAGAGTTATAATCTCCGCGAGTGATTGTTAGGTAGAAATTCAATCCAAGCTGATATACGGAAAAAATGCTGGTGTGTGTCTTTTCTTGAAATTGTTCTTCACACTCTTGAATGGGATTATTCTAAATGAAATCGATTGTTTGGTGTTTCAATAGAATCTAAAATTCGGTTCGTTCCGCTATATATAAACCGTATTGAAGGTTTAAGCGTATATGCAGAAGATTTAATAACAGGAGTAAGTTATTATTTGTTTCGCAACAAATTCAACGCGCAATGGAATACGAAATGTAAACAAAAGAGTTTTGATATCTAATTGTGTTTGACATTTAGTGCTAAAAAGCGGCGTACGGGTTAAAAACCGGCATACGCCAAATTATTCTAAACGGCCATCACACTCTTGATTTTTTGGCAATCTTTACTTTCAATTTTCAATATTTGCCAGCTTGTAGTGTATTAAGATACCCTATCTTAAAAAACATAATTTTGATCTTATCGTCAATATTTAAGATCTTATAAGGTATGACCACTTACTGTACTACGTTGTACAGTTTAATGGAATGAAATAGGTCGGGATTAGGACAGTGCTGCATCGGAGAAGTGTAAGGCGAGCAATAAGATAAACTTAAATTACAATTCATCACCTTCATCAATGATGCTCTTTTATTAATATCATGAAAAAGAAATTAAGAAACACCAGACAGTTTAAAATAATAAAAACCTATGGATAAATCTAAGCCGTAGCTTGTATATAAAGCAATGTGCAAATAAAACAGTTAAAGCATCTACATAGTTAATCATAGAGGGAATCATTTTGACTCAATTAACAGAAAACTTAGTGCTGTAGGAATTGAATACCCGGTCAAGAAGACACGCCTAAAGATGAAGGGTGCACAACTACCCAAACTGTCGTTTGTCACATGTTTATTGTTATAAAAAGCCAACCTCATAAATAACAAGCACAAAATAAAACCAAGACGCAACATGTTAGATCATGCACTATGACCCCTACACGTTAAAAGATACTCGTATCAAGTAACGAGCATCAAACATAACCGCTGTGTTAAAGTATATCGTACATACGCTAACGCACATGCGTTTTTTCAAAATGATCGCTTTTAATAACCATAGGACGTGTCTAAGTATAAACAATGTCATATTATTACAAATAATCTATCTATTTGTTATCGTTATAAGGCTATGAAACTTGGCACTGCAAATTTAAAATGTTCATCTAATAAAATACTCGAGAATTCCCTTTATTGTTGATTTTTTAATTTTAATTTTATACAGTAAATTGTACAATTTGGAACTATATCTAACAATAAGAAACAGTAAATTTTCATCAGGCTTGCGATCGTGTGCGTGCGTGCGTGTACGTGCGTGCGTGGGTGCATGTGTCGTGATGTGTGGTGTGTGTGCGTGTGTGTGCGTGTGTGCGTGTTGCGTGTGTGCGTGTGTGCGTGTGGCGTGTGTGGTGTGTGCGTGTGTCGTGTGTGCGTGTGTGCGTGTGTGTGTGTGGTGTGTGCGTGTGTGTGTGTGTGTGGTGTGTGCGTGTGTGCGTGTGTGCGTGTGTGCGTGTGTGCCTGTGTACGTGTGTGTGTGTGCGTGTGTGCCTGTGTGCGTATGTGCGTTTGTGCGTGTGTGCGTGTGTGCTGTGTTCGTGTGTCGTATGTGCGTGTGGTGGTGTGGTGTGTGGTGTGTGTGTGTGTGTGTGTGTGTGTGTGTGTGTGTGTGTGTGTGTGTGTGTGTGTGTGTGTGTGTGTGTGTGTGTGTGTGTGTGTGTGTGCGTGTGTGTGTGCGTGTGTGTGCGTGTGTGTGTGCGTGTGTGCGCGTGTGTGTGCATGTGTACGTGTGTACGTGTGCGCGTGTGTGGTGTGTGCGCGTATGCCTACTTACTTATTTTGATTATGGTCTCACCTTTCTCGATTGAGGATTTAAAACAACCGCTTGCAACAAGTTCTTTATTGAGCTCGCATTCCACCGTTGAGGTAAATATCTATTTGAGTCATAGTAAATTATCTACTTTATTTTAGCTTGCTACTACCTTAGTGTTACTATTATGTACCACTCACGGGGAGATTTTGATTGTTTCGGTATCTTCCCTAAAGGCTCACACTGCACTTTAGAGGTACGTTACCCGGTTAGGTCTGGATACCTGTAACTAAAGTCATTTGTTGTGGCCTGTAACTATCGTGCTACTGTTGCTGTGTGTAACTACTTACTTTCCCAAATTTATATGTACCACTTTACTTCCTCCTTTTTTTTGCTGACGTCGTTTTATTATCATTAATTTCTTATTCAGGTTAGTCACAATTAAGAATTGATTTCTTTGTTCCCTTTTTTCGCAATGTGAATTTCGAACACCTTTAGTTTTGTTTCCTTTCCTTTTTTTAACTTGTTCTCTCTCAAGTTTAATTAATAATTTTATTGATAATTTTTTGAAGATAATTATAATTTTTCTGTTATCTTAGTTGTGTGTGACGCTAGAACAATTTATTTTGTTTTTGCGCATTATGCAGCCATATTTATTTTTTTTATTACCATTCGTGTTCTGCAAGGCCTATCCGAACAGTGGATTTCACTATTATAATTGAATTTTTAATTTTTGGGGACTATTACGTTAGTTATTGCGTCGATTGTTCGTGCCACTTATTAGTTATCTTTTTTATGTTATTTCGCTTTTATATACGAACCTTTAAAATTTGTGTTTCGACGTGTTACGATTAATTGGTTATTAAATTTTTTGTTTTGTTGTAACAAATTTAATTCAATATACATACATCAATATACACATTATTGTCATCAGCTTTAATATTAGGTACACAATTAACCCCTTTATTTGTTATTTTGTATCTGTCTACGTTTACGTTCATTCCTTTCGTGTATGCTTACAGGTCAAAGAATATTCTTGAAGTTGGAGTAGTGTTAAGTAGTTTTGGAGATTCGTAGTGGTTCGGAAGATATACAATTAAGCTTCTGGTACAATAAGCTACAGGTTTATAACCTTCTATCTTCCTAAGTAATTCTTTTTTTTCCGGGGGGCAGTGTGTGTGCTTACGCGCATGCGTGCAAGTGTGCGTATGTACGTATTTGCGTGAGTGCATGTATGCGTGTGTTCGTGTGTGTGTATGTACATGTGTGTGGTTAATTAATTGCAAGGTATGTTGCATAATTATCCTACCGAGTTTAATATTTCGTCACTTTGTAGGTTGGAAGGTCGTGTGTTCTACAACAGATATTTCTAATATAGTGAAAGTCACACTGAGAATGCAGTGTGGAGTCTTATGGAGCACACCGTTGCCAGTTGTCGTTATGCTAGGATCGGTTAAACCTCAAGTCCGGTCTCCCATTACAAATAATTGCCTATACCCTGCCACACTGCATTCTCGGTGTGACTTTCACTATAGTAATACAAAATGAGTGTTTTGGTTTTGGAGTGTTCTGAAATTTATAACAATTATTATTTTAAACCAAATATCTTTTATTTTATTTTTAATAATTGTGAACTGTAGCCCACCGTACTAAATCCCTCAGGAATACTTAGAAGGATGGGTGGGGACATATTGAATAAACAAGTGATACCTACGAACGGCTACCTTCAATTTTTTCAGATCATAAGTGAGAGGAAACAGGAATTAAGGAGATCATTCTAGAATTTAGAAGCCATGTAGCAGAATGTGGATTGCGCCGGTTTGGTACTCAAGTGGAGATTTGTACTACATATTGATAATGTGAATGAGAGAACCGAGTATTCCTAGCAAAAGTGGGCCGAGATGATATCGAAGAATGTAATTCAGCAGTGCAATAGCCACTGCAATACCACCGATAATACAAAAAAAGAACTAAAACTATTCTTCTATGTTCAAGGGACTGTATGTCTAAAGTTAAGGACGGATTATTTATAAACCGAATCGGCCTTTTTTTAATACGATCAACGAGATTATGAGAATATTGCGGAGCACCAACTCATAGGTGAGAATTATATTTTATGTGTGGTCGAATTTAGAGCTTATACAGCAGAAATAGTTGTACAGTAGTGCTTAGATCTGTACAAAAAGTATTTTTAACGAGCAGATGCCCTAGTAGCTGAGAGTAGATGGTCATTCCCAACGAAGTAGTAGAATACGAAATCTTATTCTGAGCCATTCATACTTACAACAGGAAATGATCGATCTTTTTTGTCGGACATAAGGCAACACTGAGTTTTATTAGCATAAAATTTAACTAGATTATTACTTTCCTATTCAAGGATACGTTGGATGCCTTTGTTGATTACCATTTCAGCTTTAATGTCTTGATTTGAGATAGAAGGTGAATTATCATTAGGAGTAGACTGAAATGAACTACAATGAAAGGTTTTGTTGACAGCAAACCAATGAACCGAAAGGAATAACAACATATATGTATAGCAGAAAAAGTGTAGGCTGATCCCTGTGGCACGCCCGCATTAATAATATCAACTTCTTTTAAAAAGAAACCGTCAAATACGGCACGTTTTCTTCAAGGAAACTAGAAACGCAGTAGATGAGAGTAGCATTTAACCCAAACGAGGTGAGTTCAATAAGTAAATACTTATGCCATACCTGGTCAAATGCTGTTTAGATATCTAAATCGACTACAATTGTTTCACCGAATTGAAGCTCTTTCACCGGATTATCAAAAAAATGTGTCGTTTGCAACAAAAACCAATCCTTAGATAATTGTTCTACTAGTCTGGAACTGCAAACTTTATTAGGCGTTGTTATGGCGACTTACTTAATCACTGAGATTGAATATGTATTAGAAAATTTGTTGAATAGTCACATTCATCTAAATTAATATTATCCTTCGACCTCGAATGAAAATATTACCAATAATGCGAACAGTTATTTTAAAGGGTTGAGTTGAAAATGAAATAAATTACTTAGTTTTTAACTGTCTAAACTAAAATTTTTAAAAATGTTTTATATTTCTGCAAAGATCAATAACAGATTTATGCTTATAAACCGCATTCTGACTTAGACCAATTAAACTATCAAACAGTTGTTTGTTCAACGTGTACATTAATAATAATGAATCAGTACAACATAACGTCACGTGGATATATTTGCAGAATTGTGTCACATTTATGTCAAAGACTCCGCGTTTATACTAGACGTTATGAATATGTTTGATCTAAATCTATAAAATTGACATAATTCTCAGAGTGACTTTAGTGAATAACACATTTTATCTAAATCAAAGCAGTAATAACCATAACTTCGCGTGTTTACATATTACGCTAAACATAAGCGAGGGTTGACTAATTCATAACCCTAATTTCTCCCCTTCATAATCTAAATCCCAACATTATTGTTTTTTTTTTATTGTTTGAACAACATGAAAAACGTAGTAATTGTTTTTACAGTAGAAATGACAACAGTATGAATCGAAGTTTGCCTGTTAAGCCTGTTATAATCAACATACCATTTTTTTTTTTTTGTTATGCAAAGATTAAAGAGTGTTTTTAATCCATCACCTCTGTGAAAGCGTATGGTATTCAGGAGTAAACGCATCAATCTTATTTCTATTTTACATACTTTTTAGAAGTTACATAAATCCGTATCTGTCAAATACTTCAATGTTCTACATGCTGAAGATGATAAATGAATATACAGATAAGTAATTGAAGTCAATAAATACATAGCATTTATTTTAGGTTAAAGGGAAATGTAAAAATAGGTACGACAGTATCTTTTCACACCAAAACATAATTGGTTTAATTCTCTGAATACCATTTTAAATTGAATAAGATCGGTAATAGTAATTTATGTAACGAGTTCCGAAAGTCATATTTGACGGGACGAGTAGTACTCCTGCGAGTCCCGTAAAATCACTTTTAGATCCCCTTACGTAGAATATTTTGTCTGCGGCCGTTTTGTATGTTAAAAAGAATATGGATGGATACATTACGTATGAACTTTATATTAGACAATTACATATAACAATCACTGTCATGAATACATTACTTATGATTATTAGTTACACAGTTATAACAATTACGTACATTAAAATTATTATGGATATTAACAGAAGTTGCAGTGTTGAAATTAGTATTAGACGTACTAGTATTTATATTAATTTTCGAGATATTAGTTCGTTACGGCCCTTTTCGATATGTGAACCTATGCGTATATTGTTCCTTAAAAAATTATCTACGTATCTCTCTTCTACATTGGTTGATTGCCATCCTCGGTATCTCTTCAAATTAGTTATACTTCCACCACCATCAGCGAGTAAACTAGATGAGCTTCTTCGTCAACAGTGCCTGGTGTATTCTTTGGGATGCGACAATTTAAGAAATTCAGTAATTGTGCAGGCGAGTGTGAATACCACTAGGTCCTATAGTACATCTTCCGTACAAATAATGTACGATGTGGTGTGTTTGCTTAATGTAGTGACAAACATTTTCTCTATAAAGAAATATTATTTTCTCCAATGACGATAAAGGTTCTTTCCATATTCGTTTTACAATTAGAAATTTTAATCACTAATCTTATCTTCTATATCATCTAAACTCATTGTACAACGCTATTCACGACGACAAGCGCCTGCCAAACCAAATATTACTGCCACCTTAAATATACAAAAAAATTAATCAAAAGGAAGAAGAGAAATTAAATTTAATTATTTTACCTTTATCATTAGGTAGATATTACCTTCAGCTTCTGATAAGAACTGATCTATTTCTTCTTTATTCAATACTTTTCATTCTTTGGTTTATAGCCATGGATTTTCTTGTAAGGAAACCAACTTTGAGATAATATCTATATTTTTTTTTAATGTTAATTGTGGACTTAAGCATCAAGTAATTGCTTCAGAAGCTTGCTGACTTTAAGATTTTAGATTTCTCTATTAAATATTCAAGAATTACAATTATAATATTCACGTTTTTACCATTGCTCCATTTGGAAATAAATTGTAGACTAATTCATACCGCCCTCTTGATTTTACCGGGAAGTAGCCGCTTTAGCAGCTTCACCAATCTCATGTAGAATCATTTCGGCGTCACTCTCAATACTGATTTCCATTTTTTGGAATAGAAAAGCGAAAACATACACGAATCCTGTATGACAAGCTCTGTCATAATAAAATACAAAGTTAATATTATTGTCAAGGCTGCCTACATAGATACCCAAAATCATCTCGAAAGTAACAAAAATCGCGCCGGAAGTGAAGAGATCGTTCCTAAAGTGAAAAAAATCGTCCTGAAAATAGCTACTTTCGGTACGATTTGTGTAAAGTGGTACTTTTGATTTAAAAACCATACCGAAAGTTTTATTTACGGGACGACTGCAGAACAAACATATTACGTACAATTTTAAATTGTCAATAGGGCGCCACTTATAGTAGGAAAACGTCATAAAGTAGATATTATAATGACCTAACAGGAAACCATAATGTTCACTCAAAATAAATACGTAAAGTTCGCCTGAATCTCAATAAAATCTTAAGCTTCATATAAAAGCAAAGTTGCAAAAGTGCGATAATAAAACTAACACTCACTAAATATTTCGATAAACTCTGCGCTAAAATCATTGGTTCAAATAACCCAAAAATAACTGTTCAACACTATAATTAATTATACAATTCCAAACGAAAAATACGTCACAACAAAACTAAACAACTCGATCAAATATTTATAAAACCCTAAAATTTTCAAATCGTCGATATCGGGATGTAATATTTAAATTCGGGAAAATACACAGCTTCTCCATAACAAACAATCAAACCTGTTAGCAAAATCAGGCCAATCAATAAGATTTAAAATCGGTAACTCGATTCCTATAAAAGTCCCTTAAAAAAAATTGCGACTACTCGCAAACTATCGTATGCAAAATCAACCAGATGATCGCTCAACGACATACTTACTTCATAATTACGTTACTTTATAATTTAAAATCTCTTTTAAAGTGACTTAACACCAAAATCAAAATAGCAAACGCTCAACTCAAGAAATTCTCATTAGTCATTACGTTTAATCTTAATGAAACTTCAAAAAACTTGTCTAATTTCAATAAAATTATTCTTTAAAAAAAAAGAAACCACTTGAATTCTGTTCACAAGCAGTCGTAATTAAATCAATTCGCCATCGAGTATGCTCAAACTAAAAAAAATACTTACAATTCGCGTAAGTATAGTGCGGTACAACAAGTGGGTTTGTATAAAAAAAACACCATAAGTACATTAACCTTAAGATCTGTATTCTGAATTATAATAAAAAAACACCATAGAAATGTCAACACAATTGTTACATAAATCAAATCATTAAATTCAAATTAAATCACCTAGTTTACTTAATAGGCTGTGATACTAGTTTCAGAATTGACCTAAACTAAAATTATTGTAAATCTGATTCATATGCCAACAGAACAAATGATTTTAACAAATCAATTGCGCTCTTATAACGCCTTCGTCACACACAATTTCGATATAAATTCGTCAGTACAACAAAATAAAAAAACACAGATAAATTTGGATCATAATACGGATGAATACACTTGTACTAAAATTAAACGATAAAAAAAAAGTAAAAGTTAATCTCAAAAGATCTGCATATCCATCCGTTCATATATACAACACAAGATTTATTAACATCTGTATGTATGCTTGATGTAGAAACTGCGCTCGAACTCCAAATATGACTATTCGTGAGATGCTTTTTGACTGATACTACAATTGGTTGTACGTTACACTAATATTTATGCTTCCGTAAAATTTGATTACTTTACTCTACCACATACAGGTTCTGAATAACACTTATTAGTTTAAAATATCAAAAAGCTTTTTATTTACAGCGAATTTTTAGCTATCGGGTCAGCTGTACACACGAAGCAGTCAAAAAAATAAAATCTGAACTATATTACTTTGATCCGCACACAAGCTGTTATTGAACTCCAGAAGGAACCCAGGTCCGGCACTTATCCAACACCGAAACCCATTCCCTGGACGGGAAACTGTCGACGGTAAACTATTTCGGGAGGAACTAATCCACTATATTATCCACCAAATTAAGGGTAGTGGAAGGACTTCCAACCATAGCTTCCCTAAGCCCCCTTAAATGAGCGTCAATAGTTCACTACCCTCGTGTGTGCGGCAGCACCGCTAACAAGAGCCTTGCTCCTACAGCATCCCCATTCCCCAACAAGACTACTTCATTTCTCGCCATCTTGAAGATGATCTCCCTTCTATGCTAATTGACCAATCACAACAATTTACTACTTAAAATTTTAATTTGCGCCAAAAATGAATTGAATTCGTCAGCCGAACTGAAAAAATTGCATCATCCATCGAAACTCGCTTCCAAAAGTGTACCTCTGTAATATGAGATGCTTATGATAACGAAACTCTACTATAATGAACCTTAAAATAACGTATATAAAATCCTAACTCTTTGTTTAAAACCAAGAAATCTTATCGAAAGGAATGCGCCAGTCTGACGGCTTAAAATATAAATTCACAAAAGATGGACTATGTAACGTAATAATTTTATACTTAATATAATTTTCTATGATGCAATCTGAAATTCATTTAACGAGAACATTTATTTCCACAAAAACTATTCTATTCCCAGCCCAATTAGTAAAAGGGTTTCACTAACAATCGTTGCCAATACATAATTCATGCTTGCATTTTAAACTTTCACTTAATTTGATAGACATCAAAATTTATATTTCGTAAAAAAGGATTCTAAATACGATTATTATTTATAGAAATTAGAAAACTTTCCAAATGCGTGAAAGATAAAATAAAACGTTACCATCGAAAAGCTTCCCAAGGAATTTATGCGTTATCAACATCAATTGCATGAATTTATACTAGATTTCAGATGTACGGTACTAACACATAATCAATAAAATCACAGCCACGTGACAAAATATAAAAAACTTAATTTTTCTACCGTTACAGAAAGTTTTTATGCAGAAATGATCACAGCCACAATGGTCTAGATTATTCTGTTGCAGCATTATCAATGCTTTATGTTTAAAACAAGGTTTACCCTGTACCTACAGAAAACTAAAATCCATGTTAAAAATGGCACCTGTGGACATTTTGGTGCAGAAATTTATGGAGAGTTAATATTTGTGCGTTCAAGAAATTGCTTGGAACTTGCCTCCATCGATTTTCATTTCTTTAAAACACTTAAATATCTACGTCGAAAACATTTTAGATATGATAATGATATAAAATCAGATGCCTGACCGTATCTTAGGCGCCATTAAGACAGACCTAGGGTCGTTGGATTTTTGTGTTGTCGTAATTTTAGTGTATTATGTATGTTTCATTTCGTTACGATCTCTCTGTGACAAAAAATACTATAATTATAATAACATTGGTGGTATTATTGGTGTAATTGTGTGGCTGTTCGTTTTGTCATTGCTGTGAAATATCCATTCAGAGTGGTAGTCATCATTTGGCCTGTGAGGTTTGAGTTTATCATGACTGGACTGTTGCCCATTCAGATAATTGGTAGCTCATGGTCATAATTGAGATCGGATTGCTGACATGTGTTTGAATTATTGTTTAGTAGAATCTGTTCTCGGACTAGGAGGTTTTGAGGTGTTTTTAAAAACGGCAGTGTTACCGTAGATTCTTTGGACAGTGTATTTTGTTTGTAAAGTTTTGAGTTTATCCGTAGGTGGTATGTTTGCTATCTTATCGTCAGATTGTTCGGATGTCGCTAAGTATGTTCTTAGTACTATCAACCGTCAAACAAGCAAGATTTTAGTTATTCGTTTTAATGGTTTCGTAAATGGAATTAGATTTTAATTTTCTTATGTATGTTTGTAGGTGTATTGTAATGTATTCTATCCTTAGTATCTGACAACGTTTACTTTTGTCTAGAGTTCTCTTTGCGTCTAAAGGATGTAAAGCTTGAGAACACAGAGAAATATCGTCTACGGCCGGTAAACTGCCCTTACCACTCTTAATACTTAATGTACTATATAATAACATTCAAGAGTTTAATATTTTTATTTTATAAAATTATTTCTACGTTAGCGTTTCAAAACATTTAAAAACACATGATTTTAACCCAAAGAAGCTAGGTATTTAGCAATCATTTCTCTTTTGCTTTTGTTTCATACACATATTATTAAGGGGATCTGCCACCATTTAGGCAGATTTTTTAGAAAAAGGTTGTTTAGACTATCAAAACAGGTTCAAACAATCCTAGAAATTTATTTTACGTTTTCCTTTTTTATAACGTTTTTTTTTTAATTTTCTTTTTATTTTTGAATAACTTTTTTTATTTATGAATAGATCTTAGTAATCGTTTTTATTTTGTTCATAATGATGAAATACAACTTTTCTGGTATGTAAACTATGGTAACACATGTAAGAACATTTTTGTACGCGTTTACGTAAAAAAAAATGTTTTTTGGCAGTGATCCAGTCTGGCAAAAATTGCTTTTTTCATTACTACAGTGTCTTCCAGATTGGTAATCACAGCATTTCTATAGTATTTAGTTACCTTATCTATAGTTGTACTCTTTACGCCACAGAAGGCTTTGTCACCCAGAACAATTTTTTTCTTAGCGCAGTTTTTCACAAGGGTTAGAGCAGCTATCCTTAAACGTTTGGTTACATGGTTGTTGCTTTCTTGATTTTCAATGGGTACATTAGCTCCATATGAATTCAATGCTGCCAAGTGATCGAATGTCTTAGAGTCGCCGTCTGAATAACACTTGTGCAACGGAGCCTCGCTGCTTCACAACGCCGCCAAAGCTCCGCTGCTTCAACATCCATTGTCGGTGATTAACCATCGTAATTTCCATGACATTTAGGCTGGTGCTCAATAAACCAATGTTGATATTCATCAGATTCTTCATCCAACTCAGTTTTCTTTCTTTCATAAACCCTACAATATTTGGATAATACCTCATAATTGATAACGAGGCCTGTTAGTAAATCGATTACACATCCAACTCCATATTTCGAAGTGAATGCTCGTTTGTGCTATGTTGCACAGAGCTATATCTAATGAAGTTTGCACATCCAAGTGAAGGCCATTCAGCTCTAAATAGGCCTTTACAACTTCTACTCTAGCACGTTTCAGTGTTTGCCCAGTCTGCCATTTTGCTGTATCCTTTGTTATGTTTATATGTTTGTCATACGCAGAATGATTTATACAGGCGATATTCACTCCCATGCATAATGTTTGTAAGCCCTTTGCCTTAAGGAATAAATGTTTTTATAATTCTTCTATTTACATCAAAGGAAGGATTAGTTTCGATTGTTTTATTGATCACCTTTTGAGAGGTTTCAAAACTATTCGATTGCCCGCAAGAGTTACAATGAATGGCAATTTCTTGTGCAAAACCGCTTTGCTCAGAAAGAACTATTTCTGAATTAGTATCTAGGCAATACTTACAAAGCAGTTCTTTTAAACATGCAGTCAGTTTAGTGACATCTATCATGCAGTAAGCGGGAACTTTGACATCGACTGGAGTTCCGTAGGACGAAGTAAACGCAAACCCTATAAGCCTCTTGTTATCGTTTGGCATTTCACCGTCAGACTCTACTGGGAACTGTTCAGGAGTGACACAATAAGAATCATCCTTACTGGTACTAGGCCTAGTGTTACTCAATTATTTTTGTCTTTATCTAGATTTTTCCATACTGCCGTCTTTTCAAAACCTTACTTTTGTTTAGACTTGATTTTCTTTTTACAGAGCCTTTCACTTTACCCATTTTTTTGAACAATAAAACACACTGCTGATGCGCAATACAAGTAACTGCACAATGACTAACCTCACAAGTTAATCGTTTGCGACTCACCACTGCTACAAACACTTTTAGCACTAAATCAACCACTCTCTACTAAATACAATAAACACTGATAATATGCAGTAGTAAACATAACCTCAACATTCATGTCACAATGAATATGAGTAATGTCAGCTGTCTGCACAAAGCATATATATATTATATATATATATATATATATATATATATATATATATATATATAATATATATATATATATATATATATATATATATATATATATATATATATATATACCGATACAGATCACTTTCTGCTATATTTATCTATCGATTTAAATGAATCTTGGCAGGTTGTTACTCTAACCAAACGTCATTTTAGGAATTTTTGACAAAATTTCCGCCTCCGGTTTTACCGGAAATGACCTTAATTTTTTAATGACACCCCTGTATATTTTAGTTTTTCTGATTCTGGAGTCATTTTACGATTGCGTAATATTTAAATCGATTTTTTCCAAATGTAATTTTAAAATTGAATTTTATTTTCTCATCCAGAGTGCCATGGCCATCTTAAAATCATTCTACATATTAACCGGAAAGTGATCTCGTGGGCATCCGGTATATATATATATATATATATATATATATATATATATATATATAATAGTTGGTCATGTAACCAAATGTAAGGTAATAAATGTAAGAAGATTCAATTGCAACAATAGAAGCCATAATTGTAGGAAAGTATACAAGTAATGTGACAAAATTCCAAAAATCAGCAAAACACGGATTTTTGAAAAATAATTTTTTTTATATGGAAAACTGCTCAAATTCCTGAAGTTTTATATACATGTTTAGAGATACGTGCTCTATCAAAATAAAATATAAAAAAAATGCAAAAAAATAAATAAATACTGATTTTTGGAAAATATTTTTTTATATGAAAAACTGCCAAAATCCGCCTGAAATTTTATATACATGTTTGGAAATACGTGTTCTATCAAAATAAAATATAAAAAAAAATCAAAAAAAAATAAATACCGATTTTTGTAAAATATTTTTTTTTTATATGAAAAACTGCTCAAATTCACCTGAAATTTTATATACATGTTTGGAAACACGTGTTCTATCAAAATAAAATATTAAAAAAAATTTCAAAATAATAAATACCGAAAAATGGTGCCAGATCTGCTTAAAATGTCCTTGTGTCTTATATGTATTTTACTACAGATTTTATTAAATTGCGGATAAGTATTATTTTCACAGATTTTATCATTTGTTTGTAGAAATTAGGGAAATTTGATACTTCCTGAGTCAATATTGTTACTTGATAACTAGTAATAACTTCGATAAAACACTTTCACATATTACACAATACATAAATTTTCAAAAGGAGGATTAAACAATACCGTATTAAATTATATAGACGCCCCACAACATAAATAAAATTTCAAAGCTTCACTTATACACAATAAATTATAATGAATAACCTCACTAAAACTTTTTAATATGGATTTATATACAAAAATGGTTTACAAAATCGCACCTCTATTCTCCATTTATTTTTATTATCGCTCTAGCGATATTGAAAAACGTAAACCATAATTTTTATCTGCAAGCTAAATGTGAACAATTTGGTGTTATTTGAGTCAATTTTTAGTAAGATAGACTATACATGATATCGTTTTTACAAACATGAATTCATTCATTGTTTATTATCAAAACAGAAAATCAAAATGTTTCACTATAAAAGCTTTTGATATCGAAAATACTAAAAGCAGATTTGAGCTTATTTTAACTATCGTATTATGAGAATTCTGCGCAAAATTTGCGGTTCTGTTATATTTACGGCAAAGAGTTGTATTGCCATTTTAATTATTAAGTTAATATTTTCTCTAAATTTATAAAAATGAAAAAAATTATTAAGCTATGTACTCATACAGCGCAGCGCGTTTCCCACAAAAATACGTTCGTGTTTGTTCGTGTTGCTGTTACGTTTTTAATGTCAAAAATATTTTTTCTTAATGTTACAGATTTATAAAGTCTTGTAACAGCAAGTGTGTTGTTGTGTGAAATAAGTGCTGTGCTGTGTGTGATAATGTGGGAGAAGAACAATTACAAGCAGATTAACCATTGCAGATGCATGGAGCAGCTGGACTACATTCGGCGATGGCCATCAAACGGCAACGCCGGATTCGTGAACAACAGGCAAAAGAACAAGCAAAACGTCGCGCTCATGAACGCGATCGTCGCTTATCTTCATCAACTAATAGTATTGATAGCGGCGATCATCGTCCTATTCACCGAACTCAACAACCCTCAGACAACCTTGTAACATCTATTGGAATGTTACATCTAGGGGTTTGTTTCCTAGTACTGGGAATATTCCTTATAGGCTCCGGTTTATTACCAGATGATATTGTTACTTGGAGAAGTGGTGGGTGGTGGAATGAATTACTGGCAACTGGATTGTTTGTAGCTGCACTTGGCATATTCCTGATCTCCCTTAATCGCGTCATGACCAAAAAGGAAGAAGAGGATTTAAATGAGTACGTTCAAAGTCAACTAACTCGTTCGAGAAGTGGTCATCGTTTAGAGAGAGATGTTGAAACCGGTTGTTTGACTACTAAAAACCACAGACGCTATATGGAAAGACGTCGTGAAGACAAAGAAAGGGGATTATCTGACGATGATTTACCTAAATTACATTCACCTAGCCCAAAAAATGCAGATGGCCATTTTGTTTATCAAAATGGCGACGCCCACTTGGAAAGAATATTGGAAGAAGAAGGCCTGGATCGTTCCGAAATTGATAGTAGACGTGCAGATGCGTTTAATAAGGAGACAATCTCAAATACAACCACTGCTAGTTTAAGTCCTGGAACCCCATCAGAAACACGCGAGTTAATTTCAAATGGAAGACATCACTCGCATTCCACAAAACTGTAGGTTAAGTTTCTAGCTTAAGATATTTGTACATTATGTAATAAGGGAACACTACTATATTTACTATTTCAAACATTACTCTAATTCTGTGCACAATAAACGTATATCACGATTAAAAATATATTAACGTACAATATTGTATCTGCCTTATATGAGTATATAGTTACAAAATCATATAGTGCAAAACTGCTAAAATTAAGAAATTCAATCATATCTTCTGCTTTTCACGGTCAAGGTCAATTGTAAGTGCTCGATACTCTATTAATAATAACTCTATGGGTAGTGTTCTTCAAATATAATCACTCATGTATGTCACTTAATACTCTTGCAAAACCTTCAGGTTCTAAGCACCATTAAAATTTAAGCTATGCACTGTGATTGTTGAATTGAGAGAAATCCATTTACTTAAGTATTGTCAATTTAAGTGTTTATTTAAATAACAATCTATAGTTATAGTTCTATAAATTCTACACAATTCCATGTGCCGTTAAGCTAAGAAAAGTATTGTATGATAAATGTATTCAAGTTTTGCGAAAACGATTAGATTTTGTACGCATTGTTGTGGCAAACCCCTTCATGTTGCGGTGCCAAAACTTTTATCTAGTCTTGTTTTTACATTTGGCTCGGCTCACTTGGATGCTTTAACGATATATTTTAGACGCACATTTAAAATGCTCATAGACTGTAAATTACTTAACTACAGAGGCTTGCAAAATCAAATTTTATCTGTGAGATAGTTTAGGAAAAAGCGGTCAAAAATCAAAGTTTTTATTTCTGGATATCTTTAAGATTTAGTGTGATAAATGCCATTCCTAAGGGTGTGATTCTTAACTAAGGCTGATTTTTTATCTCAACTATTTCAAAAACCATATAAATGTTGTAACTTCGTTTTATATGTATATGTTACTTTCCCACTTTTATTTTAAACAGACCGTTAAGTAAGAATGTACGTGTACACTTTTAGATTTAGGGGGTGGATTGCAATTAAAATGTTTCTTAGCCTTAGGTACTGCCCTATATGTATATCTAAAGATGGATAAAATTCAGCTACTGATAATTTCTGAATTAGATAATTTATGTGGAACTGTTTGATGTTCCAGATTTTGTACTTTATACTGCATTCCATAAATATCTATAAATCAATAAGTAAAAATATGAAAGTAAACAATCTTGCATGTGAACTGTAGCTTATCTAGTATTTTGCATGTTTTCTTACTTTTGTACATACAATTGTACTGCATTAAAATCTTATTAAATAAATATATTCAGAATTTTTACGTCTTTTACTTTCTAGTTCTAAATTAATTAGTGAGAAAAGTTATTTATGGTATTAATCTAAAATTGTTTTTATCACATAATGCAGCTAGAAGAATGATTGGAGCAATGCCAGCAGTGGCAGTTCGCCATGAAAGAAAAAAGGGACAAGAAAAACGTTGTAAAAGGCCGAGTCATCTGTATATAGGAGGTCACTGGGTACGACCTTTAAGTCCCAGTCCAACCCCAAGCCCAAATGGACAAAATTTAGATAATACAGATGACCGACTTCCTGAATATTATGTGTTTGGAAAGGTAAGTTTTTATAATTCTGATTTGCGATTTTTTAATGTTATAAATATTGATATGTCCAAATTACTTTTAAAAGCGTTGAAAACTTTGCAATTCGGTAGCTTACCAAAAATCGTGACAATTAAGTTGTTGTTTCAATGTAAATCGTTCTGACAGGATTTATATTCATTCGAGGTTTGGATAAGAAATTAAACACGTTTTTATATTAAGTTCATGTATTAATTGCCTTTTCTTTAGTGTATTAGAAACTACTTAAAAGTATAGAAATAGAACTCCGAATTCAGTGACATTTAGTGCAAATAATAGAAATTGATGTTTATTGAAATCACATTAGGGCTATGTTATATAGATTTTGCAGCAAAATATATACCTTTTTGACTATCATCGTTCGTGAAACGTGATATTAGAGTGAAATCCCTGTCAAAGACTCAAACCAACCAAAGTGTTTATAATAAAGAGATTTTGTCAAACTTCAAATGTGAAGATTGTTTAAAGTAACAAAATAAAACTTTAATAAATTAGTGATGTATATTTATTTAAGAAAATAACTTTTTTTATTTACGTAATCGTGAGGAAAATGTTTTCAGTAATGCTTTCTTGCCAATTTTGATAGGTATGCAATTCTTTATGTAATGTGTACTTAATTATAACCTTGCCCTAGACATGAAACGTTTCGTAACTAGAAAGTTATGTACCTTGTTGTTTGTTTTAAAAGCTTGTATACATCAGATAAATAGTACTTATGGTGCTTGATGGCAAATTGCCCAAACAGCATTGCAAGCCAACAGCTTTGTATGTTTATACTCAAAACGAACATTTAATAGTCCGTCTCCAACAGTAAATACGAATTAACACAAAACCGTTTCTGATAGTAATTAAAATATTATATTATTAAAATTGCAGTTATTTATATTTAGTAAAGTGAGACCAATAGTTTTATTAAAACAGCTGTCAAACGATGACTGGAGATTTCTTGACAACCTTTATATAGAAGATTAGAAATACATGAAAATCAAACGAAAACTAGACAGATAAGTAAATTTGATTCTCTTAATAATAAACAATACAACACTACGCGTACATCTTACACAGACCTTACAAACCGTACATCTGACAATATTAGTTCTTATAATTATACTGCTCGCTCTGTTCTGTCTAAAGGGAAGGATTTTGCTGTGGCTCCTTCCAAAATTCCTGTTGAAGAAATCATCTCTAATGTTGAAACGAGTATTAGCCATCTGCTAGCTCCCGAAGCTGCCGAAATCAGATATGAAACTACCCGAAAAAGGAATTTAACTTATGCTGATTATCAAGCTTTAAAAGAACTACGTAGCAACAAAGGCCATAACTTTACCAGCACATAAAGGACGAGCTACTGTCTTAATGGATAAAACTGCGTACATAAACAAAGCTAATAGTTTACTAAACGATTCTGCCTACACTAAACTAACATACAACCCTAATAACAAGTCCAAATTATTCACGGCGAAACTGTTAAAGGAATCAAACTGAAATAATTAAGAAACTAACACCACAAGGTCCTGCAATACCAAGATTTTATGGATTGCCAAAAAGCAAATACTCCACTTCGACCAATTGTAAGCTCCAAAAATTCAACAACCTACACATCTACATACCTAAATACTCTACTTCGACCTTTCATTGGTTCGAGCAATTCCTTTATAAAGAATTCAGAACATTTTATTGAGTTTATTGGCAAATTAACATTAATCCCATATGATTTATTAATTAGTTTTGACGTGGATTCCTTGTTCACAAAATTACATATAAATGACACCTTACAACTATTAGAACGACATTTCAACCACAACGAGACCAAATTAATTAAACATTATCTAACCACATCATTCTTCTTATTTAACCTAACTTAACGTAAGTTAACTTTCACGCCATTCCATTGCGGGGTTTCATTCACAATTTCTCCATGCTTTCCTATCTCCGCATACCTCGCTAGCTTCCGCATACATTGTCTCTGACATATCCTTTTATTTTTAAAACTCCTTATCTTTCTTTCCTTTATCATACATTCTAGTACATTACGCGGCCTACCAGGTACGGTTTTACCTCTAACCTCACCCACATATATTTGCTTCTGTAATAATCTTGCGTTGTTCATTCTCTCAATGTGACCAAACTAACGTAATGTACTACTTTTATATGTATCTATCATTGTCTTTTCCTCGCCACACTCCGTCCTTATGCATTCATTCTTTATCTTGATATACCAGCTCGTCCACTTACTCCACAATTTCATCTTACAGAGTAAATACTCTACTCTTCTTTCCACCTTCCCGATTGAATACCACAATCTTAGTTTTGTTCACTTTTACCTTTAGGTCCATGCTCTCACACTTCCTCTCACCCTAACACTACCGTTGTATACTGCCCTTATTCCTTTTATTAGACCATTATTTATGCCATACTCATTTAATATTTCCCACAGGTTCTCCCTATTCACTCTGTCGTAAACTTTCTCCAGATCTACAAACGCACAGTACAGCTTCCTTTTTATACTTAAACACTTCGATCACCTGCTGTAGAGCAACTATCTGATCGACACATTCTCTCCCTGGCATCAAGCCACCCTGCACATCCCAAATCTTAGTTTGTATAGTTTCTCGTACTCTATCGATCAGTATTCTTCCAAATACTTTACCAGGCACGCTGAGAAAACTTATTCCTCTGTAGTTCTTGCTATCACCCGTGTTGCCCTTGCCTTGTACCATGGTATAATGATAGCGCTCTTCCATTCCCTCAGCACATTTCCCCACATAAGACATACATTGAATAATACACCCAATCTTCGCATAAGCTTTGCACCCCATACTTCACCCGTGATTTCATCTACGCCTGATACTTTGGCATTTTTCAACATTCCCACCGTTTTCTCTACCTCATTTATCCCAATATCCTTCTCAGTTTCATTCATAATTCCTTCTACATTATCCATATTTAACCCTTCAGTCTTACTTTCCTCACTACTGTACAACTTTCCGAAATACTCTTGCCAGTATTTCCTCACTTCACAATCGTCCCAAACTATTTCGTAGCTCATATTCATCACTTCTGCAGCGTTCTGTTTTGGGCTACGTTTTGTATTTTGACACATTTCGAGAAGAGTTTCTTGTTTCCCTTAAAATCATTCTGCATTTTCTCTCCTTCCACAGCCATCACTTCCTCTTTACTTATTCTCACTACGTCCTTCACTTCCTTGTTTCTTAATCTGTACAAGCACAAGCACTAGCATAAGCACAAGCACAAGCACGGGTGCTAGCACAATCACAAGCACAAGCATAAGCACACTCACACTCACACGCACACACACACACAGACACAGACACAGACACAGACACAGACACAGACACAGACACAGACACAGACACAGACACAGACACAGACACAGACACAGACACAGACACAGACACAGACACAGGCACAGGCACAGGCACAGACACAGGCACAGACACAGACACAGGCACAGACACAGACACAACCACGAACACAGGCACGGATACAGTCATAGACACAGACACATGCACAGACGCAGGCACAGACACAGACACAGACACAGACACAGACACTGACATGACACAGACACAGGCACGGACACAGACACAGACACAGACACAGACACAGGCACAGGCACAGGCACAGACACAAACACAGACACAGACACAGACACAGACACAGGCATGGTACACACACAGACACATACACAGGCACAGGCATAGGCACAGACACAAACACAGACACATACACAGACACATACACAGACACAGACACAGACACAGACACAGACACAGACACAGACACAGACACAGACACAGATACAGACACAGACACAGGCACAGACACAGACACAGACACAGACACAGACACAGACACAGACACAGACACAGACACAGACACAGACACAGACACAGACACAGACACAGACACAGACACAGACACAGACACAGACACAGACACAGACATGACACAGGCAATGTTACGGGCACGGACACGGGCACGGACGCGGACACGGATACGGACACGGGCACAGAAGCAGACGCAGCCGCAGACACAGACGTAGACACAGACACATACGCAGACGCACACAACGATGCAGAGGCAGATACAGATGCAGACAGACACGGACACGGACACAGGCACAGACACAGGCACAGACACAGACACAGACACAGACATGACAGGCTCAGGCACGGACACAGGCACAGTCACGGACACAGACACAGACACAGACACAGACACAGACACAGACACAGACACAGACACAGACACAGACACAGACACATACACATACACAGACACAGGCACAGGCACAGGCACAGGCACAGGCACAGGCATAGGCACAGACACAGACACATACACAGACACAGACGCAAACACAGACACAGACATGACACAGGCACGGTCACGGGCACGGTCACGTACACGGACACGGACACGGACACACGGACACGAACACAGAAGCAGGCGCAAACGCAGCCGCAGACACAGACGCAGACGCAGAGACAGACACAGGCACAGGAATAGGCACAAACACAGACACAGGCACAGATACAGGCACAAACATAGGCACAGACACAGGCGCAAGGATAGGCGCAACACACAAATACGCAAACACGTAAACACGTAAACACGTAAACACGCGAACAAGTAAACAGCAAACCCGCAAACACGCAAATACACAACACGCACAAACAAACACACTCACACCCACGCACGCACGCGCGCACACTCCCACGTACGCACGCACATGTCTTATGAGATAACCTTCGGCATTGCAGTCAATATACGAACAATTTTACGTTGGGTCAATATATGTACAATATTAGGTTAGATTAATACACGCAAAATTTTAGATTAGGTCAATACACGTACAATATTAGGTTTTAGGTTAGGTCCTAACCTAAAACCGTGCGTTTATTAATCTAAGCTGATGTTGTATTGTTGCATGTAAGTTGGTACATCAGACACCACTAACAGCACTTTTTTCCGCCTGAACTGCTTCTGGCAGGTAGAATTTATTAATTGATTCGTTGACAAAGTTGACAATCGTAGCATGGTTTGTTTGATCTAGTTCTATTACAGAAATCAGATACGGAGAGGAAATCTTGTCGTTGTTAAGAGCTCCCATTATGAATAAATTTGCAATATATCGACCTTTTCTATCTGTGGTTTCATCAACCATTATGCATATAAAATTGCCAACAATTCTGTCTTGTTATAATTTATATCGATGTATTTTGATCTCAAAGAGGCATTGGCAATGGTCGCTAATATGTTTTTAGAAAAGAACGGAATCGAACATTTTCAATGTTCGTCAAAGAAATATTTGCATTTATCAAAACTTCATAAATCTGAATTAAAATCAGATGCTTCTGAAGTACTTGGTGCTTCATATGATGTCTGTTTATTGTTGAAAATTAATTTTATTCTCCTTATGTATTTACTTTCACATGTTGATCAATCTGATATTTTTTTCATAGTTGAGTTGGAACAATTACATAATGCCTCGTGATAATTTCACAAATAAATATTTAAATAGACAAATAAATTGCAAGCGCTAGGTCTGGATAAAAAGCTTGAAACATTGATTACAAATAGAAATTACTAAAAATAAGCTAAACTTACATTTATTGCAAACAGTGCACACAATTGTAATTCTGTATGATTTTTGTCCATAATTTAAACAGTTCTTTTCTGCTCGATCCTATTTTCGGCTTTTTGTAATGAAAAACAAGAACATTGAACCAATCAAGTAAAACTACGAAAGGCGCCAACAAACCCGGTTACTACTGAAGACCTAACACGAATGAGCCTCTGTAATATTAAGTAGAAACTGACTCATCAATCGTGAATTGGTGGTTTTATAATTTTATCAAGGTTATTTATAACTTTGCGTATACTTAGTGCTTATAGTGTACCAAGAAATTATATATTATTTTAAATGTAATTAAATTGTAGAACTTACTTGGTATGCTGTGCTGCAGTTGCACTTTATAAAACTTGTATTCACAAACCTTGTGTCGGCATAATATGCGAAGATTATTTACTTGAAAGGGCCAGGAAATGTTGAATCTGCAATAAACTCTTTTGAATTATATGACCAGTAATAAATTTTAATCTTTTGCGCGTTAAATGAAAAATACTTGAAACGTAAGAGGGTTAAACGTTTTTTATGGTTAAGATATTTAGAATATGGTAGTTAAATATTCAAAGAATAATTTTCATCGATTAAATTAATATTGAATTGTTGGGATATTAAATTGTTTTGTTGTTGCTATTTGAGGATATTTTATTACAAGTTAAAATTTAGAATTCCAATTCTATAAAGACGTATAGGATTTAATAATGTTAATTCAAGATTCTGTTACGTTTCATTCACAGATTTTACAATCAGAGTACTATTAGAATACTATTGTGGCACAAAGGAGAATTGGTGCCAGGTCTTTCAATATAAAGCATGCCGATTCGTGTTTAGTTAAGAATTACCATTATAGAAGCAGGCAATATGTATCTGAACTACAATTTGTCCTTAGCAAATTAAGTACATGTGTACCATAAAGTAAGATAAGGCCGTGAGTTACTTGAAAAGCTGTCAATGCAGCTTCTATGTAAAAGCGCGGAGTTTATGGTGAACTGAATACTGGATTTCCATTATTATCCGGGGCCGTTACTTTTGCTTCTTTTATAATTCGTTTACTAGTTATTACTAATGCTCCAAAACAATCATGAACACAGTACTTGATTTCTTATTTCGCTTCACTTGGGAATAGCGTTGTAAGATAATTAAAATTATTGTACACTACATCGCGTACTTGCCTTTCCACCACCTAATGTTAACATTTTTACAGTTATACTCTTAAATATTCACAGTTACACTATTACCTAATGTTAACATTTTTACACTTATACTCTAAAACCGTGATTCTTAACCTATGGGTCGCTCTCTGGCACAAACTCGTTTCTGCGCTGCGAAGTGTTAGCAGTTAGCTTTGCGATGAAACGGTCTCTAGGTCTAGTCTTATTAGATTTCTAATAGTCGTACTCGTACTAGCGAAAGATGAATACAAACATTTTAGATTTAGTGGATTGATTAGCATTAGTTAATAATTGATAATTATAGTGAGTAATCAAATTACAGTGCGTATTACTTAGTAAGATTGTATTTGGCCCATATAATGGCAAAGCGTGAATACAAAGAGGCATTTTGGAATTAGGTTTCACGTGCATATTTGTTCGGTTAATGCCTCAATGCGTTTTATGCAATGAAATTTAAAAACAAAAAAATTGAAAAAATTTTTTTTTTAAAAAAAACTAAATTGCATTTTAATCAAAATTTGTGTAAAAACCCATAAAATAAACAAATAATAAATAAATAAATTTATAATATATAAATTTAAAAGTTTTTAGAATAGTTGCGTTAGGGTTTTTTAACAACAACAAGGTAAGACATTCGGCATTGTTTTTACAGAACAGGACAAATCACAGTTAACATGCACCGACGTGCGCAGGCAGACACGAACAACAGGACTTGGACAGGACAAGACACGGACACGATCATTGCACAACACAAACTGACACAAACAAACACCGAACAGACGTTGGAAAATTGTATAGTAAATTTTATCAAATTAAGAGTTCTTAACTGTAGAATTTTTCGCGAACTATTTTTTCAGGAATATGTTAAAATTCAAAATTTAACTTTCACATTTTACATTTTACATTTTACCTACTTATACTTATGTTATGTTAATTTTGTCAATAAAAATTATTAAATATACGTAATTATTCATTAAATTTCCTTGGATCAATAAGTATCTTTTTATCTTTATTTTAAACAAATTCATTGTAAAAACATTTTAATTAACAAAGAAAAAAGCACAGAGCACAGAACAACCAAGGCACAGACACAGACACAGACACAGACACAGACACAGACACAGACACAGACACAGACACAGACAAGACACGACACAGACACAGACAAGACAAGACACAGACACAGACACAGACACAGACGCAAACACAGACACAGACATGACACAGGCACGGGCACGGTCACGTACACGGACGCGGATACGGACACGGACACGGACACGGACACAGACACAGACGCAGACGCAAACGCAGCCGCAGACACAGACGCAGACGCAGAGGCGGACGCAGGCACAGACACAGACACAGACACAGACACAGCCACAGACACAGACACAGACGCAAACACAGACACAGACATGACACAGGCACGGTCACGGGCACGGTAACGTACACGGACGCGGACACGGACACAGACGCAGACGGAAACGCAGCCGTAGACACAGACTCAGACACAGACACAGACACAGATACAGACACAGACACAGACACAGATAGAGACACAGACCCAGACACAGACGCAGACACAGACACAGACACAGACACAGGCAAAGACACAGACACAGACACAGACACAGACATAGCCACATACACAGGCACAGGCACTGGCACAGACACAGACACAGACACAGACACAGACACACATGACGCAGGCATGGGCACGGACACAGACACGGACGCGGACACGGACACGGACACGGACACGGACACAGACACAGACACAGACACAGACACAGACACAGACACAGACACAGGCACAGATACAGACACAGACACAGATACAGACACAGACACAGACACAGACACAGACACATACACAGACACAGGCGCAGACACAGACACAGGCACAGGCACAGACACAGACACAGACACAGACACAGACACAGACACAGGCACAGGCACAGACACAGACACAGACACAGACACAGACACAGACACAGACACTGACACATACACAGGCACAGACACAGGCACAGACACAGGCGCAGACACAGACACAGGCACAGGTACAGGTACAGGCACAGACACAGACACAGGCACATACAAGACACAGACACAGACACAAGCACAGACACAGACACAGACACAGACACAGACACAGACACAAGCACAGACACAGACACAGACACAGACACATACACAGGCACAGGCACAGACACAGATACAGACACAGACACAGACACAGACACAGACAGCCACAGACACTGACACATACACAGGCACAGACACAGGCACAGACACAGGCGCAGACACAGACACAGGCACAGGCACAGGTACAGGCACAGACACAGACACAGACACATACAAAGACACAGACACAGACACAGACACAAGCACAAGCACAGACACAGACACAGACACAGACACAGACACAGACACATACACAGGCACAGGCACTGGCACAGACACAGACAGACACAGACACAGACACAGACACAGGCACAGACACAGACACAGACACAGACACAGACACAGACACTGACAGACACAGACACAGACATGGCACGGGCACGAACACGGACACGGACACGGACACGGACACGGACACGAACACGGACACGGACACGGACACGGACACGGACACGGACACGGACACAGACACAGGCACAGGCACTGGCACTGGCACAGACACAGACACAGACATGACACAGGCACGGACACGGACACGGACACGGATACGGACACAGACACAGACACATGCACAAGCACAGACACAGACACAGACACAGACACAGACACAGACACAGACACAGACACAGACACAGACACAGACACAGACACAGACACAGACACATACACAGGCACTGGCACAGACACAGACACAGACACAGACACAGACACAGACAGACACAGACACAGACAGACAGACACAGGCACGGACACGGACACGGACACGGACACGGACACGGACACGACGACACAGACACAACAGCACAACACAGACACAGACACAGACCCAGTCACAGACTCAGACACAGACACAGACACAGACACAGACACAGACACAGACACAGACACAGACACAGACACATACACAGGCACAGACACAGACAGACACAGACACAGACACAGACACAGACACAGACACAGACACAGACACAGACACAGACAGACACAGACACAGACATGACACACGGGCACGGACACAGACCGGAACGGACACGGACACGGACACGGACACAGACACGCAGACGCAAACGAGCCCAACACGACAGACGCAGAGGCGGACGCAGGCACAGACACAGACACAGACACAGACACAGACACAGACACAGACACAGACAAACACAGACATGACACAGGCACAGGCACGGGCACGGTAACAGACACGGACGCGGACACGGACACAGACCAGACGAAACGCAGCAGACACAGACCAGACACAGACACAGACACAGAACAGACACAGACACAGACACAGAAGAGACACAGACCAGACACAGACACAGACACAGACACAGACACAGACACAGACACAGACACAGACACAGACAAGACACAGACACAGACACAGGACTGGCACAGACACAGACACAGACACAGACACAGACACACATGACAGCATGGGCACGGACACGACACGGACGCGGACACGGACACGGACACGGACACGGACACAGACACAGACACAGACACAGACACAGACACAGACACAGGCACAGAGACACAGACACAGAACAGACACAGACACAGACACAGACACAGACACAGACACAGGCGCAGACACAGACACAGGCACAGGCACAGGCACAGACACAGACACAGACAAAGACACAGACACAGACACAGACACAGGCACAGGCACAGACACAGACACAGACACAGACAGACAGACACAGACACTGACATACAGGCACAGACACAGCACAGACACAGGCGCAGACACAGACACAGGACACAGGACAGGACAGACACAGACACAGACAACAGACACAGACACAGACACAACAGACACAGACACAGACACAGACACAGACACAGACACAGACACAGACACAGACACAGACACAGACAGCACAGCACAGAACAGACACAGACACAGACACAGACACAGACAGCAGACACAGACACAGGCACAGACACAGGCACAGACACAGCGCAGACACAGACACAGGCACAGCAGCAGGCACAGACACAGACACAGACACAGACACAGACACAGACACGACACAGCACAACACAGACACAGACACAGACACAGACACAGACACAGACACATACACAGACACAGGCACTGCACAGACACAGACAGACACAGACACAGACACAGACACAGACACAGACACAGACACAGACACAGACACAGACACTGACAGACACAGACACAGACAGGCACAGGCACGAACGACACGGACACGGACACAGACACGACACAGACACGGACACAGGACACGGACACGGACACGGACACAGACACAGGCACAGGCACTGGCACTGGCACAGACACAGACACAGACATGACACAGGACACGGACACGGACACGGATACGGACACAGACACAGACACATGCACAAGCACAGACACAGACACAGACACAGACACAGACACAGACACAGACACACAGACACAGACACAGACACAGACACAGACACAGACACATACACAGGCACTGGCACAGACACAGACACAGACACAGACACAGACACAGACACAGACACAGACAGACACAGCACAGACACGGACACGGACACGGACACGGACACGACAGACACAGACACATACACAAGCACAGACACAGACACAGACACAGACACAGACACAGACACAGACACAGACACAGACACAGACACAGACACAGACACAGACACAGACACAGACACAGACACAGACACAACACAGACACAGACACAGACAGACACAGACACAGACACAGACACAGACACAGACACAGACAGACACAGACACAGACACAGACATGACACAGGCACGGACACGGACACGGACACGGACACGGACACGGAAACGGACACGGACACGGACACGGACACATGCACAGGCACTGGCACTGGCACTGGCACAGACACAGACACAGACATGACACAGGCACGGGCACAGACACGGACACGGACACGGACACGGACACAGACACAGACACATACACTGGCACAGACACAGACACAGGCGCATACACAGACACAGACACAGACACAGACACATACACAGGCACTGGCACAGACACAGACAGACACAGACACAGACACAGACACAGACACAGACAGACACAGACACAGACATGACACAGGCACGGACACGGACACGGACACGGACACGGACACGGACACAGACACAGACACATACACAAGCACAGACACAGACACAGACACAGACACAGACACAGACACAGACACAGACACAGACACAGACACAGACACAGACACAGACACAGACACAGACACATACACTGGCACTGGCACAGACACAGACAGACACAGACACAGACACAGACACAGACACAGACAGACACAGACACAGACACAGACATGACACAGGCACGGACACGGACACGGACACGGACACGGACACGGACACGAGCACGGAAACGGACACGGACACGGACACGGACACATGCACAGGCACTGGCACTGGCACTGGCACAGACACAGACACAGACATGACACAGGCACGGGCACAGACACGGACACGGACACGGACACGGACACAGACACAGACACATACACTGGCACAGACACAGACACAGGCGCATACACAGACACAGACACAGACACAGACACAGACACAGACACATACACAGGCACAGACACAGACACAGGCGCACACAGACACAGGCACAGGCACAGACACAGACACAGGCACAGACACAGACACAGGCACAGACATAGGCAGACACAGGCGCAAGGATAGGCGCAACACACAAATACGCAAACACGCACACACGCAAGTACGCAAACACGTAAACACGCGAACAAGTAAACAGCAAACCCGCAAATACACAACACGCACAAACAAATACACACACCCACGCACGCACGCGCGCACACCCCCACGTACGCGCGCACATGTCTTATGAGACAGCCTTCGGCATTGCTGTCAATATACGAACAATTTTACGTTGGGTCAATATATGTGCAATATTAGGTTAGATTAATACACGAAAAATTTTAGATTAGGTCAATACACGTACAATATATAGGTTTTAGGTTAGGTCCTAACCTAAAACCGTGCGTTTATTAATCTAAACTAATGTTGTATTGTTGCATGTAAGTTGGTACATCAGACACCATTAAGAGCACTTTTTCCGCCTGAACTGCTTCTGGCAGGTAGAATTTATTAATTGATTCATTGACAAAGTTGACAATCGTAGCATGGTTTGCTTAGTCTAGTTCTTTTACAGAAATCAGATACGGAGTGGAAATCTTGTCGTTGTTAAGAGCTCCCATTATGAATAAATTTGCAATATATCGACCTTTTCTATCTGTGGTTTCATCAACCATTATGCATATAAAATTGTCAACAATTCTGTCTTGTTATAATTTATATCGACGTATTTTGATCTCAAAAGAGAGGCACTAGACAATGGTCGTCTAATATGTTTTTTTAGAAAAGAACGGAATCGAACATTTTCAATGTTCGTCAAAGAAATATTTGCATTTATCGAAACTTCGCATAAATCTGAATTAAAATCAGATGCTTCATATGATGTCTGTTTATTGTTGAAAAATTTAATTTTATTCTCGTTATGTATTTACTTTGCCACATGTTGATCAATCTGATATTTTTTTTCATAGTTGAGTTGGAACAATTACATAATGCCTCGTGCTAATTTCACAAATAAATATTTAAATAGATAAATAAAAATCGCAAACGCTAGGTCTGGATAATAAAAAGCTTGAAACATTGCATTACAAATAGAAATTACTAAAAATAAGCTAAACTTACATTTTATTGCAAACAGTGCACACAATTGTAATTCTGTATGATTTTTTGTCCATAATTTAAACAGTTCTTTTCTGCTCGATCCTATTTTCGGCTTTTTGGTAATGAAAAACAAGAACATGGAACCAATCAAGTAAAACTACGAAAGGCGCCAACAAACCCGGTTATTACTGAAGACCTAACACGAATGAGCCTCTGTAATATTAAGTAGAAACTGCAATTCTCATCAATGGTGAATTGGTGGTTTTATAATTTTATCAAGGTTATTTATAACTTTGCGTATACTTAGTGCTTATAGTGTAACAAGAAATTATAATATTATTTTAAATGTAATTAAATTGTAGAACTTACTCGGTATGCTGTGCTGCAGTTGCACTTTATAAAACTTGTATTCACAAACCCCTTGTGTCGGCATAATTAAGTGCGAAGATTATTTACCTAGAAAGGGGGCCAGGAAATGTTGAATCTGCAATAAACTCTATTGAATTATATGACCAGTAATAAATTTTAATCTTTTGCGCGTTAAATGAAAAAATACCTGAAACGTGTAAAAGGGTTAAACGTTTTTTTTTTATGGTTAAGATATTTAGAATATGGTAGTTAAATATTCAAAGAATAAATTTTCATGTCGATTAAATTAAGCGTAATTTGAGAAATATATGTTGTGGATATAAAATTGTTTTGTTGTTGCTATTTGAGGATGTTTTTATTACAAGTTAAAATTTAGAATTCCAATTCTATAAAGACGAAGTATAGGATTTAATAATGTTAATTCAAGATTCTGTTACGTTTCATTCACAGGTGGTACTTGCGTTACAATCAGAGTACTATTAGAATACCATTGCGGCACAAAGGAGAATTGGTGCCAGGGTCTTTCAATATAAAGCATACAGATTCGTGTTTAGTTAAGAAGTACCATTATAGAAGAAGGCAATATGTATCTGAACTACAATTTGTCCTAAGCAAATTAAGTACATGTGTACCATAAGGTGAGATAAGGCCGTGAGTTACTTGAAAAGCTGTCAATGCAGTTTCTATGTAAAAGCGCGGAGATGAAACTAAATATACATGTACGGTCTCTAGGTCTAGTCTTATTAGATTTCTAATACTCGTACTCGTACCAGCGAAACATGAATACAAACATTTTAGATTTAGTGGATTGATTAGCATTAGTTAATAATTGATAATTATAGTGAGTAATCAAATTACAGTGCATATTACCCAGTAAGATTGTATTTGGCCCATATAATGGCAAAGCGTGAATACAAAGAGGCATTTTTGGAATTAGGTTTCACGTGCATATTTGTTCGCGGAGTTAATAGGCTTCAATGCGTTTTATGCAGTGAAATTTTAAGCAATGAGTCAATGAAACCAAACAAACTGAAAAGACATTTGGTTGCAAAACACAAAATTATTTCATTCGTACTTTTTTGAAAGAAAAGAAAACCAGTTGAAAATACAGCGTTTGGATGCACCAAGTAGTAGTTGTTTTATAAATTCCAACAAACAAGCTACACTTGCTTATTTTCATGTGGCTTGGTATATTGTGAGACAAAAGAAACCCCATAATATTGCTGAAAAACTTATAAAACCAGTTGAAATTGACATGGAACGTATCCTGTGCATAGGTGAAAATGCAAATAAATTAAAAAAGGTACTATTATCAAATGATACAATTCGTTTACGAATTAATGAAATGTCAATTGATATTAAGAATCAACTTATTTCTGCTATAAAAAATGCTGGTTTATTTAGTATTCAACTGGATGAAACGACAGATGTTAGTAAAGATGCTCAGCTCATGGTTTACGTGCGGTATCCAGGTTTAACGGATATACAGGAGGACATTTTATTTTGCAAACCGATGTCAACAACAACTATAGGTGAAGATATTTTTCTTATGGTCGATTCGTTTTTTAAAGAAGAAGGATTAAATTGGAATCAGTGTTTTAGTATTTGCACCGACGGTGTGCTGCCATGACAGCATCTCAAAAGGGATTTTCGAAGAGAGCAAAACAAATGAATCCACAAGTTACATCGATTCATTGTTTGCTACATAGACAAAATCTTGTTTGAAAAAAATTATCACCCGAATTATGTATCGTTTTGGATGAAATTGTTCTTAACTGTAGAATTTTTCGCGAACTATTTTTTCAGGAATATGTTAAAATTCAAAATTTAACTTTTACATTTTACATTTTTACATTTTACCTACTTATACTTATGTTATGTTAATTTTGTCAATAAAAATTATTGAATATACGTAATTATTCATTAAATTTCCCTTGGATCAATAAGTATCTTTTTTATCTTTATTTTAAACAAATTCATTGTAAAATTGAAATCTAAAAAAAGTGAAAAAATTAGCTTTTTTTAGGCGTAGGGTTGCGACATGAACATATTTCTCAAATTTGGGTCGCGGCTTAAAAAGGTTAAGAACCACTGCTCTAAAATATTCACAGTTACACTATTGCCAGTCGAAGATCACTGGCAGAAATGTTAACAGTAACTGAAAGTAATGAAAACATAAGTGACTGATTTTATATACTATATTCTACGTACGTTAGTGCCTATGTAAATATTTACGTGCGTCGTAATCAAATATTAATTACCTGCTACTTTTATTAATATTAATAATAAATTAAAATATTTACATCTATTTCGTACAGAATTGCAACTGTAAAAAGCGTTAGTCATGGTAATCAAACAATATATAAGTTTAAATAGTGAAAATCAGTACCTACGCCTCTGTAGTTCTGTAGAACGAAATCGTAATCGGATTACGCTCAGTTTAATGCTTTAAGACGGCCTACTTAGGCCCCTCCTCAACCAACCTTTTCGTCAGACAGAATGACATAAGCCGTACTTACAATAAATTTTAGCAATGATAAACTGTATGGACGTACAAACATGACGTGCAGCATCTCACCTATCGTTTTGGGAAAGATGCCGCATAGCATTTCTCAATAAAAGCGATGTACCTATTAGGATTATATAAAATTATAATTACTCCCAAAAGCAGTAGTAACTAAAAATTAATTAATATAATTATAACGCATTTTAATTACCATTAATAAATGTTGCAGAAAATGCCAACTAATTATAAGGGAGTGTCTAATGGGGTTCGTGGAAAACAAATTTGGGTGCTGCTATTAATCTTATGCAGAACGAAAATATAAGCATCCAAACAGCCGCAAAGGCAACATGTGTTCACGAGAAATCCTTAAGAAACAAGGTTGTGACACACTTTCATTGTCAATAAACGCGAATTCTCACATCTAGTGCAAAAATTACGCTTATTTTCCATTTGTTATAGAAACAGCCATTGTAGAACAAGCAATGAGTTAATGACAAAGGCGTAAACAGGGAGGAATGCAATAAACACTTCGTGTTCTTAAATAACATGTTAATAGAACACGATCTTATTAACAAACTTATTTGTATCCGGAACATGTACGAATCTGGTCTACAACTAAATAATGAACCTGGCATAGTTGATAGAAGAGGCTGTGACGTACATGTCAGACAATCAACGGAGAGAGGAGAAAGTGTAACGGTGGTGGTCTGTGCGAATGCTTAGGGCGTGCCTGAAGGAGCGACAATCAAAGTGAGGAACAAATTGACCTCTATTGATGAAAACATCTTCTTGAAGTGGTTTCAAGAGCATTTCTTACCACGAAAGCCACCGAGCAAGTGTTAATTACTTTTCGGTGGTAATGGATCACACAGGAATGTGATTCAATCGTGTCTTCCAAACCATACCACGCAATATTTACAACCCCTCCACAGATCATTTTTTTAAATGTTTAAAGGTACATTATACTAAAAGGCCGTAAGCGAGAGGGGAAAATAAACTCAGAAAGAATTGAGTGACGTAATTTCGGAAGCTTTGGGCAAGCTTGGTCTAAAGTTGCTACTCTGCAGAAAGGAGTTTCAGGAATCAGAGCATGTAAAATGTACCATTTTAAGCAATCCGTATTCCTGACGACGTATTTCGCGCATCTTCATTTGAGTAAGCATCTAATTCTGTAAAAAAGAATGAAATTACAATCACAATCAGTTCTGAACGTCCTCCTCGAGGTTTCCCGATGCCCACACCGTTTCAAGGAAGCCATGTTGAAGGAAGCACTCAGCCCAGGTATTAACATCAGAAGTAATGGTTGAAACCAGAAAGAGGCTCTTATTAAAAGAAAAAAAAAGAAACTGAACAAATAAAAGCTCAAGATAATAAAAAAGAAAGAATGCAGAAGGCAAAGGCCATAAAAAGATAAAAATATATGTTCGGAAAAACGACAGTTCTTCATTGGACTCTAAGGGTGAGCCTGTTTTATCTTCCAGCGAAGATGAGTCACTGCACTGTCGAGTGTTACGATAGCTGACACAATTTCTAAAAGATTGGATACGTGCATCAAGTGTTTCAGATGGGTTCATGTGTCCTACACCTTATATGAAGTAACGTATAAAGTGTGTGGCCGTGTCGAAATGAAGAAGTAAAATTATAAGACATAAATTGTAAATTAAAAATTATTATTAATTTTATTAAATACATAAATAAAAAGTTTATCTCGAGTAGGATTTGAACCTACGACCTGTACTTTGCTAGAGTACCGCGCTAACCAACTGCGCCATCAAGGTTCAAGCCCCAATCGATGTAAACTTTATCTTTATGTTTGTAGAACTGATGTAAACTTTTTATTTATGTATTTAATAAAATTAATAATAATTTTTAATTACATATTTACCTTTGAACCTATTCGTTCATAACAAAAACTGATAATAATAAATTGTAAAGTTTACTTTTTTATTTTTTGATTTCCATAAGCCATCACGCTAAAATCAATTCCGATGTTTTTTTCGAAACCGGATGCTCATTTTTGGGCAAAAAAGAATAGTGCGGCTTCGCACCCGATTTTATCGCCGAAAAGTTGTACCAACTTTCGAAATTTAAATGACACACTGTATATTTACACATTCGGAAGTGTTTTTATTTATACTTGTTTATCTTTTTTTTTAATTGATTTAAATATTACGTTTGAAATTCATCTATGTCATCATATTTACTAATAGTATTCCTGAACAGGCTAAGATTGACCTAACGTGCTAAAGTACTTAGGAACACTGGGAGGGGGTTAGGGATATTGTTAGGCTACCAAGAAATTTTTATGAACAGCTACCTTAAATTTACTTAAATCAAAGTTTGGGGGAAAACAGGAACTGGGTAGTACATTCCACAATTTCACGGCCGAGTAGAAAAATGTAAATTGCGCCCGTTTAGTGTGACAAGATGGAATTTTGAATACGTAATTATGGTGTGAATGGGCAAACCGAGTGTTCCTAGCCAAAATAGTCTGTGAAGGCATTAATGCCGTCTGCAAAGCAATGGATCGGGTTCGTTGTTGAGGAAATGAGCTCATTTATGTATATCAGGAAAAGTGTGGGAGCTATCACTGATCCTTGGGGTACGCCCACGTTTAAAGTAGTTTCTTTCGAACAGAAGCCATCGACAACAACGCATATACGTCTTTTCTCAAAAAAGCTGGAGATCCAATTGATGAGCATATCGGACAAGCCAAACGAGGTGAGCGTGGCAAACTTGGTAAAAAGTTTTTGAAATATCTAAAGCTGCTACGACTGTTTCACCGGACCTCTAATGTGTTATTCCAAAGTTGGGTGACATACGAAAGAAGGTCATACGTTGCACAACTCTGTCTGAACCCATACTGGTGGTCGTTTAGGAGTTTATTGGACTTCAAGAACGAAAGTAGTTAGTGGTTGATGGGTATTTCGATAGAATGAAAGTGGTAGCTATTGCTCGATAGTTTGAGGGATCGGTTTTGTCGCCCTTTTTAGGAATAGGTTGGACATTTGCCAACTTCCACGATGAGGAAATCTCTCCAGATGACATGGAGATCAAAAAAAATTTGGACATTACAGGTACTAGCTCGGGATAGCCTTGTTGAGTCAAGTTAGTATTGATTCTAGGAGCTTGTATTGAAAGTGAATTGGTTTCGTAGCGTATGGGGTAGATTTGGGCGACGGCATAATTTTACCAAAGTCATTGAGATATGAATTTGATGCAAAGTAATCATAAATACGTTGTATTTGTCAGCAGGATCAGCTACTACAGCTCCGTCGCGAGACGTTATGGGATGAAAGGAAGATGTACTCAGTTTTTACTGAAGGTTTTACCCAATGATCAAAATTTACGACTACCCAAAGGGCATGACGGTAATTCTTTGTATTTACGTTCTTCAAACACCTTTGTGATTTGATTTGATTTCCATTTGGTATAGAGTTTATGCTTTTTCGATAATGCATCAGTGCAAGCCCTATCAAACCAGGGTTGAGAATGGGCATGACCTACACGATTATGTTTTTGGGAACTCCATGCCCATCAAGATAACTAAACTTACTGAAAGAGCAATGTTTGAAGACGAGGACTGTTTAAAGCAATACTCACGCCAGGGGAAGGTTGCAAACAAATCTCGTAGTTCGCTCCAGTTAGCTGATTTAAAACACCACACAGTTCGATCTGTTTTTCGAGTAACGGTGGGATTGAGTACAGAGAAAGTTATTTCGATTAAGCAGTGGTCTGCCTAACCAAGTGGGGAAAGGACTCATCTTTTATAGATAAGTGAGTTAGTGGTAAGGAATAAATCCACGAGATGTGGAGTATGGTTAGGGTTGTCAGGGATTCTGGTTGGTTCGGAAATGATTTGTGTGAGATCACAGGATACAGCAAATGCTTCTGCTCTATGACTTTCGGGATTAGTGGTAGATGACTATTGAAGCCAATTGGAGTTGTGGACATTAAAATCTCCCAGAATTGAAATATCGCAAGATGGAAACTGTGATAAGAAGCAGTCTATTTTCAGACTAAGGTAATCAAAAAGATTTTGGAAGTTATTATCATTGGAACACATAGACAAACAAGAGTAGAATTTCACAAATTGGGGCCAGAATGTTTGAACCAAATCATGTCAAATTTGTTGTTTCCCAAAGTATACATCCTCTTACAACCTACGTTGTCCTTGGTATACGCACATACTCCGCCTTTAAGGCGAAAGTTAGAGTGGAGGTTGTATCTGGTAAATTGCAGGTTAGCCAAAAGTCTAAACTTTATCAAAATTAGCCATGACAGTACCTTACAGGCATATAAAATTAACCGTATATCAAGTGAACTTTTACTCTGATTTTTATCATTTAGTTTTTTTATTTTATTAACGAATTTCTCAAATAAGAATATATCTACACGTTTCACGTACTTCGTCCGAAAATCAAATTATACCTCCAGATGGTCAGAAAATCAGCGCATGTCCAATTTTGCTTTCTATTACGTCGCTTCAACAAAAGTAAAGGATACCTCCTTCCATAGTGACTATTTATTAAAACATTCTATAAAAAAAAAACGAAAAAGAACATTTAGCGTAAGTCCATAAGGTATGGTGCACTTTTGTACGCAATTAAGGAAAAGAGAAAGTTTCTACCTTGCTTTCCAGCTATGTCGCTTCGAAATTAGTGCTTTGTTGCTTCTCATCCTAATATTAATTTTTTAAAAGAACGAGTGGAACAATTTAAATCTAAGGCCATCTAAGGAGTCGTGTGCTTGTCTGTGCCAAATATAACTCGGCTCCTAAACCATCTAACGACTTCAGATTTTCGCTATATGATACTGCCTATCTATACGCACCAAATGGAGCTGAATGTTCTCCAATCCCTATTTATACCACGGAAAAATGGATTGCATTAATGACCAAAAACCAAGTTATGTGTCCCATTAGTATTTGTCAAATGCTGAACCAACTGTTGCTCAAAATCTATATTTGCGCACCAATTTCGTTAGGGTCGCGGCAAAACCTAAATTATATGAACCATGAACATGCAGCGGCATTTGGGCTGAATTTTGTGGAGGTGGAAAAATAATTCTATGGTCCATGAATTGGTTAGCACTTGGGTCGAATATTGCTCAATATCGGTATTTATACTCAAATTTTTTTATGGCCTTGCACAATTGAGCGCCTCGATGAGCAAGAGCCAAATTAAGTAAACCATCAGTATGTTCAGAATTTCGGCTGAAGTTTGCCCAAAATCGATGATGATGCACCAATTTTGTTGGGGGACGCGGTAAAATGCATTTTTTGTATGGTCGCGAGGCTAATTCCGTGGTTGCGACAAAACCGGTTGCCTCGATGAGCAAGAACTAAATGCTGTAATCTGTAAGTGGACCGAGTGGTGGGGGCGTCCTTGACTTCATGTGTAGGACGTAAATCTCTTCTAGCAAGTCTAAAAATTGAAGTGCATCTACTAATACTAGATCACTTGCTTCTTTAATTCTTGAATAGTAAAACGCTAACGTAGTTATGATTTTAGCATTTGATTTTTCTTGTTTGTTGAGTAGTAATAAAGAAACGATAGAATATCGTTGAATATTGGACAATTATATTTATTTCATAAAATTATAAGTCAATTGATTTGTTTCTGTGGGACGTTGGTATTCGGTATTGCCCAATGAGTGAGCCGTGATGTCGGATGTCTTCGGGACCATGCTGCACCACCACGGTCCTGGGTTGATGCAGTGAAATAAACCCGTAGAGTGCGAAGCACTTGTTACAAAGGTGTTCCTAAAATGTGGGTTAATTCGGACGAGAGGAGGGGTTAAGGGTTAGGCAACGGGCACGTAATGGTTTTCTTAAGCGGGCATTCCACTGTTTTATCATTATTATTATATATTGACGATGTGAATGGTGAATGAAATTCAATAAATAATAAAATTAAGTGTTTATATAAAACGGAAACTCCCCGGTATTAGCGGTCGGTTAAACGTTGTACTATTAGTTTAATTAAATTTCACCATTATCAGAACGATCATTGGTCAAACAAAATTAATTATGTTGAATCACAATCTCAAATGTTATCTCATTATAAATGGGAAATTTTCAATGCGTATTATATATGATTTCAACGCACTAAAATAAGAAAGCTAGGTGTGAGGAGGTAGGGAGACCGGTAAATCCAAAAACTAACGATATAGTCAGGAGCGTTATTACATAGAATAGTTATGTCAATATAAATATAAAATGAATGTTTGCCATATCAAAAAGGATCGTTTGGTATAAATAAATTATGACTTTTTAAGTATTCCTCTGGTGGCGTAATTAAACCTTTTCACACGATTCTAACGGCTCAAATTTTTAAAATACAGTAGTCGGCGTTCAATTTCAACATTTATTTAAATAATTTAGTGACAGTTTTAACCGTATCGTTACGGCCACAAGGACTTTTATGGCATATGTGGATAATTTTTTGTCCGACGTTTTACAATATGTTATACGAATTGTTTTGAAACTAACTAATTTAACTGATACCTGCAGTAGTTATAGAATCTATTTTTTAGCAAACGAATGCATCATTTGTACGGGCAATTATACACAAAGGTATTTAGGCCAGAAAACAACCGAAAGTCGTTATTTGTTCGGGAATATTTTTAGCCAGCAGGGATTTTGATGAAACCTTTTGCAATTGAAGCTTATATTTAAGATGCAGAAAGGTTTGGTTCTCGGGAGATGCCCCCTTATCCCAATATATCCCCCTTTGGGGCAAGTGGGATAACAGACACTCGATTGAAAATTTTTGAAAAACAAAAGGGGGGTTAAGGCCGCTGATTCCGAATCTGATGTCAAAAAGGTGAAAATTCAGCATGGCGCTTGGGTAATCGCTTTTCCGAGGGAAAACATCGCTAAATTTGCAATATTTCTAAAAATGAGTGAACAAATTATCTAAAAATCATTAGAAAACGCCGGAAAACTGATTTTTAATATTGGAAATAACATATCCATACAATTTTTAATGAGAGCGATTAGTACACATTTATATTACTTGAATACGTAATGTTGGAAAAACCGGGAATAAGGGAAATTGGTAAAGCCAAAATGGCATCGGAAAAATATCAAATTTTTATTTAAAATATATGTATGGTATGTAAATAGCAACAAAATAGTATGGATCTATTTTTGTGAAAAATATTTATTGTATAAAAATAATTTTTTCAAAATATTGTATCCAAATAAATGTTTTTCTTTGTTTATGAGAACACATAATTTATAATCGTATACAAAATATTTTGGAAAATAAACTGAGAATAAATATTCATTTATTATAATAAAAAGGGGTTTAAAAAAATAATCATTAAAATAAATGTTTAAGTAAATATTAATAATTATCGTCACTTTCAGCATCAGAGGGATCAGAGATATTGTTTTCTTCTGGTTCAATGTCTGATAATTTTGGTTATCAGTTGTGTGCTCTTCAGAATCTATATCTCCGCTGTAGATATCAGCATCTTCTTGGGTACCATCAGCAATATTAATATTTTTAGAATTAGAACACAAGCCGTAGAACATTTCATTTTTTTTTACTACACCACAAGCATTTGTCTTGCAACCTTTTAAGCATGAACATGAAATGATATTTATAAACGTATTAGGAGCTGCAGGATTGTTCATTTTAACAGGGCGCAGTATTTCATTTTCTACTTTCCATCCCCAATCTTCTGGATTTAAAACATTTATTACCTATCCAAGTTTGGACTTGAAAAGAGACTCTCTTTAACTGTTCAGTAAAAGCATCTAATGTTGGTATTAATGTTGCTAAATCAACTGAAGGCTCTTGTTTCTTTTTTCTTGTTGTTTTTTCATTTAATTTTTTTGATTGCGACTTTATTTTTGCCAGAGTTTGCTTGTTAAACGAATGATATCGTAACTTTTTTTATTTTTTCTGCAGGTGGTAGTGTATTGAAATCTTTTTCTGCATTATACACTGCATACAGATATTCTAAACCTGTAGGCAATAATTCTTCAACATTATCAACAGTTGACTTGAAAATTGTAGCTGTTAATTGTAAAATATTATTTTTCTTTAATTTTTCAAAAAACTGTTTTTTTCCTTTATTAAAGTATCCGGATGTCGTATCTGACCCTCTAAACGCACGAAAAAATAATAAGTGTTTTTGCAAGGTTCATGCTCTTTTTTAAAAGATTTATTAGAAAACATTTTTTTCGTTATCTGTGTCACTAGCCTTGGGTTTCAGAATGAAGATGTCTTTATTTTCATTTGGTAAAATAACTAACACATCAATATGTTCTGCTACCATGACAATAATTTTTCAACATTAATACCAACATTAGATGCTTTTAGTGAACATTTAATTAGAGCCTATCTAGGATAGGTAATGTTTTAAACCCAGAAGATTGGGGATGGAAAGTAGAAAAATATTGCGTCCTACTAAAATGAACAATCCTGCAGCTCCTAATACGGTTATAAATGTCATTTCATGTTCATGCTTAAAAGGTTGCAAGACAAATGCTTGTGGTGTCGTAAAAAAATGAAATGTTCTACGGCTTGCGTTAATTGTGAAAGTAATAACTGTTCTAATTCTAAAAATATTATTACTGGTAATACCCAAGAAGATGCTGACAACTGCAGCGGAGATATAGATTCTGAAGAGCCCACAACTGATAACCAAAATTACTCATTATCAGGCATTCAACCAGAAGAAAACAATAACAATAACAATAATTCCTCTGATACTGAAAGTGACGATAATTATTAATTTTTACTTAAATATTTATTTAAATGATTATTTTTTAAACCTTTTTTTATTATGATAAATGAATATTTCTTTTCAGTTTGTTTTCCAAAATATTTTGTATACGATATAAATTATATGTTCTCATAAACAAAGAAAAACATTTATTTTAATGCAATATTTTGAAAAAATTATTTTTATACAATAAATATTTTTCACAAAAATAGATCCATATTATTTTGTTAAGTTATTTACATACCATACATATCATATTTTAAATAAAAATTTGATACTTTTCCGATGCCATTTTCAATTCTCCAAAGTCCCTATTTCCCGAATTTTCCAACAATATATATCGAAGCAATATAAATTTATAAAATCATTTTTATAGAAATTTTTCAAAGAAACGCTATTTTTCTTTAATAAAAGTAATTTTGCCAACGCCATTTTGACTTTTCCAATTTCCCTATTTCCCAATTTTTCCAACATTACGTATCCAAGTAATATAAATAGTGTACTAATCGCTCTCATTAAAAAATGTATGGATATGTTACAAAAATATGTTATTTTCTAATATTAAAAATCAGTTTTCCGGCGCCATTTTGAATTTTCCAATTTTCTCTTTTCCCAATACTTATTAAAATATGTTCACAATCAATAATTTATCCTTTTCTAATGATTGTTATATAATTTTTTCAACAATTTTTTGAAATATTGAAGATTTAGCCATTTTCCAGGTGCCATGTTGAATTTTCACTTTTTTTGACATCAGATTCGTAATTAACGACCTCGAACCCCCCTCTTTTGTTTTTGAAAATTTTCAATCTAGTGGCTGTTACCCCACTTGCCCCAAAGGGAGGCTATATTGGTGCAAGGGGGCATTTCCCGCCAACCAAACCTTTTTAATTCTTAAATATAAGCCTAAATAAGAAAATTGCAAAAGGTTTCATCAAAATCCAAGCTAGCTAAAAAAATTCCTAAACAAATATTAGTTTTTCCTGGTCTAATTAGAATTCGTAGTTTAGTTAGCGGGTATTTGTTAATTCGTGTTGTAACCAGTTATGCTGGGTTCAATAAATAAATCGTATTTCAGTAGAATATGGTAATTATTAACTTTAACCTTGTTCTGGGCGGTCTTCAATATTCTGTGCATATCGTTTGTTGCACGCAATCTTTGCGTTCGAAAACTTTGTTTGCTAAATAATAATCATATCACCAACTTATTTTGTTTTAGGTGTGGCATTTTTTACGATCACGTATAACGTATTTTCTGTATGATTTTACATGCAGAAGACTTAATTAAAATATTACCGACTTAGTTAATTAATGATTATTGTTAATTATATTAAGTGATCGGTCATATTAAGAGCAGGATTTAGGGGTCGCCCACGCCTTATTATTTTTTATTACACAACAAGAAAACTCCTTCTTTCTGTAATTAACTTTTCGCAAATTTTGTGATAGTGTTTAATTACCGGCGGGATTTTTTCGATAGTCTAATTATCTTGAACTTGTATCTGTAGTAAATGTGCAACTCAATTATTTTAGATGAAAAATGTGCAAGACTAAATGCTTAACCCCTAAGTTACTAATTATACACTTATTTTCTTTTTATGGAATGTATTAGTGAGGACTTCATCTTAAAAGGTATGCACGTTTTTAAGCGCCTGCCATTAATATGCATTTGTATAATATCTAACTCTCATTGGAAGCATTAAAAGAATTAGTGACCTGACTCGTTTAACCTCCAATTTTATCATTTACCTACATTACTTATTTTGGAAATTTACTGCAGAGCAAATATTGTCATTAAGGTAAGTGGTAGTCGGTTGCAAGTACCGTCTGCAGTCAACTCTCACCAATACACAAATTAAACTCGCTTGGAGGTATTTATTTATTAACGGAAAAAGAGTATTAGGACGATATTGGATTTATTTACAAGTTATGGACTTTTCAGCTCCTGGGACAAACACGGAGATTGATTTTCCTCTTTAGAGGCTGAATATGGATTGCCTCGAGCGCCACCCAAAGAAGCAACCAACGCGGTTGAAGACCTAAAATTAAAGTTATTTTGGACGGAAGAGTGCTTAGGAACCTAGGCAAGGGACTCTTTACAAACAGGTGTTTCACCATTGATAATGGTGAATTAATGATGTTGTTTACAATAAATACCAGTTCTCTATAACTCAACTAAATTAATACGGTCAAGAATTTAAAATGCACAGCTATTCAGTACTGGCCAACTTTCACTAATATCAAATTACTCTTTATAATTAATATTTTAGAGTATTTACTAAATACAAAATTTATTAAACGATTCAAATGCGTTCAGCTATTTTAGTTGATAAGGTACGCCATGTCGATACACGTTCTTACGCATGTATAAACACAATAAGATAACGGAATACTTGTACACCCTGCTCTTATAACTTCGGTACACTCTCAGTGGTAAGATGTTTGAAATCTCAATTTTACCCGCGTTTAGACGGTAGCGTCTTATTTTAATTAAAATAAAATTAATTATTGATATTTAAATTATATAAACACTCTAGAGTCATATCTTACCTCGGACGGTAGGACTGGTATACAAAATTTACTACTCTGTCCACAAAAATAACTTAAACAACGGCTTAGTCAGTCTGTGAAGTTAGAATTTATAAAAGCGGAAGATAAATAACTATTATTTCACATGTATTAACGCTTGAATTCCATTTGTATAGCACATCGTGTTTTCAACAAAATACGGCAGATTTTAGCAGACAATCATTGTGCTATTATATGTTATAGAAGTTACTTTAAAATTTAATTGGATTAATTAATATTCAAAGTCCTTGTAAAACTTATTTTGTTGGTTTTGACAATATGAACAGACTACAACGGTTATCAAAAGTGTAACATCTATGCACAACGGGAGTCGCAGACGGTTAGAGAAACGTGTGAACATTACCTATAGAGGTTGAGCTGTGTCTCCGTTTATACAAAAATACACAAAATCTTATGTTTACAGTTGAATCTCTATAAGATGGAATTGTTAATTTAAATAAATCAATTTATACGGACGGCGTACGTCTTAATTATTTAGATAATTAACTATTTTTAATTATGTTCGTCAGAATCAATTTTATTTATTGAAATATCTGTGTTTATGTATTTATAAGAATTAAATAAAATTTTCCATACAAGACGCATTTTAATACTGAAACAAGTTATCTTTCATTAATGCTACATATTTAATTAAAAAATCGATATTTACATATAATGAAATTACATTACGAGTGCGAAAAAGGGCATACGAAACAAGTTTTTTTATAATATCTTGCAGAATACAGAAAAAGATTACAGTTAAAATTGTAATAAAGAAATGTTTGTTGAATGGTTACCGTGTTGACAACATTGCCTTTGCCACTAGTAAAAGTCCTTAATTAGGTATATATAAAATTAAGGAAAGGGATTGAGGATTTTCGTTAGCCAATAGCAGTAGTCAAGCCGCCTGTCAAAATCAGCTTTTCATAGGATCTGGTGTAAAACTACATGATAGGAAAACAGCTCAAAGTTTTTTTTGAATTCGGAACACCGACGTGACACACCTAGGTCTACGTAAGTTTCTTTTTTCTTAAATGCGAATCCGTTTCCACGTACGCAAGAACGTTTCTAATATTGTCTTCATTCCTTACCGGGCGTCTTCTGATTGGAGCTGAAGTGGTTCGTACATCTCCTGTTTGCTTTAAACGTATTGCAAGTCGTCGTAATACTCTTCTGGTATAGTGCCTTCTTTGAGGATATCTGGTAGCATATTCTCGTTCAGCAACAGGTGCGTTTTGAAAACATTCGAAATATACGACAAGCTTGAGTATTTTTGAAGAATGCATATAGCACAAATTTTGATTACGTAAAAAGAAATTCAAAAATAATCAGGCAGAAACTTTTGTCAACACAACAGCTATCAAAATCAAATCAGTTGACAACTATGTCAATTTATTTATCTCCATGGAAACCTGCCGATTTTTTTTCACAGGTGTCTGTTTTATTTTTTACAATGCCGTACTAGAATTCCTACAATAAAAGCTTTCCATGATAATATTATTAATTCTAAAGTAGTTTTGGGACCATTGGAATAATTAGTGACAAACCTACACAGCCATAAACGTTATGGTAATTAACGTATCTAGAGTGGTAATTTAGCCTAATATTTGAGCATATGTTTACGGCGCGATCAAGCGCAACGAAACGAGCCCTGTAATTTATGCCAACAATGTTAAGGCTTGTTACCACTCGAAATCCGTTCATTATTTATTGTTCATTGGCGCATTAATTTAAAAAAAACAAATAATAAATGCGTACAATAATTTAGAACTTCCGAAAATAATTTATCAACTTCTAGAGGTTGCTTTCAACACTATGTATTCAATATTAATGTTAAAAGATGAACATGATCATTTGAAACGCGAAATGTGTAATTATTTGTTTATGCACCCAGTGCATGTGTGTTAAAAGTACCTTAACCCATACATGCATGTTAACTAGGGTATGACATGTCACAGAACGATCAAAAATGCCATGAAATGCGGAACTTTGTAAATAATCATTCCTTCAATTAAAGTGTTAATAATTAATAGCGCTAAATCGAACGAAGATATCGAAGGGCAGTATTCACTTTTATTTCTTGCAAATTTAGTCTTCTTTCTGATTTATAGTTAACCATATGATGAAGTTTTCGGGGTAAAATCAAAAACCTGTTATTATTACAAATTGCTCTTTCTAGCCCAGATAAAGGAAGAGGGATCCCGGGTACCTGTCTAGGGTAAAACAAATAAAGACTCCTAGTAATTTACATACGCCTCGTAACCCTGTACTGGATCACAATATGACACCCATGCGAGAAAACGGATAACAGAAAAGGAAAACATTTTAAGAGTAGGCACATGGAACATAGTAACATGGTACTCAAAAGAACAGGAAACGATAACAGAGTTAGAAAATCACGACATCCCAATATGCGCCAAAAACGACAGTAAAGGGAACAACTATAAGAGAAATTACACCCCAATATACAGTGGGTGCATAACAGTACATCAAAATACATAAACAATATAAACGATTCAGTATATATATATATATATATATATATATATATATATATATATATATACATATATATTATATATATATATATATATATATATATATATATACGAGCCCTGTCCCATCTCAATTGGCCCACCAATATTTTTTTTTTTAATAAAATTAAGGTAATTCACGGTAAATTTAATTTAAGTATTTATTTTTATTATCATTTGTAACAACATTTTAAACAATTTAAAACATTTTATTGCAACATTTTACTTTAAATCATTTTTTAATTGTTAAACACATATTTTTATACAAAAAAAATAGTTATTTGCTTTTCTCGAATTTATTATTTTCTAAGAATCTTTGAATATCTGAAATAATCAAGTAGACTTTGTCTTTGTCCAACAAAAGAAAGTTTTTTTTTTTTACTATTAGTAAAAATGACGCGTGGAAAGGTTGTTGATGAAAAAACTCGCTCAATTATTATAAATTTATTCAAAAAGGGAAAATCAAACGCGGAAATTGGCGATATAGTTAATTTATCAACGTTTACCGTCAGAAATATCATTCAAGTTTATAAAACAACGGGTACAATAGCTACAAAATCTCGGTATGCGTCGAAATCCAAAATACCAGATGCTGATAGACGGACATTGAAGAAGATTATTAGAAAAAACAGGCGTTCGAGCTATGGTGAATTATCTGTTCTTTGGAGCGATGCTGTGGGGCGAAGTGTTTCAAGATCCACGTGCCATAGAGAAGCCCTTAAGTTAGGTTTTAAAACTAAAACAAGGTAATTTTATTGCAACTTTTTCCAAAAAAAATGTTTGTAATTTTACTAATTTTCTTTAGGCGAAAGAAAAGCCAGTCTTAACATTAAAACAAAAGAAAAACCGGCTTAAATGGGCTAAAAGTCACATTAATTGGACGAGTGATGAATGGAATAGTGTCCATTGGGGTGATGAGTCTCGTTTTGAAGTTTATGTTGGGGACAATCGAAGCAGAGTTATTCGTCAGAAAAATGAAGCTTTCAATTCAGATTGTATAAAAAAGAAAGTAAAATTTCCTGCTTCAGTTATGGTATGGGGTTCAATGTCTGCTAGAGGTATTGGAAAACTTCACTTCATTGATGGAATTGTAAACACCAATAAATATTTAGAGATTTTAAGAAAATCGTTACTTCCAATAATGACAGATTTATTGCAGAATAATAATAATTTTGTGTTCCAACAAGGCCTGCCATATATCAAGAAAATCTTTAAAATGGCTTTCTGATCATAATGTCCCACTTTTGGAGTGGGTGGCAAACAGTCCCGACTTGTCACCAATAGAAACCCTTTGGCACACAATGAAAAAACGATTACGAATACAACCAGCTAGAAACGTAGTCGAATTAAAACACAACTTCAAAATATTTGGGATACTTTCACTCAAGATGAGTGTCAAAACTTAATAAGTACGATGCCCAAAAGAATTCAAGCCGTAATTAAAAATAAAGGCGACGTGACACAGTGGTAAAGGTTTTTGGATTTTGTATGTATTCCTTGTTTTTAACAATTAAAAAATAATTTAAAGTTAAATGTTGCAATAAAATGTTTTAACTTTTTTTTGTAGTTGCGCAGTACGCAATAAACCACAACATGTGCAATAAACTATTGCGCGAACACAAACATGCACAATAAACCGCTGTGCAAACACAAAACATGAGCAATACACCACTGCGCAACCACAAAAAGTTATATATATATATATATATATATATATATATATATATATATATATACAGAGTTGCTCATTAGTGCGTCAAAGTGAATTTGCGGCTAAACTGTGCACAGTAGAAAAAAACGTTTTATACAAAAGTTGCTTGAATTCAAGCACGCTATAACCTAAAAATATTTTCGCATATACAGTGTTCCATGACAGCGGTACATAACCTATCTTTCTTATTTTAAATGGAATGGTATAGTTTTTACTACGGATTTCGTTTTTACCCTCAAAAGCAACCACTTTCTATTGAATATGTCGTATAACTAAACTTAGCCGCTTTTGAAATATTTGTAATTTAAGATAAAAAATAATTTTTCTTCGTAGTTTAAGGAATATTATGACTTATTTAATTTTTATAAAACACAGAAATATGAATTTATAGTTTTTTTGTTCTAAATGTAAAAAACTATATTATCTTAAATACAACACCCTGTATATTTTTAGACTATTCGAAATAAAATTGAAATACCTACATTTTTTGTAATAAGCAAATTTTGTCTATCTGTAACGGTTTTTGAAATATTTACAATTTAGGATTTTTACTTTAATTCTTCATGGCTTAGTCAAAGTCTATAATATTATGTATATTGACCAGAGAACGATCACAACAATTGCTATACTTAAATAAATGATAAAATGTATTGACTTTTGCATTACGTATGTGAGTGAAAATGTAATTCATCATAAAATAATACATGTAAAAATAATACTATGAAAAAAGAAACTTTTTTAAAAAGCGCTCTTATTTACACGTAGAAAGCGCACTAAAAAGGAGAAAATAATTTTTTTTTGTTAAACCAAAATGTGATCAAAAATCTTTACGGCCAAAAATAAAAGCGTGGGGCGCTATTATAAACATGTGACGGAGAAAAATGAATTATGATAAGCGCCCCACTCTGAAAGTGCACTTTCTACGCCTAAATAAAAGCGTGCTTTTTAAAAAAGTTTTTTTTTCATAGTATTGTTTTTATACCTATTAAAATTTTTTTATGAAATTACATTCTCGCTCACATACGTAATACAAAAGTAAATACATTTTACCATTTACTTAAGTATGGTGACTGTTATGATCGTTTTCTGGTCAATATACGTAATATTATACAGGGTACACATTGATTATACCACGAAGATTAAAATAAAATTCTTAAAATTGTAAATATTTCAAAAACCGTTGCAGATAGACAAAATTTGCCTATTACAAAAAATGTAGGTCTTTCAATATACAGGGTGTTGTATTTAAGATAATATAACTATTTACATTTAAAACAAAAAAAATACATAAATTCATATTTCTGGTACACCATGTATAAAAATTAAATAAGTCATAATATTTCTTAAAAGATCAATGTCTGCACTAATTACATGGGGAGTAACAAATTCATAGATTTGGTAGTAACATCAAAATAAATTTTTTAACTACGAAGAAGAATGATAATTTTTTATCTAAAAGTACAAATATTTCAAAAGCGGTTAAGTTTAGCTATACGACATTTTTAATAGAAAGTGGTTGTTTTTCATAGTAGAAACGAAATCCGTAGAAAAAAATATACCACTCCATTTAAAATACAAAAGATAGGTTATGTATATATATATATATATATATATATATATATATATATATATATATATATATATATATATATATATATATATTATATATATATATATATATATATATATATATATATATATATATGCTCTAAAAGTATATACTGGATTACCCTGTGGCTCAGCGGTAAAGGTATCAAACTTACTAGTGAAAGGTACCAACTTCGAATCTGAAGGGAAAAATAACATATGAACTCGACTCAAGTGCGAAAACAGTCCTTCTCAGGACTAAGTCTGATGAAGCAAGCGGAATCCGCTTCCGAAACGTCACTCTATAAAAGCAAAAACTGTGGAAATAGGCCGATCAACTCAACTAATATGAAACCACGGTTACAAAACACCTATAATACAAAATCGAAATAAGTCGTTTAGAAATTACAGCGATTTAAACAAACTTCCCCTACTCTTATTAAAATCGGTACGCCAATGAACCTTAAAACCAAAAGGATGTAGAATTATCTAAGCTTTCTAATGGTGTTACCAAAGGTATACTGCAATTTGGGAATTTTCTGAGAAAATTAGAATTTTAATATTTATTCTTCATTTGCGCCCCTTGCGGGGAAATACGGAGCTTAAAAAATTTTCACGATTTTTCATAACCATTTTAATAATTTTTTTAACTAAATTTGTATAATCAGTAGTTCTCGAAATATGGCCAGTGGTCGACCTTAATGTAACAGTCTGTATAATGAAATGTAAATGTAAGTATCGACCAATCATAACAAATAATTGAACATACATTTCCAACATCAAAAAAAGAAATGTGCAGTTTCATAAAGTGATATATTATAAAACCCATTTGGGTGTCATAATGGACATATAAACTCAAAATAGAATAAATTATTTGCTTCACTTTCATATAATAAACAAAATAAACCTTCATGTTTACTGTCAACGGCAACCTTTTCGCAACACGACCACTCAATTGATTAAATTTCTTTATCTAACAAATTAAAGTTAGCAAAAAGTAATTCTAACTAAGTTAGCAAAATTATAAATGACGTTTAAATTGTCCTACAACTTTTTTCTAAATAAACTTAGTATATTTGGAAAGCTTTATTAAGGCAATTGTTCCCCTAAAGGTCGACTGACTAAGTTATCGGATGTTGAAAGACTAAATGTATCTTATTGTAACACCCAATAATATCAATCTTTATAGGACGAGTTACAGTATACTATTTAAAACTGCATATCTACAAAAGACCAAAACAAACGAAATTTTAATCAAAAAAAAACAATACCAATCCCAGAAATTATTTCAAATTTTAATTATTTTTTCCAATTCTGTAAAAAAAGCTTTTAATTAAAATGTTCTTTGAAAAGCGGAAGTTTGCAATTTGCAAAAGGATACCACACGGAAAAGCAACAAACATAAATGCATTTTAAATTAAACGATTGCTTTGACACGAACAAATTAAATCTGTCGGCATGAACCGGAATTTCCTAAGTATTTTTACAAATCTCATGGGTAAGAAGGAAGTTAGAAACAATTTGAAAACAGAATCTGTCTGATTATTATTTACTTGTTGGCAATAAACTTATTTGTTAAGTCGTATGAGACGAAGACGTCACGTTAAATTAAATCTTAGCTGAGTGTAAATTAACATGCATTTTCAACATTCATTATGTAAATGCATGTATATTAATGAGACAGTAGAGAAGTATTGATTGTGGAAGATGTAATTATTTTGAAGCAGAGTGGTAGACTTACCAACCGTTCTTAATTTTTTAATTAAAGAATTACAAATTAAATTAATTAAAATTAAAATAATAAGAATAATGCTGTAAATCTAAGAAAAAGGTTAAATTGAACTGTCAAACTCAACGCTCGTTTAAGTGAACATAGCTGAAGTTTTTAAATGTGACAAAACCGACCACTGTGCCGTCTATTTTGCAGCGTACAGTGTTAGCTGTACACTTTTATTCTGTTTTTCTCAGAGAGAAAATTTGTGTATACGCGTGTTGAAATTTTCATTTTAATACGGTTATATTAGTAATGTGATGCTGAAAATGTATTCAAAGCTTGACGTATTTTGCTCACGTTTGCGCTACATCTCTAGATGTTAAAAATATTATGCTATCCGCGACCTTATTATCTTATAAGTAGTTAAAATGGCATTTGACATAATTGGAGTGCTTTGGGATTTTTAGTCAAGAAGAATATTAAGGTTATAAACTAATTTTTATTTCATTTATGCTCTTGCTGTCGTTAATGCTGTAATGTTTGAATTTTGATGCACTAAAACGAAAAAATGAAAATAAAACTGAATACAAATTACTTTAATATGTAATGATCCTGAAAATTCTTACTATCAATTTTCCTATCCTAGTAAATAATTTCTATCAAAATTTATTTCCTATTTCTTTCCACTGTTTTATCACTGTTAATAAATGTTATCAGTTGTTTACTCCTTTCCCACTCCATCCAAGTTGCCTGTAATACCAGACCCCTAGCATTCAGAGGCTGTCGATACTTCTTATCTAACCTTCTCCCTTCGCCCACTTCCTATAATGTATTTTACTCTGTACCTGTAGTATTAGCCAGCCCCGCATCCAGACTAGCCGGACCAGTATACTGACCAGCAACTACTAGCCTGACCCGTATCCTAATAAATAATTACTAGCCTGACCGGTAACCCGACCAGTATCTCGTATCAATTTATCCTGCACCTATATTATTATCCCGACCAGTAACCAGACCGGCAGTATCCCTTATCCCTTACTCATATTATTGACCTGACCAGCATCTTGTATTTATCTACACACACTTTTATGTATAACATTCTTGGTGGTCAAAAGCCCCGAAAAAGGTGCACAAACTCGGCTAGGGTAAGAGGTCATTAGTTTGCCGGAGGTGACGCCCCAGAAAAACTAAAGATTGCTAAACTAAGAATCATCCCTTTATCACTAAGACCCATTTACAAAATAGTAAAACGCTTTCATTCGTACAATGCTCTTGGTGGTGCCAACGCCCCGAATTCGGTACTGAATTAATGAGGCGGAGGTTATGACCTGAATAATTAGCTACTTCTACATAATAGAAGGCTCCCTTAACGATATTAATCCGCTAAACGTTTCAGAGTTTGTTTATTTTATATTATTGTGACGTAATAAATTTGTTATAACCTGTTAAGATTTACTCATAAGTTTATTCACAAAGTAGTGACAGTCTTTAATCCCGACCCGAGAATCAAAGCAAGGGCAACGAGGAATAAGAATAAAATAGCACCAACCAAGGGCGGTGTTACAAATATAATGCAAAAAGTATACAAAAGAAATGAAAAGGCCGCGTATCTCATTCCCTCCCCAAGGAGGAGGTCGGGCTGTTTGAGCTTTCCAAGCTCTTTCAGCCACAATCCTGGATTCCCAGCATACATACATCCATTACGTATATATTGCACGGTGGGATTAAGGACAGGTATGGTCAAAATGGGATCGGAACGAACGGAGTTACGGTTCTGAGGGAGAAAATAGTACCCCAGCATTCGCTTAAATAGCCGCACATGGTGTGCGTATACGCAGTAACAATGCTGTTGCATGTGTTTGAGGAAAACCCTCTGAAAAAACATCATACAGGGTAAACGATAACGGGAATGGAACCCATTATCTATCGAATTCTAAGCAGGTAGTGTTACTACAACTCCACTAGCTCGGTTAGTGTACAATCGTGTTGGTTTATTACCGAACGAGTACATAAAATCAAATTAATATTCGATCAAATGCTAATCAGATCAATGATTCTTGCAGAATAAGGACATTTTTTGGAGAAAATTTCAATTATAGATCATTTACCAGTAATCGGTACGCCAGTGGTAGAATCTGTCTAGTGCAGATTTAGTTTTACTTGATGCATCGACATTTATCTGGAATAAAATTTTCTGAAAAAGTGATATTAATAAAGTTGTACTTATCGATAAAACTCTTTGGACCACACTGTATATGGTAATTTTGATGTTTCCGCAGGTGCTTCATGTGGTCATGTTTCTTTCAGGTTCTCCATGTCCTATTCATTTAATGTAGTTCTGGACAGAACTTGTTTAACCACGTTTCGACAAAGTCCCATTTTCCCTTGCCAAGTTCTTTTGGAATTCACTTTGCTTTTCGTAATTAGTACGTACTGAACTGATGTTTAATGTAGCTACCTGCTTATATACCGATTCAGGTTTCACTTTCTCTATGCTTCTACTTTTCTGGTCCACTGAGTTCAATACAAATTACAAGAAACAGAATGAAACCACAAAAGGATTGATAATGGCAAACGGGACTTCGCCGAAACGTCGCCAAACGAGTTCTATCCAGAACGATAATGAATCAACACCAGATGAAAAACCCGGAAGAAATATGGTCACATACTGCAGTCGTACAAACATCAAAATTAACATAGTCAAAGGGGAGATAACACTATGAAACGTGCAGTTCGAGAAACTACGATCGAGAAGGAGCAAGTTGCTGTACCGAATTACATTCAGAACACGCTGCAAAGATGAAAGGATTATACCGAAATGTGTGCACTCAAGTTCATCAAGGGAAACAGCGCCACAAACACATCCTAGAGAGAGCAGGTATAGCGTTAATAAGAGTGTCCATTTACAACACCAAGAGTGAGTTGGATAAAACAAATAATTAATGGATCTTCACTTACAGCTGAGTAACATAATACCGCCAACCCTATGAGAGAAAGTGAAACAACTATTAAATCTTCGAGAAGAGACGGACACCAGTTTGATCGCACAGAAGCAGCCGAAGAAACTCAACATATTATACAAAAAACAAAAACCGAATGTCACACTACAAAACTACGGAAGCAAAAAAATTTAGTGTATAACATTGCTTGGACTACGCCATTGCGCCTAAACGAATTCTAGTGAAAGAAATCATACCCGGTATTGAAGGTACAATTACAATAATTGATAATCATACATCGGAAACCATACGCTAAGATGTAACACTGATTTTGAGAACCACAAAACTTCCAAAGAAGGACCTTGCCAAGGAGGAGTTCCGACATTAAAGTAGAAAAACATCATGCTACCGGCAGACAAAGGAAACGTACATTAGTCATGGACTGCAAAGACTACGACGGAAAAATTCAAACTATTTTTCAAAATGCAGATATCAACTAATTATAATGGATCCAACAACGTACCAGCTACCATGGGAATTTTTGTCAACCATCTTGTATCCGTGTGTTTTTCGGGCTTTCCGCCATCTTGTATCTGTGCGCTTTTTTGGCTTTCGGCCATATGGTTTACGCCATCTTGTTTTCTAATTTGTTTTTCAGCTATCTTGTTTCCATGTGCGTTTTTGGCTTTCGATCATCTTGTTTACGCCATGAAAGAAGTTTCTATATGTGAGGTCCTTAATAAAATCTATTAGAAAAAATTGGCTAGGTCCATTTGCCAGAGTGAATCTTGTTTCCATACCTAAGATCGTTTTGGCAGAGGTTAATTTCAAAACAACATCTTAGACTTGCATCTTGTTTGGGTACCTAACATCCTTTGACTGAAGCTTGTTCCAGGTCTGCAACGTATACCTGTTGTGTTGTTAATAGTGAAGTTCTTTCTCTTCTGTCACTTTTCGGGAATTCTAATTACATCGAATAGTCTGTTTCAAATTTAAAAAAATAAATATAGCAGTGGGATAGCGTTTTGAAAGCTTGAATAACGACCTATGATTTGCCTGGACTGAGTGTGGATTATGTAAAACGCAAAATGGTGAACAGAAATACCAGTACTAAGAAAAAGAACTTGAGATTCTGCTTCGTGTGGAAGAAAACCCGCAGGTCAGTACTCGTCAGATAGCAATATCATGTGAAACGTCACAATCAACTGCCAATCGGGCAACTAGAAGATATAAGCATCATTCTCCACTATATTGAATTACACCAGAAATTACGCAAATGATGACTTCGAAAGGAGAGCAAATTTTTGCCAGTGGATGAGCGGTCAATTGGAAATTAATCCAAACTTTTTATCTTATATTATGTTTTCTGACGAGGTTACGTTTAGAAACAATAGTGCTGCAAAACGTCATAATATGCACGATTACACATTAGACAATCCAATTTCGATCCGACAAATTCAAAACCAAAATCACTAGTCCGTCAACTTTTACTCTGGCATTCTCCACAATAAAATTATTGGGCCATTATTTTTAACACTCCCCTAACTTGTCGTATCTTCCTTCACTTCCACCAAGAAATTTTGCGTGACATCCTTCATCTGCTTAGTAACGATGGACAACAACTCGTTGGAATTGAAAAATGTTCGTATTGTATTCTGGGTGCGGGCACGCTTCGGGGCGGGACTGCGTAAAGAGTAGCTACCGGGGTGGCGCTAAGTCAGGGCTGCTTTTAATAATGGCACTCATAACGTGTTTAAACCTTCTAGAACGATGTTCAGGTACAGTAGACTTGCATAAAAGTTTCTCCGTCGAGTCTGGGTTATCGCGACAGCGATCAGGACGGATGATGTGTCAGGACTTCGTTAGAGAAGTATTCTGGGTGTCTCGCGATGGGCGAGCGGATATTGAAGCTGGTTATGGGACTTCTATTAAGAAGTGTTGTTAGGAGAACTAACTTTAAGCGGTTCAGCGAGATTAAAATATAATACTCACTGTTACGTACGGAGTTCGTAATTTACGAAACTGAGTAACCGAAATATGGTCTAATTGCGGGCGGCTTGCTGCCTTAAACCTGTCCGCTTCCTGCACTTCGGTTTTAATTATTTTGCCTAGTGTAGGCGTATTGGTGTGAGTCGAAGTGCGGTGTGGGCAAATACCCGTTGCGCTGTTTAATTGATAGCACTGGGGATTGGTAGAATTGAGATGATAGCCTTTCTATCCAATGAAGTAAGTAAAATACTACATCTGGTGGTACCCCCACGAGAAGCCGTTCACTGGTGTACGTGTGGTGTTGTATAGTTAACTTACACACAGGTGACAGTAGGCTGAGGCAGTAATAAACTCTGGTGTATACGATGTCGAGTAGTCTCGACTAAATGAAGGTGAACGGAACGGAAGGAAGCAGAAAGATCGGCTGAAGAGGGATAGGTAACGGTCTGAGCTCTTCAAGAGCCGAGAAGAGACATATAGGGCCCTCTTGCAGTATAATTGCAAGTTAGCATACAGTTTGCAAACCCATTTTGTAGTATAATTAGAAGGTACAACGCAACTTGCAACATCATTTTGCGGTAGCCACAGTTTGAAACAACACATGGTCCTGACCTCTATCTCACTATATCTCCACTTCTAACAAGTTGGGATTGGCTTGGGTCCAATTTTTCAGTAGATAGCGCTGTATTATGGTATAATTAATAGTTATCATACGACTTTCTGAGGCAACTTGTGTTGTAATTAGGACTTTACAGCACCATTCTGCGGTATAATTAGAAGTTATGATATAGTTATCAAGGCCATCTTGCGATATTATAATAAACATGAACAAGTGTAACACTAGGCGAATCCAGAGATTGATTTAATTAACTGAATATGTATTAGTGCAAACATTGTAAACTTCTGAATAAACAATAGAATTAGGTTTCTCCAAAACAAAGAAACTAACCAACAAGTCGCTGGACCGCCTGACAGGTTTCCGTGTATCTTTTTGATTTTAAGTGTGGGGCTCCACCGATGACCCATTTCTGACAGTCAGGGCTCTGTCAGGGCCCCCTTTCCAGCAACTGGGACCCCACTTCTAATAACTGGAAGCAAGTCAGCAACTGGAAATATTCAAACACGCCAAACAAACAAAATATAAAGTATACAAATGACCCTGGGCTCCACTTCTAACAGCTGGAAGCCATTCGGAAACTGGAAATATCCAAACACCCCAAAAAAACAAGAAAGAAGAATACCAAAGCCTTCAGTAAGAAATAATCCAAATGTCCAAATCAAATACAATGAACAAGCTATTTAACATACAAACATGTACATCACTTAACCGCAATCATTCAAACACTCGGACACACACAACACCAGAAACAAAGGAACTGGCAAATAGGATAATATGTAAGACAAAGCGGGCAATGTTTTAGCTCTTTTGTATGAGTCACCAGATCTTCTCTGGGGCTACGTAATACGTATAAGATGAACCGAACCAATGAGATGGTCAAAAACCAAAAGGGTACACAGAAACCAAATACGGAAACAAGATGGTGTAAACAAGATAGCGGAAAAAGCCAACAGGTGTACGGAAACAAGATGTCCGGAAATCAAAAATGTACAGGGAAATACACGAAAACACGAGCACACAAAAAACAACATGGCTGAAAACCAAAAACTACTAAGAAACCAGCCAAAATGGCCGTAGATAAAAGTACAGCCCCCAATATGTTGACCGCCAAATGGACCTAGGTACGGATGCAACCCTTAATGCGAGACTTAGATTAATGGACCGCAGACACATTTAATGTATCTTAATTGTCGGCTTCCTTGTAGGCATCATTTTCAACCCTTGTGATGTATTTATGATCCGCACCCGATCATTAGGGACCTTTTAGCAGTATTAAGAGCATTTTTTTGATAGTCCAACCCTGTAGCACTATCTAATTGATCGTACGAACAGATTTTTAATTACAACACAATTTTAAATCCTAAAGTAATATAGAAATAAATTCAAGATAAAGTACATAACGGTTTTCCCCAATCATTAATATACAGTAATTATATTCTGGATTTTTCCAGTTGTGTAACCGCAATAACAACTTTTCACTATTCAAATACCTCTGATGAACTTAGAAAACCCCGTAATTAGCTAATTACTTGAAAGGCAAACAGACCATGAAAACAATTAAAACGGTCACGTTCTTATACGTGTGCAACGTGGGGATTTCCCAGTTATGTAACCAACAATAACATCCTTCTACTATTTAAATACCTCTAACGTGTTTGGAAAAAGCAGGTAATTACATAAGATACAGACAAGTCGACTTTCATTTCCAATTCCGATAATCGCCAACCTTATTCGATTTAACATAAAGAAACAAAAACAATGTGCAAACCTAGAATGTTGATTTGAATCAGTGTTTGCCAACCTTATTCGAGTTAATATAAACACACTGCGCAAGACTGAAATGTTGATTAGAAATCATCTTACCAACACGAAAACGACCACGAACATGAACACGAACACAACACGAACACGAACACAAGCACAAACACAAACACGAACACAAATACGACCACGAACACGAAAACGAACATGAACACGAACATGAACCCGAATCCGAACGCGAGCACGAGCGTAGACGCAGACTCAGACACAGACGCAGACGCAAACGCAGACGCACACTCAAACGCAAGCGCAAACACAAACGCAACCGCAAACGCAAACACAAACACAAACAAAAACACAAACACAAGCACAAGCACAAGCACAAGCACAAGCACAAACACAAACACAAACACAAACACAAAAACAAACAAACAAACACAAACACAAACACAAACACAAACACAAACACAAACACAAACACAAACACAAACCAAACAACAAACACAAAACAAAACAAAGCAAACACAAAAACAAACAAACACACAAACAAAACAAACACAAAACAAACACAAACACAAACACAAACACAAACACAAAAACACAAACACAAACACAAACACAAACACAAACACAAACACAAACACAAACACAAAAACACAAAACAAACACAACACAAACACAAACACAAACACAAACACAAACACAAACACAAAACAATCAAACACAAACAACAAACACAAACACAAACACAAACACAAACACAAACAAACAAACACAGACAAACACAAACACAAACAAACACAAACACAAACACAAACACAACATACAAACAAAACACAAGACACAGACACAGACCAACAACACAGACACAGACAAGACACAGACACACAACACAAACACAACACAACACAAACACAAACACAGACACAAACACAGACACAGAACACAAGACACAGACACAGACACAACAGACACAACACAACACAACACAGACACAGACACAACACAAAACAAGACACAACACAGACACAGACACAGGATACAGACACAGACACAGATCACAGACACAGAACACAGACAACACGCAGACAAGACACTAGAACAGTACAAACAGCAAACACAATATCGAAAACAACTCATAATCTTAATTATCGTGAAAACACAGACATTGAAATTACATACAACAGACAACAACGTCGGATTCATTCATGTGATAATACATTCATACACAAATTTATTAGACTTACAGTGCACAAGACACGTAAACCGCATCAGGATGACACAAATACGTAAACTCAAACGTTCAAACACGTAAAACGCAACTCACAATTCGGAAAAATCGTTTGTTATCTTGCGTTGCAAAGCAAGAGACCTGAAATTACATAAACATAGGGGAGCACTCTAGTGGATCTTTCATGTTACATTGGTTTCGATAATACGAAATTTATACCAAATTTATTTAACTTACAGTCTTTGGAATTAGAAGTCAACTCCACGATTGACATAAAATAAGAACTTACTTAATAACTTGCAATAACCTAATCGGAGGTATTCAATAGAATATCGTTTGATTTATCTTACAAGCGTTGCAAAATCCCGAACACACATTATATCCATGATGCACATACACGCGCGTTCAGCACTCTAGTTGCATTGTCTCTATACGATACTATCAGCTATTGTGTCATATACGAAAATTGTAGCGTCAACAATATCCTAGATTTAACCAAGGTCTTATAGGTCATAGGTCCAATTACGGTGCGGATTGAAACCGTAACCAGGTAAAAGGGCCTAACGTTATCAACGTAATTAAGCTAATTAAATAAGTCGGAGGTATTCGAATAGCGAAATGTTGTTATTGCGGTTACATAACTGGGGAAATCCCGATCATAATTGTATTATATTAATGATTGGGGAAAACCGTTAAGTACTTTATGTTGAATTTGTTTCTATATTATATTCTATATTATATAGTTGTCATTAAATATCTGTTCGCGCGATCAATTAGATAGTCCTCCAGAGTTGTACTACCAAAAAAAAAGCTCTTAATACTGTCAAAAGGTTCCTAATTACGGGGTGCGGATCATAAATACGTAACCAAGGGTTGAAAATGGCGCCTGAAAAGACACCGCCAATTAAGATACATAAACGTGTCTGCGGTTGCACCCTCCAAGGTCTGGAATTAAAAACTACATCGGACGTATGCGCCGTCTTCTCAGCTAACTTCAGGATCAAACAGTGGTCCCGTTCTACTGATAATGACACTGGAAAAACCAGGTCATTATAAGGATCTCCACCAAATGAATTAATAAGCCATTAAAGGCAATTAAAATTAACGACAATGTGCCTACAGTCTACTTGGAGGTCAACATTTTAACAAAAACAACGCCACGACGCTGTTTATTGTTTTTTTTTATCAGTCATAACATTGAAGTGTTTCCACAATGATGGATCTCCAAGGCTTAGTGTAATTATTGTTTTAGAAAGCAGTTTATTCGCGTTTTTATTAATTCGCATATTAATTACTAACTTTTCAGCCATAACAATTAAAGCCAGTGTTTTGAATTCCGTGATCACATACTACATCTTACACTTTAATTTACATTTTCAACTAAAATAATGTTAAACATTTCGTAATTTCAAACACGCTAAAAGCATGTGAGTACTTATACGGAACGAGCATATATAATGCAAGACTTCAACAAGTATCCTGATGTTTAATGTAATCAATGTTGAAGTTTCAGAATTTAGGATCGCACGATATCCATTTTATGCTTTAAAGAAAAAAACCGTCTAACAAATGTAGGGTAAAAAAGGGTCGTAAGGGAATGGCAAACATAACTCTGAAAATTTGCGTGACTACGTTAAATGAAAGAAAAATCGACCTTATTCTATGTTTTGTATGATTACGATCATTAATTTTACATAAATACAAACGGTAGTTGTCATTACTTGTAAAGGCATGCGTGTCTAAACAGTATATAATACAGCGTTCCTGGTAACAAAAATTAAATTATGTCACAATACGTAAGTTAGTTTGGCCATTATAAGTAATGCGATAAGTACTGTTTTTGCAACTTTTTCACTTCATGTTTTTATTGTATTATAATCGAAGATAATAAAGGAATAACGTCTTTGTCATAAAAACGCTTTTCTTCATAATTTATATTCAAATCATTTTTTGTGACGCTTTTCGACGTTTTTTCCACTTTCTACTTTTTTAATTTATTAAGGAATGTAATTTTGGGTATTTGTACGGCTTTTCAATATTGCGAAATTGAATTTTTTTTAGCATATTAAAAATGTAAATTCCAATTTATGTAGTACTACACTACCTATTCTACCTTCTGGATTCATTAAACAGGCTACTTTATAGAGATTATTACGTCAATCTGAAATTTAATATTCAACATTAATTACAATATTGGCAATCTAAAAATACACATTTTATAAACAAACATAAACGTTTACAACGTAAACGCGTTCAACTTGCATTTTGATACTCAAACGTGTCATTTTTCACACAATTAAACCGCGTTGTCAAACTGCACAGCAGATTACCATTTAACTCAGCGCACAATCTACGATTGGTTGGTCCGGCTCATGCTACTGGTCGGGAGACGGTCGAAACGTGTGTACGGTAGACGCGTATCAATTTTCGGTTTTTCTGGGATATTTCACGTCGCTTCTCTACATAAATAGTTACTTTCCACTAAGGAAACGCCGATGAATAATAGTTACTTTCCACTAAGGAAACGCCGATGAATGTTCAACTGTAGAATTGAGCCCATTGAACCTTCCATTGTTTTACATGTTGCTTATCTGCCAGGTACGAAATACAGAAAATAGGTACTTATCGTGTTGTTACTGGTTCTGGAAAGCTTGTGAGTTAAGAACTCTCCAGGTGTTAGTGGAGTTGATAGGCCTACTTCCACAGTTTATGCGTTTTGAGCGCGGCGTTTCGGAGGCGGACTCTGCTTCTGTCATCAGGCTTAGACCTGAGAAGGACTGTTTTCGCACTTGAGTCGAATTGATATGTTATATATAATTTTTTCCCAAGCACTTGACTACTCTCAGATTCGAACTTGGTACCTTTCACTTACTAGTCCGACACCTTTACCACTGAGCCACTGAGTAATCCAATATATATTTTTTAGAACTTATATATATATATTAAAGTTTTTCTTGGTTGCGCAGAAGTTTATTGCGCATGTTGCGCCTTGACTTCTTGCGCAGGTGCGCTTAAGCTCTTCGCGCATTATTGGAATCCATATGGGTTTCATTTCATACAGCTAGTTTACGGCTTATTGGATTTTTGCTGTTTCGAAAATGTATGAATTTTTGAGTTTCCGGCGAGTTTTGTGAATTCAATCTTTTGCCACTAATCTGTATGTGATCCCATTGGATGCGGTAGGTCTTCGTTCCAGACAAGATACATCCAGGAATGGCAGTTTTGTTCCGACTCAATTCCATTATGAATTTTATGGAAGGTTGTGCGCTGGCTAATTTAGATGATACTAGGAGAATTCATCTAGCTTATGCTTACCGTGTTGCCAGATACGAAGGTATCGTCCACGTATCTAAGCCATATCCTTAGGTTTCTCTGTGAATTCGGATATCGCTGGTTTTCAAAGTCTTCCATATATATATATATATATATATATATATATATATATATATATATATATATATGCTCACTATGGTGATACTGAGGAACCCATCGCCATCCCAAACACTTGCTGGTAGAATTTGTCTTCTACCTGGAAATATGTAGTTCTAATGCATATTGTCAGAAGTTCCATTATTGTGTTTACCGAGAGTTGCGTGCGTTCGTCTAACGTTTCATCCTTTTCCAGCTTGTCCCTTATGATAGTTAGTGCCTTATCGGTAGGCACATTTGTGAATAGACTCACAATGTCGAAGCTTGGTTTGGTTGGAAGTTTCTGATGGTTTCCACGAAGTGCTGCGTATTCTTGACCATAGACTCGGTTTTTCCCGATAAGGGTGTGATAATACCTAGCAGATAGTGTGCTAATGGGTGACAAGGTGAATTTCTCGAGCTCACAATTGGTCTCAGAGGAATTCCTTCCTTGTGAATCTTTGGTAGGCTGTACAGATGCGGAGGTTTGCTGTAGTGTGGGGTAAGTCTAGTTCTCTGGTAATCGGAGAACTCCCCCTTATGTTTTGCCCTGCGTCAGGTATATCCGTCTTTCGATTGATGGTGTGGGGTCTTTTGGTATTTGTTTGTACTCGCCCCCATCTAGTAGCTCTTGGATCTTACTGTTATAAGTGTCCAGAGTCACGTTTCCTTTGTCTGCCGGGAGAATTTTGATCGGTGGGGCATTTTTAGGGGAAATGACCGCTCTCCTTTCTAGGTTAGAGAGGTTAGGTTTAGTTCGCCTACATGAATCTAGGACTGATCTAACCTTACTTCTGTATTCTTCGGCTTCTTCAGGATCTAATTTCATAGCTGTTTCTTCGACTGCGGTTATCAAATCTACTTTCGGAATATACCTCGGTGTTATCGCATAGTTCAAGCCTTTGTCCAGAACCTGCATTTCGTTTTCGTTCAACTGTCGTTTAGGGATGTTTATGGCAGTGTTTTTTCGAGTGATGTTGATTGTCTCTTTCTTCTCCCTTATTAGCTTTTCGAGTTTCTTCTGCTGAATTTCCTGGTGCATTACCTTGGTCTTCGAATATTTACTTCTGGTAGCCGTATTTATCCTATAGTCTTGTTCGTTCACTCGATTTCGAATGGTTTCTCTAATCTCGTTGGATTGGTGTTCGAGCTGGTACTTTCTGAAACGGTGATGTCTGATTCGTTCTTTGACTAACGCTTTGCTAGCTCTCTTTGCGATTAGTGATTTTTTCCGGCTGTCTCCAGGTGTGTAACACAGGTGATATATGACTGTGATTACTTCAGAGTTTAACGCGATACCAAAGGATATACTAATAATTCAAGTGTACATGCTAACCACAAACCATGATTATGAGGAAGTAGAAGAAGTTTACGCATGAATAGAAGGTATAATCGAAAAACATGGAGGTGTTGTAAAATAGTAATGGGCGACTGGAATGCCGTAGTGGGAAATGAGAAAGAGAGAAGTATAGTTGGTGTGTATGAAATTGAAAGAAGAAATGAGGGAGGCGACATAATGGTAGATTTTTGCATAGAAAACAAAATAATAGGTACCAACACATGGTTTAGTAATCATAAAAGAAGACTGTATACTTGGAAATCACCTGGGCATCGTTACGGAAGTCAAATAATTTCATACTTGTAGATGAAAGAAATGTAGCAAAGCAAGCGTGTGGATTGCCAGATGCAGTTATGTACAGTGACCATGTTCTACTTGTAGCGGAAATCAGATTTAGGTTTAAAGTGGTAAAAAGAACACCAAAAGAAAGAAAATGGAATTTAGATAAGTTAAAATGTATGCATAAGGAAGAAGTAGGAAAGTTTATGGATGAAGAGATAACGAATGTCAAAGCGCCATAAGATGAAGAGAATGTAGAGCGTAAGTCGAACAGAATTAAACCGTGAATAATGAAAGTAGCTGAAATGAAAGTTGGTTATAAGAAAGGGGTAAGATCAAAGAAGCATTGGATAAATCATGAAATGACAGCAAAAATGGAAGAGAGAAGAAGGTACAAAACATAAGTACTAATGAAGGAAGAAAACAATATCGAAAGTTAAATACGGAGTTGAGAAAGAAACTGATGAGCCTTGAAAAAGGTGATTAAAAAATCAATTTGATGAACTGGAAATGCTTGATAAAATAGGAAGGCATGATATTGTTTATAACAGTAAAGAGATTACCTGGGATAGAACATTAAGAACTGGTTGTAGCAATGAAGTGGAAGACAAGAACGGAAAAATGTTGAAAGATGAGAAAAAATTCTACATAGATGGAAAGAATACGTGGAGTGCAAAACCAATGAAAAACCAAGGCTACTTGAACTAGAAAGAGAAGATTTAGTGGGTCTGACAATGTGGGAGCCTGCATTATACCCACGGAAGTGGAAAGAGCAATAAAACATATGAAATCAGGGAAAGCTGCTGGGATAGATGAATTCCAGTAGAGATATTAATATGTCTCCCGTAACGAGGAATGCAGGCGTTAACATCATTATGTAATGATATATATGATTCAGTAGAATGGCTTGAAGATTTTCTGAACACACTGATAATACCTCTGGCTAAGAAGAAAGGTACAAAGAAACACGATGAGAATAGAACTATCAGTCTAGTAGGACATGCTGCCAAAATACTGTGCTGAATAAAAGGCTTGAGAGGAAAATGGAATAAAATGTAGAGAAAGAGCAGTTCTGCTTTAGAAGGGGAATGGGAACAAGGGATGCTATTGGATGTATAAGACAATAGGGTAAAGATGTATTGAAAAAGGAAAAAGTCTGAGTTTGTGTTTTGTTGACCTGGTAAAACCATTTGATCGTGTTCTATGGAATAAGCTGATGAACATATTAAAAGAAAAGGTGGTAGGCTGGAAGGATAGAAGCCTTATCAGCAAGTTGTACATACGGCCGCAGGTAGTTTCGAGAGTTAGAAACAACAGAACAGATTGGTTTGAACTTGGAAAGAGTATAAGGCAAGGGTGTCATTTATCCCCGACCCCCGAATATGTAACAGAACTAGAATTCCTTCAAAGCAATTCACACCATGTTAGTATGAAACTTTATTTGCATCATGCAACATGAAGAATTAGCTATGAGGTGATATTAAAGCGGTTATATTTTTTGAGAAAATCAATTTGGACTCAACAGTGACAATAATTCGGCGCCACAAAAAGCCATATTTACGTTACTTTGTGCCAAGTGCTTGAAAAGTTGGGTTTTGTTTTGAGCAACTTCCAAGAGAGTATTGTATGGTATTAGTTATTTTCGTGGCAGGAGAGAAAGTAGTCTGTACACTTTGCTTTCGTTCTCATGAGTGCTGATCTTGAGGCTTCTTGGCAAGTAAATTCTGTGTACATCCAGTCTACAATTATAGATAATGTAATGTAAACAGATTTTATCTGGTAGAATTGCACTTGTGTAGGACCCATAAAGGTTAACGTAATTTGTAGTAACTAACTTATTGGTGGATCTAATGCGATTCACAATTATAGCACAATGAATTTGATACCATCGAAAACTTTTGCATTAGGTTTATATTATAATAGCCTGGAAATTTTAATTCAAATATCGCCTAAACCTGGAAGTAATTATTATAAAGCAGAAAATTTGTAGTAGTGCTAAAAACATCAAAAGCCCGCAAATTTCTTGCGTCTACACGCACACACGCACGCACGCAGGCACACACACACACTACGTTCATTAAAGTTGATATTTATTATCCACACTGCCTGAATTAACCATTAGATAACAATTTCCTTTTAATTATATATACTGACTTCCACAAAAATTGCACCTAGAATTTGTTGAACGATTTTATTGAAATTTTCGTCAACAATGTCTTTCATTAGAACAAACAAATGATTAAAATTTGAATAAAATCTAGCTAGTAGTTTTTTTTTTGTTTTTGCTATAGATCACTTGATTGATACCAAGCCACGCCGTCTAAATGAGTGCATTACAGATCGTGGCGGAGCAACTCATGATTGAAAAAAACATTTTTAGTTTTTGTTTTCAAATTTTAATCGTTTGTTTGTTCTAATGAAAGACATCATTGACGAAAATTTCAATAAAATCGTTCAATAAATTCTAGGTGTTGCAATTTTCATGGAAGTCTGTATATTATATATTCGCATTAACAAATATTTTTACCCCGTTGCTTACCACTACACACGATAAACAAAGCTTCGATGCTGACGTTAAAAACAAATCCGTAACCGTCCATACCACTATTGAATGTAACCACCATCTACCATTACTGAATCGGAGTTGTCACGGGGCATTTGCGTCTCAGAAGTCTTCCCCTTCACAATCAGGTCAGTCCCTGTTTAATCATTTACGACTCTCCTGATTGTCTCTGTCGTACTACCATTTAATATGCGACCCCACTTGCACAGACAGACGCCATACAGAGTGAGACTCAGTACTGTTTGCTCAATGTCATTCTTATTTTATGTACCGCAGAGCGTCCCTGGAAGATAACCTATTGATTTTCCTCGTCCGCTGGGCATTATCGTCTATTTTTAGAACCAGACGCAGCTCAAGGATACAATATCTCTCTATCACATAATTCAAGTATAAAACTAAGACCTGTAGAAGTAAATATTTAGTTTTGTGGCAATTTGGCTGTTTTATATTTACTTTCTATCCTTCAGTAAATACAATCCAGTTTTATTCTAACTGCTGTACCAGTAGTAAATGTAGTGTAAGGGTAATATTCGCTTACATCTGATGCCCGCACTTAACCCTTACCGTCACACAAATTAAACAGGCCTGGAAACAATTTTATGGAAAAAATATTCAATGGTAATTGCTTAAAGTATTTGAGAATACGATTCTTCCAGCTCCTGTGAATGCATGAGGTTGTCAGTCTCGTTTCTTCAGAGGATTGTAGATATTCTGATAATATAAATGTGCCAGGATTATTCCTTATCTCAAATAATAGGAATAAAAAAATGTTGCTGTGTACATAAACATTTTAATTAACTAAATAACTCAATAACTTTATCAATTTAAATTGAAAAATAAAGAAATTGGTTAACTACTGGTACATGCGGGGAAATTTCGAATTGAATTGTGAAAACACTGTGTATACACATTTCCGTTAAATGGGTAATAACTTCTTTGCATTACATCATCGCATTTATATTTTAATACATTATAGAATTTTACAATTTAGTGCAATAGCTCATTATTGATGAAATTATTCTCTGTTTCAATCAACAACTTGATCAACCATTGTTAACATGACCTGAAGCCATTTCCGATTCAATACAGAAGCGGCGGTTATTTATACATATTCTGCATATACAAGTTATAAGAAAGAATTTATGTATAATGTTCTATACAAAATTATTCCAATTACAAGGTAAATTGCACTGTAAGGTAAAATATTTAATAAGCATAATAATAAGCATGCTAGTTATACAGAATTATAATTACGCATTGTCGAACATTACCTCTTACTTTATATACGTACAGTTTATCAATAGTTAACCAAATTTAAATATATGATAATGAAAATAAGTTTATGTATGTATGAAATGGTTATTATATAAAGTACACTATTTTTTACAGACATTTTTATTTATTGTTATATGTAATTCTTGTTTAGAAAAACAAAATAATCATAAGGATACTATGAGTTACCTTAACATTTAATACAGTTAAACCTAAAAGTTTTTCACAACTTTGGACTTACATTATAATTTATTGTGACAACTTTCATTATCCTTCGTCCGTTAGAGGATGTTCTGAGTTGTCATTTTCAAAGCAGTTTAATAATACTTAATCTATTAGAGTTAGATAATCTTCACTAATATAAAATTAGACTAATATTGGCTTTTTCATGTATGTTTCATAAACTATTATAACAGACATTTACGTTTTCAGATTTCATATATTTAATCGACATCTTAATTAACTTTTTTAAAACTATTATCTTTTACTGAATACGGTAATGTAGTTGTTATCGAAACGTTTAAATTGGACAAAATTAATAAAAATGCACTATTAGATAAGTAATTTAAGTGCTAATCGTGATAGTTTGCATTTTCATACTCTATACGGTTAATGCATTTTTTTACTAAATATTATTTATATACAGAATGATTTAATTAATTCAAAATTTGATGTCGGAATATTTTATTTGTTAATGCGCTCAAGAGTTTCTTCCAATTACTAGCTTAATTATTTTAACTTATTCCTTCTAATACTTTCCCATCGTAAGGATACAGTATTTGTCAGTTTACATCCGTACAAGTATCACTAATTACAATGATTAGCGAGCACTTCTCGTGACCAGAAAAATTGTTACAATAGAGTATTTATTAAATTCTCCTGTTTTTCTGAAGGTTTAAATAGCTACCAATGCAAAATTTTATCAAGTAATAGACCCCAGAAGTTTAGATTCTGAACGTAAATTACTTTCCTGATAAAAACTCATTTTTTGTTAGAATATAGTTTAACAAAACCACAGAAGTCGCATTGTAATAAACCTAGCCAGCGACAACGAAGCTAAATTTGTTTTAGTTTTTAAAGAAGCTCAGTTAACATAAAACTCTTTAACAACCAACATGATAATTATCATCCGGCAATTATAATTGTACATAGTCTCGTAACATTCTAATTAATATTCCTAAATTAATACCCGACGATAATTAGGAATAGTATTAATCATGTAAATATTTTGCGTCGGTTTATTTCTTAAGTAAAAGTTGGAGACATCCACCCATCTACGTGCTTTAAAAGATAAGATAAAATAAAATATAAAATAAAAATAAAATATTATAACAACATATTTTCAAGTATGTAGTTGTAAAACCGTTTTGTAAATTCTCCTATATTTGCGAATGCCATATTTATAAAATTTAAAAGAAAAACCTAAATGCATGGCGGTAATACCACATATCCTAGGTACCTCGAACAAAATGTTAAGGATATGCAGCAAGTACACAGTGAAGACCAGAATTACAAGAATTGTGTATACAACCTACCACGCGAATGCGCCAGATCATACATAGGAGAGAGCAGTAGACCAGTCATAGTTAGAATACGATATCATAAGAATAACATCTGCAAAGGGGATACAGAAAGATCAAGAATCACTGAATATGTGTGGAATGAAGACCACCGAATACAATGAGATAACATACAGATAGTGGCAAAGTACTAAAATAGAACGCGGCGAAAACTCAAAGAAGCCACTTACATAGCACTGACAGAAAATCCGATAAGCCAGGCTAGTGTAGAAATAAAATCCATATAGATACCAATAATGCGCGAAAAGCTTAGGTGCAATTCACCTGCGCAAATTAAAGTTATCCGACTTGTAAGTGAAAAATGCCTAGTTCGATTTCAAGAGTAATGAAGTGAAAAAATTATAGTAAAATGAATTCGACTCAAGTGCGAAAACCGTCCTTCCCATAACTAAACCTGATGACAAAAACAAAGTTCGTTACCGAAACGACGTGCTACAAAAACAGAAACTGTGGAAATAGTTCGATTAACTCAACTAATAAAGTTTAAATAGACTTTCAATTTTCCGTAATTTGATGTTTTATTAGAATTCCGCAATTTTCATAGAACTGTAGCAACTTGCCGCTTGACTTTTTTAGTTAAGTGAATGAGACAGTTTCCAAGAGGCCTAGCAATACACTAAACTAAAACTAAAAGTAAAAAAAAATTATTTCAATTTGTGGTCGCAGCAGCTGTTGTGGTAGTACTTTTGTCCAAAATTTGAAAATGATTTTTAAAAAATAAGAAACACGTGGAACTGTGAAGGTAAGAAGTGGTACATAAATACAGTTTTTTTATAATTCCCGTCTAGCGTAGTACGTATGGCGCGTTATTTATGTGATGGTAAATGCTTTAGTGTTAGAATCGAATCCTCGTTCATGCGCATTGTCTTGCAATTGCATTTTCCAATAAGTGAAATAGCCTTTGAATCAACTTTGAATTGCAAATAGCTCAAATCTTACACAATCAAACCGCGTTAGACGTTGAGTTTGCTTTTTAAATAAATGGGTGGCCGGCTGAACTCACGTAACACCGACGGATACGCTGTAATACGTAAAGTATATGAAAGAATACTTCTACAACCTTACACTTACCAAACAATAAAACTCATAATCAACAATGAGCGTCACTGGCGCAACTGTGATTTTGATTAACATAGGCTTAAGATGTTATCAATTCTGCTATGATCACATAAAACAAGATAAATGCCAACTCGGTAGATAAATAACTTAATTCCTAACTTTAAATTAAGAAAACTTTAGGTACTTTAAATCTATAAAGTACGTTAAAGGATAGATCACTAAGTTTTTATTACAATGTTTAATAACAAACGCTACAATAAATTTTATAGATACAAAAATTTAACGCTAAACACATTGATCATACCCTGTATATTTGTGTTAGCCAATAAACAAGTAAAATGTATTCCTATGAACTTTTCCAAGCTCCCTCGTGTGCCCGTTACGTATTCTCAATGCTATCAAAATAAGTACCAGTTTAATTGTAAACTGATGTGATAAAATAATACATGGACCTCCCTTCAAATATTAAAGTTCGGCAGCTAATAACGAAATATTACTGTATATGTTATCTCCCAAATATATAACATATGATTTTTAAAATATACGTCGCTTTGAATCTTATGGACACAGTATCAATACCTTTAAAACAATGAAAATAAGTTCAACCGGTCGAGAGGGTAAAGTTAGATAGCCAACCAGGACATCATATCTCAATCAGATTCAAAATCCAAATTCCTGCTCTAGTCATTTTCATATCAAAGATATGAAAGATATAATTGTAGCCTACTCGATAAAACCATATGTAGTTCAAGTTCAAACATTTAATTCGTACAATACCCTTTCACTTTAAAAGAGTACTTTAAATTTCGTCTCAGTAATGTTAATAAATATATCTCAATCCCAAAACAACAAACACATTCACGTCAATCCATCTTGAAAATTAATTAATGTTAATTGAAGCTCAATTAACATAAAGATTAAATTTATCCAAAACTAAAAAAAATTTTAAACGTATACGTTACCGTAAACTTATTGATCACAACTTGTACATTAATAAAATCAAAGTAGTAAGGCGTATTCTGGACACTTTCAAATTTACCCTCGTGTACGAATAAACTAAGATTTATAACTGTGATAAAAATTCTGAAATAAATAAATATCACCCAATTTGGAAACATTATAATAGTCTATTAATTTTTAACCACAAAAATTGAAAAACGTAACGATCAGTGCGCCTTTTATGGATGCTATATCTTCTCAAATACTATTTTTATCATTAAAAATGTACTTAAACGTTCGCAAGTATGAATGAATCGTGATTCAAATCTGAAACTTCCACTTAATAAATAAGTCGTGACCTGTATCGTGTACTCAATGACTCTTAATGCATGCAAAGTTATTAAATTTTCTAAATGTTTGTCTCAGAATATTTTAATTACCCTTCATGACTAAATTCTTCACTGTCTATAAACCGTCGACTAAGTGTTGTTAATAAACGCAGTATTATTAATGTCTAATAACAATGTCTAACTTACTATACTTTAGTTATATAAAAGATTACTAAATGTTTCTTTTCTGAGGTTTATTACAAATCTGTTTTGCAGTACAACTACTATATGTATATATGTTAGTATATATATATATATATATATATATATATATAATATACATACAGGTATTATTGTGGACGGCAAATAACTTAAAAAGTATTAGAGATATAGAAAAACTTTCTTCACAAAAATTGTACAGTTTTCGGAGATGCACAATCGGAAAATATTAGTAAGTATACAGGGTCGTCCAAAAACGTGTGACATACCAAACATAATTTTTTTAATGAAACACCCTATATATTTTTCTATTTTTAAATTCGGCTTTTTTTCCTGATTCTAAAAATATGTTGTCATGCCTTATATCGAATGGTTTAATAGATATGACCATTTTTTTGCAATTAAAGGTTAATTTACTTAATTTCAATTTCAATTTTTAAATTTACTCAATTTTTTTCAAATTGAACAACACCCTATATGTATATTATCATATTTGGAATCATCTATCTTTCGTGATTCTAAAAATGTATGCATTTGATAATTTATACCGTAGGAATCTTGCGTTATTTTATGGAAATTGCGGTACGTTGAATACTAATACACTCCTTGTATGTATGCAAAGAATCGGTGTAATAAGTCTGAAAGAGGCAAACTTTAATTGAAATAAACAAGTTAAATCCAAAATGAAACCATGCACTATAAATTTAAAATTTTAATGGCAATAAAAAGTGGTCATATCTATTAAACCATTCGATATAAGTTGCGACAACCGTATACTTTTAGGATCAGGAAAAAAAGCCGAATTTAAAAATAGAAAAATACATAAGGTGTTTCGTTTAAAAAATTATGTTTGGTAAAGTCACATACTTACTAATATTTTCCGATTGTACATCTCTAAAAACTGTACAATTTTTGTGAAGAAAGTGTTTCTCTATCTCTAATACCTTTTAAGTTATTTTCCGTCCACACACTAATGGGCCAACCTACCAAAGTTTAATATTATTTACAGGAGGTCGGTCAATAAGGACAGTTTTCTAAAAAAAAGTCCTATTACTTTATGGTCAATATTTTATTTCTAATTGAAGCTTTATCAAGGCGTTCTATAAACAGTTCAGTTACAATAGTAAAATAAATTAGCTTGAAAATTACTTACAAAATTGCCGATCTGTAATATAAAACATTACGGCTACTAATCTACCAACATTTTAATAATCTATTAAATAATTTAAAACCTTTGAATACCACAGCACACAACACCAGATACGAATACTACCGCAGTCTAATACGTTTAGATAACACGGTTTCTTATGAGGGTTACATTAATTGAAAAATTTTAAATATATACATAGCGAGTAATTAAAATATTTAAAGCTATTTATATTTTTATTTATGTTTCTTATGCCAATTATATAATATATATATATATATATATATATATATATATATATATATATATATATATATATATATATATATATATATACTACTCAGTGGTTTAGCGGTAAAGGTGTCAGACTTATAAGTGAAAGGTACCAAAGTTGGAATTTGAGAGTATTGGTCAAGTGCTTTGCAATTATTGTCTGTCACTAAAACTTTTGTGTCTTCATATTTGTTGGAGTGCATTAGGTTTTACTTTGCAATCGCTTTTGTGTTGTGTCAGAGGTTTTCTTTCATTTCTGAGATGTCTATATATATATATATATATATATATATATATATATATATATATATCAACTTGCAATTATTATAAGGTATACTATACACAACATGGCCAGCGCGATCCTCCGATATAACACCTGTTGAGTTTTTTCTCTGGGGATATAAAAATTATATTTACCGACACAATATTGAAAATGACAATCTATTGCGGAACTTATTTCTCGAAGCCTGATAAGCTTCGCAATGTTTTGAGTTCAACTGTAAGATGGTGTTATTTGTGTTTAGAAAGTAATGGAGAACTTGTTGAACTTATAAGTAAGTAATCCTTACTTTAATTTACACTAAAAAGGAGAGAAATTAGTAGTTCTTCCTTTTACCGTCAATTTTTTTGTTAGTATTAACTTCTAATATTAAGAAACTTTTTTATGGTGTGTGTAATGACATACGGGGAAGTTACTGCATCAAATCCTTGTAAATGCATGTCTGCATTCAAAAATTTTGTGATGGTGGTCTATAAAAGGTTCAAAACGCGATCAGGCCATCAAATGTGATACAGTGCTGAATATGTTATACAAAAACCTTTAAAAACCAGTTTTCAAAATATCAGGACCGTATTTAAAAAAATAAGTTGATGATGGCTGTAAAAATAGGAAACGTAACGTAACAAGTTGCCCTGAAGAAGTGTTTGCATTTTTGCTCTAGCATTTATAATAACGCCAGGAAAAAATAAAATAGGAATTTCAAAAACTAAAATTTTTTCAAATATCTCAAACACAAAAAATCACTATCGATTTTTTGTGTCATTTTTGTCCCGCTAAAACCAAAACAATCTATCCCAGAGGAGTTTCAACATCACATGTCTACCGGCACACAAGTTAGAAAAAAGCGCTGCAAGGGAACCAACGCTCCCGATACTTCAAAATCTCTGCCATCCTGAAATTTTTACAAAAATATTAATAATTCTTCCGTATATACAAATTTCGTATCCGTACTATTCCACATAACATCCAGATCTAGATTCAACTTTTTATGGAAGTCTCAGGTACCTGGGACATTTGCTTTTGCAAAATGCAGTAAATTTCGACACCATTTGTCCTTTAGGATACAAAAAATTTCTCATTGCGAAATAGTAAATTATTTATACAAGAAAATGTATACATACATGTCCATAGCCAACTCAGTGGTATGCATTATGGTCTCAATAGGGGTGTTACTAAAACACTTATTTCTAATTCAAATTTAATATTTCTAGCATTTAAACAAGCTTTTAAACAATACTGAATGCTCTAGTAACAGTTCCAGTGGCGTAACATTTATACCAACCTAGAGTGCACATAAAAAAATGTTCTCGTGCAAACTCACGTTCATACTTTATCGAAAGTACGTTCTACGCACAACGCAAGACTGCATATACCTAGTGCGTCAAAATAAGCTCACAATGTACAAGACCTACTTTTATATTGCCAACTTTTACAAAATGTTATGAAAAGGCATAGGTCATTTCGTCTCGTTATAAATGCCAAACCCTTTCCTACACTGTGACGATAATTTTTGTACTAATTTAAAACCTCAGATTTTGTATGTAATGTTACAAAATTATGAAAGCATAAAAAATCACGGTTCAAATGTGCTTAGACGTCATGGTCTTCTTGAAAAATCCTAAAGCTCACTCAAAAAATTTAAAGGTTTCATCACATACTACTGAACACCTAACAATGCTATTTAATGTTTTTACGAAAGCTTAATCAACATCTCCGCATTATGTTTGATATTTTAAAATCAAGTACTTTAATCCATTTTATTTTATTAAATTTTTCATACAAATTTAACTACCTACTAAAACTCATAGTACAATTTATTCTCTGTTCTCGTGTGAATAAATACAGGCGCCAGAACTTGACGCTAATTTAGTAACAATCATATTGTAATGTAACAAACCTTTTTATGTAGGTTTAAAATTTACGTTCATATTGACAACTTAAGTGCATTCCGTGTAGCGTTAGTTGCATAAATAAATTATTTCAATTATTATTCACTGCACATCCCTTTCCGTGCTTTGAGTCATTTTCGGTCATTGCGCAGGGTTACTCTGAGCGTCCTTCATTCATTGCTTGAACTACGTGTTTAAGTAGAAGTCATTTTTGCCTTGTTTAATTTTTTATTTAGAGTGCCACATTTATACGGTGAGTTTTTAAATTTATCATACTGAAATTTGAGACATTTACATTTCAGGCAACTCAATTTTACTTATACTCTTACCACTTATTTTTACTTTAGGTTTAATTTTATTTTAACGTTAACTTTGCAAGATGATGCAATAGATTTGCTACTGTGGGATTTTAATGACCAAATTTTACTTTGAACAATACAAAATCAATTCAGTTTGGAGGTTTATGAAGAAATTTTTATATATTTGGAATTACCAGCCTATCAATCTGATGTTTACGTCAACTTCCATCAAAATTCCGCAATAAATTTAAAGTGATGAGTCGACAGCATTTCCTTATCTGCTGAAGTTACAGTGACACCCAAAATGTAAAAGAAATTACTTCAGGTATTTCATATTGTTAATTAACTCACATTTTAGTTTAAGGCAGTTAATTAAGAATCACTAACATTAGTTTTTAAGAGATCTTCATTAGAATCAAATTAAGTATGTTAATAAAACTCATTGTTGTCATTATTTTTTACTTGTTATTTTCATGATTGTTTGTCACTTTTCTATTTTTAAGGTTTATTTGTTCCTTAAAAACAAATTGGCGTCCGAGATTACATTATTTATTTTCAGGTTTGAAGCAACATCTTTTTTTTTTGTAAAGCGAAAATATCCAAGCAATTCTATTTTTGTTAATAAGCAAATCAAATATTATTGAACCTGGACCGATTAATCTACCGGTGAGCAAGTGGCATAAAATCTTCTAGTTATCCATTATTTTCCATAGCTAATTATAGCTATGGGCTAGAAGTAGTTAATCATAAGTGGGTGAATTATTTTTATACCACCCCGTAAAGATTACAGTAATCTGTCAAACTAGCCGAGAATAATGAAACTAGCCAAGAATAATTATTACGTGCCTCAAAATTATTACATACCTGTGATGAGGGTTGAACCTCATAATCATTACAATTAATTAAATTGTGTGTTGTTGTTTGATATTCTTGATTAATCACCCGCACGTACACCATACTTAAAAACTAACTAACTAAAAAAGCATTAAGAGTCTTGTTTTGAATTTTCATAGTTAAAATTAATGTTGAGTTTTGGACGCTGCTAATGGTGAAAATTATTAGCTTTTTGAGTTTTTTTCGACAAAACCGCCTTTTTTACAATTTGACAGTTATAATTTTATGTATTTATTTGCACGCCCAGCTTACTTTGCTTTATATTTGTTGCATCAGGATATTTATTATTCAGAATGTTTAATAAATTGTTATTTTTAACATTGGATGATTGCGAATAAAATAGTATACAAACCTTGCAGGAAGGCTTCATTACTGCCTCGCGTTTTAATCAACGCTTGACTTTAATAAGGTGTGTTTACATAGTGCTATTAGGTTGCCTGGAGGCAGCAACTGTCATGCCAACTGCCATGACAGTTGCTTCCTGTACTCTACTGTTTACACGGAGAGCTGAAAACGTCAGTTTCTGGCCAGACACCGAAAGAAATACATTAAATGGTGCCTTCGGCATCATTTTCGTCTTCCAGTCAACGAAATATAATAGTGCGGACAGTGATTAAATCATTCACTACAGTATTATGTGCTGAAATGGAGAAATCTATTGAAAGACAAAGGAAAAAGAAGCGTTTGGGTAAGAAGTTGGTTGAAGGAAAACATTTTTGGAGCGACGAATAACATCATAAAAGAGTTATACCATGAAGACCCCAGGGAATACAAAACAGTAATGAGGTTGACCCCGGATCAATTCGACTTTCTTGTGAATTTAATTGGTTCAACGTAATGACACATGTAAGAGGAAAGCTTTACTTGCAAGAACGAAGCTAGAAATATTCCTAAATTTTTTTGCTACAGGAATGTCGTTCAGAATGCTGTGAATAATGTTCAGGGTTTGAAAAGCTGCCGTATCAAAACTTACACCAGAAATATGTGATGTCATATGTGAAGAATTAAAGGATTTTATTAAAGTAAGTAAAACATTTTAACGTATTATTTATTCCTTTATTGTTAAAAAATATTACAAAAAAAGTATAAATAAATAAAGAACAAGATAACTAACCATTTGGGCCATTTGCAGGTCTGTATATGGCATTACTTGTTAAATTAAAACCATTGAACCAATGATTTGATTACAATTTGAACTACAAGGTTGTGAGACTTCAGATTGTGGTTGTGCACATTGCAGGTTGGAGGATGACTGACTTAATAGACCGAAAGGAGTATCTGATGGACGATATATGCGGGGAGGGGGGGGGGGCGACAGCATAAGCATACAAGTTTTTTACGGTATGCTGAAAGGATTTGCTGAATTTGATCGCTGGCATCCATCATATCGAGCAATGACAATTGTCTTATTTGACACGCTATATCAAGTCACACTAGTCTTCCTGTTAAAGGGAAGCGGGTTTTGCTAAGTTCTTTCAATTCATCAATAGCATCCTTAATTGCATTTTGTTGAGTGGGTACGTTTAATTTTATCTTATGAAATGACCTTTTTACAATGGGCTTTTTAGGTTTTAAAATTTCCATTGCATAACAGTCTAGATTTCGGTCAAGTTCGGGTATTTCCTGATTGTCTTCTTCGGTTTCATCTGTCGTGATCTTGGACTGAAAATGAGATATTAACTATTAATTTACTTTTTTCAGATTCAAATTGCAGAAGAATGGAAAGCGGCACAAGTACAGTTTCGTGAAAAATAGAATTTTCCTGGCTGTTGCCGCTCGATGTATGGAAAGCACATTGTTATTCAAGCACCACCCAATTGTGGCAGTAAATATCATAACTATAAAGGAACCAACAGTATTGTTCTCTTGCCCATTGTGGATCATGACTACTGTTTTCAGTACATAGATATAGGTTCATACGGTAGAAATGCAGATGGTGGGATTTTTCAAAACAGTTCCCTGTACCCTCTTCTAGAAAATAACTTACTACCTGAAGGAGGTTTACTAGTTGGAGATGATGCTTTCTCCTTGAAATCTTACGTACTGAATCCCTACAAAGCTGTACAAACAATTAAAGAAAGAATATATCATTATAAGTAAAAATGGACTCGACGTATTGTGGAAAATGCATTTGGTGTCATATCAAGTCGTTTTCAGGTTTTACGAAAACCAAGCCAACTTGAAGAACCAACAGTAATAAAGACTGTCCAAACTATATGTACTCTGCATAACGGTTGCGTATGCACCAAATTCGCATACACCACCAGGAAGTGTAGATTATATAGATATTGTAAACTTGAACTTGGACATGGAGGTCCGAAATTAGTGCACTGTCTGGTTTGCGCTCACGTATTAATAACATCGAAAAAGTAAGAGGTAAATATAAAGATTATTTCTGTGGGGAAGGAGCTGTGGGATGGCAAAATAATATGATAACAAACTGAATGCAATTTTTTTAAATTTCATTTGTATGTATGAGGGAGATATGATAAGTACCCATGTTTGGTGGCTGATGGCGCTTTGTGTGAAAATCTGCATTACCAACTGTGAGTACTATTCTTTAGTTCACATCTGTCAAAATTTTAGCGACATTCATCGAGTACCTTAGTTTTTATAGCTGTTGAAAGAGAGTTAGTGTAGGTATTTTTGCAATAATGGAAAAAGAGCAATACCGGTCAGTGATTAGATTTCTTTTTTTGGATGGGAAAACGTGTCATTTAAACGTTGCAAGCAGTTTACAACGATAATGCACCATCGATGACTACCATCAGATACTGGTATAATGAATTTAAACGTGGCCGAAGATCCGTCTTTGATGAGGAGTACTCCGGTCGTCCCGTTGGGGTCACTACGGATGAAATGGTTAATAAAGTGCATGATATCGTGTTAGCAGACCGTCGGATGAAGATAAGAGAGATTGCTGAGATGGTAAACATCTCAATTGAACGTGTACAAAATATCCTGCACGCCAAATTGGGTATGAGAAAGCTATCGGCGAGATGGGTGCCGCGGCTGCTGACGATTGATCAGAAACGGAACGCGTGACAACTTCCACGCAATGTTTGGACAAGTTTAAGCGTAATGCGAGTGAGTTTCTGCGGTATTATGTGACCGCTGATGAGACGTGGATCAATCACTACACGCCGGAAACCAAAAGTCAGTCAGCAGAGTGGGTTGCTGCCGGCGAACGTGCACCAACGAAAGAAAAGACGATTCCATCGGTCGGAAAAGTTCTAGCGACGATTTTTTGGGATTCGCGCGGCATCATCTTAATCGATTATTTAGAGAAGGGAAGAACCATAACGGGTCAGTATTATGCCAATTAATTGGACCGATTCGACGCTGAAGTAAAGAGTAAAAAATCATTTTCCATCATGACAAGCCGCCGCATCATTGGCAATTGAGACAGCAAAACTCGTTCAATTGATTATTTAGAGTCCATCAAATCAAACCATTTATGGATGGTTTATATTCATCATCTGTACCAGAACCACTTTGATAATTTCTTGGTTATAAGTTTTTATTACATTATTGCCAATTTACAACTAGCCTAGAAGCTAACAAGCAAATGTGATCTTAGATTATGAATGACATGAAGAAACACAGCTGAGGTGCTGCTTAATACTAGTTAGCTAGTCCAAAATCTTACAATCTATTAATCTTCTAATTACATTTGTGTTATCTAATAGGTTGAGTACTAGCACATTTAGGTGAGAATGAAATCTGGACATAGTTAGTTTTATATCTGTCGATTTCATCTCTAATCCATGTATCTTAGGTGTTGTGCAGAAAGTTTGAGATGAACCATTCGTTGGTATACAGTGTTTTATTTTGAAATCTCTCAAGATTGCAATATTTGATTTCGAAAAGTTGAATCTCTAAGCCCACACTGGAATTATCACTGTTTTGTACACTAGACTTTGTTGTTTAATGATAATTTAGATCTTCGTCCTATAGCCAGTTCATTTTTTCATTTTGAGATCTAATTCTTTTCTCTTCTAGTGATGTGAACTTTCCATGTGAGCCTTATCAAATGTATGCCAAGATATCTTACTTTGTATTGGTTGGTATTTGAGCCATTCAGGTAAAGCGAGAGTGGTACCATGTTTGGTCGTAAAGGTTATGGTTGTCGATTTTGTTGCATTTATTTTTATGCATTTGTGTAACCATTCTTGCAAATTGTTGAGGTAGCTTTGAAGTAGACAAGCTTGTACAGGATCAGTGTTAGATACTAATGACAGTATCATCCGCATAGGTGGCAGTAACAATTTGTTCTTGTTGATGAAGGTCAGCTGTGAAGATTAAATATAGCACAGGTCCAATGACGCTGCCCTGACACACTTAATATTGGAGTTAGACAGGCTTTCTGCATGTTTGACCTGATAGTATATCATAAGTAGGTTTAATGAGATGGTAATATTGGTGCAGGGATTGTTTAATTTTGTAGAGTAGACGATGGAACTCTGTCAAATGCTTGACTGATATCTAGAATACCTATTTCTTCGAATCCTGTTCTATAACGTCAACCACCTATGTACCTGTTATGGTCGAATGTTGCTGGCTGAAGACGTGTTAATTAGTCCTTGTTCTTCAATTATAGGTACATTCTTCTCAGTTTATATTCCAGATTTAGATAGAATAGGTAATAGAGTTATTGGTCTGTATGATGTGGTTTCGTGTGCAGGTGTGCCCGGTTTAGGAATAAGAAATATTTGACCAAACTTCCATTGTATAGAAAAATATTGACACCTTATGACTGCAATACATATTTGAGTGAGAGCCATTATCGCCTTGTGGGGCAGTTCTTTCACAACTTTAGCGGTTATGAGTTCATATCCGGGTGCTTTGCCATTTTTCAGATTTTTGATGACATTTTTATTTCTGAAGGCGTGAATGGGTTAATGGGTGGGCTTAGTTGATAAGAAGCCTGTAGGTAATTTAGTATTTCACTTTCTTCTGTAACTGTAACAGCCATAGGATGAAGTTGAAATATGGTTGAGAGGTGAATCGCAAATAATTCAGCCTTTCCATCATCTGATCTTGCCCACGAGCCGTTGTTTTTACGCAGTGGTGGAATAGGATTGTTTGGGCGTTTGAATCTGCTAGTGGCTTTCCACAAGGTATGCTCACCATGTTCATAGGGAGAAAGGTTTCTGACATAATCATTGAATGTTTCATTTCTCCAATCCTGTAGTGCCTGTTTTAGTTCCTGTGTTAACCTATTTAATTTATTTTTGTCTGCTGGATGCTTAGTTCGTTGCTAGGTATTTCTGGCTCTTCTTTTTTCCGCAAGATTATTTTTGATGTGTAGTGGATAGTTATCGATGATGACGGGGTTATCACCTCTAGATGGTGTGGAGTAAAAGACTGCATGGTGTATGATGTTCGTTAATCTTTCAACCGCCGTGTCTATTTCGTCTTCTGTCTTTAGAGATACCTGTAGAGTGAAGGTCTCTTTTGTTTAGTAATTATGGACGTACTCATTGTGACGATTATAGATGAATGGTCAGAAAAGAGATCAAAACAGGTTTCTACTTTACAGTACCTAGGAGATATGGCCTTGGTGACGAAGAAGTCCATAGCATCTGGAATTTTGTTTAAATCAGATGGCTAATATGTGGGCTCACCTGTTGATAAGTGGCCATAGTTGTTTGCCTGCATCGTCTTGATTAGTTCTCGGCCTTTAGTATTAGTAATTCTAGATCCCCATATTGGATCTTTTGCATTGCAAGCCCCACCAGCAATAAATTTATTCCCTAGCTGTAGAAAGATCATTTCATATTGATGTTGCCGTATTGTATGTCTGGGTGGGCTGTATATAGCTACTATCGCTAGGGAGCCATTAGAGCATTTGACATCTACGATGGTGCCTTGTATAAATTCAGTGGAAAACTCTTCCATTACGTGATGTGATATCTTATTACTAATGATGATAGCTGAACCGGCATGGGCTGTACCATCCGGGTGGTTAGTACAATAGGTCGAGTAGTGAGGTATTTTACGGTAACTGTATTCAGTGAAGTGGGTTTCAGAAATTAACAGAATGTCAATTTTTTGCTGTTTGAGAAATAGCTCGACTAATACACGATGCTGAGTTAGCCCATTTGCATTCCATAAACCAATGCGTGGGGTATCCATTATTTTAATTTTTTAACTAACGTGGTTAGCAGATTTAGCAACGTGCTGTTCTGATTCATTAATTGACTAAACATTGTTTCGAATTTGAACAAGAATTGTCATTGGTGTTTGTATTCTGGGTTTGGTTGTTTATGAAGTGGGGTGATGTAACCTGAGCATAAGTTAAATTGTTTAAGTTGGAGGTATATGCTTTTTGTTCAAATATTGGCGTGTTCATATTCTTTATGGCTTGCGCGGATGGAGGAAACGCTGTTTTGCCTCTGTTAAATTGTATTTGCTGATATATTCGGCAACCTTTATAATTTGCAGGGTGCGGGCCTCGGCACAACGCGCAAGTCGCGGGACTGTCTTTAGATTTTGTGCAGACGGCAGTTTGGTGTTCCTCTCCACATTTAACACATAGGTACGGTTTAGTGCAGTAACCTTTGCTATGTCCATAGGCTTGACATCTTGTGCACTGAATAATTGTGGTTTTCTTTCTCGGAGGTTCTATTTTTATCTGTTGATAGTTTAGATATTTTATTTCGTAGACTTTTTTGTTGTTCTGGGCAGGCTCGAGATCGACAAAAAACATAGGTAGAGGGTCCTTGGATATTCTGTCTCTGATGTTAGTAATGTTACGTACAGTGTAGCGTTGAACGTAAATTCTTGGTCACATCAGCCACCTTTTCCAATTTCATTTCTTTCGCAATATGTTGTAAAGATGCATTTTTGAAATCCCTGTTTTTGTAATTAGGGTCAAAAGCGTTCAACAGATTTTCCTCTACTTTATACAATTTTATGAACTGTAGATTGTGTTGGGAGGACCACTTTTCACACGTGATGAAAAATATAATTCAAATTATTGTAAATTATGATTAGTATGAATATTTCAAAAACGCTTCTCTATTAATGCGTCGTCGTGGAAGGGAACTTGAGCACTGGCGGGCAGCTAACTCGGCTAAAGTTCACACAAGAGGGAGTCGCGGGTAAAGCTACTGTAGTGTGATGTGGTGGGGGAAGGCGAGTGTAGAGTGAAAACAAAAAATGTTATAGTAGCTCGCACTCTAATTGCTGTTCTACTCGCCTTGACAGTAATTTGCATGATATGTTTACACAATGACAGTAGTTGCAGGACAGTTACTGCCTACGACAACTCCCATGCTAGCTCGTACTGTCTAAACACACTATAATGAAACTCTTCCTTGCGCGATTTGTAATATACTATTATAGAATTATTTTTTATCAATATTAATGTTACCAAAAATGCTTTTGATTTTAGGATACTTTTATTAAAACAGTTTATGACTAAAAATACTCAAAAACCTTTAAATCCTATCTTCATGGAAAATTTTAGGAACAACTTAATTCGGTAATCTCGTCTACATTAGTTCAATTTCTTGCAAACCACAGACACGTTTCACGTGCTAAATATTCAGTAATTTAAGACACCCTAGTACATAAAATTGTAGTATAGCATTCTTATATACGTTTAATAAAAAGCTGTGTAACTGTATAACTATTGAAAATCGATTTTATTTGCTTTATGTCGGGATATATTAATTTATAATTGACATTAAATAATTCCCTTTATGAATATACAAAGACATTTTTAAATATGATTTATTTCTATAATATTTTTTTGCAATAAGCGGCCTTGAAACAACAAATTGATTTTCAAATAAACCATGTGATTAAACAACGCTTTTAAAGGTAAAGTTTGAACATAAAAATAAAACTCACATTATGTTTAAACTAAAATTATCTGAATGGCTTACAGCTTTTATGTACCATTAACCACAATCATTGAACTAGAAACACCTTTTTATGTTCACTCACCTGTTAAGTCTCGTAGACACACACACATTAATGCACACACCATTTGTTTAAATTAACAAGTTTGTTTCGTTTCAGGTTTCAGCTCTGCAAATAATAGTTGGATGTTTATTATTGGGTGCCATAGTTTTAGTAGTAGGTTTGGTACAATTAACTCCAAACGCAGCAGATGCTGATCATCGTTACATATTTTTGAGTACCGGATCAATATTATTATTATTAGGATTAATAATGACAGCTGTTAGATGTTTCTGTATGCATTGTGCAGAAAAAAGAGCAGTTGAAGAGGATCAGCCCCCTCCCTTAGATGCAATTAATAGCATCGATGTACTTGTACAAAGAAGAGATACCCAGGTAAGTAAATTTAGATGCATCCAATCAATATTTATTTTTTATAGAAATCTGTATAAATCGTTAAATATTAAACGGAAAATTACAAATATAATAAACTATTGTTGAATAAAAACACATAAATAATATCTTAGTGATTGTAGTGTGTCAAATGTTATGGATTGACAACTATAAAAGGTACCATTTTTAAAATATTGGTGTTTAAATTCGTTGTTAATTACTTTACTAAGACATAAAACTTTTGCTAATGGATTGTAAAATAAGAATTTGATTATTGAAAAGTAAACTTTCCTACATAGTTTGCTAAATTGATTGATATTCACATTGAAAGGCTCTCTAAAAATGCTACATTATTTGAGAAACACAGTAACACACGGTGAAAAAACTAAAGCCACACTGGTTGATTATGCAGAGTGCGCCATTAGTGGGATATATCCGTAATTGTAGATGATATTATTTGCTAAAATTATAGGTAACCTCACATTATAAATTAGTTTCGTATTTACAGAGTGTTGCATATTACCAGGGTGAACCAAACATACCTTTTTTTTAAATGGGACACCCTGTATACTATACAAATAAAGAGCAGATGAAAGTTGCATATATACACCTACGTAAGGCATTTGATACTATTGGTTATAGTTTGCTCGAAAAATCGAAAATTTTGGTTTTTCTGACAGTTTAACCAGACTTTCTAATTCATATTTCAGTAATCGAAGTTTAACGGTTTAGTACAATGGTTATAATTCGGCTCCTTATATACAAACCTCAGGTGTCCCGCAGGACTCTATATTGGATCGATTGTTTTTTAGTATCTAAATATAAATAATTTGATTGACAACGTTTAAGTAAGTTGTTTAGTATATGCCGATCATATTAAGTTTCTTAAAGTAATTGATAATTATCATGATGCTTTAATTCTGCAAGGCGCTCTGGAAAGCATTGTCACGTGGTGTAGTTCGCATAATTTGACAATCAATTAATCTAAATGCTCGGTAGTTTCGTTCTCGCGTAACGCGTAAACTTAACGATATTATATTTCACTATAATGTAGAAGGGTTTGTCTTGGGTAGACCCGACACTGTATGTGATCTTGGTGTAATTTTAGATAAGTGATTTTTCGCTCATATAAATAAAGTTATAAACTCGGCATACTAAGAATTTTTCTGTACAATCTATTATTTTGTAAAATTCTTATTTTCGTGCGAAATTGGAATATGAAGCAGTGGTATGGTGCCCTTTCTACGCTGTGTACATTAGTACCCTTAAGATAATGCAAAGACGTTTATTAAAGTATTTGTTTTTCCGAAGATATAATAACTATCCACCTCGAAACTTTTCTCATAAATGTTTATGAAGCGAATATAGGTTTTTATCTTTAGAAGCTAGAAGAAAGATGCAATTTATACTATTTTTATACAACTGCACAGAAATTCTCAACACAACACATTTTAGAGTTCCAAGAATTAATTCTCGTTCAACTAACGTGTTTTACCCACCTGCCACACGAAGTAATGTGCTTTTACATTCCTCTTTGTAACTATCCCAGAAGAGTTGCTTTTTACGAATGGACCCAGAAGCAAATCCGCAATCAGGTGGATTTCTTTGATTTTGTCCTTTTGGGGACGAATCCACGTTTCATAAAAATGGAATCGTGACTAGACATAATTTACATTATTATTCAACGAGCAATCTCCATCTTATAGCAACTCATAGTCAAACTAGGTGTTTTTGAATGTTTGAGGTTATATCTATACCTCTATACCTCTATACCTCTATACCTCTATACCTCTATACCTCTACACCTCTACACGTCTACACGTCTACACCTCTACACCTCTACACCTCTACACCTCTACACCTCTACACCTCTATACCTCTATACCTCTATACCTCTATACCTCTATACCTCTATACCTCTATACCTCTATACCTCTATACCTCTATACCTCTATACCTCTATACCTCTATACCTCTATACCTCTATACCTCTATACCTCTATACCTCATACCTCTATATCTCTATACCTCTATACCTCTATACCTCTATACCTCTATACCTCTATACCTCTATACCTCTATACCTCTATACCTCTATACCTCTATACCTCTATACCTCTATACCTCTATACCTCTATACCTCTACACCTCTACACCTCTATACCTCTATACCTCTATACCTCTCTATGCCTCTATACATATATACCTTTATACCCCTATACCTCTATACATCTATACCTCCATACCTCTATACTGATACTATACCTCTATACATATATACCTCTACACCCATATACCTCTATACGTCTATGCCTCTAACCCTCTATGCTTTTATACATCTATACATCTGAAGCTCTACAGCTCTATACCTTTGTAGTTCTATACGCCTATATCTCCATACCTTTATACCTCTTTAGCTTTATACCTTTATTATTCTAAAGCTGTAAACATTATTACGTCACTACACCTCTACACACATATACGTTTACACTTCTACAGGGTTATGTATCTACACCTCTACGTCTCTCCACCTCCTGCTCTGGAAACCGCAGCACTTCTGTAACGATTATGTATTTTTCACCCCTGCACTGTTACACCTTAACTTTAATGTTTCTCCTGTTCACCCCCGCCCTTCCAAACCTCTAACCTTACGCTTCTCAGCAACTCTATAATTTCTGCTATGTCAATAATGTTAAATTTTGGTATAGCTGCTCTTAAAGTAAACAAATATCTGAAGCAAGGTGTCAAAGAAATATACCTGTAGTATGTAGTATAGTAACAAAATGGTTATCCTTGATACTGTCTTTCATGAAATATGTGAGGATTAGAATGACGTAAATGATGACAACTGTGTCTGCTGAATATAATGTGTTCTTATTATATTCAGCAGACATAGTTTTCATCATTCGCTTTGTACAAGTTGTTCTTCTTTTTGTCTCTTGTTTCAACTACTTTAAATTCATTAAATTTAGTTCCTCTTGGGTTACTACTTAACCTTATATTTTATTTCAACGGGTATCGATAGATAAGTAGCGTAACAGTGTCCGCAACGTCCCTTTCGTGGCAGGCTCCCCCGATATTTGAGGGCTGCAACAAGTGGTGGAAAAACGACAAGTTTTATAAATAACAATAATACTATTAATCGTTTTGTTTTAAAATCTTCCAATAACCAACCATCATATTTTTAACAATTCAGATATTTTAGATTTTAATAATGGGCATTTTTTCAGAGATCACGGCATTTAGTTAACCCGTATATTTTCAATTTGGGTAATGATTTTTAATGCAGTTCAATAGGGAGAGTTGCTTCTTCTACAAACGATGCAGCTAAAGTAATTAATAGATTTTAACTCCATTCGCGTTAGTATACCGAAGTTACCTCAGCCCACATATTGTTCTTAACTTTATCAGTTAGTACATACAATATGTGCAGAAAGATGTTTCTGAAAATTGAAATTAATTAAGATTGTCTTAAACAACATCTGTGTTTCATAGAAACCCCACTTTTCGCAGGTGGGCCCGTCTAAATACTGTTGGGCCACTAAGATGGAAGTTTTTTTTTTGTGGAATTGTAGGAATTCTTACCCCAAATTTTGTTCAGTAATTGTTCAGAAGGTATTCCAAGATGGCATCTTCATTTTCTTTATTGTCGTAATGCTTTCGTTGTAAATAATTTGCATTTTTGTTTCTTGACACAATCTCTTTTGTTTCTTACTTCAAATCCTTCAAACCAATACGAACCATAAAAATATATTATAAGTTTTCTACTTTCTACAAACAACGTTCATTTTATATATGTTACAGCTGAGTATTCTGATTTTCTTTAAGCTTTTTGAAAATCTTTCAAATTTTATTAAGTTATGGTATTAATCACTTACATTTCAAAAAATTATTTTTTTGTGAGGGGCTGAATCTGACGCAAAACTGGCGCACTTCACACATGGTCCAAATTTCAATAACTCAATAAGAATTTGGCATTCTATTTAAAATAACGAAGTTGTCTCCATTTCCGCTTTCCGGTATGAGCGGAAATTGTAGAAAATTGAAAATATTTTAGCTGTAACGAGTCCTTCGAATAAACTCCGCAAAGTAATATTGAAAAAACAGGTTCAGCAGTTCCCCAATGTCGAGACAGTACTAACCAGATGGTTGCGGTGCGAGTGTTACATGAAAAATCAACTCAAATTAAATACAAAAAAACTTTTAAGCGTCTTTAACACAGTGACTAAGAGTACACTAAACTACATATACAAACACTATCCATAATTAAAATATCTGTAATATATACTGGCCGCCATAAATAAATGAACACACAGTAAACGCTGATGTATTTTAATGAAATTTTCAGAAAATGTGTGTTTTGTACCTATTAATAATCTTTGAAAATTTTAGCAAGAGACAAATATTGTTAGCACTGATAATACGTCGATCTTCCTCTGTTTCTCACACATTTAGCTAGCCGATTAGGCATAGTTAAAATGCTAACCTGAGGTATACTATCCCACGCTTCTAAAATCCATTGTTGAAGGGCATCTACTTGTTTGGGAGTGGCTGTAGATCATTTATTCTCCATCCTACTATATCCCACAAATGTTCGATTGGTGATGTCTGGCGAACGAGAAGGCCATGGAAGCAGATCAACATTAACAGGATTTAGAAACTTCATAGCAACCCTTGGCGGTATGCGGCCACGCATTATCTTGCTGAAAAATTGGGATTCTCCCATTCTTGTAGATATGGCAGTAATACTGGTTCAAGAACGTTGTTAATGTACCGATTTGCATTTAGTCTTCCCTCAATAACTACTAGAAGAGATCTGCTTCCGTGGCAGATAGCCCCCCACATCATCACACCTTTAGTGAGAGCAGTATGTAGTTGCACAGTAAACTGCAATTGCGTCTTTCTCCAGGTTGTCTTCTAACCAATCTACGATCATCATGAGCCCATAAACAAAATCGAGGTTCGTCACTAAAGATGACTCGATTCCATTGCACATTCCAATGTAACCTCTCGTTACACCATTGCCGCCGTATATAGGTAAACAAGGCAATGATCGGTATGATCTGAGCCCAAAAGATCGAATTCTTCGATACGTCGATCGTAAGGAGATTTGATGATCAGTTAATCCTCTCCATCTTTGATGAAACACGATCCCGAAGAGGTACAAACCGAAAAACACGATCTTCACGGTCAGTGGTGCGTCTACGACGGAAACGTCGTCGTTCTTCATTATTTTTTCACCATCTTCACCAACATAAGGAAATTGAGGCGACACTGCGTGCCGCGAGCGGCAACATCGCGAATGAATAGTCCGGCTTCTCATAGACCGATTATTCTGCCACGTTCAAGCTCGATTAACTGATGGAAATTTACACGTCGGAGGCATTATTTCAACTTTAATGTGTTTACTTGTTAAGCTTACAAATATGCTTAACATTGACACCTGTAATGTCTAATGAAAAGAAAGAGTTTTTGTTTCACTGTCGATGATTATTTGATTAATCTTTATTGCCTCTTGCTGAAATTTACATCGTTTTTTAATAGGAATAAAATACACGTTTTCTGAAAATTTAATTAAAATACATCAGCGTTTACTGGGTGTTCATTTATTTATGGCGGCCAGTGTATAATCAATGTATTCAATAAATCAATCATCTTTAAATAATTCCAATTATAATCAATCTAAACTCTGTAAAGCACATCTTAATTCACAAAGCGCACGTCACAAACTGAATACCTAAACTTTTTATACACTTTACTTATATTACATAATTTACAAAACAAATTAAAAACTGATCAGAATTTTTAGTTTTTGATAATTAACATTGCATAAAAATTTTTCTACAACGTACAAAAAAATTCTATATCTATTTAAAAAACTGTATTAATCAAATTCTTCTTTTATACGTCCACTTTAAAGCTCCCCTCAAATTTGTACTAGTAGACCTAGACAAATAGAGTAGATTTAAGCTTTATGCATAGTATTGTTCTCTTTTTTAATTTTTCAACTTTTCTTAGCCTATATTATTATTTTTGCTATAATTTATGTTGCTGTATGTTTTACCACAATTACTTTTCTTTTTCATTTTTTAACTCTTTCTTTCTTTTCTTTTCTAGGTCAAGGGATTAGGCTACATTTTATTGTATACGGACTGCATAGATAAGCCAAGATATTTTAACTAATCTCTATAATATATTTTGCCAAAAAATTAATGCTTTAATCAAAGTTTAAGGATACGCATAAGTTAGAACATATCAAATTTTGTATAAACAGAAAATTTTAATGTTTATCGCAAATCTAGAATTATGTTAGATACGTCTTCTCAGTACCTACTTTATATTTCTTAAATTTTGTATTATAGGTAGTAATTTATGATAAGAATTTTTATATAGTAATTTTTTTTGTAACTCGATTTTTTGTAATTATTTTTGCTATTGTGGACCAATTTATAATAAAGTTTTGCTCTATATTTCTATTTATTATAGATCATAGTAACTAGTATAGGGAAATCCAGAACCTTCTAGGTAAGAAGTGTGTTTTTTAGTATTAATTGTTAATATCCTTTCAGGTCACATCACCTTCAGAATTGGATGCTCTAATTACAAAACAAGGGCAAGAACCTGAATGTAAAGAGTGCAGTAGTGAAGATACGTAGGTCACAGTAATTTTCTTTCTTTGAATATGCATTTAGCCAAACAGGCCATTTTCAGTATGAGAAGAGGCTTAGTTGAAAAAAAAACAGTTATGCAAAGTAGGTAGACAGTTTAAACAAAAAACGGGGCGTAAAGCTTACGTTGCTTAGAAAATGTTGCTTTGCAATGTGAAGAACTACGACGATGTAGTTTATCTATGATCTGTTGATTGGTATGAATACGATTTTATACATTAAGAAATAGTGCCTTGATAATTAATTTTCTGAATAATAAAACAAGGATTACAGAAACTGTGGACACACTTAGGTCGGGACCAATGCTTTTAATTACAGTATTTACTATTCAAGGAATCCAACGTTTTCATAGTAGTAGTAGAAATACTGTGCCTTTTTTTAATCTGATCTTAATACTAACCTAACGTTATTAAAAAAAATAATAATTTATCAAATCTATTTAACTATATTAACAGTTTTAAACGATCGCAGCTGTCATTAGGGACCAATGAAACTGAAAGAAAAGGCACAGGCAGCCACATATGATTCTTTCAATGTTTTTGAGAATTATTGGTCTCCAAAATTCATACCAAGTGTTAACAGATCATAGTATAGAAATATAAATTAAAAAACGAATGCACTTTGATGTTCTACATTTTATAAAAAAATTATGCACATTATCTATGCGCATAAACTAAGCTTATTATCTGTATAATCGATATTGTAGATCAGTTCCATAACAATTTAAAAAAATTTTAAATTATTATTTCTCATTTTAATGTGTAGAGCTTGTTTAAGTAATGTGAATTTAGTTTAGAACGTAGCATATAAAAAACGTTATACCTATTATAGCAGATAGCACATGTAGTTATTGCACGAAACTTAAGCACAAGCAGTCTTTAAAATACTAACACATAGTATATTTTTATACTCTAATGTGATTTTATAGCTGTGAACAAAACGAAACGTTGCTTTCTTAATAATGATATACATCCGAATTAAACATATCTTTTCTGGATTAAGATGTATCTCAAGCTTGGCTTCATTTTGAAAATTTTGACACTTGCTCACATTAGATTTGCATTGTTAGTTAATAATTACAGGGTGTTGCAGATTAATACATAGTTTAAGCACTTAGACCAAAAGACCCTGTATGTACCTCACGACTATTAAAACTTCCAAAGACTACGGTGTGCCAATCTGCAGTTATTTCCATTATTTTTTATACAAAATAAATTTTTTAGCTTTTATTTAGATAAATTCTTAAGAGAAAGTATTATATACAATATATATACAAAGTGTTACTAAATCTTAAAAAAAAAGAAAAAACCTGTTGCTTGCAACTTTGAATCTGCCAGAAATATTAAACGGTTAATTTAAGTTTAAGACAAAAAAAATTTTAACTTTTGGGGCCAATTACCAAAAGTTGTGTATTTTTATTTAAGAAATTTTGAGACTGATCGCGAAGAGAAATAATTTAATGGACCGTTAAATATTTCTGATATTTATTCTTTACTGTAGCTATACGTTGTTCTTGAAGTTCAAAAATATTTTATATTATACTTACCTACATATTAAGAATGTTCATATATTATTAAATTACAACGTATTGTTAACTTCTTATACTATTTAAAATAAGTATTACTTTATAGTTTATTTTTTTATATGATTGCTATATATATTTACGTAAAACTGTTCTTTCTATATATGTATACTAAACTTGTTCGTACTTTAAATATTTAATAAAACTGTTTTTAATTATTTAAATTTTTTATTGCATACCGAGTGTAAATAGTACCGACAATTTGCAGTATAATAGGTCACACCACATTAAACAAACATTTGGTTTTTAACATTTCGAATTTTTTTTTCTTTTTGCAGACGTGTTATCCTGATTGCTGTAGGATTGAACTTATTCAAACCGAACATTTTTTGGATTATCACGTTGTTAAACTAATCTTCTTGATCGGTTAATTTCAATTTCTTCCATGCGAACATACTTAGTTCAGATGTCTGCTTCCTCACTAAAATATACATCGCGATATCTTGGTTTGCTTAAAGTATGGATTTCAATACATTAAGGTACTTTCGAGTAATCAAAAATAATGTCAAATATATGTTTTATAAGTGTTTTGTAGCTGTGGTTTCATATTAGTTGAATTGATCGGCCTATTTCCACAGTTTTAGCTGTTATAGCGCGACCTTTCGGAAGCGGACTCTGCTTTCGTCATCAGGCTTAGTCCTGAAAAGGACTGTTTTCGCACTTGACTCGAATTCATATGTTATGGTTTTTTCCCAAGCACTTGACTACTCTCAGATTCGAACTTTTTACCTTACACTTACACTTAATTACAACTCTGACACCTTTTCCACTGAGCCACTGAGTAATCCAACATATATTACATATATATATATATATATATATATATATATATATTATATATATATATATATATATATATATATATATACATTTTGTAGTGTCTTCAAAAATAACTTTTTTTTAAATGGCAACATTGCATTTTTCAAAATCTGATAGAGCGTTTTACTGCAGTCAAAAGTACTAGAGCGAAACATTTTGGTTTTGGAAGCCGGTTGCGAATTATTATTGATTAATGGCTATTAAGCAGTAGTTTATCGTTCTACTCGCCTTAGTGTGAATTTACCTGTCACATAAACATGTAACCATGGTGTCGTGGAGGTGTCACAGTATACAAACTTCAATAGTTTATCAACTCATATCTTCCGAAGTAAGGATTAACTTTTCACTACTTCAGGTAACTGTTTCAAAACTCTTTTAGACAATCTACAGATCAAGTGGATAAGCAGGATAGGTCAGGAATTTATAAAACTAATTGTAAAAATGGTGAACAAATATATGTAGGGTAGACCTAACTAAATCCGCTTTAAACACACGTTGGGACAACTCTGCAATGCATATGTTTTATAAAAATCATGTAATAGATAGGGTATCTTTAATCAAACTTGTTAGTAATAAGTACAACCTTGATTGCTATGAAAGTTTAGAGATCTTCTAAAACAAACAAATTCTAATGGCTAATGACCATCAAGTACCTTTAGGTTATTCAGAGCTCATTAAACTTTCATAATATTCACTTTCACTTTCACCAGATAAGCAATTCTGATGGTATATATATATATATATATATATATATATATATATATATATATATATATATATATATATATATATATATATACACACAGGATGGCCTACCACACTCGCCTCGGTTTTACTACGAGAAATGAAATGGGTTGGGAAATAATTTTTGCGCAGTCATATGTGGGTTCTTGAGGAGCAAATTCCAAAATTATTTTTGAATATACAGGGTGGCACAAAAATAAAGTACATATCAAAGTTATATTTGTTCTTATGGAACACCCTATAATTTTTTATATTTTTAGATACTATAGACCAAATAAAGGTAAGTTTCTGTTACACTTCCTATACCTAAAACTGATCGTTTCTGAGAAATTTTGAGAAATATAAAAATACGTATTGTAATTTAAAAATTGCTTACACCCTGTAACATAGAACGTGCTGCTCATAATTAAATCTACTGGTTAGCTGAAAGGTTAAGGTATACTACCATATAAAAGTTTTATTTCAAAATTATACAAGAGTGGTGAAAAAAATTGCTCCAACGTTTAGGCACACATTTTATTGAATAACTTCTTAAAGTTAAATGGAACACCCCGTATTTAGTGGCTTATTTCGACGCAGAATTAGATTCCCTTTAAAACTATATTAGGGTTCCCTATACCTATCTCTTATGCCTTTTACGCAAACGGCGTTTTTATATTTTACTTATGAATAATTTCTTTATCGTAAATGTATTGTAATGAAAATCTAAAAAGCATTTTATTGAACGGTTAACAAACGTAAATAGTAAAAGAATTATTGTTTTAATAAATGTTCAAAGTTGTGTCCATTATTCTCAATACATAAGCGAACTCGAAATGATTGCTGAACCCTGGATAACATATTTGGCGTTATGGAACGAAATGCTTCTCTTATTCGTACTTTCATATCGTTAGGTGTCGTTGGCGGTGTATTGTAAACAATATTTTTAATATATCCCCATACAAAATAGTCGAGACTTGTTATGTCCGGAGAGCTGGCTGACCAGTCCTGTGGACCTACTCGTCCTATCCATCTATTGTGATTTTGCCCATCTAATTCATTCCTAACACGTCTATCAAAGTGTGCAGGAGCACAATCTAGCTGCATCCACATTCGCTGACGAATATTAAGCGGAATAGTTTCCAATAGTATAGGCAAATTGTTCCTAATAAATCTAAGAAACATGGCGCCGTTTAAGTGGCCATCAAAAAAGTATGGACCTGCCATTTGCGTTCCGATTACTCCACCCCACACGTTAACACACCATCTGTGGTGGTAATCAAGGGTTCTAAAAATATTAGGATTTTCGTCACTGTAGTAGTGAAAGTTATGTCTATTAACTAATTCGTTGTTATGAAAACTTGACTCATTGGAAAAAAGCACGTATTCAAAAAAATTTTCAGCATCACCAAACTTTTCGAGAACCCATTAACAAAAATTCAGTCGTCGATCATAATCTTCTTCAGAAGGTTGTTGATGTAGTTGTATGTGATACGGGTAAAATTTGTGTTTTTTAATTATTCTTTGGATGCTCTGTCTGCTTATTCCAGTTGCTTCATGTATTTTTCGGTGACTTGTTTGAGGGTCTTATACCAGAGATTCACTAAATAATCATTTTCCTCATTTCCGGTAACCGATTTTTGTCGTTCGGGCTTAGTATAAGACACACTGCCTGATTTTCGGAAAAGCTGCAACAACTTTTCCAATGAACGCTTATTAGGATGATGCCTGTTAGAATACCTTTGGGCATATACTCTTGACGCTAATAAACAGTTTTCTTCACACTGACCGATTACCAAGATCATATCAATTCGTTTTTCCTGGGGGTAAGTTCTCATTTTAAGTAATGAAATGTAACAATCTCGAGAAACAATTTTAAACTACTTTAAACGACGATAATGGTTTGACTAAAAAGTAGCGTCACTGTCAAATCATTTTTTTCGAAATAATTAACGCCATCTTGGCCAAAGCCTACTATTATTCAAAAAATAGTAGGATAGGTATACCAGATAAAAAGTAAAATATAAAAACGCCGTTTGCGTAAAAAGCATAAGAGATAGGCATAGGGAACCCTAATATAGTTTTAAAGGGAATCTAATTCTGCGTCGAAATAAGCCACTAAATACGGGGTGTTCCATTTAACTTTAAGAAGTTATTCACAAGCAACTTTTTCACCACTCTGTGTAATTTTCAAATAAAACTTTTATGTGGTATATACCTTAACCTTTCAGCTAACCAGTAGATTTAATTTTGAGCAGATCGTTCTGGGTTACAGGGTGTAAGCAATTTTTAAATTACAATATGTATTTTTATATTTCTCAAAATTTCTCAGAAACGATGAGTTTTAGGTATATGAAGTGTAACAGAAACTTACCTTTATTTGGTCTATAGTATCTAAAGATATAAAAAATTATAGGGTATTCCATAAGAAAAAATATAACTTTGATATGCACTTTATTTTTGTGCCATCCTGTACATACAAAAATAATTTTGGAATATGCTTCTCAAGAACCCACATATGACTGCGCTAAAAATAATTTCCCAACTCTTTTCATTTCTCGTCGTAGAAAGACCGAGGCGAATGTGGTGGGCCACCCGGTATATACATATATATATATATATATATATATATATATATATATATATATATATATATATATATACAGGGTTTTCCACGGTAGGCGTTCGTTAGAAGTTTATGTGGTTAGAAACAATTTAGAAATCTGAATTTTTGGACTTAAGGGTTATTTAAGATTCTCTTTCATTCTAAAATATTTTCAAGGTCATGTTACTTCCGGTTATACCGGAAGTCGCCACTAACTTCCTTATTTTAAATGGAACACACTGTATATTATTTTATTTTTTTATTCTTGACAAAATTTTAGGATAAGTCTTATAAGGATTTCCTATACCTTTTTTCAACTGTTTCTTAGATATCTTGATTTTTTAAAAAATTTTGAAAGATGTAACCCTATTTTCAACACTGCTTGTCTTACTTATTTTTGACTGATGGAAACTGCTTCTGGAGTAGACAGAAGCATAAGAACTATACTTTTGAAATACTCATTGACAATTGATTTATTGCATACATGGTGTTCAAAATTTGATGAACTATTAAACAATTTTCAAAGTTGAAAAACTTTGTTAATTCAAATGTGACACCCTGTATATTATTGGATGAATAGATGCAGCATTTAGTTATGCATCGTTTGGCTATAACATTACCTATACCTATTATCGACAATTTTCTTGTTAATTAATATTTTCTACTAATGTGATTTTTGACAGAAACTGAAATGTTTTTCAAAAATAAAATGAACTTAATTCAAACTACACAAATTCTATTTTATTAAAACAATGAAATAAAACAAGAAGATAACAAAATTGAGAGCATAATAACAAATGAAAAACATAAAACAATTATTTGAACATAACTAGAAGAAAAGTGATAAAAAAGATAAAATGAATCATTACAAATGTTCCACATGACGGCCAATTTGATTTAAGCACTTTATAACTCTATCATATACTCCTTGCGAAATAGATCGCCGAATTTCGTGTGGACACACACTATTGAATGCATTGTGAACACGATTTAGCAATTCCTCTCTAGTTTGAACTGGCCTAGAGTACACTAACTCTTTTATACGACCCCAGAGGTAAAAGTCCAGGGGCGTCAAATCGGATGATCTCGGTGGCCAGTTCCAAGGTCCTTGTGGGCCAATCCACCGATCTTCAAACATCAATGTCAACTGTAGGTGTACAGCTATAGTGGAATGTGCGGGAGCACCATCCAGCTGATACCAACTGTTTGCCCTGTCACATGCAGGTAGAGTATTTAGAAAATCCATAACAAATCCACGGAAAATTTCAAGATATCTCGCCCTATTCAAATTTTCATCGTACACTTGATATGCCACTCTATTATCCATAACTAAACAAAAAACGTTAAAACTAAATTGGAACTGGTGATTACGTTCTCTTGTTACATGAGGATTATCTTGTGCCCAGTAGTGTTTATTTCGGCGATTGAAAATTCCTTCTCTACTGAATTGTGATTCATCGGTCCAAATAATGTTGTGAAGAAATCTCGGATATTCGGTCATTTGTACAAGAATAAATTCACAAAAGTTAACTCGTCGGGCCTGATCACCAAGATGTAATCCTTGCACAGTTATTACCGAAAAAGGATGCATTTTATACTTCTTTAATATTCTGTGGATTGATGTTTGTGAAATATCCAAATCCAGTGCAGCTGCTGTAATTGAAGTTCGTGGATAAGCGTGAAAATAAGCTAACACGTTCACCTCGTTAACTTCATTATCTATTACTGGCTTTCAATGCGTTCGAGTTGCCCTTATACTTCCAGTTGCAATAAATCGAGCTTCAATTCTTGCAAGGGAGGGAGGGAGAGAGGAGAGAGAAGAGAGAAGAGAGAAGAAGAGAGGGAGAGAGAGAAGAAGAGAGGGAAGAGGAAGAGAAGAAGAGAGAGGAGAGAGGAGAAAAGAGAGAGAAGAGAGAGAAAGGGAGAGAGGGAAGAGAGGGAGAGAGGAGAGAAGAAGAGGAGAGAGGAGAGAGAGAGAAGAGAGGAGAGAGAGAGAGAGAGGAGAGAGAGAGAGGAGAGAGAGAGGAGAGAGAGAGAAGAGAGAAGAGAGGAGAGAGGAGAGAGGAGAGAGGAGAGAGAGGAGAGAGAGGAAGAGAGAAGAGAGAGAATGAAGAAGAGACAGAGAGAGAGAGAGAGAGAGACAGCAGGAAGAGATAGTGAGAGAGAGAGAAGAGAGAGAGATTTGAAATTTGAATAGAAAACAAGTTAGAGATAATGATGTAGTCACAGCAAGGTAAGCATTTTCTGTATACAAGACGTCAATTTAATGAATTTGTGAGATTATTAATAGTAATTAAGGTATGCAGAGGTTTACGAGATAAACAAATGTTCTGAGGTAACATGTGTACGTAACACGCGGTATATATTCCTGTTACACCTGTGGATGCCGTTCATATGCTAAGTCATTTATGTGTATTCAATTAAAAAAGATATTGAATTTATATTTTGACATTTATTCATGGTATTTTAAGTAATAAACAAATGGGTTTGACTTATTTACCAAAAATATAACGAGTTTGTTCAGTACCTTGGTTTCATCTATGTTCTGTTTTGCACTAATGCGCTAGGGATTATATCACTTCTAACTATTTAAAAATAGGAATTATGGAAAATAACTCTAATAACTATAAGGACATTATAGTATATTACATAATAATGTAATCTTTATGCACGAGTGTATTATTACGATCACGAGCTAGCGAGTGTTGTAATTTGCACGAGTGCGTAATAGATATATACCACCCTAGTTGTGTACTATGCTTTTTATACTCTTATAGAGTATAAAAAGAGTGACGTATGAGTAACACGTAACGACCACTCATTAAAATTCTTATGACCCTGGAACGTTTTATACACGTACCTAATATTGTAATGAACGATTCTATAATAATAAATTATTGTATAAATGTATTACAGGATTGTATGGCTTATTCCAATTACCACGTTAAAAGTTCGAAAAATTCGAACCAAAATAAATAGGACTAGTTGACTCCACTGGTTTTATTAGTTACCTTGAAATCAAACAAATTAATCTCACTTTTTATATGGTTAACGATGGAATGAAATTTTGTTTTATTAACAGAAGTTATAGCTCTAAAGTAATAATAAATGTAAATGTACTACAAACTGTTATTTAAAGGTGGTATATATTTTTGTATTTCAAACTTAAAATTTATTGAAAAATTTTTCAGTTTATAATAATGAACTATTTAACACTGAAGTAAATGACTTAGATCTTAGACTAGGGCTTAGATACAGATATGGGTTATAATGTTGCCATACTGCTTTCAGTATATTCTGTGCATTAAACTGTAGTGGCAGTTGAGACTTTATTTAACACAAAAAGTTACAGAACCAATGTATAATGAATAACAATATAAGTAATTAATGCACCAAAGGTAGGTAGATGCCTATTTAAAAAATAACTAGTCATAACTTGTATTATATAATCATCAAGGAAGGCGTTGCCTTCCTTGTCCTAACTTCGTTAGGGGTCGGGCGTCTAGCGGCGCCCCTAGGCTCGCTTCCGAGCAATCGAAACAACTTTAAAATGGCTTTTATCCGTCACTAATTAAATAAAAAGTGAACGAAATATTTAACTATAGAGAACGCATTTAATCTTAACGTAAGCGTAAGGTAAACCGTGGATGTGGAAGAACGAGGTATGTTTTATTCTAAAAGTGCAGATGCATGTTTTTGTAATAAAACACGTACATAAATTAAACAGATTATAAAGGTATTACGTGTATTCACCTCCAAACTTTTAAATTTAAGAACCGTTCTTAATTACGCTAAACACCTTATTTTCATAATTTTGGATGAATTAATTTCAATTCGGTTTCGATGCAGATTTAATTTTACCTTTTATAAATAGGAATTTGTTATCGATTTCGAGTACTAAAAAGGAACGTGCAGGTGTTAGTTTTGTAACGTGACACGTACCGAGATAAACAAACGAAATAAATTGATAAAAGAAATAAGTTACAAGCTTTTTAAAATGCACTAAAACGTAAAAATAAAAGTTATTACTTTTATCAATCATCATTTTATTTCTAAGCACATTATAAATTTAATATATGTATTTAAGCATTAAGACAAAATCTAGTTGAGTTCAATTCATCATGACCAAACCACTCAACTATCGCTTTTCAAGAATTTACAAGTTTTCGGTCCCTGCTCTGGCATTGGCAACACTTACAATACAGGAATCTACAAGTCTGTACCAATTTTGAAACCAACCGAAACAAGATGTCACAGGAGTTTTTAACTGCATATATAAGGAAGTTGACTTAAAACAATGCGTTATTTGCTACTAGACTTCGGCCGGTGCGAAATAAAATAGTTTTTTTTATTATTGTACAAAAGTTTTAAAAAGTGCTTGTGCAATTGCAAATTGTCCAGTGTGAGTGCGTTTGTCTTTTGTGAAGGTAAGTTTTTAATTTTCATTTTCAAAAATCGCGTACAAGTAGTACTAGAATTAGTAGTCCCAGGGTGATACATTTTTGGGAAAATTTTCAATCTTCATTCAATTTAGAAACTTTTATGTCTATGGTTTTATTTACGACAAATGTACCGTTTTCGAGATAAATGCTGAAAACTGTTCAAAAACATGGTCATTTTACGCTGTTTTTCTACTATTATTTTAATTTTCTATAGGTATACTGTTAAATGTGTCTCAAAACCGCACATTTGTCCTAAATAACACTGGAAACATAAAAGTTTCTAAATTGAATTAGGATTTTATTTTCGAATTATTAGGGGTTAGAAGCGTTGCAGTAAGCAAGGGGGCATCACCCTGTGGGTATTGTCATCGGTTAAATTGCTCTTAATATTGAGTTTTAGTTGCCTTGCCTAAAATGTATACCAAATTCAATTTATTATACAGGGTGTCCATCTATAAACTGACACATTTTAACTGCTTATAACTCGAAAACGATAAATGGTATCGATGTGCGGTTTTCACAGAACTTCATCATTTTTTAAATTTTTTTGACAGTGTTGCCAAGTTTTAAAATTTACCTGAAATAGGAGAAACAAAATTGACGATTTTCAAAGGCCGATTTTGCAAAAAACTTTAATGGGACACTCTGTATTTTTATAATTTACATCAAAGCCTATTTACTCTCCTTTACGAAAATGTTGTTAGTTTGCTTAATTTTTTTTTAATATACATGTTATACGGATTGATAATTGGTTTCAGAAACCAAAATGTCTGATGCTAAGAAAAACCCTCTGGAAGCCAATTTAAAAGCGGAGATTGAACAAGCAAACAGCTTCAAAACAGTCAGGTGCCCTGCAGAACTTTTTGAAAGAGGGTAGTCTCAACGCTCCCACTACCGATCAACATTTAAACAACGTACAGCACATGCACCTGGATACTGACTTTCCCGATATGAATCCCCCTTTGGACGCAAACGTCAGCATTGCTGAGCTAGTTAATTCACCTCAAACGAGTTTGTTGAGTAGTGATGCAGTTCCGTGCAGTTCCAAAATAAAAACTGCAAGTTGTGCAGACCTCAGAAAAACATTTAGAAGAGACTACAGTCCCAATTATCTCTTCTGACCCAGGATTATGGCCCGAAATCATGCGCGAAGCAGATAGAGTTTTTTTGGTTAAACGTGGTCCAGCTGCACCTTTGTATAATTTTGATTTTCCTTATGATGATCAACATAGAAGATTCTCACCAAAATATTACAAGAAAGCACTTAAAATGGAGAACAAGTTTTAAGAGAATGGGTGGTATATTCCTTATTTCAAAACGTCTTGTATTGTTTTCCATGTCGACTTTTGCTGCCCCATCTAGCACTAGCGCTCTTGGCCATCGAGGATTTAAAGACTGGAAGCATTTAGGAGACTCTTTAGCACATCATGAAAATGGTAAAACGCATATTGATTGTTTAAAATCATGGCTTGAATTAAAGCAACGGTTGAAAATGGGTAAAACAATAGATGCAGTTTCTCAGAGGCTCATTGATTCTGAGATAAATCACTGGTCCGAAGTTCTTTTACGCATTATATCAGTCGTTAGAATGCTAGGTGAGAGATCTCTAGCTTTTCGAGGAACAACAGATAAACTCTATGAACACAATAATGGAAACTTTTGAAGTTCATTCAGTTATTGGCTGAGTTTGATCCAAAAATGGAGGAACACGTTCGCAGGGTTCTTAATAAAGAAGAAATCAAAGCTACATATCTAGGAAAACTATACAAAATGAAATAATTGATTTGTTGCATGACAATATAAAGCGCCACATCATTGAACAAGTTCAAAAGGCCAAGTATTATTCTGTGATTCTCGACTGTACTCCCGATGCAAGTAAAGTCGAACAGATGACATTTATGGCAAGATATGTTTCCATAGAAGAATCAGAGTCTGAAGTTCAAGTGATAATCAATGAAAACTTTTGGGTTTTCTACCCATTGAGAGATCAAAAGCTGCGGAATTGTCGGAGGTTTTAGTAGAAGAGCTAGAGAAAATGAGCTTAAAGTAGAGAACATGCGCGGTCAAGGGTACGACAATGGTTCCAATATGAGAGGAGAAAAATCGGAGTGCAAACAAGAATCAGAAATATAAACCCCAGAGCATTTTATGTTCCATGCAGCAGTCATTCGCTAAACTTGGTTGTAAACGATATGGCAAAATCCTCGTTTGAGGCTGCAAACTTCTTCAATATTGTTCAAAAGTTATATACATTTTTGCTTCGTCAACTTTTCGTTGGGCAATATTACTTAAATATATTGATAGTTATACCCTAAAACCATTAAGTGATACGCGATGGGAAAGTCGAGTAGACTCATTAAAAGCTCTGCGATTTCAAATTGGACCAATTTACGATGCTTTGTACAGTATTTATGAAGATCCAGAAATCGATAATATGATTAGAGACGAGGCTAGCGGATTATTAAATAATTTGAAGCAGTTCAAATTTATATGCTCTATTGTGATTTGGTACAAAATTTTGAGTCGCATTAATCCCATCAGCAAACTTTTGCAAACCGTACATTTTGATATATCACAAGCTATTGATACGCTTAACAACTGTAAACTCTTCTTTGAAAATCTGAGATCAGATGAAGCTTTTGAAAGCATCATTTTAGAAGCAACCGAGCTTGCTTCAGAGGTGGACGTGGAAGCTAATTTCGAAGCCACCACACCACGTCATCGTATCAGAAACAAAACACGAAACGTTTTGTATGAGGGCCCGGATGAACCCGTTCAAGACCTCAAACAAAAATATAAAATAGAACTTTCTTTCACACTGTAGATCAAGCAATAAATGCCTTGAAACCAGATATAATTTGCTAAATACCCACAGTAATTATTTCAGCTTTTGTATAATATTTTTGGTTTAAAAGACATGCGCAGAAATGAGCTACTGGCTTATTGCAAAGATTTGGAAGTAGTTTTAACTGATGGAAATTCAAGCGATCTTAACGCCCTGGAACTGGCCGATGAAATAAGCATTGTTTCGTCATTATTAACAAAAAGGAAACCCCGTTGAAGTCCTCAAGTTTATCGCTACACTTAAACTTGCACCAAACCTCAGTATAGCATTAAGAATCCTACTTACATTGCCAGTCACTGTGGCTTCAGGGAAAGAAGCTTTTCAAAACTAAAAATAATAAAAATTATCTCAGAACGATGCAGACGCAAAATCGTCTCAATGGATTGGCAATGATAGCTATAGAACCCCAAATTAGTGACAAATTAGACTTGAAATCACTGGTTCGTGAGTTTGCCGAAAGAAAAGTTAGAAAAAGGCATTCTAAATACTTTGGTTAGTTAGCATTCATTTATATTATAGGATATTAGTAAGCATTAGTTCATTTTAATTTTTGTTATTTTATTTTACCTTAGTGGTAAATTGCTTATCTGTTACATACCTGTTACCTAATGATCGAGTTTTCAATAAAATGTTTTTTTTTATTTAATTTTTTTCAACGTTTTCTTGACTTTATGTTATGGGAGCATGCGATTTACTTTAATAAACGGAGAGGGGGGCGCCAAATTCAAGTTTTGCCCGGAGCGCCAAAATGTCTAGGGCCGGCCCTGCACACAGTAAAAGATTGCCTTGAGTGTGACTTGAACCCATGACCACTACTTATCTAGAGTAGCGCTCTTACCATCTGAGCTATCTAGGAAGCTAGTTCCACTCGATTCAATCCTAAACTGTATGTACCCTGCTAGTTTTGGTGTTACATAATTCATTATATATATATATATATATATATATATATATATATATATATATATATATATATATATATATATATATATATAATATATATATATTAATTAACCACTCGCTTTTTGGTAAGGTTTCTGTAAGCTTGAATTTTCCAAGTTTCGTACAGACCTACAAAACTGGAATACAGAATAGTTGCTTTTTAGGCAGGTAATTAATATAAATTAAAGAGAGAATATAATCTAGTGTTTTAATAATTGACAAATTAAAAACTGTTATTACTTTATCATTATTGAACTTAGATTCAACTAGATTATATTCTCTCTTTAATTTATATTAATTACCTGCCAAAAAAGCAACTATTCTATATTTCAGTCTTGTGGGTCAGTACGAAACTTGGAAAATTAAACAGACACCTGCACAAAAGTGATTGTTACATTATATATATATATATATATATATATATATATATATATATATATATATATATATATATATATATATATATATATATATATATATATATATATATATATATAAAACACACATGTGTCTCTTGAATTTCTGGACATAGAATTCCCATGTTAAAATAAACTATTGTAAATATTGGCTCTAATTATTTTACAGTAAAATGTCAAATGTAAAACTTCTTAAGGAAAAAAGGCTGCTTCTTATGTTACAATTGCATTTACGTTTGGTTCATCCGTTTTCGAGAAATTTAGGAAAAACTTAAGGGCTTTTTCGTAACTGGTCAAGGTTGCTTTGCTTTAGACAGACAATGCTAACAATAATTATTAATTGTCATTGTAAGTCATTCATTGTTCAAAAACAATTCATTCATCATTAAAACTTTATTTGGGACAGATTATTACTTATTATTGTATTTATCCTGACACTTACATGGCTTATTAACGTTACCGGTTACGAAAAAGCCCTTAAGTTTTTCCTAATTTTCTCGAAAACGGATGAACCAAATGTAAATGCAATTGTAACATAGGAAGCAGCCTTTTTCCTTAAGAAGTTTTACATTTGATATTTTACTGTAAAATAATTAGGGGAGCCAATATTTACAATAGTTTATTTTAACATGGGAATTCCCTATGTCCAGAAATTCAAGAGACACAGTGTATATAAGAATTATATAACATCAAAACTAGTAGGGTACATACAGTTTAGGATTGAATCGAGTGGAACTAGCTCCCTTGATAGCTCAGATAGGTAAGTAGTGTGTTCAAGCCTCACTCGTGGCAAGTTTTTTTGATAGTGAATTTTTATTTTTGCAGCAAGAAAAATCAGGTTACTGATTTTTCTTGATGGATGTGGATTCTGACAATTTGCTGTTGTTTTTTTTTTACTGGCTGCTTTGTTTACCACCAGCATGGACTAATCATAATTAAGCTAATTAATTATAGCTATTACCACAGATGATTCACATCTGTTGTACTACTATCCTCAAACATGAATATTATTGAATTATAATTCTCACTAAAATTCTATACTTATCATTAATATAGTAATCACAGCTTCAATATAGTGAGAGTGTAATGTCTGTTGTGAACCAGAATACACTTACAAACAAACCATCTGTCAAATCAATAATATCTATGCCTTTAAGACAAAATATTAATTAGTCAAATAATTTAACAAATGAACTTTTTTTAGTTTTTACACTTATGTAGTTTATTGGTGATGAAACTGAAAATTGTTAAATGGAATCTTGATCAATGTTAACTTAATCTTACTATGAAGAACGTTGTTTTCAAACATAAACAAAATAAAATAAAAATAATAAAAAATAAAATTTCCAAACAACTACAGAATTCATCTACAACAATCTACTGCAGTAAAGATAAATTTAAATTAAGTTTTTTAGAATATGGACAGGTTTGTTTCAGTTAAATTTACTTTTCATATACTACCGCTGTAACACAGTCGTAAATTAGGTTGCCTATACATGCAAAAACAAAATGTGATAATTGTAAAAAGTTGATATTTAGTTAAATACATTTTGACCTTTTATTTTCCCATTTTTAATACTTTATTTTATTTCATATGGAAATATATCAAAATCTGAAATTATTATTAATACCTTTACATAAACTGTTTCAATTAGTTTCACTTTTTATATACTACCATAGTAACGCAGAAGTAAATTAAGTTGCCTTTTCATTCGGAAATTGATTGAAAATGTTTGTAAAACGACTTCCACAAAACAAACTTTTTGTGACTTCTTCCTAGTCATGATCTAAACCATGTGTTAGTACTGACAGCACACGTTAATCAAAAAGTTCTCAAATATTGTGGTATTTTTATATTATTTAACTTTTTTGACAAAGTTGAAAGCCCATTCCAGTATTCTTCTACTTTCTGTTTCGATGTCTTTGTTTCCTTCTCCTATCTGCATTTTTGGTCCTAGGTATGTTGTTTACATTCATTTTTAGTCCGATGTTTCATAAAGCTCCTTCCAGCTCCCCGAATAGAATTATATCATATCGTTCGTAAATCTCAAAGTTGAAGCACGATTTTCGTTGATATTTATGTTTTTATCAGTCCAGTTTATTTCTAGTAAAATGCATTCTACCGCCTACGTGAAAATTTACGGGATACTGTATCCCCATACTTTATTCCTTTACTTCTGTTTCTTCTATGTTTTCGTGATTTTTCATTTTCGCTCAATCGACGTGCGCGACGCATGTGTGTGTGTGTGTGTGTGTGTGTGTGTGTGTGTGTGTGTGTGTGTGTGGTGTGTGCGTGTGTGCGTGTCGTCTGTGGCGTGCGCGTGGCGTGCGCGTGGCGTGCGCGTGCGTGCGCGTGTGCGGTGCGTGTCAGTGCGTTGCGTGTGCGTGCGGTGCTTGTGCGTGTGCATGTGTGCGTGTGCGTGTGCGTGTGCGTGTGCGTGTGCGTGTGCGTGTGCGTTTGCGTTCGCGTGCGCGTGTGCGTGTGCGTGTGCGCGTGCGCGTGCGAGTGCGCGTGCGTGTGGGTGGGTGGGTGCGTGCGTGCGTGTGTGTCTTTGAATTATTTGGAAAGATATGAAACTTTTGACAGATTCAGGGTTCTATAACAATCGGTGATGACCTCTGCGAATTTTCAAACCTCAACAATTTGCTTATTTCAAATAGAATCCCTAATTTTTATACAATTTTCGGATTTATCGTCAAACTTTAAGGTCAGTTTATGTAAGGTGCCCTATCTTTATAATTTCCCGAATTATTCGGCAAAATCTAAAGAATTATTTAATTTCTATTTTGATCAAGTCAACCGGCTATGTATATGAAAAAAAGACCGTTTGTTTATTCCTATACCTACGTTTTTTTCCGAAAATATCATAAATGTCATAGTTGCTTGTAAGGGACACGTAGTAGGTATTACACTGTACGTTCGTTATTTTTTATTTTTTTCCAATCCAAAAACATATTTTTTAAATATCTCTTACACAATTTTTAAAGTTGTTCATTATTATCCACTTGGTGAGTACTTACGAACTCGTTTTGCATATTTCATTCTTATCTCATATTAATGTTTGTAGTTAACTAAATACAGATGAATTTCGAAAGAACGGAACTCGTTGGCGTGATCTTTGTTCTGCTGATCAAAATTGTTTGCTAACTCAAAGGGTGTATGCCCAAAAATATCCCGACAGAAGACAACCCTCAGTTAGAAGTTTAGATAAACTTAAAGAAAGGTTTATTAGAACAGGCAATGCGAATTATGAAAAATGTGAAAGGGCTAAAGAAGACAAGCGACGAAGACCAATTGAAAGTTTCGTTGTCTGTAATTTCGGAGCCTTTTACCAGTTCGGCAACACTATTCAAGGAAACCGATATACCGTTCGTAACATTTTAAAGAGGAATAAGTATCATGACTACAGTATATCCTTTCATCAAGAACTGTTGGGTCCTGATTTGCAGAGAACATTTTGCCGATGGGATCAATATTTCGGGGGTTGTAGAGGTTTTTTTTAAATTAAAATACGTAAAAACGTAGCTTATTAGGTTTCCTTAAAGCTCCAGAATACCGATTCCGAAATTCGCAGAGGACAAGGGTACATCACCGATTTTTGTGGAACCCCGCAGCTATCAACATTTTCATATTTTTCCAAATAATTCAATAACTGTAAACTTTTAAGATTAAACATCTTGTATAAATTAACCTTAAAATTTTACGATAAATACAAATATGGGAGAAATTAGGGAGTTCTATTTTAAAAAAAAATTTGTTACTACCACACTTTTTTGAGAAAATACGCACCAAAATCTTCGATAGGAAACATTTCCTTCTAAAACTCATATTTACTGAGATATGGCTCTTTGACGCACTAATGAGCAACACTGTATGTACTTATTTTCGCGTACCTATGAGGATTTTTATTGTTTATAAATACGATCCTTTGAGGCCTACATAAGCACCATTGGGACAGTGTTCAAAGGTCGATACGTAAATTGTGCACCTTTGAGGACAATCACCACTCCAAAACCAAAGTACGGTATATTCCTTATAAAATGTGACTTTTGAAGACCTTGAAGATGAATCATCACTGCACATTATAAAATAAGTGATCTGTTCTTTAGGTAAACTTAACCTTAAGCAGATTTCCCTTATTTTATTCTCACCGCATACGCAAGCAAAGTTAATAATTATAGATTTGTACGTTTTCCGAAGTTTGCTATGGCCTCTCCCTCTCCCTCTCCCTCTCCCTCTCCTCTCCTCTCCCTCTCCTCTTCTTTTCTCCCTCTCCTCTCCCTCTCCTCTTCCCTCTCCTCTCCCTCTCCCTCTTTCCCTCTCCTCTCCCTCTCCTCTCCTTCTCCTCTCCCTTCCCTCTTCTTCTCCCTCTTCTCCTCTCCCTCTCCCTTTCTTCCTCTCCTTCTCCCTCTCCTCTCCCTCTCCTCTCCTCTCCCTCTCCCTCTCCCTCTCCTCTCCCTCTCCTCTCCCTCTCCTCTCCTCTCCCCTCCTCTCCTTCCTCTCCCTCTCTCCTTTCCTCTCCTCTCCTCTCCTCTCCCTCTCCCTCTCCTCTCCCTCTCTCCTCTCCTCTCCCTCTTTTCCTCTCCCTCTCCTCTTTTTTTTCCTTTTTCTCCCTTTCTTTTTTTCTTCTTCCTTTTCCCTTTTTTTTCTCCTTTCTCCTTTTTTTTTCTTTTTTTTTTTTTTTTTCCCTCTCCCTCTTCTCCTCTTCTTCTCCTTCTTTTTTTTCTCCTTTTTTTTTTTCTCTCCCTCTCCTCTCCCTCTTTCCTTTTTTTTTTTTTTCTCCTCTTCTCTTTTTTTCTTCTCCTCTTTTTCTTCTTCTTTTCTCTTTCTCCTTCCTCTCCTCTTTTTTCTCCCTTTTCTCCTTATTTGATCTAAAATTAACTCCTCGAACATTGGTGGCGGATCGAGGACCGGCAAACAGAGGAGCATTTAATTTACTGGAATCTACAAAAAAACATTTTTCTACGTAGAAAACCACAAAATTTATACTATATTTGACACTCCCCATTTATTAAAGTCCCTTAGAAACAACTTAATGAATAAAGAAATAAAATTTCTTTATAAAACAGTGAAGTGTCGGACATATTGAAAACCTACGAATTGAACTTATAAAAACTACGTCGACTCGAGCACTGCCTGAAATAACCAATAAACATCTAAATCCCACTAACGTTCAAAAATGCGTGTTTTGTATGCATGTCATTCAACTAACACTGCTATTGGATCTGTTACTCATATTAAACAACTGAAAACTGAGACTAGTTTAAACACAGTAAGTTTCATTGAAAAATTGGATAATAATCTTGATGCTTTAAATAGCCGTCACCTCATCGATTCGAATATATTCAGGCGACCGATTAAAGACGATAGTGTAGCTTTTAGAACCCTTAAAGAATCGTTAGTTTTTTTTTAATTCATTGCATTTTTGAACGCTTGATGATGGTTCATTTCTTCTATTTTTTTTTGTTAGTATGCTCATGCTTATGGTTATTATTTACTTATTTATAGCATATATATATATATATATATATATATATATATATATATACATATATATATATATATATATATATATATATATCTTATTCGTAGACTGTTCAGGAGTCCTTCTCCCCTTCAGCCCTGGTCAATCCATGTTCGTTTTTGTTGCGATGTTTTGTGTTATTGTATAGTTTACAATCATGTGCTTATCTTTGATGTAAAGGAAAAGAAAAAAGATTTATTTATTTAATATTTAATAATGCGTTTATTGGCTTAAGTGTGTGTGTTGTTTAGTGGGGTGTAGCGTGCTTAGTGTGATTATTAGATTCGTCGTCCGGTTTCTTCCTAGGTCGTCATCGAATAGACGGGGGGATGCGGAGGGCATATGGGATGTTGTCTAGGGATTCTTCTATCTCCTCGGGGAGGTCGTCAAGGAATTGTGTAAGGATCGTGGGGGATGCTTGAATTTTATTTTAGGTTTTCTTCGTGGGAATTGGGGAAAACGGTAGTTGTAGGGTGTGGTAAGGATCTCTTTGGTAGGGATAGTGTTGCCGAAGATTCATTTATGTGCAAAGTTTTTCTGTATTATTTGGATTCTGTGTGTGATGGTTGGTTTGTTTGCTGTGTTGTGTTGTGATGTCGCTAGGGTACCTGAGAGGTAACCTATGTATGCGTCTGAGTATTCTGCGTTTACAGGAAGCAATAGAGGGAACAGGGCGAATATATATGTTTTGTAAGTGGTTGTAGTGTTTTGGGGTGGCAACCTCTGGTTCTACCCCGGAAGGCGCCCAGTAGGTTTGCGCGGTTTCTTATCCTGTTAAGTGTTATTTGTACATCAGGGAGACAATTGAGGGTTCTAGTAAATAGGATTCCTAGGTAGGTGACTTCTTTTTGGAGTGGGAGTCTTTCTTGGTTTAGGGTGAGGGAAACATTTCTGGAGGCAAGGTTTGGAAACTCATCTTCGGTGTAATTAGGATGTCGGAAGAGGATTGTTTGGGTCTTTGTGGGATTGACGGAGACTCTCCACCTGTTCGCCCAGTTGGAGAAATTCCGAAGGGTTTTTAATATGAGGCGGGAGACCGTTTCGATATTCAGATTAACCGTCCACCCTGTCAAATGCTTGCTTAATGTCCAGAAACACAGCCAGATTGCATTACTTGTGATTGAATGCTCTGGTGGTCTCTGTAAGCAGCTTCAACAAGGGATTTTTTCAATACGGTAGGTACTGCAAGTGTGAAAACATCGCACATTACCTTTAGTTTCATAAAGTCCGCGAGTACACGATGCCGCCACTTCTCGATGCTGCAACTTGTGGCCGAGGGAAGGAGAAAATACTCTTAAATAAAGAAAGATGTACTTTACATTTATCAACACAGCAGTGGCGCCTCTTCTCAATATACAGGTGAGGTATGGAAAAATATTATCGCCAGTCTGACTTATAATAAGTAAAACAAAGAGAGTACAATCAGTTCACGTGCTAAGTAAGATATAGTACACAACAAACTAAAAGCGCTGATGCCATACATGCGTCTTTTGAGTAGGCTAGTATCAATGACACACTTAATTGCTACCGTCAACGAGAATTGAAAATCAGTGTTTTTGCAATTCCGACACAATACGCATGTATTCCACTGAAGAAAAAATACAGATTATGAAGTGGTATTATTCAGGTAGCACTGCACAAGAAATAATGGGCAGGTTTTCTTTTTCCTTTGAACACAGGCCAATTTCATCAGAAAGTACGATTATGCGGACTGTTTGTAAATTTGAAAGATGTGGATGTTTAAATAATTGTATAAAATTCAGTATGATGGTAATGATGGTGAGCAGTCTGGCGTAACATAAACGAAGAGAAATTGCAGTGTGTAGTTTAGCAGAAACTAATTTCCCGTGCAATAGTACAAACATTTCTGAAGAAATGAGTATTGAACTAAGAACAGTTCACAATACCTTGAAAAGGAATAAATACCGTTGCTATAAGTTGCAAACTACACAAGAAATTTTTTCAGAAGATCATCAAAAGCGTATGGAATTTTGTGAAGATATGATGAATCGGGCTAATGAAAACGAAAGATTTATTGAAAATATTTTATTTGCCGAGGAGTGCTCTTTTAACTTACATGGCCATCACAATCCGTCTGTCGCTGTTGATTGCTTTCGGGAAAACAAACACATTATTATTCCTTACCGGACACAATACCCCCAAAAAGTTAATGTCTGGGCAGGAATTTTAGGCAATTCCATAATTGGTCCATTTTTTATCAACAGAAACTTGAATGCGGACAAACATTGAGAACTGTTGAGAAACCAGATAGTTTTCGGTGTTCAACGCCTCAATATAGATTTTGATGACATTTGGTATCAAGAAGATGGCTGATCTGCTCATACTACAATAAGACATCAACAGTTTTTGGAAACTACGTTCCTAACCATATTATTAGTGGAAAAGGTACTATTAAACATTCTCCTCGCTCACCTGATATCGCCCCGAACCACTTTTTTGTTTGGGGATACGTATCCCAGCAAATTTATGGGCACAGGCACGGACGTGCTAACAATTTTGAGGAACTTCGTGTCAAAATTACAGATTCTTCAAATAACATCACCCAAGAAATGTTAGAAAACACCCGAACTGAATTTTATCACAGATTGGGTTACTGCCTTGCGAAAGGTGGAGGTCTTTTCGTTAATCTTATAAAATAGAGTTTTGAAAAAAGGGTATTCTGTTCATTTTTAATAATAGTTGGTTTTTCAATAAGAATTATAATGCTAAAGTTAAACCTTAAACTTAAATTATACTATCAATGTAAATGTTCTTGTTTGTAGCTCTCGTAAGTTTCTTCTTGGTTAATCTTACGAGTAGTAATCGAACCGTCATAAATTCACAATTACAATAAACTTCGATGTTTGAGGTATTATCATTTAATGTTTAAGTGTATTTACTTAATAGCTTCAAAGTAGACGCGACTTTTCATCATCATCTTTGCTTTGGTTTCGTTAGAAATGTTGAAGCTAGATTGAAGTAGTTCACATTTTGTGCCTACATGCAAATATGTACAAGTGGCAACATCGGTAAAGTTATGTCTCTCTCACACTCGTATAATGACTATTGGGTTTCTTTCTAGCTTATTATAAGTCAGACCTGCAATAATGTTTTTCCATACTTGCATACCCAATATACACTCAATGCTAAAATATTAATATTGAAATCTCTCGCTATAAAAATATGGGAATACTTAAACGCTACGATGTGTAAAATATATTCTAATTGTTCATAAAAGGTATTAAGATCACCTTTTGGAGGTCGGTAAATTAAAACAACACATATATTAGATACGACTTGAACACCACAACATTCAAAGTACATTTCTACACTGTGATTATCTATGTTTTCTAATATTTTATAATTCAACTGATTATTCACAAAACTTATTGATCCTCCATGTTTGTGATAATCACGGGCATAAAATGAAGCGAGTGCAAATCCGGTTATTGCCATCATGCCAATTTGATTCTCTGACCAGTAAACATAAAACGGAAATTTTGTCATTACCATTAATTATTACATAAAAATATTTAAAAGTTATCTATATCTAAGAAGGAGTCCACATCTTCGTCGTCGAAATTCACTAAAAATTCTTTTTTTGTGTCACTTGGAGCCCATGACCATCTACTTCCTTAATTTCTTCGAAGGTGTACTACTTAGGCTCTGTACCATCTAAGGAGACTTCATGAAGCTGTGTAAGATTTGAATAGTTGATGTATCGAGTGTCAATTTCGTAGTCTAAAGAGTAATGATTTTTTATACATTGTAAAAGTATTAACAAGATTCACTATTTGTGTACATAGCTCGTTTTTCCCTCTTTTATTTAAGTGCACTGTGTGCTTACTGAAGTGCTCATTTCCTAGATACTTATTAATAGCGGGAAATCGGATGCTTTTAACTTTCATTATTTGGGAAAACATTTGCTGGTTAAATTTTAAAATTAGATTGTTTAATACTGGCCTGTTATAAACAAAAGGTACACTAATAAATATTACATTACTTTTATAACTAAGCTTTACACAATTTTCGATCGATGAACTGCAATAATTTAGTGGACGTCCTTGTAATATATCATTACAGCCGGGGCGATGATAAATACAAAATATTTTTTGGTAAACTTTGTTGTCAGTTGGCTTATATATTACTTCACACTTTCCATAATTATAATTGCATTTGGCTTATAAAATGCTTGCACATTATATGACCCCGGGCGGCATACGAAAGGGGGCGGCGCGGCGGGCAGCAAGCATCACGATTTTTTCAATTGAAAATAAAAAGCGAAAGGATGCGAAAGAGAGAAGGCGAGATGAAGTCGAGAACTGCCGAAGTGCTAGCGACCCGGTCGGCCGGCGCAAGGGCGGTACAGAGTTTTCCCGAACGCGGACGAACCAACAAGCGACAACGAGTACTTCGTTATTCATACACTTCTTATTTTCATTACGCACGCGAACACGAAGACTTTCAGAATGTAATTAAACTACTACAAGGTAATTCGTAGTAAGACTTTGAAGGTTTCAAGTGTAGTGTAAAGTACGAATAGTGAATAATTTTGTTACTGTAAATACCTACTTACCATTTATTAGTAGTTTGGTGTTTGTTTGAAACAAATAAAAATACTTGTTTTATACCTACTCTCTTCGGGAACATCATCTAATAAGTACATAGGAGTAAAGGTAAGCAGATAAACATTTTAATTGTTTTCGAAAAAGGGAAAGTATTTAGAATATACGGAAGTGCTCGAATGGTATTTGAAGATAAAAAAATACAAACTGACAATTTTAATACTTTTGATTGACGTTTGAAAAATGTCATTTTTTTATTATTTACGTCAGCTGTCATTTTCTATTAAATCTGTCCAATCGTAAAACTAAACACCACATTGAATAAACAATATTGGAGAGAAGCAATTGGTCAATTGGCAATGAACTACTTACTACAAAGTATATTCGAGAAACACCATCACAATTGGCTAGTTTTTTAAAATACGTAAATATCATTGGCTTATTACACATTGAGTGATATAATCGTATACCTACTTACTTAAACCTTAAACTATGTTTTTTAAACCTAGTCAGTAAAATGACATTAGCTTAGCAGTATTGCAATTTTTTGGTCAGCTGTAAATAAATAGTGATGTAGTATAATCGACTGATATTTAAATTGACTCGACATCTGACAGATTTATTTATAAATCTTCTGCGCCATTTATTTATTAACCCCTTATTGCATGGCATCCCATATACGCACAGTTGACTTTACAAAAAACATTTTGTGTTTTTAGAGCATTTTCATTAAATTACTATAGAATTGGAATTAAGAGAAGTGATAAAAAACTAAAACACGTTTTTAAACCTAAGAATAATATATTCTTTTAGGCTCAGTAAATCATTATAAAAAATGATTACGTTTTCTATTCTTTTAAAGCACATCTCTAATTAAAAATGAAAAGGGCAAAAGAAAGTGGAGCATGTTGTCGGAATAAGAAGAAAGCAAAGATGGAGAATGTACGCCAGCTTCCCCAGAGTCTACGCCAGGCCCTTCGGATGTGAGTTCTTTAAAGACTAGTGATGTTCGAAAACAAGAAATAGCTCAAATAGGGCAAATACCCGATACCAACGACTCGCAACCTTTGATTGATAGTGCGAATTTGTCAGATTCAAATACTTTTGCTGCGACTGCTGAAATTTCGACACCGCAACAAAATATAACCAATTTTGATAACAACGACATTGGAAAATGACCTAAAGGTCTAAATTCGAACATGAAGTTGCCATTGATACAGAGAGGGCCTGAAGTCGCTCAACACATGAATACAGATTTCTCTGAAAAGTCAACAGTATCACGCACGATTCAGTCAGACACGGAATCTACAAAATCAAAATTAATATCGAGATGGCTGACTAACGATTGGTTTTACCGCACATTGCCAAACGGCGAAAAAGTGTTACGCTCTTGGATGCATATTCTCCTTCGGAAGCTTCATTGTTTTGCTTCTATTGCCGTTTATTTGGAAACGCCAATTCATCTAATGCATCAAAATTTTGCTCTTCCGACGGGTTTAATACTTGGTGGAAATTGAATCCCAAGGTAGCCAATCATGAATCAAGTGCACATGGAACATTTTTTAAATGGAAGGAGTTAGAAAATAGGCTTCGAAAAGGACAAACAATCGATAAAAAGATATATTGGCAAAGGAAACCAAAAGATTGCGTGAAATTCTGATCAAAATGTTTGATATTACACAGTTTCTGGCAAAACAAAATTTGGCGTTACATGGCCACAAGGAAGATGACACTAGTACTAACAGAGGTAACTTTTTCGAATTGGTGCATCTGCTGGCAAAGTACGATCCTATTCTCAGAGAGCATTTGGTAAGGATAAAAATGGGCCAAAACATGTCTCTTATTTATATGTCACCTCAAATTCAAAACGAGTTGATAGAAATTTTAAGAAAAGAAGTTCGCCAAGTAATTTTAGCTCGTAAAAGGTCAAATATTATTCCATGATTTTTGACAGCACCCCGGACATTTCCCATATAGATCAAACGAGCGATACGTGATAATTGAAAACCAGGAGGTTAGAGTTGAGGAATCTTTTATAGATTTCATTGAAACTAAAACCAAAACTGCGGAAGGTATTAGTGACATTATAGTAAGTAAACTTAAGGCTGACGTGCTTAATATCATGAATTGTAGAGGGCAAACTTACGATAACGCTGCCACGATGGCTGGATGCCACACAGGTGTGCAACAGCGGATAAAGGATATCAACCCCTATGCCGAATTTATTCCTTGCTCAAACCATTCACTAAACCTAGTTTGCCTACATGCAGCTGCAGTGGAGGTAAATTCGGTGACTTTCTTTGGCACGCTAGAACGGTGCTACGCTTTTTTTTCTACGTCAACGCGCCGGTGGGAAGTTCTTACAGCCACAGGAAAAAGTTTGAAAAGAGTCCAGGACACACGTTGGAGCGCTAGAGGTGATGCTGTAAATTCCATTAGACATCATTACAAAGAAACTTTAACTGCACTGGAAAAACTGACGGAAACGAATGATGAAATCTTGAACACACGGACGGATGCAGGAAGTTTATTAGTCGCTATGAAATCATTTTCATTTTTATGTTACTTAGGCTTCTGGCAACCGGTACTGCGTGAAGTTAATGATACGCAAAAGTATTTGCAAACAGAGGCACTAAACATACATCAGTGTGCTCAGAAAATAAGTGCTTTACAGACTGTATTAGAAGAAAAGCGAGAGGAGTTTGTGGACGACGCTCTACTATATGGCAAAAGTTTATGTGAAGAGCTTGGAATTTCTTTTGAACCTCCAAGACGAATCAGAAGGAGGCATATTTTTGGCGACTGAAGTGTAGGTGTTGGGTTATCGTACCTGGACGAATTGAGGCGAACAATGTTTACTTCTGTAGATAGAGTAACTGCTGAAATTCATGATCGATTCCAACAGCTGCAAAATCTAGCGCAAAAATATGCCTTTTTAATGCCTGCAGTGACGTTGGGCTTACCAAACATTGTCATAATGTTGAGGATTTTTTTAACATCTGCCGTTAGTAATGCCACTTGCGAGAGAAGCTTCTCAAAACTAAAGTTATTTAAAAATTATCTGAGATCGACTATGTCTACGTTGAGACTATCAAATTTAGCTATTCTGGCTATTGAACATGAGGTACAGTTTGATATTGACGATTGTGTAAAAGAGTACATTTTTAGTCCAATTTTTTTTAATTTGATCTGATCTAGAAGTAAAAGAAATAAAATGATGGTGGCGCTAGTTGGCTCTTGTCTCCCCCTTAAGTATAACTTGTGATGTATTAAGATCCTATTATACACTCAATTGGCAAATAAATACTTGAATACTTGTTATTATTATTTATTGTTGTATGTATCTAGTGTCAAGTTAATAAAACAATAGAGTTATGCCTTGTAAACATTCTGACATCTTATAAGATAAGCTTCCTGTGGGTTTCTTGCGCCATTTCTTCACATAGATATATGATATGTTCCTTCGATCCTTCCGAAGCAGTGGTAGTTTATCTTGACTTTCAATAAGTTGTCCAATATAGGGGAGAAGGGGGCAGGTCCGGACATGGGGCACCTCCGGACAATTCAAATTTACCGCCAATAAATAATACTAGATTGCCAATCCCTGGCAATCACATTTGTGCACCGTTTAAAATAGTGAACAGCAGGTCATGTGCCGTAAAAGTGAAAATTAAAACGTTATATGCCAAAGTGTTGAATACTGACTTTGATATAAGGTTGACGTGTAGTAGTAAGGTCCTGCACTCGAAGTTTTGAAACTCAGGTAAGAATTAATAGTTTCACTAGAAAGAGGGCTGATTTTCATGTACCTAACCTCACAAAACTTTAACGGGCCCACGTGTATGTAGATGTTGTAGGAGTAAAACGCAATTATGTGCAACTGGGGCAGGTCCGGACAATTGATGTGGGGCAGGTTCGGACACTGTCCGTAACTGCCCCAGCTACACTTTCTGAAAGTATCCCATTGACTCTTGCAGTTTGTTGCTTCATTTGTTTATGACTTTGAGTAACACCTGATGACGATCGCTATAAATACTTCTTTTTAGTTTGCAGGATGGTGCGAACATACAAAAAACGTCCCATCCGACCAGAAATTCCGAGCAACGTCTTGAAAATGCAGTACGAAATGTTATCAGCAAGACTATGTCTTTAAGAGCTGCTGCTATTACATTTAATATACCAAAATCTACTCTGTTCGATAGTGTCGTCAAAGCTAAAAACAGTCGGAACGATAATGCCAGTGATTCAGGCAATGAGGGCGACGATGCAACAGAAGAGACCACTATATCAAAATATGCCACACGGCAAGTTTTTTCGCAAATGAAGAAGTTGAGTTGGAGTTGTATCTGAAACAGTCTTCAAAAATATGTTACGGTTTGACATATAAACTCTGCCGTGAGTTGGCTTTTGAATGCGCTATTAAGTTGAATAAGAAATTTCCGAAAATTGGGAGATTAACAAAAAGCAGGCATTGACTGGATGCAATCTTTCATGAAGCGTCATCCAAGGCTTTCTAACCGCAAACCCGAAAACACCAGCATAGCAAGAGCTTCAGCTTAACAGAGTTAATGTGGAAGAATTCTTCAATAATTATACGGAAGTGCAGGCTAAATATAATTTTCACCTAACCGCATATGGAATATAGACGAAACGGGTGTTACAACAGTTCTTCAAGCACCCAGGGTTATAGCAGAAAGAGGTTCCAAAGCAGTCACAGTGTGTATCTGCCGAACGGGGATCTCTAGTCACAATGTGCGGAATAATTTCAGCTGCTGGTGGCTCAATTCCACCTCTTTACATCTTCCTCGTATAAGAATGAAGGATCAGTTTTGTACGGCGCTGTTCCAGGAGCCGTTGGATTTGCTGAGAAATCTGGATGGATGTCTGCAAATACTTTTATAAAATTATTGGAGCATATAAAAAATCATACGAATTGCAACCCCTTGAATAAGATTCTGATTATGATGGATAATCACGTCTCTTTAAAAGCTATTTTATATGCAAGAGAGCACGGGATTGTATTGCTGTCTTTCCCTCCGCATTGCACACATATGATGCAACTCCTGGACAAAGCAGTGTTTGCTCCCTTTAAATCCAAGTGTAAGGCATCTTTTAACGATTTCATACTGTCAAACCCTGGTAAACCGATTACCATTTATGATGTTGCTAAATTGACAGCTCTGCCATATCTGCAAACCTTCACTCCTTGTAACATAATTAGTAGTTTCAAGAACACTGGGTTATGGCCTATTAACTCATTAATATATACAGACGATGATTTCTGCGCCTCGTTCGCTACAGATCGTCCTGTCATTGAAAACGGCGATGATTTCTCTTCTACAAACATTATTGATACAAGCATTATTGTTACTTCCAATTTTGATAATGAAGTGCAAAGTTCACCTGAAAGTCACGGTGTAGAAGCAATGGTGAGAGATATTTTGAAACAAACTATAGATGAAGCTACTAAACCCAAGATTAAAATACTATCTATTTCAACTATTGTAAAACCATGCGATGTAAAGCCATTACCTAAAGCTTGCCCCAGAAAACCAAGAGAAAGTCTACAGTAGGAAAATCAAGAGTCTACACCAGCACACCTGAAAAGAACCAAATTGAAGAATTGGAAAGAATAAGACAGTCAAAGTTGAAAAAACTAATACCAAGAGAAAATTGGTAGCAAAAATTACATCAAAGAAAACGCAAAATGGTGAACACACAGTAAGTTCAAAGAGAAAATACAAGAAGACTAAAGTGGTTCTAGATGATATCTCATCGTCAGATTCTGACATAGACTTGCCGTTAAATGTCACAGCCGCTAAGTTTAAAAACAATTTGTCTGATTCTGATATCGACTTAGATTTTGAAGGTGATAATGGCCAGATTAATGAACTTTTAGATGATGAACAAATCTTAAAGGATGACTATGTGTTGGTGAAGTTTGTAACAAAAAAACGAATCCTACACTATGTTGGAAAAGTAGTTGAAGTATTAGAAATGAAGAATTTCAGGTAAAATTTTTAAAGAAGTGTACGCAAGGATTTATATTTCCACAGATTGAAGACATTTCCAGTATTGAAAGAAAGGATGTTGTGTCAAAGTTGCCCAAACCCTCGACAACACCAGGAACATCCAGAATGGCATCTTACCTTCAATTTAATACCAGTTTTTTAGTTACGACATTCAGTAATGTTATAAATTCTTTTGTATTATTTTCTGCCTAATAAAATTTGTTAAAGAAAGCAGTTCTTAAAAATTAAACTTGTCCGAAACTGCCCGGTCATGTCCGAAAGTCCCAGGGGCAGTTCCGGACAATTTCATAATTTTACAAAAAATTTTTCTGAAAAATGATTTAGTACTTTTATTTAGATTTGACAGGAAAACATTAAGTAAACATAACTATATTTACTAAAATTTTTGCAAATCTTTAAGTCCAAAATTAATGGATATACAGCCGTTTGAAAATAGCTGTCCGAACCTACCCCCTTCTCCCCTACATTAAATCCGTTGAGTAAATATTTAAACTTTATACCAATAATTAAAATAGCGGGGCGGCGAATTCTCGATCGGCCCCGGGCGGTGAAAACCAACGCTACGCCACTGTAGAATTCACTGCTGCTTTTAATTTATCTATCAACATACACTTTGCTGCCATGTTTAACCTCATTCCGTCATTTTGAATAGCGCTTACAGCATTTCTTAACGGTTCCTCGGTCCACTCACCACGTGTAGATGTTCGTTTTCTCTTATAAAGTGTTGGTATAATAATCTGTAAAGAAAACATCAATGTTCATCATCTATCCCACCCAGTTTACCGCCTATCCCTTTTTCATGGGGGAGATGGTACGAATACCCAAGTACGTATAAGGCAATATTTTGAGGTTATAACACGAAAATCACGTTTAAATCATAAGTATATGCAAATATGATAACTTACCTCTTGTTATTAATACAGATTTTTAATAAAAACCAAATAAATTCTCGTCACCTCGAAATATTTTAACGGTATTTACTAACACATGTAAAACTACTAAAGCACGTGTTGTTGCAATTACGGTGCAGTCTATACTACACCATCGCATTTTAACACCGAGACCGGTCTCTGTAGATCGGTAAACGAAAACACTCGATTCGCCGTCTCACCCGGTTCACCATCACCCCCAAGTTACCCTATAGGTTATTTATGGTCGTATACGTATTCAACCTCGACCTTGAAGATACCTTGGCGAAGGCTTCCTTCTTAATATATTAGAAATATCTTTCATAGTAATTACTTCGGCAAATCTCGGCGAAGAGAGATTTCCCTCAAAATTTTTAGGCAATTTTGGTATTCGTATTTACTGTCTTATATTATTGTGTTTTTATCTAACCTTGTTTGTACTTATTTTTTATTCTCTTCGTTTTGTTTATTTCAATCATAGATTAAATAAATCCTTATTAGATAGACTACGTTTTTAGTACATTTTAATAAAATATGCAGGTTGGTACATATATTATAATATTTTCACTTACTTATCTTTAGTACATCAATTAAACCTTACACCGATCAAGAAAAAGTATTACTCACAAATTTTATTTGTGAAATAGGAGGGTTCATCGAAAACGAACGGAGCTAGATTGGCAGAAAAGCAAAAAGCTTGGGAACGGATAACGGAGGTACTCACTTGTCAACCTGACGTTACCGTCCTACGATCTACCAAGCAACTTCGCAAGTTATGGGATAATCTGAAGCAAAGGTATACATATTAATTCTGTTGTAGAATAAAATTAATGTTCCAAAATATTTTTAGAAAAAGAAGACAAGAAACACAAAATAAATTTAATAGGTTGCTAACGGGCGGAGGCGCAGAAGGGAAAAATGATGGCCCCCTTTTGAAATTGATTGATAGTGTGGCACCAAATGCTGATGTAGAAATTGACCAATTGTCCTTGGGACAGTACTACAGCATTTAAAAATGCTAATAAACGAAAGAGGACAGAAAGTAGTGGGGCCATAATAGGTAAAGAAACATGATTACTAATGTAACTTACAAGTGAGCACAAAGAGATTTAACAGATTCAATTTGTTACAGTAGTTCCAAATAATGAACCTCCACAGTTGGTGCAAACGATGTTATGTCACACACACACACCTGTTGGTAAGTCTTTATTTGTTTATCATCAATGCTTTTATGCAAGGATTAATTGTGAAATTACATATAAACTGATAATACTAATAATATATCTCACTAGGACGATCACGCAAAAACCGACGAGAACAGGGGTGTGATGAGGCATATTGGTGTGTTCTCCGTATGCAAGAGAGTGTTGAGCAGCAACGTGAGCTGCATAAGTTAAGGTTACAAGCAGCCAAGGACTAAGCCGATGCAGCAAACTATCATAAAGAGGCTGCAAAGTTAGACAAAGAGGCAGCTGAAATGAAGTATCAGAATTTACTTACAAATTCAAAGTAAATTGAAATGTTACTTATAAAATAAAATAACTTAAAAAAGTTTGTAGAAGTGTTTAATAGTAAAAATAGGTAAAACGAAAAAAATTACTTGAATTATATTAATTTTATGAAATCTTATTGTAGCGTTCCCCAGGTACCCTATCTTGAAAAGCGTAATTTGAACTTATTTGTAATAATGCAAATTCAAGAACAAATCAATCCCTAAGTGATTTATCTTGACTTGACTGACAATAATGTTACTATTACTCAAATTAATTGCTTGCCTTACTGTGACTTTCCTGGCAATAATTACAACATTAGAATTTATTTACTTTAATTTATTTAATTAATTAATCGCAAAACCTCAAATCTGATTAAATGAAGTGGCCGTCTAGTGGTAGGTACGCTGTGCTATTTGAATTAGATAGGCTGGATGAGGTAAGTGTTGCATCATGAGGGGCAGTTAAACAATGAGACTACTCAAATTAAAATTAACGAGCTTTGCGCAATGGTACTTCAGCCCGATAATATACTATTGTGGGAAGAACCACCAATAAAACCCACTTTATTCATAAATAAGTAATTGCACAAGTACATTATTAAATCAAATAACACACAAAAAAACAATAAAAGGGTTAAATATATAACAAAACACCATTAAATTAGGTTAAAGTGCGTACAAAATTATAACATTAAGAGAAAATGAATAAAAAGCAGTTTAGTTGCACAGAAACACAATAAAGACACATGTAGTCATACCCACAATTGGGTCATAAATAATCAAAATAAAAATCGTAATAAAAATCGTAATACCAAACATGTGGCCCTTTTAAAACCAATCATGCCGGCCTTTAAGTAAATAAGCACATAAAACAATAAAGCAAATTACGGTACATATAAAATACAATAACAATAAAATTGCACAGGTAATAAGATAAAGGCGAGGACAAAAAAAACAGACAAGGAATTTACACGTACCCAACAGTTCAGTGACCTCCAAAGCACAAAATACATAAGTCAAGTTACAATAAATTACATACAAAGAGAAATCAGCTCGCAGGCAAATAAGTCTACCTAACAACTGACACTAAGAAAAAACAAAGCCTTACAAGGGTAAGTTATAAATAGATCACAACATCCTGACCGATATATAAATTTGAAGGCGTTAGAAAAATACATAAAAATTAAATTCGAGGTGTTTAATGGTTATCTGGCCCCGGGAGTGCGTACCCACTGGCAATTGCCTTTTACAATTAATAACCATCGGTATCATGTACCCGTTCACCAGCCCACCTCTACACAAATATAAATATAAACAACAATGCTAATTCATACAAATACCAGACTGAGAGGGCCCTGTACTGTCTTTTATTTTAGCAGATTTCAGCTCAATGAGCCCGCGTACGAATAAGATACCTTTGTAAGGCAATGTTTGGTATTTAATATGTTATCTAGGCTGGTAAATGATTTGCTGCGCGCTTTCATTTATATAAAAATACCTACTTACACTTGAATATCTATTCCTTTAATCGATTACAGGCACAAATCGTTAACCTACGCGGTTCAACTTCAAAAAGGGTGACTGTTATTTATAGATTAATATTTGAAAAACACATTACAACTAACACTCGAAAGAAAAGACAAATTAGTGTTGGCTAATTCAAAAGAAAATGTACATGCACGAAATATTTCAAAGACAAACTGTTTACAATGGGAGTTTCTTATTAACCAAAAATCGATTTGGCTCAATTGACACTCTAACTGTAACTAACTTTTTCCCGATTTCAAACATAACTATCTTTCCTCCCGCAATCAACCCCCATTTTTCATAAGTAATATAAAAACAAGAAATATTAATTTACGTTGGAACAGTTTCATATTAATTATTGCATGACATCTTAATTTTAAAAATATGCATTCGTCCGTAACAACCCTACATGTAGCTCTCGAGTTTCCAAATAACAAACAAAGATATCCTTTAATCGCGGTCTGTGCCGACACAATTACTTATTAAGCTAGTGACATTTTTACATTACGAATCGGTGCATAAGAAATTCCAATGATTCGTTACGCCCCTTCAGTCAAGCGTTGTGTTAAGCGTACACCTGCTAGTCAGACCTCAAAACACATGTTTTTCAACTCTCACCCAAATATTAGTTACAAACAATCATTAACATTAGCAAATTACGACGTATAATCAAGATATTAAAAAAAATCCACTAACTATCTTTTTCTACCGCTGTAACAATAGTAAAATTTTCGCGGTCCGCTACCTACATTATGTTGTAGAATTTACACACATTTTTAATAAAGAAGCTTTATTTAATAGCTTTTAGATACAATTAAAAATGTCGATTTGTGAATTCTGTTCGAAATGCTAAGCCCATGCCAGCATCATTATTGTTATGTTCATTAATAATTTCATCATTTTCCTCATCTAAAAATTCTTCTTCATTTACAAACACAGCAATATTATGGAGAATTGACGTTGCGCAAATAACTGCTGCAGATGTCTCCATATTAAGTGTCAGCCCATTTCGTAAACATGGGAACCTTTTTTTCATACACCATAAACTCTTTCGGCCACATTTCTTGTTCTCATGTGTGCTCTATTATATCTTTCGTGTTGCTGTGTAGTTGGATTTACTACTGGCGTTAATAGATACCTGCGACATGCATACTCACCATCTCCTAAAGGTAAACCATGTAATTGACCCAATTCAAACTTCACCCTTATAGCACTACGATCAAAAATCACATTATCATGTGTCGATCCAGGATGTCTAACTACTATATCCACTATTTCTAAATTGGGTCCCGAGACAACCTAAAGAATGATGTTATTTCTATCATTCATAAGAATTATAAGCTGTATTATCTGAACAGCAAAAGAAAAATAGCCTTTTCTATTTCTAAAAACTTCTCCGTTCTCACCTCCAGGATTAGATATTTTTATATAAGTGCAATGAAATTTTGTAACATTATTACGTTGTCCTAATCCATTGACAGGAAACCTTATGAAATTTTCTAAACTTTGTGCTAATAACACAAAGACGTTTGTAATAGCTCTTGACACAGACGATTGACTTACACCACGTAAATCTCCAGTTACAATCTGTAATTTTAATATATGTAGCCATATTTATACTTTATTGAATAAACAAACCTGCAAGTTGCTGGTAGCCAAATAACGCAAATAAATTAATAATTTTATCATTGAAAGTACAGGCAAACCTCGATTACCTTCTGAAACCAAATCATTTTCTACTAAGGGAAAATTTATATTTCGCACAATTTCTTTTCTAAATCGATACCGTTTGCGAGGTTCTTCGTTTGAGTAAAATTCCATTGGGTTATCCATATCCCTGATACATCTGTAAGCGATTACATAAAATCAATTGTGCTTCAATTAATGTTTTTTTTTCCTTTTAGGTAACCTTCCCTGTACCACTAGGGGAAAGTAGGGGAATAGCGACCATCTAAGCAAGAATGGCTACAGAATTGTAAAAAACAATATATTTGTTAAACATTTTTATTGGTAAAAAGGTTAAACACTTCGCTACATATTTTTAAATAAAACTAAAAACGCAACACATTTTTTTTTCGTTTAATTAAAAATAGAACAATGCAAAGTCGAACTTACTCGACATGTGAGGTTTAAGTTCGACCACACTGTCGGGTAATTACGACCGTACGTTTATTAACTGACAAACATAAACTTAATTCAGAAAAAAATCAAATGTAATTAAAAAACATTTATGAACGTGTTTCGCTCGAATTAGTATCACAAATATGACAAATAAACACGTCTTTGCGAGACAATCCAGTGCATTCTAAGTGTGCCCACAAGTCACATACAACACATTTCAACCACCACTCCTTGTCTTTTCCAATATCTCCACAAACTACATCATTCTTTTTGCTCTCGCTTTCCTTGCCTTTTTGTTTTTTTAAGAGTTTTAAAATCTGTCCTCCATCTTCTTCATACAAATTTCTTTTTGCCCTATCAACCTTTGAAACTTCTCTTTTCTCCTTTTTGTGTGTCTTTTTAATTAAAAAGTCTTTATTTGGAGTCGAGGTAAATATCTGCGAATGTCTTTTTTTGTTTGACTTCCCTTATCTATTTTCAGTGTTACGTAAACGTGTAAGTGGTAAAATTTCGCTTACGCTAACATGTTTCATTTCCATCATCAATTATTTATCTTCATCATGTGTGTCCTCGATATCAGTGAATGATACCAAAGACTCACAACTCGATTCTTCGCCTTCGTATGGTTCTTTACGTTTCAGTTGGGGTTTAGTTATTTTTTTATAGCCTGATGGTCCAGCGATCGGAGCTATTAGGTCCTCACTTTTCCCTCGTTTAACGTTTTCAGGCGTAATTTCTGTACGTTTTGATGGTTCTGCAACTTGAACGGTGGTTTCCTCAGCTGCGTCGTTATCCTTATCAACTACAGGAACTGCTGCTTCTTCAGTTGGTACAAACTCTTGGTCGTAAAGGAAAAATTCCAGTTTACTGAAATCCGCTTGCAGCTTTTTCCATCGTTGCCACTCGATAATACGCTTTCTTAAGCAACGCAGCAATGTATGACTGAGTGATAGCTTCGTAATGTCTTGTCCTCATAAAATTATCACATTCTTGGTTATATGCGGTTTTCAAGGGCCCGAAAAACGAAATATCCAATGGCTGTAACCTGTGCGATGTATGCGGGGGAATTGTAACGACTGAAATTCCGTTTTCTCTACAAAATTTATAAGCTGATAAACTGCTGTAACTGGAATGGTTACCCATAATCAGCAAAACTCTCTGATCTTTGGAACATGATGAACGAAGTGGTGTAGCCAGTCCACAAACAGATCTTCATTAATCCGTCCATTTTGGACCATTTATAAATGGATTTTCTGGTCCATCTCTTGTGAGACTTTCAGCCATTCCTTGGCGGCCATATATGAACATGGAGGCACGTAAATTCCGGATGCACTAATCGCACAGACTGCAGTGACCAATTTTCCTCTCTCTCCACTTGTGATCGCCCCTACTTGTTTTTGACCTTTTACATCCAAAATTTTGCTTGGAACGTGCACTTGTGTTATGCCTGTCTCATTAAATATTTGATGTGAGCCAAACCGATATTTTCCAAATTCGATTCACAAGTTGTCGTAGAATAGTGTGACTTCACGTTTATTAAAATCCAGGACACGATTAAGAGAAGTAACCTCCGGTTTGCGTAATGATACAGCGGGTATGCGCTTTAAAAAACCGTATAACCAAGCTTTGCCACAAAGTTTCTCTTTGTTAAAATTATTTTTAATATTATTACGCTCCGCAAACTCAAATGCTATGCGTCTGACTGTTAATCCGTGAAACATTTTTCACATTTTTATAACATACTCGCGTATTTCAGATTATTGTGCTGGAGTAAAGTTGGCTGATCTTCCTATATTTCCTTTAGTTGTAGTAATAGCACGTGTACCCTTTAAACGATCCTGTAAAGTACCAGTTTTTCGAATTCCTATTTCTCCATCCTTCACAGCGTTAACTGCCCTAATCATATTTTGAGGTTGCCAAGAACCTCTATTTATTTTTCTAATATAATTTGAAGGCATCGTTTCTGAAAAGTATGATCACTATTAATTACAACAACAATACCTAATAATGTAACCGATTAGAAAAAAATTGGGCAATACCAACAAGACGGCCGTCGGGCAAGACGGATGACTGTGGTCGCCGTTACCCCACTGTTTACGTTTCATACATTTTAATAATAATAACTCCACATGCAAAGAATTTCGAACAATATTTATATGAGTACGTGCAGAAAGTAGGTATCTTTTGGATGAATCCTAACAAAAGTTGCGAATTTTAAAAAAGAAGTAGCACTTACTTATTTTCTGCTTGGAGAAAATAACATGCAAATGCAACAAGTTGCACCCACGTTGTTGTAATGGATAATTATGTAACTTACTTAGAGGAAAGTTGCCTATATTGAACCGCCTCCTAAATTGGACCACGGCCATATTTGAATGAATAAGAGCGATGGTAGCGACATTTTTTAAATCTTCTTTGACTCTTGTTACAAAGGCGTCATTACAAGAGAATTCGCGATCATTGGTTGCACGTTCTTTCTCCGTACGATGTGTTTGGTGATTTTTGCTATTTCGAAGTAGTTTTTATGAATAATTCGTTAGTGTTTGTGTGGAAAACGTTGGAAATTCAAGCAGCGCTGTTATTTTGATTAGAACAAGTAAGTTTTGCCCTATTCATATTGCTATTAAAATGATAAAATCCAAATACATTGGAATGTTAAACATGTGATTTTAGAAAATAACTGGGGGTTTCATAAATTGAACCACCATGGTGTTGCCTAAATTGGACTGTTTCAATTTAGGAAACTAGAATTATTTCTTATGTTCATGTTTTTAAGTGTTGGAATTCGTGTCAATATGAAGTGCTGCAATAATCAAAATACATGTTTAACATTATACATTATACAGTTAGTGTCAAATGCGTGGTCCAACATAGGCTACCAATGCTTTACTTTGTTCCACAACGTCTTCCAATAATAGAAACGGCATAAAATATGGTAAATTGAGTGAAGCGGATATGACGAAAGCGTTAGAGGCTTACAAGGGCAAAAAGTATGGCTTAAATGAAATATTCCGCATGTACATTATCCCAAAAGCGACGTTCAAAAGGCTAACCAAGAGCGTAAAATCTTCGGAGGAACCACCGTCTTTTTACCGGAGTTTGAGGAGAGGCTGGCAGCGCATATTGTTGACCTAATGCCTGTAATGCAGCGCATGAACTGGCGGAGCAAAACAACATCAAATACAATTTTAATAGAGAAAAGAAGCAGGCTGGTAAAAAGTGGTTTTACGCATTTTTGCGTGGTCATCCCAACATTTCATTGTGGTAACCAGAATCTACTTTCATAGCTCGGTGCAACGGATTCAATAGAGATATTGTTACCCAGTTCTTCGACCTTCTAGAGAAAATTGTCGATGAATGCCAGCTTAATGCAACAAGAATATTCAATGTAGACTAGTCTGGCTTTTCAACTGTTGCCAAGAATTGGCAGAAAACTCTAGCCATAAGGGCAAACGCTACGCAGGTTTGGTTGCTAGCGGCGAACGTGGGGTGAATACCACGATGGTTGTATGCGTTAGTACAGTCGGCCAATTTGTTACACCGATGATAATATTCAAGCGAAAAAGAGCTAATGCAGATCTCAGAGTTGGAACACCTTCTGACTGCATGGTAGAGATATCTGACACCGGATATATCAATAAAGAACTGTTTGACACCTGTCTCAAATATTTTATCAATGCAGTAAAACCAACAAGAACCAATAAAGTTTTGCTTGTTTTAGACGGCTCACTTTAAAAATCTTGAAGTAATAAAGCTGGCACCAAATAATGGAATGATTATGTTACAGCTTCCGGGGCATACCACCCACCGGCTTCAACCCCTAGACGTGGCTGCATTTAAGCCACTGGAGTTTTATTACACTGAAGCTAATGAGAAATGGCTAAGGACTAAGCCGGGATTGATAGTTTCTCAATACCAAGTTGATAAACTCCTTGGAGAAGCTTATGCCAGGGCAGCTGTGTTAGCAATTGCTATGAATGGTTTCAAGAAAACGGAAATTTGGCCGATAGACCGTAATGTTTTCAGCGATGTTGATTTCGAACCTTCAGACATATTCATCCCAAAAACAAGTGAGACATGGCTGAACATGATAACACTGAAAGTATTTCCGGTTCTATTAATGAAGATATGACCTTGAGTCGCTACAGTAAAAGACCAGTTGCAACAAAAGAAAATAAAACTCCTAGATCAACGAGCTTCAACATCGACATCAACATCAGCTATAGAACAAATAGCAACTACATCACCTGCAGTTGATTCATCCACAAAAAAAAGTAGATTTTACAGAACAAATATTAAAACGTCCAGTTGTTGATCGCAAGAAGATAAAACCAACTAGAGGTATCCAAAAAGCACAAGTCATTACATCCACATCCTAGAAAGATGATATTGAAGTTAAACAGACATCATCAAATATTTCAAAAAAGAAAACTGTCAAGCGCAAAATAAAATTAAACTCCGGCATTTATAAGAAAAAAAAGCATTCATGTCAAAGAATGGTCCTGCAAATTTTGCTCTGAGAGCATTGTTTAAGACATGATTTAGTGCCTAAAATGCAGAGATTGATAGGATTTGACATTTTTAATGTTTATTTAATAAATTTTTGTTTTGATATTTGGTTTTTAAATAAAAATTATATTCTCTTGTTCCTCTAATGTATACTTAAAGTTTTACTTAATTTTACGTAAGTGAAATAGATGGTCCAATATAGGAACCCACTGGTTCAATTTAGATAACTAGTCTCCTATAATGGACCAGCTGCAAGGGTTCCGGATTATATTTTTCTACGAGAAATTATTCAACCAAAAATTCTGAGAAAATTACTAGAAGTGTACAACATATTAAAGTATTTGGTGTATAAATTTGAAAGTGTTTTGATTTGTTTTCTTAAAGTTATAGCCCTAAAACCGAATAGTGGTCCAATATAGGCAACCTTCCCCTAATGGTATGCAGTGAGTTCAAACGACTGGTAATAGATGTCACCACACATTAAATTCAAAATAATTCAAATTAAGGCGGGTTTTAAAGCTGATCGATCTTACCCGACTGATTAATCTTCCCCTATTTTCCCCCAATTCACCTGCTTGTACCTCCAAATATTGAAAATATTCATCAAAATAATTATCCATAATTACGTAAACGGCAAATTTAATCGTAAAGTTACTCACGTAAACAATAAAAATTATACTTGAAAAATAATAAAATATTTCCTAAATATTAAATCTTGTGCTTTGATTTTTTATACTACCTGATGGTAATAAAACATTTGCAAGTATTCTTAATTTTTACCGCGAAAATGAATTCATTTGTATGCGCATGCATCTTTTGTATTAAGACGGATCAAGGTACGGTAGAAGCATCATCTGTCCGAGGTCGTCCTTCGCCTTAAGGAAGCTTTATGAATCGCATTTTTCGCAGTAGCGATACTTGAGGTCGAAGTCCTCCTCAAGGAAGGACTATGAATACGAACATTAGAACCACCTGATTCGCCTCTATCTAACTCTAACGTATGCGCAATTCCCAATAAATGAAACACCATGTATAGAAATATCGTTATGGAAAGAAGCTAGATCCAAAGTAATCCAAGCTAATGACGTTAATATGTTAGATATTAGGTATTATCTCTCGTTGCAAGTTAGAGGTGAACTTGCGAGAAAAACTATTTTGTGATGTGATAATCTAGATTTTTCTGAAAATTGTTTTCATACCGTTACAGAACCAAGCACTGAGAGTCGTTAATTTATGTGAACAAATTGGATTGATTATTAGGCAATAATATGTGCATACACTCAGTAAACAATAAAGCAATGTTAAAGTAAGATTAAGTGTAGGTACATGCTTGTTGCTCACTCAAGATTATGTGATTAATTTATTCAATTCTTACACAGGAGTATAACGATCCCTCAATTCCTAAAATTTATTAATATTTGCGATTAAAGCTTACTTTATGTGTTGTGCAATGTGCATTTACCTACTATTTACTCCTTAGAATTATGTGATTAAGACTTAGCCTCTTGCAAAATTGCGATCTTATTATAATCGATACTATTTATCGTCAAACATTTTCGCAAATAGCTAGATCAAACATTTTAAGTAATTTTGTTTGAATAGGTAAGATCATGCAAACCATCTACTTAGAATAAATATAGTCAGTAAAATCGCTTTAACAAATTAATACATGTTGCACGTAATTTTTACCTAATTATTTCAACTACAATATACGCCTAAATTAATGAATCACTAATTACGAAAGAAATAATTACTTGAAGTGATCGAAACACAATTACAACTTCTGTGAAAAGGATTAATAATTTTTAATTATAAGAAATTATTTATAGTCATATAGTATCATATTATTAATTATGGTTTTTAATAATAATAGACCACAGAAATAAAATTGATGAACTATTAAAAACCAAATTTTTAAATTCAAATTTAATAGTTATGTGCTGTATTATTACTATAACCTTTAAGATAAATCATCCTGCATGTGGGCATAACTGGGTGTATACAAAAGGAGTAGCTTACATACAAAAAGGAAAGTCCTACTTTAAAGCACGCCCGTACCATGATAATCTAATAATAAAGCCATATTTGAGGTCTTGTGTAACATTCCACCATAGATGGCAACCGTGTGTGTTGTACTTTTCTTTAAATTACGTTTATTAACAGCAGCCAAAATTATTTTAGGGTGTTGGTTGGGAACTGAGCGAAGATGTAATAAAGACACGTGAGGATTTAGTTTGTTATTTTAAATTTTTTTAGAAGATTTTATTGATTTTGTGACTGTCGTAGATAGCAGCACTTACGCTGAATAACACCTTGTAACTGCTGACATCTATACTGTTTTTCAAATGTTAAAAATATAATCTGCCTTTTTAATTTTTATTACCATTACTACATTTTTAGTGACTACGTATTTGTATACTCCTGTAAAGTGCAGGAACCGCGTTTAATAGTAATAATTGTAAATTAGGTTTGGATTTGCGCGAGTCGTACACAACAATACATTATCGTCGGTATGTTTTAAAAGTGATTTCGAAAAACCAATTTGCGTCCAAATTATTTGTTAGTGGCTTCTGGCTTGTTTGTTTTCCACCCGATGTTTTGCGGTCGAATTCATTATACGGAGAGTCATACTGTAGACAGAAAACTAATAAGATTACTCAATTAAAATTCTACCCTGAAGGCTTATTGGATTTTTTCAATTTAATGAACACTTAGGCTACATGACATTAAATTTAGCCCAAACAGCTAATATCTATTGTGAAATGTTTATTAACAAAATTTATCTCCGTATACGAATTTCATTCATTTAACTGTGTTTAAGCGAGCCATTGACATTTTTATGAAACATAGAGTAAGGTCAGAAGATCTGGCAGGTAATTCCAAGTCACCACGAAGTGAGATCACATGAGGGAATTTTTCATGGAGTAGGGTTATTATCTCGCGGGATCTGTGACAGGTAGCCCTGTCCTGCTGAAACCACGTTAACTGTTTCTTTTTGCAAAATTGTTGTCCTCTTCTTGTTTTGTGAAAATCCACTCGGCGAAAATTCTTCGTTTTAAATGATCTGTGAGTTTAAGATCTTACGGTTCCTCGAATTTCTTTATTCACCGCAAAACTGTTGATGCTGTAGTAGCATTGTTTACGTTCGAACAACCCGCAAAGTCTACGAACTGCCTCTGTATAGCACTAGCCGGTTTCGAATAGGTTCCTCTTTTGTGAACTGCTCCATAAAAACTAGGATCCTAAAACACACAAACAACAATTGATCAAGTAATCGGAATGACAAACGATATTGAAAGTAATAAATACTGTGCTGTAAACTTGAAAATAAAAAATTACCACTCTATTTAAAAATTGCGTAATATATGAACGACCCTACATTGTCAAATACCCCTCCCTTTCGTGCCAAGAACTTATATTATTTGTGATGATTAGCCGTACTACAACGCACCGCTTTCAAATGTCGTTATGGAGAAAACTACCTACGTATATGATAAAGTGGAGTGATGAGATCAAGAAAGCAGAAATTCTAGCGTGCATGAGAAATAAGGCAAAACTGGATTCAATGAGGAGGTAGTAGTTAGAGCTACGATAGAAGGGAGCGGAGAACAAAATGAAGGAGAAAAAGAAGCAGAAAAATTAGAGGCATGACTGCAAAGGAGTTAGTTATGAACACACACCTAATTAAATTATCCAATTTTAATAATAGATCCTAACAAAATTGACCAAAATTCATTTCAGAACAGCTCTTCGGTTATTTAGAGTACCGTAGATTCTGGCCGATTCGATTTAGTTTGTTCTTTCATAACGTTTCTACAATGTTGAGTTGTGTACAAAGTGCGTTCTGCATATTTACTGAATTGCTTGAAATTGTGATGAAGTTTAAGTTACTAAATAGCACAAATTACTTACTTACTTGTCACATTAGTCCATTATTGCCTTTATTACTTTATAGGGGAGAGATCCCTAAATTGGACCACCTTAGAAAGTATCTGTAAAATTGGAAATTGGGAACCAAATGTGAACAAAAATCGTGAGAGGTACTTTGGTGCGTTAGAGACTTTACAAAACAGGGTGGTTCGCAAAAAAAAACAAAATAGATCCATTAGTCCAATTTAGAATACTGGTCCCCTAAATTGAACTACGTCTATTTTTCATTATTTAGGAAAAGAACATTTAGTGAAATGGTAATTACATTTTATACAGAACTAAACATATGATTCTGAGATTATTAAGTAACATATTAGCATAAAAGGTGAGGTACCGTGAATGCGGGCTACTTAGGCCCTAGGGTGTCTATCTTTGGCCTAAACTGAGAGAAAAATACAATGTTCTCTGCTAACCTTCAGGAAGCTGTTATTAAATTAATTTTCGACAGTTTCCGTTAGGGTGCAGCACCAAGCAAAGGGTGATGTATTCCAAGCATTTTCGATAGCTCTCCACGAGGAGCATTACTAGAGATTTTGTTTTCTTTGTGCTAACACGTGTCTTTTAAACCTCTTAAACTTTTACTTGTGGAAGCAGTTCTTTATCTGCTAAGAGTTTAGTAAGTACCTATTTATAAACATTATTTAATACTTTATGCAGTAGTGTAGTTGTACACTCATTTATGTTAAGGTTCTTTATTTAAAAATTTCACAAGCTGTCCTAACCTTCAAAATTACAACCCACTTTGGTCCAGGTTTTTTCTGGGCCAAAGTAGATCGTACTTTGGCAGACTTTAGTTTTTTCGTTGTAAGTGCACTAAGTGTTATAACCATATAAATAATATAACTGTTAATATAACTGTTAATATAGCTGTTCTAGCTAATTATAACTGTTTTTTTATATTACAAATATATCTAGTGGGCACTTTTTTATTGCATGTGTATTAGGAAGATGCCGTATAACTACAAACGTCAGCCAGGGAACCGAAGTTATGTTGACTACAGTAAAGAGCACCTTCTAAGTTGTTTGGAGGCTGTTAAATCTGATGAAATGGCGAGCAGCAAAGCCGCGGGTCGATTTAAAATACCGCGAAGCACTATTAAAAACAAACTGAAAAATTTGTTTTCAAGCACACCGGGTCATCTGAAAGTCGTCAGTGAGTAAGAGGAAACACTTGCTAGTCACGTCGATAAAATGTGCGAATTTGGCTTCCCAATTGATGAACTCGATTTACGATTCATCGGCAAAAACTATACTACGAGACAAGGGAAGACCATTTCACGTTTTTTCTGACAATTTGCCAGGCTGTGACTGGGTAAAATCTTTTTTAAAGAGGCATCCTCAACTGACAGTCAAGTTTGCCTCGAATATAAAAAGAAATCGGGCCCAAATCGAAGATAAAGTAGTATCAGACTACTTTGTACAGTTAAATCAAGTACCTGCTTAAAGGAGTCCCACCTCAAAACATATACAATTACGACGAAACATGTATGTCTGATGATCCAAGCAGGGAGAAAGTTATCTGCCGAAGGGGGTCTAAGTACCCAGAGTGCATAATGAATTCGACCAAGCCCAACATTAGTGTAATGTTTTGTGGGAATGCTACTGGTGAATCAGTGCCGCCTTACATCATTGATAAGACTGAGCACTTGTGGACCACATTCGTTCGAAGGTGGCCCTGCAGGGGCACATATAACAGGACTAAGCAAGGGTGGATCAATGGAACTACTTTTGAAGATTGGTTCCCAGCCCACGTCCTTCCAAGAAGGGAAAATAGTTGTCATAGCAGACACTCTTAGCTCAAATGTGAGTTTAAACGTGATGAGGCCTCCCTATTCTTCGCTTCTTACTCAGCCTTAAGATCTGGCCTATTTTAGACCTCGTAAAATGAAATGGAGACAGGTTCTAACCCAGTGGAAGCAGCCTGAAAGCGGCAAAACTGCTGCAATATTGCCTAAAGACATTTTTCCAAGATTATTGAAAAAGGGTTTGGATGAATTGGACCCCATGTAAAGCAAAATTTAAATTCTGGCTTAAAGAAGGCCGGAATTCATCCGATTGACAAAGAGGCAGTTTTAAAACGTTTACCTTCCACAACTGCGTCTGTTAATTTGGAACTGGTTCATCCACCATTTCGAACTAAAAAGACAAGAAGTTGTCAAACCTCGACTGATAAAAAGCCAAAACTGGAAGTTCCTGCAGGTAAAAGTATTACAGCAAATGATATTATTCAGTATGAAGAAAAGAAGAAAAAACAGAAAAAAGAGAAAAAGAAAAGGAGAAAGAGAAGAAAAAATAAGAAAAAGAAATGGAAAAACTTGAAAAATCCATCAGATGGATTTGGAAAAGAAAAGAAAAGCTAAAACTGTGAAGAGGAAAAACGCAAGAAAAAACTTGGAACTTTCATCAACGGATGAAGAGAGTGATTACAGCTTCATTTCATCAAGCCACAGTGACATGATTTTTACTACGGAAGACGAAGAGGAACTGGAAGCTGTTAAAGGCCCCGAAGAAGTCGACCCAGTTGCATCTACTTCTTACAATGCCTATATAATTCCCTAGAAGAAAACCTCAAGACCAACCTCCAAGTAGGGATTTTTTTGTTGCAGAATGACATGGGCTCAAGTTTTCAGGGATAGCTGTTGATGTGACAGAAGAAGCAGCTGTTGTTGAGTGCATGGAACGCGCCAACAAGTTTTGGACATGGCCGACAATAAAGGACTCTTTGTTCTACAAATGGTCTTCTATTAACAAAATTATTCAACCTCCAAAACCAATAAAAAGAGGACTGTTCTCCATCAGCAATTTGTGGGACAATAACTAGGTCTTACACACATTTTTACAAAATTTTAATTTACATATGTAAAACAAATACGTGTAACTCAAACTTCATATAATTAATATGTATTTTTCTTCTAAATAAATAGATTTTCTTATGAACCCAAATCTTTGTTTAGCCCTAGTTAGTTATTCAATGATTTTAAATAGGTAAGACCACCTTGGGCCAATGTAACCCAAACGAAAAGGTAACATTGACCCAAATAAAAAAATGAAACAAAAATGGGAATACCACTTTGAACTATTGACTATTCAAAAATTAGATTAAGAGTAGTCTAGACGTGTAAAAAGGTTAACACAGCTTAGAAATCAGAAAAGTAACAAAATTATTGGAAAAAGATTAAAAAAGTTCCAAAATGTGGGCCAAAGTAACCCGCATTCACGGTATATAAAACAACACAGTCACCACCACTCTCTCAGTTTGTTCATTCAAAAAATTAGTATTGTGTCATGGGTTCATTTAAAGTGTCACCACTTTTTGCACGAAATACAGCGAATCTACTCTTCTCCTGGATCGGATTGCAAAAATGGACGGCGTCTTCGGATTCTGATTCGCTTGGCGATTTCTATGGCAAAAGGCGTTTTGCCATGTCAGATTTAACCGCAGGAGACTTTCCTTTAAAAACTCGCTTTGAAGAAGAAAATACATTTTTTGCGGTTTTAGGACGAACTACTTTGTTACGTTTTCTTCCAAGTCATCCTTGTACGGGCTACTGGTTATTATTGTAATAGAATTAGAAGCAGACGTCCGCGATTTTGGTTTTAAAATTGGCAGGGGAGATATTCCGGAAACAGATTTTCTTTTTTGGACCGATAACGTGGCACATTCTGCCCTAATGTTCCTCCTATTGAAGTATTTGTAGATGTACATACGTATTGAAATAAGTTGCTGATGTTAGTAAGATCACCATGAGACGTACATACCAGCAACATTCATGCATCAAAGGTTATAGTTTCCAAAATCGGACTATCTACTAGTTCTGAAGTTAGACCGGTCCAAATTAAGCGACTTTTTTTTCATCAAGGTGAATGTGCAGAAAGTCCAAAGGCCGTTTCTGAACTTTCGAAAGACCCGTCGCCATTATATATTTCAGATGGACTGAAGTTATATTTATCGCAAAGAGCAGTGGGTCAATCAAGGAAACATTTAACTTTTTCTTTGCCGCTGAAGTTGCCTCCGGTTGGCGAAGCCTTTGTGTCAAGAGATAAAACAATAATACCACTTCTTACCGGCTTGTCCATTCTTAAACATGTGAGGAATCCCATTTTCTTACGCGAGTTTTCTTAAATCAATACGAGTGATCCCACTCAAGCTGTAGTACATGATTTAGCATCTCTTCTTCTATTTCTAGTGGAAGATTTGCGGCACTTCCAAATTTTTTCTCACTTCTATGAACATGTTTATTCTTATCATCGATTCTCCGTTTTAAAGTTGCCTTGGGTATTTTAAACCTTTTAGCTATTCCATTTAAATCTATAACACCACTTTGGTGGGCAATTAAGACTTCTTTCATAATTCTAGGAATCTGGTGATAGTTACATTGCCTGTAGCTAACGTTGATTCAGGTTCCATTGTCTGGGTATCATACTTCTGTAAGGAAAGCCAACTTAAGGAGGTACGCCTGCTAGTATCCTTGAAACCTCATACTGTCATATACTTTCCTCTAAATATCTTTTGGCACGCGACGTACTCTTCCATCCACCATGGCGCTTCAACGCAGTCATACTGGCTCCAACCTCTGCCAAAAGAGTTGCTGATGTTCGACGAAGACAGTGACTGTATACTTGTCAGGAACGTTCAAACGTAGATATTTCGCAATGATGAACGGGATTTTTCAAATGTGTTTTTCCACTACAGCGACCTCTACAGAATAGGTAAAGTCTTTTTTATAAACAACCACGTGGCCGTAAAGTCTCTTATCAGCTTCAAACTGTTTATTTCGTCTTGCCCAACAATAATAAAAACGCGTTTCTATCGGTTTTGGTCTGTGGTGCGTTTACCACATAAGCGGATTTTTTACGTGAGTAACAAGTATATTCTTTCCGTCGGCATCCAATAATACATAAAATATTACTGCAACTTTGTTTATTAAGAACGTGTTATTCGGTGCATTATGATTAAAATTTAGAACATTTCTCTAGACAGAAGTTTCTTTGGCTTAGATCGCCGAAGTATCTAAGTGGCATAATTTTATTAATATGTTCTACACAATTTTCTGCCATCCAATTTAGTAAATTGTCATATTCTCTGTCGTAGTCGATTTCTTCGGTAGCAAATGCTTTTTCCGCTTTCTTTTTGTAATTATATATAAAATTTCAAAACTTTCCTGTATTTTGACTTTATTAATTTGACAGAATTTCCCTAGCAACGACATTGTCTACTATGATAAAATCAAATTTAATTTTCGGATTTTTTAAGTATTTAATATACTATAACATAAAAGTTTGTATGCACCATGGATAACTTACAAGCTCTCAAGCCGGAGACCCTCGGGTTTGTAAGATCGTCACCCTCAGTGCGTACACATCCCCTGAATACCCTTGGTACATAAATAACTATTAAATACGCATAAATAATGTAAACTATCTGATGGGTTACGTTTACTAGGGCTTTGACGAGAGTTCTTTTTAAAATATCAAATTTACTAATAAATAAATAACAACCCAATGACTAACAATAGAACTTAACACTTTTCATATATACAGAAGCCACTAACTAGTACGGTAGAACGTTCTGGGGTGTAATGGCATCTGGGTTCTCAGGATAGTCTTCTGGAGCTGGTGACTGGCGATTATGGGATTCAGGGTTCTAATAAAATACTGGGTTGATTTAACTTGAAAAACCGGGAATTCAAACATTATCGCTTCCTATTGTTTGAATTCGAAAATCAGGTCAAATATATCTTTTCTACGAATCGGTCTAGATCAGGGATATAAAATCAATATTTCAAGTGAACGATTCCATTAAAAAGGTATGCTTTCACAATGTAATGTACAACGGACTTTCCTTAACAAACAATGAAATGTTATCAGAACATGATGTTCAATCGTTAATAGTTTTAAGTATGAGACTTACTGTACGTAAATCTGTAGTGACCGGCGGTTAACATAAGCTAGCTTTCTCCTGGGTATAAAGGAATGCCACGGCCTCTAACGTTTCCGTCTCGGTTTCCAGGATACTTGGAAATACTTTACGTATTGAGCGACAGCGGTTATTTGCACAACAATAAGATAGGATAAGCTTATTATGTCCTGTTGATGTTTAAACGTTTAGGAGAGGTTGTTTTACGTGAATAAATTTTATATTCACTTCTAGGCAGGCGGTCGGGATGAAACGGTTTTATCGGTTCAAGTGTTAGAAAATAATTAAAACATGAATATCTCTTTAATTTAATCTTTATAGAATTAGCTTTTGGTATTGAGGATTCAAAACAGGATTCTGGTTCAGGACTTTTTGAAAGATGTAAATGAATAAATTGGAAAATTACTTGAACTAAAATAATTTGGAACTCAGTTTTATAATACGTAACTTCTAATGTCTGGATTTCTATTATCACTTGTGGGATGCTAGGCGTTGTATAATCTCATGTGCAGGTGAAAGCACATTCAAGTGACACCAAGCCAGAGCGACCAGGGGTAGGTAAAGGGTGACTAAAGTCGTAATTAGGTTACGTTAGGTAAAAAGACTTGGCTCATTACAACAATTTAAGACAAACTGAAAATAAATCGGATAGACAAGATCGGTTAGTTTTCAAAGAATTAAAAACAGGACTAACGAGGTTAATCTCTTAACCGCGAATAGTGAGAGAGGGGGAAGGAATAGGGTGAGAAAAAATGCACATCTAACCATGGGTGGACCGCGTTACGATTATGTGTGAACTGTTCAGGGGGAGTTCAAGGATCACTGGGTGAAACAAAAGTGCACTGTTTCACTTGGAATAATCCACTAGATAAATATCACCACTCGTGCTTATATACCAACCGACTATCCAGGGTAACACTAACCAAAGTAAAACGGGATGTGGTATTCAACGCCAGAGCTAATTACACTTATTGATTTGAAGTTTCTGAAGCAGGAAAAGATCATAATAAAAATTAAAAGTATATTAACGCAGACATAAAAGGAGAGTAGAGCATAACACTGAGTTTTAATTATTTACGAACCAATACTCATAATACATCGAGGCTCTTCAGTGAGTAAAACTTAAATGGTCCTGAACTGGAATATTTATCTGTTAATAAGTCATTTTTTTTATTGCAACTGTACAATTTAAGAAATATTAATGAAAGGAACGTTAAATAAAAAAAATAACCACTGCTTCAGGAAGTAGTCACACGTAACAGTAAAATCAAATGTTAGGTCGCAGGCGTAGCTAAATTTCAACCATAACGTCATATGTAACCGTGAGCTCAAGGTCTGTGTAAGAATTTAGGCCTTACATATTTTCCGGATTGCAGTTCAAAAACAACCATACCGCTCTCATTATAACTGCTGCTTCACTACCAACAACAAAACCTTAAACAAGGATGCAGCACCACATTGGTATCTCGCCTATAACACGTACACAACTTTTTAAACCCAGACTTATCTTCGAACGATACCAACCCATTTCCCTATTTTACGTTATCCGTGAGGTTGACCAAGGTAACTCCTAATAAAGCAACCCAAGCCATAGGTATCCCCCATAATCAAAGTTCTTCGCATCTCATATATCTATCAATTGAACCACACTGTTATAATCATTAACTAAGACCACACTCAATTACCTTCTAGACCACCGGTCGTGCATGTTTAGCATGGACTTCACTTGCAAACCTCCCACATACCAAATCCTATCCTGAAGTACTGCTCCACCTACACGCGCATCGTACGTTTTCCTCAGAGCAAGCTCTTTTGTTCCCTTGAAAATCTTCTCAGAAAAGTGCCAAGTGATTATGAAAAAAATTAATTGCCCAGTAAATGCATAAGTAATACCAATAACAGACAAGACTATACTCTAAACCCATTACCAAACACACCTTAATAACAAACGACGCATCTGAGCTGCACGAATATATTTCGACTCACCGCGATATATCCATACAGCAATACAAAACCTTCCCACCTTATAGTGGATATAAATAACACTGCAATACCCACACAAAAATATAAAACTACTCCTCACGTATATCATCGTGTGGATCAAAGAGAAAATATATCGTTGATTCCTCAGATGCAGCACACTAATCACACGCATCATACTAGAAACAAACAGAAAGCGGGATTCAAGATCCTTAAAATTCGTCTTCTGTGAGTGCACAAAATTTTAGTACAAATTCAAATTCCTCACCAAACGAAAATGAAACTGACACTCACATTTAATGCGTCCTCAAGATAGCTTTACCTCTTCCGACAAGAAAAAAAGCGAATCAATTCAGAGAGTCCGATATTTAATATCGAGTTAAAAGCTCATTTAAAGCAAAACACAAGCTAGTCGAGGACGACCCCTTCCTAAATCTGATCTTCACCAATTAAGTACTTGACATTCTCCGTAAACGAAGAAACGATCCTTCAGGACAAGACGGCCCTAACCGATTATTCCCACGGAACCTTTCCATAAAAGCCATCAGGCAGTTAACACAAATATTCAAGTTGAACTAATCTACGAGGGACATGGCGCTGCCTTTTTATTAGAGAACCTTGAGCAACACCGACCATGCGCAAAAACCAGTCACAACTTGAATTTTAGAAGTTAATAAGAATGATTCGTTGTTGTCTGACTTGTAGATTCTATTTCCTAGAATTCATTTGCAGGTATATTCAATATTTTGCTTTACTCAGCAGTTTTTGGAGGTCAATGAATCCTCATACCCGGTGAGTTATTGATTAGAAGGTGTTACGATTGATTTCTACCGAAGATCTGATTGATCAAGGTTAATAAACTCGCATTTCCAGTCCCAGGCCGATAAATTTTGTTTCTCTTTTTAGATATCTAGGAATTGATCAACTACTAGGTCAATAACCGTGAAGAGGCCAATAAACGTTGCTCTTCCACGCCCTTGAAGAGATCAATAAACTTCCATGACCTTGAAGAGGTCAATAAACTTCAATTTTTAGATTTCTATGAATCCACCAACTTCCAGGTTCAAGGGTTCAATGAATTTTAGACTTCCCATTTCCGGGAAACAGTCCAATTTTATATTTCTAGGAATAGACCAACATTTGGTTTAGGTCATTGAAGTGGCCTAGTGAATAACCTTTAAGAGGTCAATGAACTTTAGTTCTACATTTAGATTTCTAAGAATCGCCACGTGCCTTTTATGCTTTTAAAGGTCAATGAATTTTGGAATTCCACGAACTAGTTCTATTTTAAGATTTCTAAGAATTGTACCCTCAGAGGTTAATTTGATCTTGAAAAGGTCAATTGACTTGGAGTTTTCAGAAATAGGTTCTATTTTTAGATTTATAATAATTGCAATATGATACTCTCTGAAGTGAATGAATTTTGACCTTGAGTTTGACCTTTAAAAAGCTTACCACTCTAGACAGAGACGTCACTACAATCGAATAAACCCCAAACAAAAATTCAAACACCTTCAAACTTCTTGACGGCTCACCTGACCGATTAAAATAAACCTCAATGTCCTATAGGCCAAATGATACCATCACAGAAATGCACAGACCCAAGACTAAAGAATAATAGGTGCATATAGACATTTACGATAAGTTTAAAATAATGTCATACAACAAGCTGATTCACACTGAAGTATTCATCATCTGTATCATCTTCGACTTCCAGATTGATAATTCTCTATCCCACCAGCGTTGTACTTCTACCTCAGTATGTCGAACCTATACTTCGGGTGTTATTTTTCCTAGTGCCTCTTTCCACATAGCTAATGATTTTTCAACTACCATCAGAACCAACACGGTTTCTGTAGTAATTTTTAGTTATACCCCAGATTTGTTCAATAGTGTTAAAAATGCAATAGTAAGTGGAAAGACGAAGTACACGGTGCCCATATTGTTCGGCTAACATTTCAGCTACATATACTGGTTGAGGTTTAAGTCTAAAAAGAGAGAATTAATAATGCAAAATGTGAATTACATTTAAAAACATTTGTACTAATCCCAACAACCGAGTTTTTAAAAAGGCTTCATCATATCGTAAATTATTTTTACTTAACCATTGTAGTATGTCAACCTTCTTAGACGCTGTTGTAGGTACTTTGTTCATCAGAGTGCTGTGGTAACTGGCATTATCCATAATAATTGTGGAAGGTTGTTCTAAATTTATTAACAACTAATATTCAAACCAATGCAGAAAGTTGTCTTGATTCATTTCTCCATGATAATTAGTATGCCTTGTCTTAGAAGAAAATACTAATTCTGCACCATGAATGAATCTTGTAGCACAGCCAGCATGAAGTATAGTATATCTATAATGCAACGTTATAATTATTATCATAGACCTTATAGGATTCAAATTTACCTTGCTCCACCAACTTTTGTCTTCTTTACACATTAGAATCTAGCCAAGAACGACCAGCAGTACCATCTTTAAAGATTCATGTTTCATCAAGAAAAATTAACTGACGCAAACCTTCATTTTTAAGTCGGACATATTCATGTAACAAATTGACACGCTTTATAGCGATGTTAGGTAGCTCGATTAATCCGCGTCGTGGATCATCCTTGTTATACTTGAAACCAATTTTTTAGAACCTTTCACAGATATGTTGTATAGCCATTAAAAATGTAATGTTCTGCAAATAATAACACTATATAATGCAAAACAACTGTATGGAGTTAATACTGTACTAACTCTTTTCGTACATCTCTCAAAATTGATTGGTTTGCTCCGATGTTGTTTTTTTGGTGGGCTGCTAAGTACTTCACCTTTGTTGCATTTAGCTGCGATGTTATTGACTGTTAAAAGACTCACATGTAAGGCAGCGCAACCCTCTATAAACAAAAAATAATTGTACGGATTTTTAAAATGCGTGACATAACCTAAAACATCCTCAACAAGCTGCTCATATTTCAGATTTAAGATGACTAAGAAGAGGAGTATTTTAATCGTTATTGCTTACGTCTCTAACGGCAGCGACTGGCAAAAGGGGGCCTCTATTTTCACGTTCTTGTTCGAAGTAATAGATCAGAAAGCTTACCACTTCTTGACAACGGCTAGACAAAGGCTTAAGCATCTTTAATTGTTTATTGTTTACAGTATGTGTTATTATATATTAAGTTAGTTCTGACAAGAACTTGTTGAATTTGATATGATGTACAACATTAATTCTTATTTAAACACAAATTACACAAATCAATCATTCGTAAATCGTTTATGATAAATCGCTCAACCTTGCAAACTGTTGCCAACACTTAAGAACTAAATTTTCCTGGTTGCACTGGGCTCTGTATACAGACTTGTTTAGAAATTTAAATAACGTTAAACACTTCTTTTATCAGAATTGTATTGTATAACTTCCATTTGACCATGACACATTTTTCGATAAGAAACCTTTTCACGGAAATGCATATTCCATTTGCTTGTCCATGGATAAATTGTATATCAACTACAAATTTCATGTAAATAAATTTTTAGTTATTCAAAATTATTATTAATTTTATTAAATACATAAATAAAAAGTTTACCTCGAGTAGGATTTGAACCTACGACCTGTACTTTGCTAGAGTACCGCGCTAACCAACTGCACCATCAAGGTTCAAGCCCCAATCGATGTATATTTTGTCTTTATGTATGTAGAACTGATGTAAATTCTAAATACAATGAGATTACAGTCAAATTACTTATATTAATGGAATGTGAGCCTGCAATATCGCAAGGTTTCACACATACCAAAGCAACTTGACTAATATTAAATTATTATAAGTTTTTGTTATGAACGAATAAGTTCAAAGGTAAATATGTAATTAAAAATTATTATTAATTTTATTAAATACATAAATAAAAAGTTTACCTCGAGTAGGATTTGAACCTACGACCTGTACTTTGCTCGAGTTCATAACAAAAACTTATAATAAATTTTTAGTTAGTTTGTTGCATGTCGAGCTTGATTACTTTGATCTCACTTTGTGATGAGTGGTCACGAGTTGAAGGTTATGAAGTGTATGGACTGAGGCAGAAAAAACATTGAAAAACGGCATAACTTTGGAACTGCTGCGTCAATTTTAAAAAAAGTCGTCACACTTTCAGATACGAATAAACAACAATTAACATTATTTTAATCAGACTTATTAACACAAAATCGTTTGAGCGTTTCTGGTATGCCCAACATCATGAATTTTATGATGGTATTCGAGACTCTTTGGTCCACGTTTTCCGGAAATTTTCAATTATTTTTGCTTCTTTATTTATTAACTTCAAGTTTCTTTTGGCCAAAGCCCAATAGCGATCGATAGGCTGGACTTTTATGGAATTTGGTGGGTTAGCCTCCTTAGGCATCAAAACGATGTTGTTGTCTTTATACCACTTTGGTCGCCTTGCAATAGTAACATGAGGCCAAATCCGGGCAAAAAAAAGTAGTGACCTTGTATTGTCTCAGAAAAGGCAACAATCTCTTTTGGAGACATTCCTTAATATAAATTTCAGAATTTACAGATCCAGTTGTCACAAAAGATTTGCTTTTCTCTCCACAGCTTCAGATCGCCTACCAAACTAGGAACTTCGTTTTCTTTTTGGTCCGGGATCCTTTGGGTACGTTTCCTCATTCACGAGAAACATAAAACTCTTGGCTAGATAGTTGGGAAAAATTACAACTTTTTACCTGGTTTTTTGTTGCCTCTGTGTTCTTCTCTGCAGTTCTGTCTGGAATTGTTTGCACTTTGTACGATTTGAAGCCAGTCTTAACTTTAATTCTGCGTACTGGCTTTTCTGACAAACCCACTTTTTGGGCCAATTTCCGATTAGAGAAGTTTGGATGCTTCTGGCTTTCATTTTTATAGAGTGAAATCCTTCTGGTCTACCACTACCAGGTTTTTGTATGAATGTGAGCTCTTCCTTGGAGTTTATGATAACTTTTGCTGCCGTTTTTCTGCAAACTTTAGATTCTTTTGCAATTCGAAGGACTGACCATAGAAAATTTTCATGAAATTTTTGGTATTGTAAACTCAATTTCGGTCGGACAACCACTGCAAAACGCGCTGCATAAATTTTTTGATACAAAGAACTCGTGTAAAAGTTATGCCAGTTTTTTAGTGTTAACGTTTTTTCTGCCTCAGTCCTTATTTTTAAAGTCACCACACGTTGCGCACTAAAGATGTTGTTGACCTAGACGTTTGACCTCTAGTAAAGGATCGACCGACCGAGGTAATCACAGACACGAACCCTTGATCTTAATTTGTGAGGAATAGGTCAATATTAAGGGAAGTGAAGTGCATATTTCAAATATCCACGAAAAATAGTTTCGAGTAACACCCGTATTGCTATATTAAAAATTATGTGACATTCACCTTTGACCCAGTAGCGGTCATCCCATCGAGGTGGATATTTTTAGTTGATACGCTTTCAATCAGTGAAAACAGGCACAATTAAACGGAAACAAGTGTGACCAAAGGTTTTATTATTTTATAACTTTTAAACATTGAGTTAGTACAATAAAATGTAGTAACTCTAGGTCTGTTTCGAAATAGGGTGCGCTACCTAGCAAAACTCGTTATGATAGAACCTTTACATATCGATATTTTTTCTACTTGAAACAGTCTGCGTAGTGCGTTTATGTAGTCATTTATTTTCACTAGCTCAAAAAGAAACCTATAATTATTAGTTAAATAGAATACTATTTACAATTTTTAAATTTAATTATTCACATATTTTTATTGACATCAAATCACTACACTTCACATTACTTATGTATCAAGACCCTCTCCCTAGTTTAGGATTTCTATATAATTATACCGGTATAAAACGACTGTCAATCAAGATCAACTTATCGAGAGGGCCCGCATACTATGACTCACAATTTTTTTGTGAAATTTTTGAACAGTATAGTATTTTGGGCACACTCCTGTTATAATCAATGTTGAAATATTTTTAAGTACCCCAATTTAAATTGTTTCTGTAGAAGTATAGAGTAAACAATTCAATTAAGTAACAAATTATCTAGAAAAATGGAAACTGTTTTGGGTTGAGTAGTAGCGAGCACCATGTTGCAATGTTATCCCCCGGGACACTTCAGATAAAATGGAATGAATGCTATAGTAGTCATCGAAAAGTGCTCTTTATTTACGTAATAATAAATGTTTGCCGTTTTTATAAATTTTGAGATTCAGATAAAATTGTGTGGAAATGCAGCGACGTTGTTGGACACAATATGATTTAAAATTTAATCAATGTTTAATTTATTGTAGTGATCTATAATACGCTCTCTACAAACCAAACGAAAAAGTTTATCAACTAAATAATTATTTCACTATTTATTATAACAATAAGTTCAACTTCCAAAATTTACAAAAGCTTTATTAAAGCGAACCTATAGGATCACATTATGTCCGTACGTAACACTTCCGTAAGTACATTATTACCACACTTATAACGTTCGTTTGCGGTACAACCTACTCTTAAAACAATCAAAACGAATTATTTTAGATTGTAGATACTTTCTGTGTAAACTGATATAAATGAGATAGTTGTTTAGAGTTTTGTATTTTTGACAATGGTAACTTTTACAGATTTTTTTTAAATTATTCTAAATTAAAACAAGTTAAAATGGAGTTAAGTCAGGCTTAGCCAAAGCTTCAGACGACTAATAGTGGAAGATGCCAAAACACAAATTACAGCACACAACACGCAACTTATTGAAATGTTAAAAAATGAGTCCCTACTGAAAACGTTTTTGATACCTAATACGCGTGAGGTAGAAAGTATATAATGAAATGATTGTAGTAACACTTTATGTTGAATAATAATTAAGTTAATCATTTAAATTTGCACATTACTCATGATCTATGCATCGCCGTTTTTATCTCGTCAGTGATTTAGGTTAGACGGTAACTAGGACTTATCATGCTTGCCTCCGCGGGTGCCAGAACAGTGGCGGCTGAGCGCACTATTTCGTAGCAAAGTCACTTGTGCGCATTTTGAGAGCCGATAAATGAGATTTCTGCATTCTGCCAACAAAGATGCATACGCAAGTAATTTATCCTCAACAGATTCTATAACTATCAGGAACATTTTGTTTATTTTAGAAAATTTCAAGTTCAACCAAGGTACAACTTTTACCATGATGACGTAACCACTTTCAATTTTGCATTGCAACATCAAGGTTATTACTTTCACATGGATTGTGATTTCTAAGGAGTTCCTTAAATTCTAAACATTGCCGGTATTGAAAAATAAAAATTCCTTACCAGAACAAGTAGAATTACAAAACCTGGTGCCAACAAGCAATGCCTCAAACGCACAAAACACAAACCTGCTAACAACCGAACGAACACATCACACACACACACACACAACACACACACACACACATCACACACACACACAGCTATCATCAAATGACGTAGATTCAATAACACGATGCATTGATACAATCGCTACACGGACAAGAAGAACGGACACGGACAGACTAGGAACAAGAGACTACGACACGGACACGGACACGAAGACAAGAACGACACAACCGACACCGACACGGACACGGACACGGACACGACAACGGACACGATGACACGACACGGACACGGACACGGACACGGACACGATTGACACGGACACGGACACGGACACGGACACGGACACGGAACACGGACACGGACACGGAACTAGGACAAACAGACACAGATACACACAGACACAGGCACAGACACAGACACAGACACAGACACAGACACAGACGACAGACACGATACGCAGACGCAGACACAGACACAGACACATACGCAGACGCAGACGCAGACAAGCAGACGCAGATGACAGACGCAGACGCAGACGACAGACAGCACACGCAGACGCAGACGCAGACGCAGACGCAGACGCAGACGCAGACGCAGCGCAGACGCAGATCGCAGACGCAGACACAGACACAGGCACAGACACAGGCACAGGCACAGGCACAGGCACAGAGACAGACAGACACAGACAGACACAGACAAGACACAGACATAGACACAGACACAGACACAGACACAGACACAGACAGCATAGACACAGACACAGACACAGACAGACACGGACAGGCACAGACGCAAGACAGCGACACATACGCACAGAACGATCGACACGGCAGTACAGATACGACGATAACAGATGCACACGATACACGTAAGTACACGTACACGTAAGTACTACGTACACGTACACGTACACGTACACGTACAAGACACGCACACGCACACGCACACGCACACGCACACACACACACACACACACACACACACACACACACACAACAATACACATACATATACATACTGACGCATCCATAAAGATGCACCCACACAGTAGTCTAAACAGACAAATAGTCACTTACCTTCGCGGGCTTCAACTCCAGGTGCACGCTAATTATGGTCCGGGATTTCTACCTGTAAAAATCTACAAAATAGTTACACACCTCCAAATTAATAATGCGTGTGATCAAATTAGCTGTTAGGTCGATAGCATTCTTTAACCTATCTTTACGTTACTGCAAACCCGGCGCATTTAAACAAATTACGCATAAACAGACACTAAATATTTCGCTAATTATTGCAAGGTAAATACACGCGAGCAAACTAGTTATCTATCAATCTAACTAGTTTTTAATTAAAACTCAATTTTAAATCGACAATTAGTATACAGGGTGTCCCAAATGTATGGGCACCACTAGATTCCTTACAAGAAAACAAGTCGATTGAACCCAACGTGATTTAGTCCAAAAGTTGATATTTACTGGCGTTTGTTAGTTGTAATAAAAAACAATGAAAAATTGTGACCATTATTAAAACATTACAACATATTATATTTCAAGAAAAACTACTAAAAGAAATTCTCAACATGGCCTCCATTGTTAAGCGTTTAATGAGTGATTGTCTTGTATTAAAAAATATTTCTTCTTTCATGGCAGAAACATTTTGCAGCGTTTACGATTTTTTGTCATATTTCAGGCCGTGTATTTATCACGCCGTCGTACACTTTTGTTTTGAGGTCTCTCCAAACACAAAAATCCAACGGATTACAATCAGGACTACGTGCGGGACAAGGGAAGGGACTGCCACGTCCTATCCATCGTTGTGGAAATTCAACATTTAGAAAACTGCTACGGAGAAATGAGCAGGGGCACCATCCTGCATAAAGTACATGTTTTGTTTAACATCTAATGTCAAACCAAATTAAATAAATAAATATCATCAATACTTTGTTTCAGTATTTCAGTATTTTGTTTCATAAAACACCATGCCACTATGTTTTTTTTACGTTGTTCTATTCATTATGTTTTTCATTACAACTAACAAACACCCCGTTTCTCAGTAAATATCAACTTTTGGATTAAGCATGTGGGTTTCAATCGACTTATTTTCGTGTAAGGAATCTACTCGTGCTCTGTGTCCCATTAATTTTAATTAATTTTTACGTTGTTCCATTCATTATGTTTTTCATTACAACTAACAAACACCCCGTTTCTCAGTAAATATCAACTTTTGGATTAAGCATGTGGCTTTCAATCGACTTATTTTCGTGTAAGGAATCTACTCGTGCTCTGTGTCCCATTAATTTTAATTAATTTTTACGTTGTTCCATTCATTATGTTTTTCATTACAACTAACAAACACCCCGTATCTCAGTAAATATCAACTTTTCGACTAAAGCATTTTGTGTTCAATCGACTTATTTTCTTGTAAGGAATCTACTGATGCTCTGTGTCCCATTAATTGTGTGACACCTTGTAGAAATAAATTTGAGATGTTGATCAGAAATCATCTTCTATCAAAACATCTTCATATAGGTAAGAATCGCACTAACCAGGCTATGGTTAGTGCGATCCCCACTCATTGACTCCCGAAGATAACTGATCGTATCCGAACATTGCCGAGTGCTTACACTCATTTCTCCAATATAATTTAGTTATAATTTAAATAAAAATAAATAAACAAGTTTTACAACACTTTTATTTCATACAATAATCAACTTTTACAACGCGTTTATTTTACACAAAAATACAATTCTTTCTTCATTCGGTAATGTTCGCATAGGATCAGTTATATTCGAGAGTCGAGGAGTGGAAGTCGCACTTACCATAGCATGGTTAGTACGATTCTTACCTATATGACGCCATCTACTGGTGTATTTATAAACCAATTAACGTTTTCTGTCATAGAGGTTGATCGTGGCTCCATCTAGTAGTATCATATTTTAAAAGTAGATTTAACTGTTATGGCGGGGAATTTGAAATAGTATGGGGCCCGCATACTATCTCATAAGACACCGTTTGGACTGTTACACTCACAGATTCCTAGTCCCACTGCAATAACCCCCTTATTTGTTTGTGGCACCACCTAGTGTATGTTGTGAATTAAGATGAATTAAGTTGAATTAAGATGAATTAAGATGAATTAAGATGAATTAAGATGAATTAAGATGAATTAAGATGAATTAAGATGAATTAAGATGAATTAAGATGAATTAAGATGAATTAAGATGAATTAAGATGAATTATGATGAATTAAGATGAATTAAGATGAATTAAGCTGAATTAAGATGAATTAAGATGAAGTAAGATGAATTAAGATAAATTAAGATGAATTAAGATGAATTAAGATGAATTAAGACGAATTAAGACGAATTAAGACGAATTAAGATTAATTAAGATGAATCAAGATGAATCAAGATGAATCAAGATGAATCAAGGTGAGTCAAGATGAATCAAGATGAATTAAGAAGAATTAAGATGAATTAAGATGAATTAGAATGAATTAGGATGAATTAAGATGAATTAAGATGAATCAAGATGAATTAAGATGAATTAAGATGAATTAAGATGAGCTAAGATGAATTAAGATGAATTAAGATGAATTAAGATGAATTAAAATGAATTAAGATGAATTAAGATGAATTAAGATATATTAAGATGAATTAAGATGAATTAAGATGAATTAAGATGAATTAAGATGAATTAAGATGAATTAAGATGAATTAAGGTGAATTAAGATGAATTAAGATGAATTAAGATGAATTAAGATGAATTAAGATGAATTAAGATGAATTAAGATGAATTAAGATGAATTAAGATGAATTAAGATGAATTAAGATGAATTAAGATGAATTAAGATGAATTAAGAAGAATTAAGATGAATTAAGATGAATTAAAATGATTTAATGATGAATTAAGATGAATTAAGATGAATTAAGATGAATTAAGATGAATTAAGATGAATTAAGGTGATTCAAGATGAATTCAAGATGAATTAAGAGAATTAAGATGAATTAAGATGAATTAAAATGAATTAAGATGAATTAAATAGATAATTAAGATGATTAAGATGAATTAGATGAATTAGATATTAAGATGAATTAAGGATGAATTAAGAGATGAATTAAGATGAATTAAGATGAATTAAGATGAATTAAGATGAATTAAGATGAATTAAGATGAATTAAGATGAATTAAGATGAATTAAGATGAATTAAGATGAATTAAGATGAATTAAGATGAATTAAGATGAATTAAGATGAATTAAGATGAATTAAGATGAATTAAGATGAATTAAGATGAATTAAGATGAATTAAGATGAATTAAGATGAGTTAAGATGAATTAAGATGAATTAAGAAGAATTAAGATGAATTAAGATTAATTGCGATGATTAAGATGAATTAGTGGATTCAAGATTAATTCAGATGAATTAAGGATGAATTAAGATGAATTAGATGAATTAAAAATAGATGAATTAAGATGAATTAAGGTGAATTAGATGAATTAAGATGAATTAAGATGAATAAGATGAATTAAGATGAATTAAGATTGAATTAAGATATTAAGATGAATTAAGATGAATTAACTTGAATTAAGATGAATTAAAATGAATTAAGATGAATTAAGATGAATTAAGATGAATTAAGATGAATTAAGATGAATTAAGATGAATTAAGATGAATTAAGATGAATTAAGATGAATTAAGATGAATTAAGATGAATTAAGATAATTAAGATGAATTAAGATGAATTAAATGAATTAAGATGAATTAAGATGAATTAAGATGAATTAAGATGTAATTAAGATGAATTAAGATGAATTAAGATGAATTAAGATGAATTAAGATGAATTAGATGAATTAAGATGAATTAAGATGAATTAAGATGAATTAAGAGAATTAAGATGAATTAAGATGAATTAAGATGAATTGCGATGATTAAGATGAATTAGTTGATTAAATTAATTCAGATGAATTAAGGATGAATTAAGATGAATTAGATGAATTAAGAAATTAAGATGAATTAAATGAATTAAGATGAATTAGATTAATTAAGATGAATTAAGATGAATTAAGATGAATTAAGATGAATTAAGATGAATTAAGATGAATTAAGATGAATTAAGATGAATTAAGATGAATTAAGATGAATTAAAATGAATTAAGATGAATTAAGATGAATTAAGATGAATTAAGATGAATTGCGATGAGTTAAGATGAATTCAGGTGGATTCAAATTAATTCAGATGAATTAAGGAGAATTAAGATGAATTACGATGAATTAAGAAGAATTAAGATGAATTAACATGAATTAAGGTGATTTAAGATGAATTAAGATGAATTAAGATGAATTAGGATGAATAAGGATGAATTAGGATGAATTAAGATGAATTAAGATTAATTAAGATGAATTAAGATGAATTAATATGAATTAAGATGAATTAAGATGAATCAAGATGAATCAAGAGGAATCAAGATGACTCAAGATGAATCAAGATGAATCGAAATGAATCAAGATGAATCAAGATGAATCAAGATGAATTAAGATGAATTAAGATGAATTAGGATGAATTAAGAAGAATTAAGATGAATTAAGATGAATTAAGATGAATTAAGATGAATTAAGATTAATTGCGATGAGTTAAGATGAATTCAGGTGGATTCAGATGAATTCAGATGAATTAAGATGAATTAAGATGAATTAAGGTGAACTAATATTAATTAAGGTGAATTAAGATGAATTAAGATGAATTAAGATGAATTAAGATGAATTAAGATAAATTAAGATGAATTAAGATGAATTAAGATTAATTAAGATGAATTAAGATGAATTAAGATGAGTTAAGATGAATTAAGATTAATTAAGGTGAATTAAGATGAATTAGGATTAATTGCGATGAGTTAAGATGAATTCAGGTGGATTCAGATTAATTCAGATGAATTAAGGAGAATTACGATGAATTAAGATGAATTAACATGAATTAAGGTGATTTAAGATGAATTAAGATGAACTAAGATGCATGAAGATGAATTAAGATGAAGTCATAATTTTGGTCCTTAGGTATGCTGAAGATGAATTAAAATGAATTACGATGGATTAAAATGAATTGAGATGAATTAAGATGAATTAAGATGAATTAAAATGAATGAAGATGAATTAAGGTGCATTAAGATGAATTCTACTCGCTTCTTACTATTTAATTCATGTTTTTTTAGCATTCTATTAATATTTTCTCAATAATGAATGTTTCTGTTTTTGTATATCAGTTCATATATTTATGTGTGAAGTGTTCTTTTCTAAATTCGTTTATTGTTTATTGTATTATTAGTCAAAATATGAGTAACTTGCCGATTTCGTGTACTACGTTAAAAGTCGAAATCACTCTACATTTAATCGGTAACATATTTCAAATAACTTGAGTGTTTTTGAGAAACTGATGAAACTTTACGGACATTACCACTTTAATTACGTTGCACTCTTATGTTATATTTATATAACCCGAAAGTGGCAAATTTATACCACAATTTGCATGATTTATTCGCTAAACTAAGTATACATCTTAATTACAAACAGTGAAAAAGATTTAAGTAAAAGACTTTGTAGGCCAAAATTACTGCCACCTTTCCATGGGTATTAAAAGCGAACCTACACAAACAATTTTCTTTATAATTCACTTAATGTGTATATGAAAAGTGAATGTGTTCGAAAGCAACTGGGCAATAAAACTTAGTATTTTAAATGGTCTGTACCGTAATGATCATTTCTCGTAATACACCATCAATATATTGAAGATTTATTATGCTTACAAGTAATAGATAATTTTCGCTTTATATTATATTGCTTCCTTTCCTGTTAAAGCCAAAATGATTTAAGCTTCAATGAACACTACTACACCACGAACAGAAATGACTTCTGTATAATATACTGGTATGAGAGATATAAGTAAATATGAACAGCCCATCACTGTCATACACTATGGAAAAAAACGCCATGTATACGATACTGAAATCGTCATAATTTTATTTTACATGCATTCACGTAACAAAAACGTGTATGCATACCTACCTTGACCTTTTTAGCACAAATTCTAAAATTGCAACTACGGGAAAGTAACCACACGATATTACATACTGTCAACTTTTTTTATTCCAAAGTAGATTGTATATCACGATTAAAATCTTCGTCTGTTGACTTAAATTTAAGCAAATTTACCGTAACATTGTCTTACTTGACTAAATAAAAAAACTAGCAAGTTTTATATTGTATTAGTGTAACGTAAATCAAGCATTTGATCGCTCTGTATAAAATTACGTTACATCAATTCGAACGCTCATATAAATCCCTTCGGTTGCCATCCTCGTGGGTCCTGTTGTAATTTTCCGTCGTATAGTTTCCCTTACGCGTTACCGAACTTCATTTCATCCATCTCTTTCTATTATACATCATCTGTTGCTTTGTCCTTGTTATACACCCCAGCCATAACCATTGTAAAAAAAACTTTACGTATAGTAAACTTCTCTACCATCTCTTTCTAATGCGACAGTGTATATTTATGTTTATTACACCTACTAAAATTATACCTATCTCTTTCCAGCAACACTGAATAGAATACGAAATGTGTATTTTTGAAGGAAATGATACAGATTCGTACATAAGTTTTCGTCACGTCAATTTTTAGATACCTTCGTCTTCCTTACCATAGAGACGACTATATATTTTTAGGATGTAAAAAATGTTCACCTTATTGTTTATGTAATAGGCTTATATTATTTTATTAACTTTAAAGAAATATACAAATTGAGTGCTGAATTATCTTTACATTATATCATTTATTTAATTATGAGTTTTTCTTCTTATTTTTCTTAATTACGCTCTTTAAAAAATTACATGAAGAACTTGCTCTATAAATAAGATCATACAATAAATTTTGTTTGTAACTAACAAAATTTGTAATTAAATGTTTTCCTTAATCATCTTTTCGTGACAGGAAGCTAGTTACACAACTCCAGAAGTTGTTGATATAACGATTATTAATGTTTCAAATTTGAATAAAAACCAGTTTTACAAGAAAATGTAACACAAGATGCCAAGCATTTGGCTTTGCGTTCTTCCTTTTATGCATAATCTAATTTAAGTAAAGAAAAAAGAAATGAAATTTTTTAAATTTTGTATATTATTCAGATTTTAAGTTCTTACTAAAAGTTCTATGATAGATTTTCTAATCAGATATTAGAGGATAGAAAATCTAAATTGTCACGTTATTTGTAACTTTTTCTCTGTCTACTCTTATGGGTGACTGAATTCTGTTCTCTTGCTCTCTGTCCTCTATCTCACCAATTCAGGCAATGAATGACATTGTCTACAATCTGTTATCTTCCGTTCGATCTTATCTGTTTGTACTAGCTAGGTTAGGTACTGACTCTCGATGTCTCTTCCCTCTCCTCTCCCTCTCCTCTCCTCTCCCTCTCCTCTCCTCTCTCTCTCTCCTCTCTCCTCTCCTTCTCCTCTCTCTCCTCTCCCTCTCTCCTCTCCTCTCTCCCTCTCTCCTCTCTCCTCTCTCTCTCTCCTCTCTCTCTCCTCTCTCTCTCTCTCTCCTCTCTCTCTCCTCTCCCTCTCTCTCCTCTCCTCTCCTCTCTCTCCTCTCCTCTCCTCTCTCTCTCTCTCTCCTCTCCTCTCTCTCTCCTCTCCTCTTCTCCTCTCTTCTCTCTCTCTCCTTCTCTCTCCTCTCTCTCTCTCTCTCCTCTCTCTCGTCTCCTCTCTCTCTCCCTCTCTCTCTCTCTCTCTTCTCCTCTCTCCTCTCTCTCCTCTCTCTCTCTCTCTCCTCTCCGTCCTCCTCTCTCCTCTCCTCTCCTCTCTCTCTCTCTCCTCTCCTCTCTCTCTCCTCTCCTCTCTCCTCTCCCGTCCCTCGTCCCTCTCCCTCCCGCTCTCCTCTCGTCTCCGTCTCCTCTCGTCTCCGTCTGTCTAGTCATGTCTTTTAAATCGTATTTAATTTAACTTAACTTTTAAGACTTACTTGTTATTGTACGAAGAAATTTTACAAAAAAAATTTTCAAAATTGAATTATCTTTCAAAAATATATTTCCATATTTTACCAGAACCTTGATCGATATTCAGATATTAAACAGAATTGACAATTTTTTATCGCATCAAAAAAGTGCATAGAATATAACTAATTTACAATTTAAACTTTTGTATGTTTGATTTTCACATTTTTCAAACATGCAACTGTTTCAAAAATATATAATAAAAAACAGAAAACCAATAATGGTCATTGCAAAACTTATTTTTTTATAATTGAAAATCAACATGTAACATCTATTCACAATTTGCCAACCGGAGTTTTATTTTTTCATGCAGATTATAATCTATTTAAGTTGACCTGTGACATTATTTCTATAAAATATAATCTATTTAAGTTGACCTGTGACATTATTTCTATAAAATCAAATCCGAAAGGCGTATTTTTACGGTCAAACTTCTTTTGCATAAAATGTAATTTTTAATTTAGACAAATTAATTTATGCGGACAGAATACATTACCTTTATCATTAACTACTTTTAATTATTTTTGACATAAACTAATTTTATTTAGGGAATATTTAATGTTCCATGCAAGGTGTGAATTCCAATACAAAATAAATGACCTTTTACTAACATATTTTAATTAATAAATAATACAATCGATATTTAAATTTCTAATTATTTAAGTTTTGTGTAACAATGGAAACAACTTTGTTTTAAATATAATGGTATTTGAAATCACTTTATATCAAGTTAATTCATTAATTCTTGCGTATTGATTGTTTTTTATACGTAAGCATTATCAAACTTTAGCAGAATTCTGTTTTTTTACGTTCGAATTAATTACGGGAAATTGTCTAAAATTACTTTTGTCAATAATTTTATTAACTTGGTTATAAATTAGTTATTCTATCGACGGTTTAAAATTGACCGTCTTCAATACTTTTCACTGTATGTTTATTTAAATAATTAGATTTTATTTTTGGTTTCATTTTTGAGCGATTGGGTATTTATATTTTCGGACGTTGAGTGACTTGATTCTCTGTTTGCATTTTTAGACATGCATGTTTTATGTTTGGGTGTTTGCATGCTTCCTAGTTTTTTTTTTGTTGTAGGTTGTGTTTCGAGTCCTCGTCTTCGGGTGCTTACTTGTTTGCTAATTTCTTGATTATTTCGTGCTTAATGCGAGTGTTTGTGAGTTTGTAGGTGTGTTTGTTAAGTAACTCTTTTCTTGGCTTGCGCAAGCTTGTGTGTTTGAGGGTTTACTTGTTTAGACCATTTATTGTTATATATGTTATAGGTTGTTTCTGGGTTTGTGTCTATTAGTTTTTGCATGTTTTAGTTTCTTTCATATGTTTTTTTAGTTGTCTCCTGCAATTCTGATGAATTTGGATGTTTGTTGGCTAGTTTCTTTGTATTGCGTGTTACATGTTTGTATGTTTACTTGTTTGTGTATTTGTTTCTTTGCTAGATTGTTTGTTTTGTGTTTGGGAATAAACTTGATGGAAAATGTTCTAATTTTGCCTGCTTGGGGATATTTTTTAACTAATTTATTTGTTTCGAGGGACTGCGTGTTTGTATGTTTGTATGCTTGTGAGTTGGTATTTTCTGTTTTTGGGTGTTTACTTGGTTGAGATCATTATTGTGTGCATACGTGCCAATTTCGATGTGTTACGCAATTAGTAGTACACGGTAAGCATTATCCCAAAAATGAACTTAAAACCTTTTTATAATGTATAATGCTTAGTCTTGGTACCTTAAAAAAAAGATTTAGCAAAACAATTAATTAATTAAAAGCGAAAGTATTTAATGATGTGAAAGTGAAAGGCATAGTGAGTTAGTTAGTTTGTGTTCGCGGTTCAATTGCGATGTCTCATCTTGTCGATGAGTTATATCTATAATTTTCTAAAAATGCGAGAATCTGCACTCATTAACATGTTTAAGATAAGCACAAAACGTAATTTAAAAAGAATTTAGAATTCGTATTACATTTACCCCTTAAACAATTTGTAGACTAGAACTATTAGGCATCATAGACCTCTTGCTTGCAGTATTTGCTTTTTGGAAAGTTATGTTTCTTTTTTAAATATTTGCTATGATGTGCGTCTCAGTTTTCTATTAATTCTTACTTAATGCTGTTAACAATCGTCATATTCTCGATTTTTGAACATAGCTATCTTAACATTGCTCAAAAAAACTTTAAAACGGCCGAGCAAACAATTATTTCACACGAAACAAAACAAAATAAGAAGAAGAAACATTGTCGACGGTAGAGACTATATTCTAACTTTGATTATGGTTGGTTTTCAAATAAGTCGAAAACGGAGACATATATAAATAAACTCAATATGTATGCAGGTTACCTAAAAAAGAAAACCTTTATAAAGGTAAAATATTTGGTGTAGCAAAAAAATCCTATATACGCTGCTGGTGACAATGTTCTGCCTATTATAGGGCTTTCAAAAAATAATCGTTATACCAGATCTTGTAAAAGGTGGAAGAAAAATACACATCAAAAAAAATTTTTAATCTTGCCACCTTATGAATCAAAAATGAAGACCTTTGACCACGTGTTTATAAGTATTTTCGTGTGTACGTGTGTGCATGTGTGCGTGCGTGTGTGCGTGTGCGTTTGTGCGTGTGTGCGCGTGCGCTGGTGTGTGTCGTGTGTGTGTGTGGGCGTATGTACGTGGGTGCGTGCTTGTGTGTACGTTAGTATCTACGATAACTCCTGAGCAACAACACGTATGTACTTGAAATTTCGTATTTAAGCTTGTTTTCAAGGTTTGTCAAGGTTTCACCAAGATCGGCCGTGTGCGTGTCTGCGTGTGTGTTTTAAAAAAAATTTAATTTTCCATACCTTTTATTTATAAAGTTTCTTAATACAAACCCAACTAAGTTTAGAAATTACTTAAATAGTATTGAAAATGCTTAAATTGTTTTATCGGTATTTTATAGAAGCGGGTGACTTTGGATTAACTATCGTTAAATCGACTTATTTTCAACTTTCAGCCAAATTTCGCCAAGATCGGCCATCATATATGGATTCTGTCTATGTAGCATCCACGATAACTCCAGAACGAAAAAACGAAAATATCTACGTATTTAAAATTTTGTATTTAAGCTTGTTTTTATTTGGCTTAGAGCTGAATAGGTTTTAGGAGAAATCCATTGGCGGAGAGAGAGGGGTATCAGGAACAGTTTTGGTTTTTATCAAATATTTCTAAAGCAGTTGCAAATTTCAAAGATATATAAGTACCTAGATATAGACCTTAAACATATCGATTAGTTACGTTCTGTGCAATTTTTTGATATGACGCGTAATTTAGCGACAAAAAATTCCTAAGGTAGAATTTAAGTGTTTGTTCAATTTTTTTCATTATTTGAATAACGATTAATTTTATAAGAAAAAGTGCAGACGTATTTCTTAAAGAAAATTTAATTTTACATTAATTTTCTTTGTAATGTTTTTAATGTATAGCGAAATAAAAGTAAAAATTAAATAAACATGATTAAAAATGCTGAAGCTGTATTATCGATATTTTTATAAAAGCGGGCAGCTTTGGAATTTTTTACGTTAACATGTATTTATGTCTATTAATCTCTATCTAACATAAAGTTTTAAACGTCTTTCTAACATAGATTATTGTTTTTGTGTTTACAATGCTGCCTATAAAAAGAAATTAAAATTATTTCATTTCTTTTAATTTAAGTTAGCATCTAAATGTCTATTAATCTTTGCCTGTCATGAAGTTTTAAACATCTGTTTGACATAGATTATTGTTTTTGTGTTTACAATGCTTATTTTCGTAATGAACTTCTTATAAAAGAGGTTTCATGATTATCCTAAAAAAAATGTTATTACTAGTTATTTTCGTAACTAGTGCTCTGTTTACACATTTCTTGGTGCAAGGCCGTTCTTTTTTACCCGAGGCGTAGCCGAGAGATAAAACATAGGGCCCGAGCACCAAAAATGTGACAGCGCACGTGTTGCGAACAAATTTTTTTGTAATCGTTTAAATAAAATTAGAAAAAAATTAGATTTTGAAATATTTGATGACAAATGTCAAATTAAGTACATAAACAAAAAAGTTTATATATTTAGTTATATACCACTTTTGTTTATGTATTAAAAGTAACGATTACAAAAAATTATTTCATTTCTTTTAATTTCCATTTTATAGGTTGGAAGGGCGTGTGTGTTCCACACCAGATTTTTCTTAAGTTAGGTTCTATATGTCTATTAACGTCTATCTCACATGAAGTTTTAAACGTCCATCTAACAGAATATTGTTTTTGTTTTTACAATGTTGCCTATTTTCGTATTAAAAAAGGAGATGCATAATTATCCTAAAAAAATTATTTCATTTCTTTTAATTTCCGCTTTATAGGTTGGAAGATATTTTGAATAAAAATAAGAAGATTATTCGATTTTTAACCAATTTATAATATGTTATTGTAAGTAGGTAACCACTTTATTGCTATTTTTCCCTTCACTCAGTACATTGCACCCGAGGCAAAGAAATGTGAACCAATATACGGGGCTTGATTTACATGTTATTAATTTGCATTGGAATTTATGTAAAAATAATCAAAAAATTCTAACCAGACGTTGTGGTCATTCTTAAAACTGGGGGTTTTGGAAAAATGGAACACATGGGATTAATTTTGATTTTTGTACGCGGGTCGTTGGGAGTTTGATCAAACTAGGCGTTGTGACTAAAATCATAGTTGAGAGTTGTGACTAGGTTGGTCGTTTGCAGGTGGTGATCAAAATATTTTTTAAATTATACATGGAAAAATCGTGCATACCACATTTGTATCCCTCCACATTTTTTTTCGTTTAATTGTAAAATTATAGTTTTTTGAGTAACTTTTGTTGTAGAATAAAATGGTTACAGAATTATTTTACGTGGAATTAAATATAATGTGTTAACGTAATTAATCATACATACATACTTATCTATTACAATTACTATGTAGAATCTCTATGAGAACGAGCTCTTTCTTTCTGAAAGCTTTTTAGCAAACTTTGTGAATTTTAAAACATTTAATTTGCATTTTTAATTGTAACTATATGAAAATTATTGTAATTCGGTGATTTCTCAGGCGTAATTAAAATTTTAAAAAGCTTGTCCCTCATGTATTAAATTACAAATAGAGCAGTTTAATTTGCAAATGACAAACTTCATTGTTGGATTGCATTAATAGTACGTTAATGTCAACTAAACCGTGTATGTTTGTTTTTCCAAAATTATTCTTTCATGGTCTACCTAAGTTAGGAAGTTCTAATTAGCTATTTTCTTTTTTTATTGAAATGATCATATCAGATTGTTACTTAGTTAGCACGTAAGTACTTTTTTCCTGACTGTTTTAACTTTTCTGGATAGTTAAGATTATTTTTTTTGTTTTATGCGATAAAACTCTATTTTTGTTTTTATTTTATCTACTTAAGTTTCATTTATGTAATTAATTATTGTTTTTTATTTCCCTAGTCAGCGACTCGTTACTGTCATCTACTGACAACGGTAACTGTAATTGTTATTGAAACGTATATATTTTGTGTAATTTATCTTAACATATATGACAACAGTTAGATAGATATTACATTGGCAGAATACTCACTTTAGCTGTAGGTCATTTCACTATGCTGCCTTTAGTTAGAACTTGGTCACTCTGACCATTCCGTCACTTCCTGAATTAACATCTGCGACAGCCCATTGCAGGGCAGGAAAAGTATCTTCTCTCAATAATATCAAACTATCCATTATCGGCTTTGGAATCTCACGGAAACGCTATTTATTTTTTTGAGATTATGAAACTAATCCTTTGACTGTCGGGACTAAATGCGTTGTGTAAGTTTCGTATGTTGATATCTGGATACATGGCTTAATCAATAAGGAAATGAATTCAACAAATGAGAGCGGAATGAACGGACAAGATATCAGTACTACTTCCACTTGAGTTAAAATTGTATAAAACCCTTCGTATTGAGTGAGTAAGAGATAGTAAGGGGTGATTCAAATTCGAGCTAAAACATGGGGATTTCGTTTATTATAAGAGATAAAACACAGGTTTAAATTTGGCACTTTTGCTAAATTTTATGCTGATTAATAGTTTGAAAGGAAACTTGGGCTACCTTCTATTGTTTTTTGCTTATAGTCAAAACATGGGAAAATCACGATAAGGTAAAGCAAGAAGTTTGCGCACAATTCGGAAAAAATTAATAAAAATTACAATTTTGGTTAAATTTCTTAAATAACTAAGGTAATGTAATATTTGGTATCTTACACAGTATACCATGAAAACTTTTGAATTTCCTTTTTTTCACAACAGGAAAATTTAGAAAAAAACACAATTTTTCCCAATCTCTCCTAACCTGGTAGGCAAGTTTGCACACTGGGTGAGAACTAAAACAAAATTTTAATGAAAATTTCATCACTTCTTTGAGTTGTTTTGGAAGATTCCTTTTCGGCCACAGTCACAACACTTATCTTGATAAATCGTACAGGATTCGTGAAGCCATCTACCACGTGACATGCATTTTATCCAGTCCGATTTTAAAGTCGTAAGTTCATAAATTTCTAAGCACTAAACGCATGCTTCGTCCTCGGATTCACTAACAGTGTCTGATAGAAGTTCCATTTTACTACTGTCTTCATCAGACGAGGTTGATGGAGGAGAATCATGTTCCAACATTTTACTTTTTGTTCCTTTTGGTAGTTTAGCTTTTTGGATCTTCGAAGTTGCAACTTGTTTATTTTTTTTCTTTTTCTCTTTCTTCTCTAATGTTGCTTGGGTTTTCTTTCGTTTGCTAGCGATGTGCTCAGGAGAAGTAACATTTGATGCACTTACCTTTCTTTTAGTATCGGTTGCTCGAACCTGCAAGGAGTAGGTGATATTGTTGCTAACGCTTCTTTTGGTGTTATTTTAGCCTTCTTAGAAGTCACCGTTTTACTGCAAAGTGAAGTCATTGAGAAGGATTGCGAATTTACTTTTGAAATTCTCGCAAAGCTTGCTCTGTATGTGCTTATTACATGGGAAAGGGCTTCAGAAGTTGAAGGCTGAAAGTAAATTTCATCTGAGAATGAAACGTCTGATGTATTAGTAGCTGCGCTTGGTTGAGTGGAGAGAGTCTGAGTAGCTGCAGTTGTGGGATCGAGTGAAGTAGATAGAGTGCTGATTACTACTGTTGTGTCAGGAGGTTCATAATCAGGATTTCAATATCAACCCTTGGAGCATCCCGATCACACGTTAACAAATATGCATGTTCCAGGAATTGCATCCATATTTAACGAAAAGCACGAAAAGAAGAATTGGCGAGTTGCACAGAACTCGCACGAGACCAAGCTGAATTTAAATGTTACCCGAAGTCGTCTCTTGTAATTTTTCTCGTTCCACGGCGAGTAAAAACCAACTCTGTACATGAGTCTTTGAAACGGGTTTTCAAAGGTTTGAATACAATAGAACTGATGTGACTCGGCAAACAAACGATGATAATATCGTTGTCTGAGGCGACTTGAAGCATATCTAAAGCACGGACATCAAGTACCTGCAAATTTTTACCTGCCGGTATTCTTGGGACAAAATTTTGCGTCATCCAGTTCATAAATAACTCAGTGGGAATATAAGCGCTCTTCTTGTTCATTTTAATTATTGTTCCTGCCTTTCATATGTTGGGAGTTTGCGTAGACCCATCTAAAAATACAGTAAGGAGATAAAAATTGCCCTTCTGCACTGCAGAAAGCTAGAACGGTAATTATGTCACCCTTTTCCGCGCTCGTGACGTCATGAACATCCTTGTTGCCTTTACGAGTTCGTCATTTAGCTAAACTCCAATCTCGTCAAAATTCCATATGCAAGCTGGTTTCTCTAATAGATCATTCTCGGTTACAATTTCAGTCAGAAGAGTGAAATAACTTTTTTTATTTCAGCGCGATGCATTCCTTCTGTTCTGCCTTTATTCATTGAGTTTTCGGACACATAACTCAGGGTGTTGTCGCATAAAAGATGAAAACCATACTTTTCCTGCCGTCTTGGTTTCCTGATTGAAAGTGTGTTTCTTATTCACTGATTCTGCTAAATCATACGCCAGGTTTCTTACATCTGGTTGTGTTGGTGGCAATCCAACGGCCTGAAGTTTTTTTATGTGAAGAGACAATTTCTTTTCGGTATCAATGCCTAGTTGTGCTTCTAGACCCATCCCCTTCTTTTCAACAGAATCTCTTTTCAACCCATTTCTTAAGGTGGCCTCTGGAATTTTGGATTGTTTGTCTGCAGACCGTGTGGATAAGCCATTTTCAATGGCCCGAATAGCTAGTAGCAAATCCTCCTGTGACTAGGACCCTTTGCTTGACTTCCATACATAAACGTTAGGCATTTTGACCTAGTTAGAAGAAAAATAACATCCAATTAGTATTTTAATGTCTCCTAATGAGTACAATGTGTCGCGCAAACCCTCCTCTCACTGAATTCAATTTACAGCGTGCACAATCTTTCCTAATTTGATTTGAGCAAATTCTCCTAATTAGGTAGAAGAGATTTCGCGGTCAAGTGATAAGCATAGAACTTTCGAGCTTAACTCGAAACCTCATAAAACGCTAGTCGACATAAAGAACTTGTTCAGAAATTACCTGGTTAGGATTTTATTTTCAACTAAATTATTTTAACACATTTCACAGAACATTTTGCATAACAAACAAGGTACTGCTTCGTTCGGCGCATGAATTCAACTGGCGTGTCTGCAGATGACCCGCATTCGTTATCTTGGGCTACCTGGCCGGTTTTCCTTATCTTTCTTCGCTATTTGAGAACCTCCTAATCACTCCTACCGCGTGAACTCTGCTCGCTTTACCCTATACGTTTTTCGCGTCCACCAGTGAGGAACGCAGACTTTAGCCTTGGGAGGAGATGTAGAAAGTACGGTGCAATCTACAAATTTTAATAAATATTCGTTTTACAGAAAGTTATGAAATAAATATTATTATAATACAAAATCCAATCGCCTTGGCTTTCGTGCAAGTTCCTCAATTGTTTCGTCTTCTGAAATGGGTAGTTCCCTATGCATTGACATAATTGGCAGTCCATTAAGTCTGTTCTGTGAAGTTGAATTTCTAAGATAGGTCTTTATTCGTTGTAAATTCTAAAAGGTTCTCTCCGGAGTGGATGTGGACACTGTCAGAGTACAAAATATTAATAATAATTTAAACACATTTGGGTACGCTTATTGATTACAAAGTTGCAAATATGCTAAGGCTTGACGATTATTCTTAATTTGTGTAACAGTACTATTTAAATGTTTATGCCACATTTTAATCTCATATTTTAACATAATTTTAGGTGCATCGTGTATATATATATATATATATATATATATATATATATATATATGAGTTTTTTTCATTTAAACATTGGCGTCGTCTCGGAAACTACAAAAATAGAGATTCGGTTAAATGCGAATTTCAAAAAAACAAAAATTTTGCATTTTATTTAATTCTAAATAACTCTGTTATTATTGAGAAAAAAGATGTAGAAGAAGAAATGGTAGTATTTTTTATGTTTTACCTACTGGTGTCGCTACTTTTGTTCTATATCTTGTTATTCCAAAGTTATGATATAAACTTTTGTTTTTTTAAATGGAAGGTATAGTAGGCTGTCTTTATCAGATACGCATTTGTTTAAGCTTTGTAACGATATCAGACATGATGTATTAATTTTTAAAACTAAGAGAAAATTGTGTTCTTTTTAAACATGTCAAAGCCAACTATTACCGCTACTTAAAAAATCTAAGTTTGTTCTAACTCAAGCGAGCAAGAAATTAGTATGTACATGTTACGAATTAAAATGTCTAAAATTTTTATTCGTGTCATTTTGTTGCATTCCTAATAATAACGATTCTTTTAAAAGAAAAATCACTACGCTTGTTTTCGTTCATCAAAGTTTGAAATGAAATGAAAGGGTGTAGAACTGCCAAAAACCATAATAATGAATTGATTTTTTACATGACCAACTGTAACTCAATAATAAAATCGTTATAACTATGTTATAACGATATAATAAATAAATACATCATGTCTAATATCGTTACAAAGCCTAAAAAAATGCGCATGTGATAAAGGCACACCTACCATTTAAAAAAACAAAAGTTTATATCATAACTTTGGAATAACAAAAGTGGCAACGCCAGTAGACAGATCATAAAAACACTACCATTCTTTCCTCTACGTTTTTTTTTCTCAAATCCATAATAACAGAGTTATTTAGAATTAAATGAAATGCAATATTTTAGTTTTTTGAAATATCTAGTAAGCGATCAACTTTTTCCAACAAATGCAAGTGTCGTTCGTTTAGGTTCATAAAACTGCAACACTTTCCCCATTTAATCGAATCTCTATCGTGTAGTTTCCAAGATGCCAATGGTTAAAATGAAACTCACCCTGTATATAGATATACATACATACATATATATATATATATATATATATATATATATATATATATATATATACATATATATACATATATATACATATATATTTGATTTCTTTTAAACTTTTTTACAATTTCAACATTATTGAATAAAATTTAATACTGTTACTGTGAAACTTAAAATGATTATATTTTATTACATTTTATTAAAGCTGAATGGGTTCAATTTATAAAGATGTCATTTACTAGTTCAATTTTAATTCGCTTGCTAATTAATTTCAGTTTGGGTAAATGAACTTTAATATTTACGTTTGCAGAGTCTTTTCTTACTTAAAGGCACCAGCTAGCTCAAATGTTAAAATAAAGAAACGATTACTGTTATCATTAACCAGAATTATGCTCAATTCGATTTACATATTTATCTGGAATCCCATTGAGCTCTATCTGCATTTACATCCTCAATATTTGTATAAGCTTTTAATATTAATAATCTTTAGTAATAAAAGTAAATCAAACATTAGACTCATTTAATTGAATCCAAAATCTGAACGAAAATGCATCAGTGCGGTTACAAACATATATAAAAATCAAACCTATAAATTAAAAATAACATTCTTGAAACTAACATATAACAATAAAATCTTTATCAGAATTAAATGATTTTTTCGTTCAATTGTGACGTTCAAATGTTAAAGTTTAGAGGAAATCAAACACATAAACGTTTTATTTATTCACACAATCAAAAGGTTTTTACTTGTTATTTTCGTTGAAAGTTGATGACGTAACTCTGCTTCCCTTTCTACCAATTTGAGGCCTCGTTTAGGTTGTTGGGACCCGATGATGTCACTATGCCGCCAAACTGGAACCACTTCCTTTGTTTTCTCTATCTTTACTTATACCTTTGTTGTGAATGAAGATGACATCAATTTTCCTTCCAATAATTTAACGATTTTTGTAAATAATTGCTGGATATATTTACAATTGTCAATTATTACTTTAATTATTATAGTTCTGTTACGAATGTTCTACTAACTGCAATGCCCAATCGTACTACTCATCATTAACACTCCGAGTTATTATCCTTTACACTTTGATTTACCCATTTTGATCGATTACTGTTTTTTAGATTTATTGTTAACTATTTAAACACAACTGATTATGGCTCTAATACATACAAAACGCCACTTTTAATGCGAATTTTAAATTATGGTGCAATACTTTGTTGCGGTAAAAATGCTCACTAGGACAAGGTGACAGGTAAGCCTGATTTTTGCACGGATAGCTCGGCGTGCGGGTGAGGGTCTGTCGGGAAAATCAGTTTCTTCTCCGTAGGATACGCTATCTACCAAGATCGAAATCGGGGAAATGTCGCAGTAGGTTCCGGTAGGCGCCAGGATATTCCAAACGAACACACCAGGGTGTTTTAAAACGCGAAATAAACGACGGTACGTGGTGGTCCGAATACCCAACTTGCCCCACTTACCAAATCGTAACGCTAATACATCCAGGTGTCCGCAATGCTGCTTCACCTGAAAGGTTTCAAAATCTGCACCTTAATCTGATAAACTTACCAACGTGTAGCAATATTCAAATTCAATACTCAATACAAATCACTGAGGTTCCCACTAAGTTAACTTACTAATCTTCCTTAAACAAATCAAAATAACACATACCAAACTGACTTCAATTCGGTTACGAAGCTTCTCTAAACTGGTAAGCTACGTTACGTTAACTTAATCTTTGTAACAAAACAAAAAAAAACAAAAAAAAAACTCCAAACTTCTCTCATTAAAACTCGGCGACGCTTCCTATTTGAGCAATATATCATCACCCTTTGTCAAGGCTTAATATTAAAATAATTACTCCAAAACAGTAGCTAAGATAAATATCTATTAACTCAAAATAAAACAATTAAAATTTGAACAGCATGTCAATTTGGATAAAATGATAATCGTCTAATCTTAACTTTTTACCTCATTGAATTCTGGCCAGTAACAAAACTATCTTAAGCTAAATAGTATCCTAAAAATTTCTCTAGACCTGAATTACGTCCGTACGCAAGTCTTACATAAAGAAATTAAGGTAAGATTTTATTTACCTCCATTCATAAAATATTAATAGTATCATAAACACCTTAAATAGCTTCTAAATAGACAAAGGAAACTGTCCGTGAACGTTGACAAAATGACACAATAAATTCAACAATAATTACTTCCAACAGGTTCCTCCGTTAACACACATTGCATAAAATATTCCACATAAAACACAACTAAATTTTATTCTCATAGGTCGCAAGACCAACGAACAGAATATAAATTGAATTACCTAGGTCACACAGGCAACTAGGAGATGATCCTTGCTCCACGAAAGCGTCGTGTAAGGCTAGAGCGGGCCAACAACGGGCTTCGGTGTTACTCCTCGATGACTGCAATACCGACTCTCAGTAGATCGCTACCGCGTATTCAACTTGATTGTAAATTAATTTACAAAATTCTGCAGAATTGACACCAATAATGTCTCGTAACTTATTGAAGCAGTAGTAACTAGATTTGATCACTTTTATGATTTCTTTTAACTCAAAGATGTTAAGGTTCGACTAAGAAAACACTCACCAAATTGTTTCACACAACTTAAATTAGTAAGTTTAATTACAAACAAAACAATCTTAATCAGTTGGTGTGGTTGGGTGTTCGTTCACTACGTACACTTAACTTTTAGGAAAGGGGTTCTCTAATTATATCTCGTTAATCACGAAACTCAATAGTCCTCGGGTTCGCACTACAAAAAAAACACGAACCCAAATTTCTATCATAAATGCACTCGAAGATACCGTTATTCTCCAATAAATTGAATTAATGAACGAGCCCGGTTGAAATGTTACTTCACAAAATATCCCAAACTTGGTTTTATTCGACTAATCTTGCAAGTCTTCAACACTACTTAAAGAAATTTCACTAGGAGCTCGCACAATTATGAAACACCAAATTCCGCTAGTTCGAACGACTTTCCACATACACGACTCCATGCGTCAAAAGCTTAGGGAAGAGTCCTTTTCCTTTCAAACTCACTTTTTCGCCATATTAAAAAAACGTTCCCCTCCATACAAATTCAATTAAACAAACCAATCAACCATTTGAACTTTAAAATTTCAACCCCCCTAAATATGCGATGGTAGCTCGACTGAAGGCGAAGAAACTGTTACATCTGCATTTCCCTTCGACACGACACAGATAGGTTATTACAAAGGTACAACCAATCGCCCACCCATAGTATTTATATGGATGAAAACCATCATTCCGACTCCCAAATTGGTCCTCTGCACGGATGCGACAGTACGGCACCAACGCGATGACAACACTTCTTTGTAATGAAACTATGTAACAAAATCAAACGAATTTATCTTAATAAAATCCCAAATATGATTCGGGCATTAACCTGAAAATTCTATTCAAAATCCCAAAAACTACACTGACTTTTATTAATGAAATTACGTAACTACACCCAAAAAAAAATGCGTAACTCCTATCTACAATGAGTAAAGATAATGCACAATTGCACATTCCTAAGATTCCTTTACATACAGCGAAACCTATTCAAGCAAAATATTCATTATCTCTAGTAAGCTCTTAAACTAAAATTGAAAGAAAAGAAAAGAAAAGATTCGGAATCTAACTAAATAGATAAATCCCTAACCAATACGTATACAGGGTGTTCAAAATACCCTGACAACTTTTTATTAACATCAAACTGACAATGCTTGCAACTTTGTTATTTACTGTAGCCTTTTATTATTTTAATAAGGAAGGTATTTTTCTACTTCTTCCTTATCGCACCGTTAATTAATTTTTATTTGTAATTTTCACACTTTATAGGGCCGCCTGACTATTATATGTCACTCGTGCTACGGCGTCAATCGACTAACAACCACTAACTTAAAAGTTCGCCATATTCTTCCCTGTCCGAAATTTCTGTTTCTTCTCCTGATAACAAGGCCATACATTTCTGGAACATTTGTTTTTTGTCGTAAAACTAGAACCTAAAATTTATATGAATTATAAGAACAAAACCTCATTAAAACCTTATTAAAGAGAACCTGAAAATGTGTCTCAGCATTTTGGTGTAATTCTTTTAAACATAAAACAGTATTTTATCGTGTCTTTTAAGTCAGTATCAACTTTCTGTAGCAAACGACAAAGAGGTAAGCCGAAGCTAAATATTTGATCGATGGCTTGAAATGCAATCAAAAATTCATAGTCGTAGAGACTATTTTCTTCAATATTTTTTAAGAGGACATTTTTTCTTTTTGGTGTATCAAAAAGTCTTTCAATGATATTAAGGCAATTTCTTATTTGTTGTACCTCGCAAGACTTTGAAACCGCTAAATTCCATGAACGGGCAGCACAGTGTAGGTATATGGCTTTAGGGTAACTGCCTGAACGCCATTAAATTTTCCCACCATATTACTCGCCATATCGCTGTCTCACAAGGTTATTTAAATCTAATCTGAAATTTTCCAAACTGTTAATAATTAAGTTTGATAAAAATTCTCACCTGTTAAATTTTCAGCCACGACGAATTGTAGGAAATCTTCATGAATTTTATATTTAGTGACATATCTTACATAGAGTAACTTGCTCTTTGATGAAATGTGAGTAGTTGTGTTTATTAAAACAGAAAACGGCCCCACCTCATTTATGTTTGTTACAGGTTTATTTAGCATAATACTGTTTATATTGTTTATAATTTCATTTTGGATTCTTCGGCAAATATATGTCTCTCTTTTGCTTGATCTTTCTAATGTCTCTGTTAATAATTTATCACCCTTAGCTCGGTATTTTAAAATTGCACGAAAATTGCCTTCGTTGACTGAATTATCATCTATTTTAAGTTCCGAAATCTTTAAACCCCAATGGACATCTCTTGTCGACCACAAACTAGTATTGCTTGTATTATTGGCTTGATTTTAGCCCGATGTGCTACTTCAATTTTTCTGTTTTCATCAATTAAATATATCGCACTCTTTGAACCCCGCTTTGTATTTTGACTAAATTTTGATAAGCACTAATTGAAATTTACTGCTTTGGTGCGCATTGAATAAAAAAAATAAAAAATTAGAGAATTTTTTTACAACACACCAGTAGTTTCTATTTTATTTTTGGCAAATACAACGACTTTTTAGCACAAACCAGAAGCTACATACGTACAAGAAGAGAACAGTTAATTTATTTGAAGCAATAACAAGAATGTAAACTCTGGAACGCGTCTTATGAGCACGAGTTAGCAATTTCTTAAAGAAACCTAAAACACACACTTCTTGGCTTTTTTTCCAGTTATCCATTTTTTACTTTAATCAAGGCACCCAAAGCCTGACCCCCAACACCTCCAGTTGTAGTAAAGGGTACACAGTATTTACAGAATCCGCCTCCTTCTTTAGAGGTCTAACAAAGCCACTTAAACTTTGTCAACCACTTATGTTGAAACCACAATTGCAGTTTTTTTATCTTTAAACTTATCAATTAAAGGGAACATGTATGATGGTGGTGAAACCCAGAGCGATTCTACTGCATTTACTTTTTCTGGAACGGATTTGTTTAGAAAATTTCTAATATCTTCCTGATTCTGTAAATGCTGGCTCTGGATGGCAGTATTGTTAGAATTACTACTGTGACTGACTTTTTCATCTTTATTAGACTCGTCTGCCTCCGCGGCACCGGCAAATGAGCTTGATATCGAGGCTTCATTTTCATCAAATCTTCTCCTTTTTAAGAAATTTGCTAAGGAACTTAAATTACTCACAGTTGCATAGTTCACTAAACTAGTTACACAATAAATTGTCTATTTAACAAACGAACTAAAAAAACTAGTAAATAAAAATGAATAAAACAATGTCTTATGAACGAATACGAATAATATCAGGTCGCCACCGCACTTGCAACGTTATTAACATGCTTTGTGAAACTCGTATAAGAGACTGATCCCTTCTACTTAGCGTTCACTTCTAGATAATTCCAGAAATAGAAATATCTAGACAAAATCGTCTCTCTGATATAAGGATGACTAATATATCTGGTCGCTTGTCGCTATTATTTACTAATAATACTATTCTAAAATTCCTTTTTAATTATTATTTGAGCCTCTTAACTCTTAGGATCCGTTTCAGTATTCTATTTTCGTCTACATTCGGCCGGTGTTTCCGAACGAATTTCTTAGTACATTTAAGTAACGCTTTGATTTTTTTAAAGGGTTAATTAGAATAAGCGTAAAATATAATGGAAGGTTTGGGCGTTTGGGGGTTATATCGCCTTATCCCCCCCTTCGGTACGCCACTGGTGTCTACCGACTTCGTTATTTAAATTTTAAAACTGTAATAAAGCATTCTTAAGGCAGTTTTTCATAGCTAATAACCATCTGTCCGACGTTTCGGTTTCGCGGAATCATCAAGTTCATTTTTTATGGGCGCCATATTTGATATTTACATCATTTGACAGGGTATTTTAGACCATTTTTAATGATATAACATGTTCCAGTAACGATTAATATTTGCTTTTATAAAATGACACTAGAAAATTATGAAAAACGTGATATGTTACAAATGTATTATAAAAGTCATAGAAATGCCGCAGAAGCATGCAGAATGTGTTTACAGCAATTCCCAGAACAACATCAAGCACGGATGAACTATTTTTTAGAATTAGATAGAAATCTAGCTAACTATGATTCATTCATTAAATCTGGAAATAAATATGGATCCAGAACAAATGGAGATGAAAAAGAAAATATTTTAAATATGGTAAGCTTCATTTGCTTATGATCGTCTGTTATTATAAATGTACATGCATACATACTTACTTTAATATGTTATCATAGGTCAATAATAACAGATCTACATCCAGTCGCGAAGTTTGGCGTAATTGAGATTTGCCACAAACAAAAGTCCGAAGAACTTTAAAAAATGAAAAAATTCAAACCTTATAATATACACGTAACCCAGCAGTTGCGTCAAGGAGACGACTTAAGAAGACAAAAATTATGTGACTGGCTTCAAGCAAAAGTGAATGAAGACCCTAACTTTTGAAATAAGATGATCTGGAGGGATGAGTACAATTTTTTCAAGTAATGATATAGAAATAATGAACAGTGCTGTGACATAACAGACTTCTGGGACCTCATATCATTGAAGGAAAGTAAAATGCTCAGAAATATCTTGAGTTTTTAAATAATCAATATCCACAAAACGTACCGCTCAACATATTCCCCCTCCTACTGTTCCCGAGTGCTTTAGCACGTTAGGCCTGTTCAGGAATACTATTAGTAAAAAAAAATTAAATGTTAATTTTGTTGAAATTTTAAAACAATACCAAATATAATAGAGTTAAAACAATACATATTTTTGGACTCAAGTTACCCATATAATAACCTTCCTATTAGTGTTAATTATTATTTAATCTGTTCATAGTTTGTTTGATTTTTCATAGACACTAGAAACGTATACCGTGATTTTCCCATTGTTTGGCCATAAGTCAAAAACAAAAGATGGTAGCTCAAGTTTCTTTTCAGATAATTAATCAGCACAAAATTGATCAAAAGCGACAAATTTACACCTATGCTCTAATCTCGTATAATAAGCGAAACCCCCATGCTTACACTCGAATTTGAATCACGCAGTACATATAATTAAATGATAATTTATAGATTAGAGCGCTGCTTCCCACGTACTTTACCAAAATGAGGTACGAAGAGCCGTTGCACAATATTTGTATTTATACGGTGTGTTTATCTAATACGGCCTTGGGCGATGAAAACTTCTAGACCGAGCAGCGTATATTTTTAAAATTAACTATTCACAGCCAGCTCCAAATACTGAAAACAACAAAGAGCTGCGAATGTTGAAAAAGATGTTCCATTTAGATATATGGAATAATAAACAGGAATGACAAAACGTCAAAGAGATCAAATAACGTGATAATATACAGGGTGTCGCGTATGAAAAAATTGAGAAAGTGTAATCAGCGCGTTTTGACCTAATTTGTACGCAAGATAATCATTTTCAAAAAATTCAAGAATCTATTATCAATTCTCACCAAATCAAAAAAAAAATGGATTGCCTAGTTACGCGTTAATGTACCTGCCCTAATCGGCTACTACAAAAAAAATCTCCAGTGTCTAAAGCACTCAGTATAGTCTATAATGTGGGGATAAAAAATGGGCACAATTGAAAAATGAAATAATATACCTACATTAAAAAAATAGAAGTTTAGTGTCTCTCGCATTTGCGTAACACTGTGTATACATATAGTTCATTTTAAAATACACGCATTGCCATTGTCTACAACTTTTGTAAGTTTAATAATAAAGCTTGTATAATGTTGTATATTATCATTATTTCTAAGGACTTTAAGAACAAATTTTAATTTAGAGTCATAAATATGTTATTAAATCTCTTGAACATACTCAGCTTGAACTAGTAAAATTAACATATTTACGGTTACTTTGCTTTCAGGTTTTAAATTTAAATTATTTGCAAATTTTGTGCACAGTGTATACGTATATATATATATATATATATATATATATATATATATATATATATATAATAAAATTCATTTTAGAGTTTATCTCGTGTAATTCAATTAATAAATCGACGTTTCGAAAACTTCTTCCTTTCTTTTCTTGAAAAGAATACGAAGAAGTTTTCAAACGTCATTATAATTAGTTACGAGATAAACTCTAAAAATGATTTTTATTATAAATAATATCATTCATGGAACCTTAATTACAATATATATATATATATATATATATATATATAACAATTTTTAAAATCAGGAAAACCTTTCAATTAAGTCGATAGGAACCGTCAATTATTAATGCTGGAATAAATTCAAGTGTGAAGTGGTCCAGTAAGGGTTAGAGATATGATAATTTTTAGGCGATTGATTTGGCAAACTTATTAAAAATGATGGACCGTGGTACCCTGAATGAGGCTTCGCCAATTCACACTGTAGAGTGACTCCTCTATTGTTAGTTTGGCATATAATGGCTTATATAACCCGGTTTCCGTATTTTTATACGTATAGTTATTGCATAAATCCGTCGACTGTTATATTAATTACATTTTAGTAATATTAGATCGTTCTAATAATAATTAGTGCTGATATTGTGCAAGTGTATTGAGTGTATTTGGAAGTTATGCTTTTAAATTTGAATTTGTTTCAATTTTGTTCTTCGCTGTAGTGAAACCGCAAATTATTAGAATTTGAGGAACATTTCTGTAAGAAAGTAGACTTACATCTTTCACGAGAAAGAGTTTCACAAAATAGAAACAATAGTTCTTTTAGTCATGTATTTAAGAAGATGATGAAGTTGTTTAGCAAGCCAAGTGTTTTCGTACTTTTGTGTTTCTGTTTACTAGTCATGTCATATGATGGATCTACTGGCTAAGGGCTAAAAATATTAAATGTAATTTTTCTTTCGACCGCGATAAGACAAAAACTTGTACAGCACCTATACAAGTGTTCAAGACCTAAACGTCAAAGTCCAGTCAACGATCGGTGTTGGGATTACGAAGTAATAAAAATAACATCAATAAAGTTAGATTAAATTTTGGCTTGAACTAAATAAATGCGCCAGCCGTTACGCAACTGTGTAGTTTGTTAATTTGGTATACACATTAATTCGGTTTAAGAAATTATATTAATAATTATATTTTTAGACTGCACGTCATTAAATGCATAAATTAAAACAAACCTAATTATCATCCTTTCAGTTGTTTAATACAAATCAAGAAGTAAGTGTAGTCCTGTAGTATATTTGGCCTCGTGCGACAATAAACCGTGAAATAAAGGTTCGAATATAATTTAATACACAATTATATTTAAGAAAAGTACAAACATAGAGAAAGTTATAATTTAAAGCTATGAAGGTATTTTATACTTCACATTTACCCACTTTTCATTGAACCGGCTAAAATAATCGAAGGTGGAAAGGTTTTTTAAGTCGACTTACTCAATATTTTTTTTAATTTTTGTTCGTATAATAACTGTGTTTTTTATTTATTAACTGGACAACGACTGCTATTTACTATAACGTTTAAAACGCATTAGTATATTTTACTACTTAGTAAAAATAAAAGCAACAAAATCTAATGATTAATAAATTAACAGAAATTCTACTACAATCAACTATATTTATTTATATTTATAATGCTATAATCTTCAAGCTATTACAAAAATTATCAAAGAACGTTTCAGAAAATACTAGCTGGAACTGCAATCTAACAATATTAGAGAAACCATTCGAAATCGAGTGAACGAGCAAGACTTTGATAGGATAGATACGGTTACCAGAAGCAAACATTCTAAGCCCAAGGCAAAGCATAACGAAATTCAGGAATAGAAAGAACAAAACAACACCAATCGCAACAATGCTCTGTTAAACATCCCTAAACGACAGTTGAACGAAAACGAAATGAAGGTTCTAGGCAAAGGCATACACTATGTGATAACATCGAGGTATATTCCGAAAATAGATTTAATAACCGCAGTTGAAGAAACCGCTTGACATTAAATCCTGAAGAAGCTGATGAGTACAGAAATAAGATTGAAATAAGGCGAACTAAACCTAAAGTTTCTAACCTAGAAAGGAAAGCGGTTATTTTGCTGAACAGGGACTCATCGATCAAGATTCTCTCGGGAGACAAAGAAAACGCGACTGGAAGCTTATAACGGTAAGATCTAACAACTACTGGATGGAGGCGAGTGCAAACAAATGCCAAAATGCCCCACACCATCAATCGAAAGATGGATACGCCAGACGCTCATAAAACATAAGGGAGAGCTCTCCGATTATTAGGGAATTAAACTCAGTCCACACTGCAGCCAACCTCCGCATCTGTACGGCCTATGAAAGATCCACAAGGAACGAATTCCTCTGAGACCAACTGTGAGCTTGAGAAATTTCTTTTGTGATCCATTAGCACACTATCTGCTAGGAATCATCACGCTCTTATTGGGATATATATATATATATATATATATATATATATATACATGTGTCCCCGGATAGGTGAAACGACTCTTGTAAAAGATAAAAAATTTTCGATATAAAATTTCATTGTTTGGGGTTCAGCCCTGCTTAGTTACAGTCTAATTTCTGGCATAATTTTAGTTTTCTAAAATCATGTACGCCTTGGATCTTTTCAAAACATTGATTTTTGGTTCTAGTAAACTGCCTTTGTTAGTGAAGATATAACAAAATTTGATTAACAAAAGTTGTTTAGAATCATGAAAGAGCCCTACTTCTAGAATTTCAAGCACCTAGGCCAACGTTGATGTTTTGGCAATTTTTAACATATTTTCATCTGCATTTCTTTGAAATCAGCTCAAATACTTGGTTTATGCAATCTTTGTCAAATAAAACAAGATGTGTAAGAAAATTAAACTATCAAATAAAAATAATATTAATAATTATCAACACATCAAAGTCGGTGTAGGTCGTTACAATTTTGGAAATAGGACTTTTTTATGATTCTGAATAACTTTCATTAATCGTATTCCTTTCTGTACTACTAACAAATATTTTTCTGCAGAGTACAGTTTTTTGAATCAAAATCTCTCATATCTTCTGTTATGTCGATTCCTATACTAAAGAAATGTATTTGTAACAAAGATTGCTATGGAAAACAAATTGTCTCCATAACAAAACTTATCTGTCAATCTTATCAATCAAAGACTTCTGTATTAAATTGAAACATATTTTTAAAGACAATGTTAACATTAGATGAAAAAGTTTACTTGATTCAGTGTTACGGAATCGGTGAAAGATCGATAAATATGGTTATTGCTTTATTTAATGAAAATATCCAAATACTGCAATTAACAAAGTTACTGCTTGGCGTTTAATCAAGAGATTTCTCACAACAGGAAGCGTTCACTATAAGAAGAGAGAAAAAAGCTTACAATGAAACTGATGCAGGTACTTTAGTTGCTTTAAATTCCGTAGATGCATATCCTAAAATGTCTCTAAGAAATCGAAGCGTAAATACAAACATAAGTAAAACACATTTACAGAGAATTTATAAAACTAACAAAATTTATCCATATAAAGCCAAATTTTGCCACACTTTGGAAGAAGGTGATGAAGCAAGGCGATTGCAGTTCTGTTTGTCTTTAGGGGAGCTAATTTTTGAAAACAGAAATTTCCATAAACTAATATTTTTTCTGACGAATGTACTTTCACAACAAATGGTGTTCCATCTTCGCAAAACTGTCGATATTGGAGCAGAGTTAATCCCCATTACGTAGTTAACTCAAGAAGGCAGTATTTTGGAAAACTAAATGTTTGGTGTGCCGTCTCATACGAGTTAGGAGTTATTGGACCCTTTTTATTGAAGGAAGATTAAATCAGCAAACTTACTTACAAATTCTGCAAAGTTTTGTTGACGAACTTCCATTAAATATTCGACGTTCGCATTACTTTCAACAAGATGGATGCCCTGCCCATTCCACATAAATGATTACTGATTGGCTTAATAATCAGTTTGTTGAAAGATGGTTCGGGAGAATGAGCGTGACATCTTGGCCGGCTAGATCTCCAGACCTATCGATAATGGATTTTTTGTATGGGGATGGGTAAAACAAATAGTTTACAAAGAACACATTCCGAATGACACTGAAATACACAGAATAACAGTTGCAGTTCGATCAATTCCTAGAGAACAAATACAGGCAGCTTTTGGAGAATTCCCGAATCGTATTGAAAACTGCGCAAATTTAGGAGGAGGTTAGTAGAGCCTTATTTTTAATCTGAATATTAACTCACTATTTCATTATAACTTATCAGTGTTAAGCCAGTAACTTGTAATAGCTAATAATTTAAGTGTTATCTTTTAATATTCAAGTAATAAACTGTGTTAAAGAAATTCTTTTATTTATTTTGTTTATTTAGAATTTTTTTGCTTTTCAAGAGTCATATCACCTATCCGGGGATAAACAATATTAAACTATCAGATAAAAATTATTGTAAATTGCCAAAACATCAACGTTGGCCTAGGTGCTTGAAATTCTAGGACTCTTTCATGATTCTAAACAACTTTTGTTAATCAAATTTTGTTATATCTTCACTAACAAAGGCAGTTTACTAGAACCAAAAATCAAATTTTTGAAAAGATCCAAGGCATACATGATTTTAGAAAACTAAAATTATGCCAGAAATTAGTCTTTAACTAAGCAGGGCTGAACCCCAAACAATGAAATTTTATATCCTCTTTTACAAGAGTCGTTTCACCTATCCGGGGACACACTGTATATATATATATATATATATATATATATATATATATATATATATATATATATATATATATATATATGAAAGACGACGCTAGGCGATATCCGAATTCACGGAGAAACCAAGGATGTGGCTTAGATACGATACCGTCGTAGTTTGGCAACACGGCAAGCATAAGCTGGATGAAGACCTGGATCATCTAAATAACTGTACACTCTCCATAAAATTCACAATGGAATTGAAGTGGGAAAAATATTGCCATTCCTAGATGTACTTGTACACAGGAATAACAACACTTTCACGACGAGTCTATATACGAAACCCACCCATACGGGGAGGACGTTACACTATAAGTCCAATCATCACAAATTTGTGAAGCTAGGCGTAACAAGATGCTTGTACGATAGAGTTAAAACAATATGCTCGGAACAAGAAGACCTGAAAAAGGAAAAAGAATGTATTGCCAAAACACTTAAAGAAAATGACTACCCCGATCTAACGCTTAACCTTAACAGATTCAGGCAGTAATACATTTAACATTTAATATACGTTCTAAAAAAGTATATATTGGATTACTGAGTGGCTCGGCGATTAAGTAGTTAAGTGCTTGGAAAAAAATTATAGTAAATGAATTCGCCTCAAATGCAAAATCAGTCCTTTTCAGGACTAAGGCTGTTGTTTAGATTCAGAAAAACTGTGCAAATAGGTCCATCAACTCAACTAATATGAGACCACAGTTACAAAACATGTTATTAATCTGTCCCAAAAACACATTACAGAACGTGAAACAATGCTAATAATGAAAACTGCCACAATTGTTAACCATCGTTCGCTTAGAGGGTGCTCTGGAATCTTATTTTGAGGACAATGTATTAATATTTATTCGTTACCAAATGCCATAATGTTTAAAAGCTGTTGAGGATGATTTGTAATATTGAAACCGGTATACAAATAAGATAAATAGTAGGATTTCTTACAATGCCTTAATTATTTAATAATAAAATAGAGTGTAAATGTAAAAAATATTGATATAAATTCCCTCACATTATTAAATCATTTTCAAAAGTATGAAACTATTTATAATTGTCGATGTTTCCTGAAAACTACCCACAGCAGGTGAACCGCAATAATACTTGAAGTGCATCATTCTCTACCCTAAATATTCCAAGAGTCATTCATTACTCGAGAAGTCTCTATTGCGACCTTTTGTCGATTGAAACAGCTGGGTATTCTTTCTCCATTCTCTGAAACTTCACTTATTAGGGTAAGTGATTAAGAGAATTCAATTCTGAAGTTTTTGAAAATTGTGTGCAGCCATGTTATAAAATTTATTTATATTGTTTATTTGCATTTACATTTATATGACTACATTGAAATTGAAAAGTGACATTTCATAAATTATCATTAAGCTTGAAATATTACTTATTATAGTTTCCGTCAAAACCATAAGCAATATCCTTGTTTTTATAGTTATTCGAATCGACACGAGTGCTGATTTTCGTCACAACTATTTGTTATCTGACTGACAAAAATTACGGGCAAGATTCCTACCTTCGTGTTATATACGAAAAGAATCAAGTTGGTCATAATTAAAACACCTATGTATGATGTGAAACAATACACGACCTTCCAACCTTCAAAGTGGAAATTGAAAGAACTGAAATAATTTTAATAATAAAATATCTGATGTGGATCACCACGACCTTCCAACCTTCAAAGTGGAAATTGAAAGAACTGAAATAATAACATTTTTTTAGAATAACAATTATACTAATTATAATAAGTCCATTACGAACATAGGCAACATTGTAAAAACAAAAACTATGTCAAACAGACGTTTAAAACTAGATGTCATACAGAGGTTAATAGGCATCTAGATGCTAACTTAAAACATTTGGTGGAACCTCTTTTATAATAAGTTCATTACGAAAATGGGCAACCTTGTAAAAGCAAAAACAATAATCTATGTCAAAAAGACGTTTAAAACTTCATGAGAGACAAAGGTTAATAGACATAAATACATATTAACTTAAAAAAATATTCCAAAACCGGCCACTTCTATAATATATCAATAATACAATTTAACCATTTTCATTTATATTTAATTATTTTTTAGACTTACCCTGCGTTATATTGTAAAGAAAAGTGTTTTCGTTCTGGAATTATTGTGGATACTAATACACATCTGCACATACACGCGCGCTCGCACACACACACACACACACACACACACACACACACACACAGACACACACACACATAACATACATACATACATACGACACACACGACACACGCACACACACACACACACACGCACACACGCAACACACACACACCCACACACCACACGCACACAGCACAAACGCAAACGCAGCCACGCACGCGCAACAACACACGATTCCTTGGGCGTTGCAGTGGTTGTCTTCGATTTTATCTCAGGGCGTATGGGATGTCATCCAGGAGTTCCTCGAATTCTTCGGGGAGGTTTTCAATGTTTTGGGTCAGGATAGTAGGAGGGTGCTTGAATTTATTTTTCGGTTTTTCCTGTGGGTTCTAATGTATTGGATGTGGGTAAGGGTATGTGGTGCGTAGGATGTTTTGGTAGCTTCTGTTTCGCCGAATATCCTACAGGTGTGTAGTTTGTTTGCAGTGTTTTGAGGCGTTGTGTGATAGGTATGATGTTAGCGTGTTGTATGGTGAGTTCGTTGGGTGTTCTATAGTGTAGTCGGTGTATTCTTCGTAGGATTCGGCGTTCACAGGAGGCTATGGATTTTTTGGGTTTTAGGGTAGCGTACAATGGCGCACGGTAATCTATGACGGGTCGTATGAATGTCTTGTAGGTATGTTGTAGGGTTTCGGGTTGACAACCTCCTATACGTCCCCTCAGGGCGGCCAGGAGGTTGGATCGGTTCCGTATTTTGTTTAGGGTCTTGTTCAGGTCGGCGTTCCAGTTAAGGCTTTTGGTAAATGTGACTCCTAGGTATGTTATGTGGTCAAGTATCGGTAATCGTTCCCCTTGCAGGGAAATGTTTACGTCGTTTTTGGAGAGTAGTTTGTGTCTGGTATAGTTAGGGTGTCGGAATAGAATGGCTTGTGTTTTGGTGGGGTTTATGGAGACTCTCCATTGGTTGGCCCAATTGGAGAAGTTCCGTAGGGTACTGGACATACTGTCAGAGGCGTTCTTTGTTGACCGATTAGCTGCCCAGAAGGCAGTGTCGTCGGCAAACTGTGCCAGGGATACTCCGGGCGTTGTTACAATGGGGATATCATTGGCGAAAATAAGGTATAGTATGGGTGCTAAGGTAGAACCCTGGGGTACGCCTGTTTGGGGGGTGAAACTCTGTGAAGGGACTCGGACTCGTACTGTCCTATCTGTTAGATACCACAGTAGGAGCTTCGTGAGCTCGGGGGGATACCTAATGCTTGAATTTTGTGAACTAGACCCGCATGCCAGACTCTGTCAAAGGCCTGCTTTATGTCTAGGAACACGGCTAGGTTACAGTGGCTGTGGTTAAATGCTCGTGAGGTTTCTGTGAGGAGTTTTAGCAAAGGGTCCTGACAGGTTCTATTAGGTCGAAAGCCGAACTGGCTGTCGGGTAAGAGGTTATTGGATTCTATGTGCTCTCCCAGCCTTCGGGCTAGGATCTGCTCTAAGCATTTCCCTAGGCAGCTGAGGAGAGATGGGCCTGTAGGATGAGGGTTCTGTCAGGTCGGAGGAATCATGACGGTCGAGGCAGATTTCCACACTGTCGGGCAGTACGAAACGGAGAGGCATTTGTTATATATGGACGCTAGGCGTCTGATCGCTAGGGGGTGGTAGGTGTCTCAGTATAAGTCTATTGAGTCCGTCTTGTCCGGGAGCGGATATTTTCCTTTTGGAAGTAGTTGAGGGTTTGAGCGTGAGTAATTGGGCTGAAAACGGATCATTATCATCCAGGATTTTCTCAGGTAATTCGGAGTTTTGAAATCCTCAAGGTCTTGCTCTAGACGATTTTTAAAGTCGTCGTCGAACGAGGATCATTAGGTGAAGTATAGACGGATTGGAGGTGGTGGCGAAAAATTTCGGCTTTGTCTTGATCAGTGGAGATTAGGTTACCCTGAGGATCGGTTAGGTGGGACTTGGGTTTGGTTTTCCTTTCAGTGAGCATATTGAAGGTGTGGCAGAACTTCTTGCCGTCTCTATAGTTGAGATTGGAGATGGCCTGGACTCATTTTCTTTCGGTGTAGGTATTAGTTTCACACCGAATTAGGGCGTTTAATCGGTTATATTCGGTCTTGAGACGGGTCCCTTGATCTCAGGAATTCGCGATATACTCGCCTCTTCCCTTTGATCAAGGTTACGATGTATTGGGGAGAGGTTTTCGGGAGATATCTATTGATTTTAGGGGATTGAGGCTTCGACCGCTTCCGCGATAACGGAAGTTAAGTCGGTGACCGCTCTCTCGACATCGTTAGGTGTGAATATCGTAAGCCTGAAGGTTATTGGAGATGTATTCGCCAAATACATTCCAATCGGCGTTTTGGAAGTCTTTACGAATAATTCGAGTTGGAGGAGGGGAGGGACGGGGCCGAGGGAAGTTTTAACTAGGAGAGGCAGGTGGTCCGAAGTGATGGTTTCGCCTAAGTGGAAATCGGTGGACGTATGTTGTATTAGTGACTCGGTGCATATAATGTGATCGATTATAGAGGCACCTTGATGACTAATAAAGGTAGGATTGGTGTTCCTAATCCGGAACAGTGGTAGGGTAAGAATACTGTGGGCTAGGCGGATACCGTTTCTATTGTTCGTGGAATCTCCGAATTGGACGTGTCGGGCATTAAGGTCTCCTAGGAGGATAGCATTGGGTAGGGCGGAGATGTGGTCTAGGAGGTCATTGGAAATGGCTTCTTCTGGAGGATTGTAATAACAGAAAAAGGTGACGGGAAGGGGAAAGTGCACCGTTGCAGCTACACATTCGATATGCTGCAGGTGCTGCGGAAGAGGATAAGGGGTGGCAGTATATATGAATTTTTGATTACGAGGGCTGTGCCTCGCAAAGTATTCTGGGCGCTAAATTGAAGGAATGAATTATAGGAGGCAAAGGGTACAACGGTTGGTTAGTTTTGTTTCTGTGATTGCCAGGACTTGTATTTGATTTGTGGCTAATATATTCTTAATGAGGGGGCGCTTCCGACGGACACCCCTCGCATTAATTGTACCTATTATTAGATCCATTGTACTTAGGGAGAGGGAAAGGGATTAGGTTGAGGGGTTAGGGAGTAGGATTAGGATCTAGGATCGGATGTTCTGGGTAGTGATAGCTATACCATTGCCAACAAAGTTGACCCTGGTACGGCGCTTCAAATATTCCCTGGACGTATTGTCGACAGCTTTCGCTATGTCGGCCCTACGGTCAGGAAACAGTTGAATTAGGGTAAGGGTAAGGGAAGCGAGGAAATCGGAAATGGAAAGGGGTGGTTTGGGTTTTTCGTCGTCCTCGGTGTCCGACGTGGAAGGAGGGATCGGTTTAGGTACGGCAGTCGCTGCCGCGGTGGTGGGAATCGCACGACGGGTCGCGCAGGAAAAGGAATAGGTAGCGTGAGGTCCACCGCAGTTGTTACACTTTGGTGTATTCACGCGGGTACAGGACGCGGCTTTGTGGTTTTCACCACAGGTGGGGCAACGGAGGGTGCGGGTAGGACATTCCTCAGAAATATGCCCCACCTGCGTGCAAGTGGAGCAATATTTGAGGGTGGGGTTAGGGATCCGGGAAGGTTCGCAGGGATAGTGTCTACCGAAAAGGCAGACACCGTTGGAAAGGAGTTGGTTGAGGGTGGATTGCGACGGGGTAATGATTCTGACAAAGGATGTAGGTGTGTTTGTTATTTTGGAAATGATTCGGATCGCTTTTGTGACTTTAGGAAGGTGGATGGATTGCCGGATCTCTTCTGGGAGGATGTCCTTGTCCACGCCACGGATGACGCAGGAGAAGGACAAGGGTTTAGGGTTGGGATAGGTGGGGTAGCGGACGTTCGGGGACCTGATAACTGCGACAGCGTCAATGCAGGCTCACCGAAGTGATGCTGCATAGTTCGCTGCATCGTAATTGGCAGGGCCTCGCTCGTTTCCAAGAAGGCAGGTGCGGTTGTGGTTGAGTTTAATGTTCAACCAGGGAAGACGGAGAGGGACTAAGGCTTGGAATAAGGACTTTTGGGTGTTGAATTTTGGTGGTATATTGCGGATGCAATATCGGGAAGTGGGTTTAACGGTAGAGGAAGGTATTGGGAGGGTTTACTGGTAGGGTTAGGTTTAGGATTAGAAGGAGTACGGAAGTAGAAGGATTAGGGGTTTTAAAGGATGGTGCACGGGTTTGAATGCGGTGGAACGCAGGAGGTAGGGATAGAGGACATAGAAGATGCCCTCACTAGAGGAGGAGATGGGCGGCTGCCGCAAAGGATAGGAAGGGGTGGTGTTACAGGTCTGGGAGGCGGGGAACTAGGAGGCGGAGAAGGTAGAGGGGCGACCGTGGCCCGGAGGCCCTTTGCCATGTTTTACCATGGCGGGTTAGTACGGAGGTTAGTACGGTACTTGAAACAGGGGTCAGAAATTATTGTTGTTTCGAAAGAGGGACTCTCACCAAGGTGCAGCCTCACACCCCGCTGGACTAAGGCTTGGAAGTTGAGAGTCCGATTGAAAATGGAGGTTTTGTTAGTATTAATTATTAAAATAAAACACAAAATATTTTAAAATTCTTTACTAATTGATACCTTTCGACTGCTGTGGCTTCTGGCTGCTGCTGCTCCTGTGACTCTCCCGGTGTCCTTCTGGGTGGTTTGGCTCCTGGCTGGCTGTAGCGCTTCTTTCCTGGACGGGATCCGCTTCCTTGTGTCGACTGTATGCGGCGCAGTGACAATCCTAACGCAGAAACGGCGAAGACTACGATGACCGGCGCGAAAACGGAGGTTAGTTCTTTATGTTTTTGAAAGTTGCTTTAGAGTGCAATAAAAATCACAAAGGCTCTAAGGCTGGGTAGAGGCTTACGTTCGAAAGTTCAAACTGCTCTGAACAACACACGTACTCACGCACACACACAAGCGCACGCACGCACACGGACACAGACACGGATACAGAAACGGACACACACACTCTCTCACACGGACACACATACACGGGTGGGGGCGCGGGTGCGGACACGGACACGGATACGGACACGGACACGGACACGGACACGGACACGGATACGGACACGGACACGGACACGGACACGGACACGGACACGAACACGGACACGGACACGGACACGGACACGGACACGGATACGGACACGGACACGGACACGGACACGGACACGGATACGAACACGGACGCGGACGTGGAGAGAGACACGGTTGGAAGGTAATAAAAAAGGAACAAATATTTTCTGACTAATTACATACTAAGAGATCAAATAAGCCTCTTTTTAAATTACAAATAACTACATTACAATAAATGTTCAAAGTGTTGGCCATAAGTTTCGAGACAATTGTTTATCATACGCCGAGATGAGTCCGTCGTAGAACTTCTAATTTGTTCTTACGTTCAAACGTAATAATCCATTGGCGTTAATTCCATTGGTCCTTGAGGATCACAAATGGGAACCCTTGTTGGCAAACCATTCATCCTGAAACAAACTATGCAATTCGTGGTTTACAATGTTAACAGAGTGTCCCTCCAGTACAAGAGAGGCAATTCTGACCGTCACAATTTTGTCGTATCTAATTCCTTTGGAATAATAAATAGAAGTTAATTAGAAATCAATTAATTACCAATAAGATGATAAGTTACCATCGTAAATATTCACATCTAAAATTTTATTAATTTGTACGCACTACAAACATTATAACTCTAACCACATAAAGATTTCGATCAATCAATGACTTTCTGAGTAAATTCTTCGTTTTCCCCTACATTTTGATCAATATTGTTTCTCAAATACTCACTCTTCTTGTAAAATCTTCATTAATAAAGATAATTACTCAGGACATGTTAAAAAACACCACTAAAGTGCAAATATTCGCTCCCTCATACATAATACACCATTCATCCGATCAGCGAAGTTGTTGAATACACTCCCACGAAGGGTATATTTGCTGCCGACCGATTAAAGGGTGATTTTCGAACACCCTATATAAAATATTTAAAACGTTATAATAGTAAATTGTGCTTTGTGCAAAAACTGGTTTTCACGATGTACTATAATTGATATATATATATATATATATATATATATATATATATATATATATATACATACATTTCATTAATTTTTTTTGTTTTATAATACTTTGTAAAAGGTTCTTACGGAAAGAAAAATTAATTGCGTAGAAAATTGAAAAATTTAATAAAACTTAGCGACTATTTAAACTACGCGCCGCAAATGTCATTTAGAGTACTTGCCAAATCACATGATCCTGCGCAAATAAACCAAAATATGCTTCTGACGTCACCAACTATAATACAGACCAACCTGAAAATATCATTGTTATTATTTTTACACGTGCTTGAATTCTTCGGTTGTTTGTATTTAAATTTCACTTCGTTATTAGACAGCTTATTTACTGTGCGACTGTAAGTAGAAATACACAAATTTTACATTTATTTTGCTGATTATTAAAACTGTTTGTAGGTTATAATCGAAATCGTGAACCTGCATCTTTTTCTTTGTACAAGTAGTTCGTTATTTAATTAAAATTCTAGCTGGACACTTTCATTTTGATCTTAAAATTGTTTACACTAATTCCTTTCATTTTAAATTTGCGTTCAATTTGAATTTATGTATAGTATTTAATAGGAGGGTTCATTCTAAATTAAAAAAAGGAAATGGTGTGCGTGTAAGGTGTCAGCTCATGTCTGGTAACCCAATTTCAACAGAAAGCTCTGACATTTTATATTGTAAATAGTTATTTATCACCGTGTGTTAATGAACGTCTATTTAAATTATATTTATGATGTGTATGATTGTTCACACTGATAGCCTTTTGAATAAATGTTATCTTCACAAATTATTTGTAGTTCATAAAGATCACATGCGTTTCTATGTTTCAATAAATGTATCTTCATTCATATTTACATATTTTACAATGAAAATATTTCTCTCATGTGCAATGTAAAATTACACACTTAACGCATAACCTATTTCAAACTTGGCGCCTGCATGCTAGCCTGATGTTTTTGAATTGTACTGAAAACACTGTTTGGGCGTCCTTCTCTACAGCTTTCTCACTCCCAGCAGTGCGCAAAATCATGAGATTTTATAAGTACTCTAACAGCTGCATCTGTCGGGATTTATCGATCGAGGATGTTCTCTTTGTGAAGTGTAGCCACTATGAAAGGGTTTTTCGAAATTCCACCCCTAAGAGGGTGAAATAGGGGGTTGAAATTTTTTTTGTAACTTTTTATTCTATTGGTCGATTGACTCGAAAATTGGTAAACAATTCAATTCAATTCAATTAAAATTATGAGACACTTGTATTTTAATACCTCCAGATTCTGAGCAACGCGCGACGGGTACGGCTAGTTTTATATGAAATTGGAAATGCATAAAATTTTGCGTACGTGCAGAAGCTTTATAGCTGTTAAATCTCATACAATTTCACGGAAGTATAAAAACAGGTCGGTGTCAAGTGTTATAAAAAGTACTCAAGTTCAACAGAGTTCGTTAGTCTAGAAAATGGTCACTGGTTTCGAAACTTGGGTTTATTCCTAGGAGCATGAAAGTTATACCATAATTGTTTGAGGGAAGTGATTCATGGAATAAGTAGAAACAACAATCGTAACACAGTACATCAAACTCCATATTGACCTGATTAATCACCTAATGAGCTTTTTTTCCAGTAATGAAAAATAAAATGCATGAAACATTTCGCACACTGGTCTCACCAGTACTTACTTCAGAGAGGTAAAATTGCTTTACAAACTGTCTTGAGCGTAAGCAAAAATATTTTGAGTCCATTTACCCATTTTTTTCTAAAATATTAAGGCCAGTATCAAATTTTGTAGTCTTTTTGTAAAGTTTCTCAACTATATTTAAAAATTAAAGCAAAATCACTCGAGTTAAAACATAAAATTGCAAAGTAGTGATATAATAAGTGCCAAATATCACGAAAAATATTTCGTAAGCACATTACAACTAGTAATTTTTGACTTTTAAAATGATTTCACATTCAATACATTTTAATTGTAAAATAACTGTTTATTAAAAAATTAAATTGACATTTCCTTTTAATTTGTTTAACCTAATAAAAATTTCAGTTCAGTTCAGCTCAGTTATATTGATTCAAATTCAATAATTCTAAATCACATACGAAACATTTGAGTAATTAACGAAATTAATTTCCTAATCAACAGCCTAAGTGGATTGCTTAATCCATTAACCTCAATACTAACTGTTTATCCAAAAGATGGTAAAATATTTTTGTGTTTATAATTTAAAAAATATTTATGTAATTTAAGATTTGTAGAATATAATTAAACTATTTTTAAATAAATAAGCAACAATTTATTAACCTTAAGCTTTATTTACAGTATGCTTAGGCCAATTCATGACAATCCAAACGTATTTTTCCAACTTTGATTGCTTAAAAATTACGTTACACAGTATTATTGCAGTATTTGTGAAGAAAATTTTATCGTAGCTACTGGTGCATATCTTTCTTATCTGATGTTAGACATCTCATTGTATCTCATTAAACACAGCACTAGAAACGGGTTAATATTGCTGAAAGTTGTTTATGTAGATTTAAATCGAGCACACTTGAGCTGGTTTGACTTTGTGACCCGAAATAAGGGCTTCGTAGTTTTACTTGCTGGAGTTGGTAGTAGGCTTAGGGTCAGCAGGCCTATTTTCAGTTGGTCATTCTCTGATTGTATTACCTTATACTAAGAAAAAGTTATATCGTTAATTACACTTAGAATTTAGATCAGTTCTACATACATAAGACAAAATTTGCGCCGATTGGGGCTTGAATCTCGATGGCGTAGTTGGTTAGCGCGGTACTCTAGCAAAGTACAGGTCGTAGGTTCAAATCCTACTCGAGGTAAACTTTTTATTTATGTATTTAATAAAATTCATAATAATTTTTAGTTATATCGTTATGTTGTACGGGTTCACACACAGAAAATAGACATTACTACCTAAAACAAAGCATCAAATCTGACTAAAGCATTTAAAGTTCCAGTCCAAGGGTTTAAGTAAAATGTTCTTGCGCTACTATTTATCGCTTCCGTAGTCATCATTACAGGCCCCGGCTTAGAGAAAGTGCTTTTACATTTCTAACCGATCTATAGACGTAACGTAGACTCTCACTTCAACTGGAGAATCAACTGTACTAGGGTAAACACAAAAGTCGTATCGAACAACTTATCTGTTATGCATAGGATAGCCAACTTGTATACTAGAATTTGGTGAACTGTGGGAGCTTTCGTTTGTTTTGGGCTATTCTACCTCTATAGCACCCCTCGATGGATTCGCGCAATTTTGCCCTGTTATTCTCCATAAAGAGGGGTAAAAAGCCGTGGCACAACGTTTGTGCTTGATTTGCCGAAGTTTGGGTGTCCATTTTGATCTCACTTTGTTCAAGTAAAGATGATACTGCAGAGCACAATGCACTTTCGCTTTTGAAAAGCCCAACCCTTCTGCAATTTTATTTACTGTTAAACTGTGCTTTTGTTCAATACGGCAAAATGTTTCTAGTACAAACACTTCAACTGGTCCTTACCTATCATTCTTGGCCAAAACAGAACACTGAACGCATGTGTTTAACTCCCAATGCAAACAGAGGGGTGTTATTAGTTTAAGGTGTGTATCTGTGTTTTTGTATGTGGCATTGTAGCTTCCAAATTAAGGAGCCCATTGTGATTTAATTTGTTTTTTTTTTGTTTGAAAGTTGACTTGATCGAGAATGCTCTTGGCTATGGTTCAAGAAAATCTGTTCAGCCATTTAAAGATCATCAGCTCTATTTTAATAAAATACTCATCTTTTTTGGGTTTTTTAATGGTATATGTTAAATTATACAATCTAAACGTTTCGATAACACTTACAGTTATTTTAATAGATAATATTACTACTGACGAAGAAACTGTAAGTGTTATCGAAACGTTTAGATTATAATTTACCCTTAATTAATCAAAAGGATAAGTATTTTATTATGTGTAACAATGGTGAAAGTTTACATTTTCATAGCTCTGTTTTAGTTGATGAATGGTTTTTTTTTAATTTTTAAAATTGTTGCAAAATTTCTGCTGGTTGTTAAACCGCTGTTATTTTCAAACTAAGCCCTTTATGTAACCAACTGCTCGTGTATGTCACTGAAGGGCGAGCAAATATGACAAGCTCCTCGAGTTTTCTTCAACTCTTGTAGAAATATGTGACTTAACCAGGCCGAAATTGTAGCTTGAACGGTCTTTCCTAAAAACCAAATGCTCCACCACTCTGAAACACTTAAGACGATGGATAGAGAGATATTGAATTGCCAAGAAATGCCTATTAACGGCTATCATAAGTGAGAGGAAAACAGGAACTGGGAGATCATTCCAAAGCTTTGAAACCGTATAGAAGAATATGGATTGCGCCTGTTTGGTACGAAAGATGGAGATTTGTATTACATATGGATGATGTGAATAAGCGAACCGGATATTCCGAGCAAAAGTGGTGCGAGATGGTATCAAGGAATGTAATTCAGCAGCGTAATAGCCATTGTAATACCCATAATACAAGGAAAGAACTGAAACGATTCTTCTGTCCTCAAGGGACTTATGTCAGAAGTTAAGGACGGGCCATTAAAACCCTATCGCTCTTTTTTGAATACAATCAACGATATCGAGACCGTATTGGGGGGCACCAACCCAGAGGTGAGAATTTAGGCCTTATACAGCAGAAAGAGTTATCGGGAGATAAAGTAGCTTTAATAGCTGGCAGAAGAGAGTCTCAAACTTTAAGATCTGAGCCATTCATACTAACAATAGGAAATGATCGACATCTTTTGGCAATATGCATTAGAACAACATACTTCCAAGTAAAAGATAAATTCTACCAACAAGAGTTTGGGATGGCGAAGTCCTCCCCACTTTACCCACAGTGAGCAATATGTACCTTAAAGATCAAGCCATATCCGAATTCACAGAAAAACGAAGGAAGTGGCTTAGATACATGGATGATACTTTCGTAGTTTGACAACACGGTAAGCATACTCTAGATGAATTCCTAAATCGTCTAAATAATCGTGTACCCTCAAAAAATTCACAATGGAATTGGAGTCGGAACAAGAACTGCCATTCCTGGATGTACTTGTACACAGTAGTGACAACACTTTCATGACAAGTCAGTACAGGAAACTCACCCACACGGGGAAGTACCTACGTTATAACTAAATTTCCACAAAAGTGTGAAGTTAGGCCTCACAATAGGGCTGAAACAATATGCTTGAAACAAGAGTACCTGAAAAAAGAAGAACCTAAATATACAGCGATAATACCACATATACAAGGTACCTCAGACAAAATACGAGGGATGGGCAGCAAATACAAGACACGCACTGTCTTAAAATCCACAAGGAAATACTAACCAAAAACAAACCACACAATGAAGACCATAATTCCAAGAATTGCATATACAACCTACCATGCGAATGCGGCAGATGATTCACAGGTGAGAGCAGTAGACCACTCAACGTGAGAACTCAGGAATAAAACCACATCCGCAAAGGCGAAACAGAAAGATCAAGAATCGCCGAATATGTCTGGAACGAAGAACACCGGATCCAATGGGATAACGTACAGATAGTGGCAAAGAACGAGAATACAACTCGCCGGAAACTCAAAGAAGCCAGATATCGCACTAGCAGAAAATCCGACAAACCAAGCTAGTGTAGGAATGAAACCCTTATAGATCCCAATAATGCTCGAAGAGCTTAGGCGCAATACACCGGTTACCAGTAGGTTACGGCGCAACATGCGCAATAAACTACTGCGCAATCACGAAAAAGTTAGTACATATAAGTTTAAATAATATATATATTGAATTACTCAGTGGCTTGGCGGTGAAGGTGTCAGACTTGTAAGTGAAAAGTACCAAGTTCGAATCTGAGAGTATTTAAGTGCTTGAAAAAAAGATCGTAAGTAAATTAATTCAACTCAAGTGCGACATCGGTCATTCTCAGGACTAACTCTGATGACGGAAGCAGAGTTCGCTTTCTGAAACGTCGCGCGTTATACATACTTGATTTTGAGATTTTGATTAATACGTCATTTATTTTATGCGGAAGTATTACTCCACTCAAGTTGGTAAGTTAGTAGTGGAACCGACAACCAAAGTGGCGACGGGATATAGTGTTGTGATCCGAGGTAGGTGTGCAAAACGTAGCATTAATATGACGTGTTACGTAAACGAACAATTTGCAATTGTTGTCATGCTGCCAGCTATAACCACTACCGCTGATGTTGCACTCAAGTATGTGTGTCGATCTGAATTTCGAATATTCGAATATTTAAACTATTGTTTTCTCAAAGATCATCCGCGGTCTTCTTTTTCTTTCTCTTTTCTTTGCGACGATAAGTATGGTATTAAAAGAAAATCTACAAGTGTAGTAGGCCTACAATTAAACGTTAGAACCCTGCAACAGTAGTTAAATATGTAGAAAAAAGGCAATCGTGTTATTACCAAAAGTCCATAAATGAAAAAGAAGCGAAAAACAAAAACATTTATTTTTGTTTCAAAACAGTAAACTAACAAACCGTTTTGCGTATTATCCGCTAAATTAGCTTATCCGTGTCTGCCGCGCTACTCAATTCCGCGGATAATTGTAAGTTTGCTGTAAATTTAAAGTTCATACACATAATGTTATAACACGCAGTGATAAAAGTATGTTAATTAAAATGTTGATTTCCAAGTATTGTTGGAATGAAGTAATACTAAATCGTACAGTAATTAACACTTCTCTAAATTATTAACATCAAATCGAAAAAATCGATTAAAGTCTTCATACAATCACCATAACGCTTCATTTAGACCGGTAGACTACGGTCTAATAGAATTTTTTTAGGAAATTTATACTTCAAGATGAGATTTTAGGTTATAGGCGGGGGTAAGTTTTAAACACATATTTTTTCTTTAATACACCTACTACATCAAGGATAATATACCGCAGTAAGACAATAGTTATTTGTGTTATAAGTAAAGAAAAGTATTGTTTTTCTTTACGAATGGCGGCGATCTTTCTAGTCGGGGCGCAGCCGAGACTAGAAACGCGATGAGTAAAGAAGGGCCTACTTTTCTTTAAGAATAATACATAACATTTTTTCGAACACTAAATGGAAATGGATTACATTTTATAAGAAATTATTTAAAAAATACATGACAAGCGCGAGAATCAAACTGCCGTTTCCATCACAGCAAATTGAGGCTGTTGCTAGTTTATTACCCTTGAAATCACGAGATAAATATGAGAAGACCTACAATATTTTCAATTCTTGGAGGACTTCAAATAATGTAACGGATAACGACGAAGAAGTTATGCTTGCTTTTGTTTTTCATGAAAAGGATAGTTTTCCTGAATACATTTACTTATTTATTTTAAGTTTTATCTTTATATCTGATTACTATTACAGACTGAAAGACTGAAATCTTCCACGCTGTGGTCTGCGTATTCCATGTTGAAAAGTACGTTGAGAGTGAAAGAAAACGTCGATACATGGAATTATGGGAACTTACAGTTGTATTTAAAGCGCCAAAGTGACGGATATGAAGCACAAAAATAAAAAATTCAATCGCAAACAATAAATGTACAGTGCAACTTGTGGGGATCCACAGTTTCTTCAAGATACCGAAGAAAATTGCCCATTATTCTTAAAAAACTATGTAGGATGGCGATCAAACACGGCTCGAGAAGAATATTATAGAAGAAAGTGTTAATTATAAACTGGCGACTTCGAAAATGATTTTTAATCAGCCATCATCGTCAAACAGTGGATGCCAGAATCCATCAGATGTTGTCCTAGAACGTATTGAATTACAGTTGGCTCCTGCATGTAGCGATTTATCATTCTCTACGTCAAATGGTGGAGTTTATCAGGAGGTTTTATCAAAATCGTCACTATCATTTAATGATTTCCAGTTATAACATTTCTAACGTTAATAGTTGTACAGGGAGGCCAACTAAGAATGCGAGGCACTGTATCTGGGAAACTATCCCTCGTAGAGGCTTGCGCAAAAAAAAGTTGTTACTAAAACGACCAATACAAAAACCTGGAAAATATTTTCATGTTTCTGAAATGGCCACTAGGGGGCGTAACTGCAATCTTGAATCTAAAAAAGTGATGTTTCTGTGAATTCTGCTATATTAACCTAATAAAAAAATAACTAATCTTTGAAGTCAAGGATAATCTGAACTTTCTTTGTTTGGCACTTTTGACGTATCTATAAAAATAAAGTGGTGGGGGGTATTCAAAGGTTTCCTTAAATCACCTCCCGTATCTTCGAAACGACTAATTCGATTTGAACAAACTTGGGCGCGTTGAAAAGTGCTTTTCTTGGGCTACAAATGTTAAAATAATTGAAGTTTTGTTAGTTTCACATATCGTCGCTAGAGGACTTTGTTCGACATTCCGACAGTCGCAAAAAATTAAATGCATTGGTATGACTTTTTTTATGAACAAGTAGCTAAATGAGTAAAATCACCCTTTTTGAAAGTACTACGGGCAAGTAAGCAATACTAAAAGTTATACGAAAGGTCTATTTTTGTTTGTTTAAATGCATATTCACTATGGGTATATACGAAAATACAATTAACAGAAGCAGGCAATGGAAACAGATACCTAAACAAAACATACATAATCCTCAAATTGTCAAAGTTGTCAATACTTTCGCGTTACTTTGAGCAATTTTGTGCTTTCAAAATGTGTTTTACGAATAATGAAGCTGTTGATATGCTTGCGATTTATTTTGAATGTCTTCAGAATGCCGCAGTAGCTAAAAGAGTTTACGTGGCTCGATATCCACATCGGCGTCCTTGCGATGTAAGAGTTTTTCCCCTATTAGTGGGGAGCTGACGAGTCAATGGTAGTTTTCTGCCTAGGTTTCAACGGCAAAGAATTGGAAGAACACAAGAAAATATTAACCGTGTGCTGGGCTATATTGAAGGAAATCCTCATGTTAGCACAAGAGCATTATCCACTGAGTTGGGCATATCTCGGACAACGGTTCAAATATTTTGAAGGACCATAGGTAAGTTCTAATAGCCATCAAAATATAGAGGTATTCGTTTAAACTTTAAGAATGCACCCATATCATGTTGTTTTGCATCAGGCCTTGAAAGAGGAAGATTTTGATTGAAGGTTAGACTATTGACATTGTATGTTAGGCATGATACGCGAAAATAGAGAATTTTTATTTCAAATTCTTTAGACCGATGAAGCCACCTTCAGTAGTGACGGGAGAGTCAATCTGCACAATATGCATTATTGGTCTGCAGAAAATCCCAATTGGTTGCGTGAAGTTCAGCGCCAAGGACGTTGGAGTTTAAATGTATGTGTGGCATACTGGGAGGTAGAATTATTGGGCCATATTTTTCGAGCAACCCCTAAATGGCAATGTATTTCTTGACTTTTGGCCAATCAATTACCGTTGTTGTTGGAAGATGTGCCTCTGGAAACAAGGCAAAATTGTTTTGCAGTTGGATGGTTTCCCAGCACATTTTGCTATTAATGTGCGAGAGCATATTAATGCAGTATTTCAACAGCGGTGGATTTAAGAGGAAGTCTGTTTCCATGGTTTCCACGATCGCCAGACTTAACTTTCCTCGATTTTTTTTATGGCGCTTAAAGGACATCGTGTTTCGGACTCAACCTACTACTAGAGAAGATATGAAAAACCGGATTCGTAACGCAATACGTAACTACCGAGAGCCGAAATTGAAGCTGCAGTTTTGTCTAGTCATGAGAGGCTTCAGCAATGCATAGAGCGTGATGGTCAGCATTTTGAGCATTTACGGGGCATTAAAACCTTCCTCCTTTAAATCGGTCCTTTTAGGGCCACAACTACATAATAGAAACAATTCCAGAAAAATATAGTTAAAAAAATAAAAATTTGAGGGATTTTCGTATAAAGTTTTCTTTGGCCAATATTTTAGGTTAGGAACAAGATATCGAGATGCGGTTTTCGCTAGCTTATTTAGGCATTATTTGGCTACTTGTTCATGAAAAAAGTCATACCAATGCATTTAATTTTTTTGCGACAATTAACCGTTTCTGTCGGAATGTCGAACAAAGCCCTCTAGCGACGACATGTGAAACTAACAAAACTTATAACATTTGTAGACCAAGGATAGCTCATTTCAAAGCGCCCAAGTTTGTTAAAAACGGCTTAGCCGTTTCGAAGATACAGGGGTTATTTAAGGAAACCTTTGAATACCCCCCACCACTTTATTTTTAGAAATACGTCAAAAAGTGCCAAACAAAAAGTTCAGATTATCCTCGACTTTAAAGATCAGTTATTTTTTATTAGGTTAATATAGCAGAATTCACAGAAACATCACTTTTTAGATTCAAGATTGCATTTACGCCCTAGCGGCCATTTCAGAAACTTAAAAATATTTTCCAGGTTTTTGTATTGGCCGTTTTAGTTAACTTTTTTTCGCAAGCCTCTACGATGTATAGTTTCCCAGATACAGTACCTCGCATTCTTAGTTGGCCACCCTGTACATTTAGTACCTATTTATTCCAATAAATAATTAATAATTCTTTATAAAGTAATGGTTGCTATAAAGAAAAGAGATACTTTTCTTTAGGATTTGTAATAAGGAAATATGGTCCATTTGCATTAAGTATTCGAAAAAATAATTTATTTTACAATTTTTCTTTCGAATTAAATTAAAATCATTGGTTATATAGAAAATATCTAATCTAATAGATCACTTGTAAAGCGATGGGTTAGCGTCACAACAACTGTGAAGAAGGGGTGCAGGTAAGAGTTTAACAATTTTATTCACAAATTGGAGCACGTCTTCTGATTCAGAAACCTGAAAGGTAGGTAAAATGTTCCCACTATAGTAAAAGTATAAACTGTTTTTTTTTTAATTTTATTGTTCCTGTTTAATTTAATAGCATTAAAAAAATAGCACTCCCCGGAGGGGAATCGAACCCTGGTCTCCTGCGGGGGATACTGACCCTTATACTACCGAGAACACGCACAGTTATTTATTATTTATATAACCGTATTATAATGGGTCCTAAATTGACTACTTTGGTCATAGACATTAGTATATGCTTTATAATGTTTTCCGCTGCTCGAATAATTTTATGATAAGTTTATTTAGAATTAAAAACTAAACTGTTTGGAAATTTAGTCTCAAAACAACATATTTTATCACTTAACCTTAAAATGTTGCTTAGTTCCTTAAAATAACAAAAATTATAATAGATTGTATTATTAGGACCGAAGGTGGCGTTTTGTGTGCCGAAGCTAGATGAATGTTTCTTGAATGAAGAAATGCAAACAGCAATGAGTAATCCTACATAAGACACACTTATTCATTTTTACTCCCAATCCAATTTTATCTTCAATCGTTATAAAACCATAAAACAAATTGCAAAATGCTAGAATACATGGTGGTTTTAAGGTTAATATTAATAAATAAATGCTTTCCTAGCCTTAAAATGCTACTACTACCACGTCACTTTTGTGACGTTGCGCGTGCGCGTTTGCGTGTGGCTGTAGGTGTGCGTATTGATGTGCGCGTGCGTGCGCGTGTGCGCGTGTGCGTGCCTGTACAAGTGCGTGAGCGTGCGCGTGGGCGTATGTATGCGTGTGCGTGGGAGTGTGCGTGCGCATGCGCGTGAGCGTGTGCGTGTGCGTGTGCGCGCAGCCCGCCCTCCCCCTTGGGGGGAATGAATACGTAGCCCTTTTGCTTTCCTTGGCTTAGAGTTGATTAGATTTTGGGAGAAATCCAGTGGCGAAGTGGGGAAGGTTATTAGGGGTAGTTTTTGGTTTCTATCAAATATTTCTAAAATAGCTGCATGTTTCAACAACAATTTTATTCCCAAATTGGAGCGCGGTTCTGATTCAGGAACCTAAAAGGTAGGTAAAATGTTCACACTGTAGTAAAAGTATAAACTGTTTTGTTGTAATTTTATTGCCTGTTTAATTTAATAGAGTGAATAAGTGAATCAAACCTTGGTCTCCTGTGGCATACTGACCCTTATACTACGAAAACACGTACAGTCTTTTATTATTTATATAAGCGTATAATAATGGGTCCTAAATTGACTACTTTGGTCTTTAGCATACGCTATACAATGTTTTGCGCTGCTCGAATAATTTTATGATAAGTTTATTTAGAATTAAAAACTAAACTGTTTGGAAATTTAGTCTCAAAACAACATATTTTATCACTTAACCTTAAAATGTTGCTTAGTTCCTTAAAATAACAAAAATTATAATAGATTGTATTATTAGGACCGAAGGTGGCGTTTTGTGTGCCGAAGCTAGATGAATGTTTCTTGAATGAAGAAATGCAAACAGCAATGAGTAATCCTACATAAGACACACTTATTCATTTTTACTCCCAATCCAATTTTATCTTCAATCGTTATAAAACCATAAAACAAATTGCAAAATGCTAGAATACATGGTGGTTTTAAGGTTAATATTAATAAATAAATGCTTTCTAACCTTAAAATGCTGCTACTACTTTTGTGACGTTCGCGTGCAGTGCGTGCACGTGCTTGCGTGTGCGTGCGCGTTTGCGTATACTTGTGGGTGTGCGTATTCATGTGCGTGTGCGCGTGTGCGTGCCTGTACAAGTGCGTGAGCGTGCGCGTGGCGTATGCGTTTATTAGTAGTTTTAGTTTCTATCAAATATTTTTAAAACAGCTGCATATTTCAATATAAAAATACCTGGATATAGACAATAAACATATCGATTAATTATGTTCTGTGCAATTTCTTGATATGACGCGTAATTTAGTGGTGTTCTGCTTGTGCAGGTCTCTGCTGTTTCCTCCAATGATCCTTTTTCTGGGCCGCCTCTTTCATGTTCTTATACCCTCTATAGTTCAACTTGATGCCGTCAATCATTTTCCTTTTCCTTCTTCCGTTTTTTATTTTCCCTTCCACCGATTCCTCCAAAACGTGTCTCAACAAACATGGCCCATCAAATTTCTTTTCCCTGTCTTCAATTATCGCCCCCAAACTTCTTTCCTCACCAACTCTTCTCAAAACTTCTTCGTTTCTAATTTTGTCAATCCATTTTCTTTTCAGCACTCTTCTCCAGATCCACATTTCAAAACGTTCTACCTTCTTAATATCCTTCTTTGATAGACTCCAATATTCACTACCGTACAAGAAAACACGCCACACAAAGCATTTGACTAATCTTTTCTTCAGGGTCATGTCTAGTTTACTGTTCAATAAAATCTTCGACAAAAATGCCTGTTTTGCCATACTGCTATACCAGTTCTTGTTTTTATCTCTCTTCTACCACTCCAGTTTTCTGTCACTTCCGTTCCTAGGTATTTGTACCTTTCCACCTGTTCTAACCTTTCTCTCTCTACGCTAATGTTCAATGTCTCTTTTTTACCTATTACTTATTACTTTTGACTTTTTAATATTTATTCTCAATCCATATTCCATTTCTGACTCTTTTAGATGTTTCAACATAACTTCAAGTTCATTTCTACTCTCAGCAAAGATGACCATAACATATGCAAATCGGACACTCGCAATGTTACTTCCTCCTATACTCAACCCTTTATCGTTCTTCCAGCATTTGTGCACCATTTCGTCCATGTAAATATTAAAAGTGTTGAGACAGGCAGCATCCTTTCTTCACACCTTTTCCATTTCAAACCAATCTGTGCTGGTGGAGCCAACCTTTAAAGCCTATTTCGTGCGTTACATTTCCAAGTATAGTATTTATACTTATATCAGAGTTTAAATATAGAAAGTTCACTTGATTGAATATTCCCATGCTTTAAATTCCAAAAACTTAAATAAATAACATAATAAAATACAGCCGCTACAAGTACTTTTTTAGTTTTGTATTAGTAGAAATATGGCATCCACAAAAATTCAACGCCAACCACACCTTTATCAAGCTTTAAATCTAAGACAACCTCGTTTCAATCAATTTTCCATTGATTTGTTGTTGTGTGTTGAGGCAAATATCTTAAAAACGTAGTGCTAATTCGAAAAAATATCAAGTATGATTTTGGTTTCAAAAAGAAATGGTAAGTCTAAAACCGTAATCTTTTGCAAAAAACCAATGAGGCATAGGTTTTCCTTTTGTTTCAAGTGGTGACTTCAACCCATTCAACGCTACTGGATGGAACCAACTAACTGAAATTCACCGGATTAATTGCACTTGGTGAGACATTAGGGTATACCAAATTTCAATTTAACTTTCTTTCTAGATTTTAAGAAATCTTAAAAAGTCTTACAAAAAGTATTTTTTTCTTAAACACCCTGTCTTATTTAGGAACCTAGAATCTCCATTTTTCGTTTGTCGGTGATTTTAAAATACACCCTGTATATAGAGTAAATATAGCTTTTGGGTTTTCAATGGTGTATTTTTGTATTTGAAATTTTATAAATTTATTTCAACGTCTTAAACTCTGAAAGATTTTATTACTTCTGAGGACGATAATTGTAAGTGTTATCGAAACGTTTAGACTTGTGTAAAACATTAATACAAAAATACACCATTGAAAACCCAAAAAAAGCTAAATATTTTATGTATGTGTAATAATGGTGAAAGTTTATTAGTAGGTAACTTAGATACGCACGAAATGGGAATTCAAAAGCACATTAAGTTCCTATCTATAGCCTAAACGCCTGAAAGGGGAAAGTTTGGGGGAACGCAAAAAGGGGAATGCCAGAAACGCTCATGGATCTTTACTCCTTTTACAAGGACATGAAACGTTATCGATACTTTTTTTGACATTTTTCGGGTATTCTGGTGTCGCATCGAGTTTGTGTAATTTGTCACGGAGACATCTTGTAATATGGTTAGCGTTCTCCATTTTAATAACGGTTCAGCCATATGGAACTTTTCCTACAGTCTGGACCTAAATGCTAGAGTCTCCATTCCCTCGGAATTTTACAATTCTGATTAAAATCTTATCAATTAGATGTTTGTATGTTGTTCAACGCTTTCGTTAGACCCTTCTACTATAGTGTGTTCCATTCCCGTAGAAGAATAATAATGTTCTTTTGCTTGGAGATCATATCATTGTTTCGATAAAAATAATTAGCATACCTTTATGATATGCGAAGGGTGTAAAAATATATGCAAACGTTAAAATTAACTAAAAACCTTTAACGCTAAACAAACTATATTCCAATAAGGGAGTAAATGCACACCAAATTGTAATGAATAAAAGTGCATTTGTTGATTGTGTAAGGCTGATCCGACCCAAAAGGAATGTTGAAAAAACCACACACCAAATTGTGCACAAACGATGGAAAAATCTAAAAAATTGTAAACAAGTGATAAGCTACCGATGGCCACAAAAATGTGAATCTTTCTTTCGGGGTTGGCTGTCGTGAAGCCGACCCGACGCAACGGAATAGTGAAAAAACATCAACCAGATTGTAAGCAAACGATGGAAGTAGCTAAACAAACGATAAGCTACCGTTAAATAAAAGTGCATCTTCCGATTTTAGGTTAGCTGCCGTGAAGCCGTACCGACCCAATGGAATATAACAAATTCTAAACAAACGATGGAAATAGTTGAACAAACGTAAACAAGCGATTATCTGCATTTTTCGATTTGGGCGTCTGATGACGCGCGTAATGAAGTAAAATTGCGTTTAACAGTAGCATTTATACACGGCACCCAGCGGGCGTCCCACGAACATACTCCAAAATCACGCCACCACACTAGATTACGCGCGCACGACGACCGCCTCTAGTTACCTTAGAGCATATGGACCCATTTATAGACAACGTAGTTTGGAGCGCGTCTGCATGGCGTCCGTCGGGCGGTCGTCGGGCGCGCGCCTATACTGCGTCGTTGTTTTAAAAGGGCGAGATGTATTGACATTATATCCGCTGCTAGTCACTCCTTGATCAGTGCTGTGTTTAGGTTTAGTTGTATCAGCTATGGCAGATTTTGATGTTGAACTTTTGATTGAGGCTGTAAGATCTCCACCAATTGTCTGCGATTGCTCCCATGAGGACTACAAAAACAGAATTAAGAAGAAAGATTCATAGGTCGAAATGTGTGCAGCTCTGTACCCTGAATTTCAGGGGAAAAGCGACATCGAAAATAATAATATTGATAAGTTTATTTCTCATAACTTATCTTTTTGTATGTGTGCCAATCACGCAAAACTACTAACCGTTCAGAGATTATAAATGAACCACATAATTTTTCAGTATGCTCTATTTAATTCCTTACAAACAATGGCAGCCCCGTGCGAAGAACTGATTATCTACTAGTAAAGCGTCAGGTATAACCAAGGGTGTATTCTCACTTTAGTCGCTGGCCTATCTGTTTTTTAGTCACTGCCTATGAAATCGTTTAGTCAACACTTTTATTTACATTCTATTAAGCTATCAAGATTTTTAGTACCATGGAAGGCAAAAATAAAAGGTTGTTCGTCACTTTGGCAATCAGTTCTCACTAGAACTGGAGGACCAAGTTCCATGTCTCGTTTCAAAATGGAAGCTCAACCTGTCCTTAGAATACGCTCATGGTAATGAATAAATAAACTATTTAAAACTATCCCAAATTGCAATTAATAGTCAATTTCGTTCAACACTAATAGAATCAGATTTTTTAATTTGACATAAAATGATTGTAAAATTTAATTGATTTGTTGTGCATTAAAAGTAAATACTAACTTACTTCTTTATAAAGAAATGCAATTTTACTCAAGTATTACAACAATTAATAATATACTATGAAGGCAAAAATTTAGGCTTATGATCCTAAAAGGGCCAAGGTTTGGTTCAGGGCGTATTGAATAAGGCCAATTGGATTGGATTGTATTGACAATGGTATGTAAACGAAGGACTTCATGACCATGCTTTTTTGAAATGCCGCCAATTACAAACCGTTTAGTATGATGTTTTCGAAATGGTTTAATCAACTCCCAAATTGTTTTTGTTAAATTGTCGTTAATTTAACTTTATGGTTAATCAAAAATCCTGCATTTGACATTTCTTGCTACAAAAGTTGGTGGTTTGTTCAACTGCACCGAGTGATACAGTGCATCGTCCATTACCACCACACATTTTGATTGTAGTCTATCCAAAGCAGGAATTAGCTAATTAACCACCCAATTTTGAAAAGGTCTGTAGTCACTGTCTTGTGATAGTGACGGTCATTATTTTGTCCAGTAAGTAGTCGCACCCTCTAAGAAGCCAAACTTACGACATGCGTGTCAAATTGTAAAACGTTTGCCTTCAGACTTAATTGTGGAGGATTACTTTCAAATCAGTATTATGCACCAAACGACGAGTATGACTCATTTTGGTAAGTTTCATCCAAAACACGAATATCACATTCTCACTTGAATTTAGAGATTGGATGAGCTTCCTGAGAAAAGTGATTTTAATTCAACATGTTTTTTTGTTTGTTAAAAATTTTGTACTTGAACCCCATCGTTTTATAATGTTGAATGAACTTGATCTACTACCCTTAAAATCAAATGTTCGCTACTGTCTGACAAAAGCTTGTCGATCATAAAATGTTCAGATTTTGAATTGTATTGCCAAATGAGTCGCTGTAAATCCTTGCGAAAAACGTAATTTTCGAATATATCGTCACTAGCACTTAGCAAAATTTGTCTGTTCGTCACGTCCGTTCACAATTTTATTGATGCTTTTACAGAAACCTGAAAAATATTAATTTAATATATTAAACTATTTCATATAAACTTAAATCACATCAAATATTTTTCCCGTTTGCACGAGGAACTTTATTATTTATCAAACTGTAAAGGTTTTTTTTTTTATAAACTATCTTTTATCTAATTGTTTAGGCATTTTCAAGTTTTTAAAGTATCAATATTAATCAATTGCAAACCTTCAAGCTGCTATGTTGCTATGAAAATGGATATTTAAAAAATTGTCATTCTTAATACTTAAAAAAACATAGTTTGATTAAAATAAAGCTGGGTATGACTCATCGATGTAAAACTATAATAAAATTACATAGTTTTGTCTCTCTCTCTCTCTCTCTCTCAACTACATGTATTAGAGAAGGATGGTGTTAAAACATAAATCTGCTGTACACTTCATATTAGTGCACTGAAATGTGTGTCGAGATTAAGACAGCATCTGTCAATCCTGTCATTTTTTTTTTAATTATTTTTAATGCGTTTTTGCTTTTTTTTTACAAACAACAGTTTTTTTTCCAAAACTATGTACAACTTGTACAGTGAATTATCGGTAATTTGGTAACATGTTTACATAATTTATATAAAATTTACAAAATTTTAGATATGTTACATACTCAGCACCTTAAATCTCAAGCGCAGCTCGTAGTTATGAACGAGCTTAATTATTTTTAACGGAAACGTGACAATCAAGTGGCACTCGTTCCATTTGAAAAGATATGGAGTACATTACTGTGTAAAATATGATACTTTGAAGGGTTACTTTTGGGGCACGTCTGAAGCATGTGAGGTTAGTATAAATACAGTTAGTGCTATAAAAAAAAGGGTTACAGAAGCCCAAAAAGCAAATAAGCCTCCAGTCACCAGTTAAGCGGAGAACGTACGATATCTAAGTTCACCCAAGTTGATGACTGTGAAGGATGCAGTAAAGAGAACAATTTATGAAATGCATTCAAAATGTAAATACAAACATACAAGACATGTCTAGTACTGTACCTGTTTTTGTAGGTATACATGTTAAGCTGGCATCATTACAAAAAGAATTAAGCAATAGTCATGTTTTCGATTTCAGTAGATCAAGTTTAAGACGTTTCTTACATTCCATTGACTTATCATCTAAAGTAGATGTAGAATCGCATATTACTGCCAATTGTGTCCGTTTCTTAAGAGAATATTACAAAAATAAAGAAAAAGAATTATGCAATTCTGTATTCTTAGATGAAACTTGGATTTTCAGTCGAGGATCACACAAAAGAAGCTGGCATGATAAATCTAAGGACAGCGTGAAGTAGAAGCCAATGGGTGAAGGAAAAAGGTTTGTTGTAATTTATGTTATAATTCCTAATAAAATAACTGTATTTTTTAGATTCATGCAGGTAATGAAGATGGATTTATTCCCTATGCTTCACTTTTGTTTTCTACAATGTCACAAAGTGCAGACTATCATGTAGATATGTGTGCGTAGTTGTTTACAAAATGGTTTGAAAATAATTTAATTGCATACTTAAAAGAACCATCTTTAATTGTAATGGGTAATGCTAGAATCATTCCAAGCTTCTAGAAAAAAATTCCAAATAATTCATCCAAAGGTGTACCAAGCAGATGGAATAGCACACAAGTGTGGACACAGAGTATTACAGTTACCACCATGTCACTGTCAATTTAATCCAATTTAACTGGTGTGAACAAACTGCAAAGAACACTACAACAAAAATATAGGAAGACATAATTCCAAATTTATGGACCATGTAAAAGAAATATGGATGGAATCCTTGCAACGAATTGATGGGGAATATTGGCTGAAAAGTATTTAAACATGGCGAAGTGTCCATGTTAGAGTGGTGGGAAATTGAAAAACATTTTGAGGTTGTGCAACCATTAATTATATCTGTTAACGATTCCACTTCTGAGAGAATTCCAATGTAGTATAAATATTGTAATTTTTACATAACATATTGATCACAATAGGTGGACTGAATACATGTACTGGTTTATGTAAATTGCTTTTCATTTAACTTGGAGCAATATGAAATCTATTTAAACTACGTGCTAAATTAAAATATTAAACATCTATAATTTCATTGATCTTCGAAGTACATTAACACTGTACACACTTTTTTCTAGAAGAATTAAATAATTACAAATGGATCAATGTTTCTGTTACCTATCGTAAAGTATCTACAAGAATTATGTCGATTACACAGCAATAATTATGCTTCTAGAAGGGTTGTTATAAATCTTGAGAATAACAAACTAATTGCACCTTTTATCAATTTTTCCACCTGAAATGATTTCATTTATAATAAACAAGAAAAGTATTTGTTTACCTACAAATATATAGGTTATGTATTATGACGGTGTGTAATTATAATCAAACCATGTCCGAAATTATAACAATATCACTGTCGCAGTAAAACATTTTTGATTTCGTCAATAAAATAAGTGGATATAATGGATAATTTTTCTAGTTTAAAATATAAAAAACATTCAATAACTTTCTTTGACATTTAATGAAAATTTATGAGGATACATCTGGCGATAAAACTATTAACTCAAAGATACTTTTCTGATTTAATGAGACTTACGTCGCCGAAATCTTAGTTCGTATAATTTTAAGATGAGTCATACCAAACTTTATTTGAATCATACTATATATCAATCACGTGCAAATAAATTAATTAAATTTGACGTTAGTGAAAAATATACCAACTTTGTAAAAATAACTCCCAAGTCTAGGGGGCAAATAAAAAAAAATAGATTATACAGTTTGTGTTGGATCTTGTATTAGAAATGTCTATTTTGCTATTTTAACGCACAAACAGCTGTTTTATATACAAGTGAACTTAAAAAATACTAATTTAGAATGAATAATATATGCATCCTTAAAAATTATCATTTACAAACTTCAAAGTAATTTCTAGGCGTAAAATTTCGTTTACAAATGAAGTATCTTGAATATATTTGTAAGAAATGCAAAAAAAAACGCTATAAAATCGGCAAGTTTTTATGCATTCGATTGAAAATTTGAGCCCTCAGGATACGCGATATAGTTTTTATTTACTTTGTATGGTAACAAGATAAAAATCTTAAAAGCATTGAAATTGACCAGAAGTTTTTAACGATTTTATAAAACGTAAAATAACGACGTATTTTTATTATACGTGGATATTTTCACGTTTATGGGTACAAATAGAAATGCCCACAAAATGATTTATACGCTTTTATCATCATGTTTAAATGAATAGAAAACTTTGTTGGTGGAAATATAAAAAGAAGTTGTAATTTAAATACGTAACAATATCGATATGTTTACAGCACGTAAAAGGTCAATGAATTCTAATCAAGAGAAAAAATTTAAACTCTTTAAAATTTCAAGCAACAGTAGGTAATCCATTTCGGTGTTGCCATTGTCCTAGAGGACACCCACGGTGTCCAGGCTGTCCACAAAAGACCCCTGGATTGACGAACTTAACCGATTGTAGACGAATAGAGGAGTTGCAACTAGAGTACGTCCCCCAAGTCCCAACTCTCAAGCAGTCAACGTTTGTAGGGAGTGTTTACGTGTATCTTGTAAAAGTTGTACGGAAATTATCGTTTTTATTTTTCTGTTAAATATTTACAATTTTCATTAAACTTAAAAAAAAGGAAAATAAATACATATCATTGTGAATTAAATAAAAATTTCTGAAATTGTGTAAGTGCGGATAGTTGTTTTTTCCTGTATTGTGGATGCGTCGCAGAAGAAAATGTGAATTGTGGTTTTTAAATATTTTCACTTTGTGAAAGATGTTTGTGAGTGTAGTGGTTTGTGTATGAAGGTTTTTAATTATCAGCCACCAATCTCATTAAAATGGATTTATAAATGTAATCACTAAACAGGTAATCAACTTTTTTTCAATTTTCCACGAACTGTTTTATTTATAAATATTAAAAACATAAATACCGTGGAAAGCTATAAAATAAAAAGAAACTTATTAAAAACGCAAACACTCCGCGTACAAACGCTCTGGTCGATGGAAAATTTTTAATAGATTCAGTTTCTCATTATTTTGCTTCTTCATTTAAAGAAGTGCGCTATAACAGTTTAAAGCTGAGAAATTTCCAAAAAAAGTTCAAATTTCGCATTTTCTCCTCTTATTTATATTTTAATGATATTTACCGGTTTACTATAAAGTTTTATTCAAAACAGATTAACTACGAATATACAGCTCTTTTGAAGTTTTTTAACTGAATTTTACTATTTTCATAAATAAGGGTAAGAATTCAACGTTACTCTGAATTCTATTTTTAGTTTTATTGAATCTTTAACCAATGTAATTCTACAAAGTTGTTAAATCAAATTTAACTCGCGTTTTTCTTAATAGTCTTGATTTTCACGTTTGTTCAAGATGGTGTTCCTATAGATAATACCGGAAAACTAGCAAAAATGAGTTAAAACTTCTTATGGAATTATACTAAAAAGTTTTAAGGAAATTTAAAATCTGTTTTGAGGTTAAAAAAGTTTTTACTACGGTTTTAAATTATTTTTATAGTAACTATGTATTTTTCAGAGTATTGTTTCTTGATTAAACCATCATTTATAAGCGCCTCTTTACTTAAAAAGGAAATAAAATGTAAATTGTAAAGTGTGCAAATCTGATATGTCTCCATTTGTTTCAAGTTTTAGAAATTTTATACATGTTTCTTATATTGGTTTGTAAATTGGATAATATTTCAGAAAGCTTTCGGAAAATGTTTGTTGTATAGTATTACTTGTTCGAAGCAGTTTGTATGGTTTGTTCATAACTCTTTGGATTTCGCAACATTGTAAAATATCTAAGTAGTCAGTAGTATCCAAAAAAAAGTTATTTCTTTTGTAATTGTAAACAAATGGACCTAGCTTAAGATGGAAACATAATACTATTGAGCAGACAACTAAAAATGATTTTTATTCTAATGTAACTTTCTTACTGAGTAAGAGGTACATAAAAGAAAAAAAGTATACATGTATGTCTCGGATTTGGTGAAAAAATCAATATTGAGTTTTTAACGGTCCTACGTTGACCCATTGAGGTGTAACTTAAATATGCAACCGATTTTTTTAGTTAAAATTTTTCTTAATATATATTTATTAGGGTTTGAAAGCCAATTGAATCAAACAAACGTATAAAAACTAGCAGAAATTTTTATCAACGCAACCCAATCATTCGTAATCTTTCGAAACATCGAAATCTATTTCGGCGGACGGTAAAAATCACTGCCGAGGTCCATTTGGTAAGCTGTAAAAAATTTGATAATTTCAGAAAAAATACCCATCTGCTGATTGTCACAAATATACGTAATTATAGCATTGTTCATAATTTTTCAATTCCTCTTCTCAAACGCGTATAAAATGTATGATCTAACAAGGTAAAAAACATTGGCAATATAATTAATAAATTGTTCTAAATTCAACAATATTATTTACAGAATTAAAGCCTAAATCGATTGCGGATTATAAATTAATTTATTGATTTGAGTAGAATTTGTTCGAATTTATTAATGATTTAATCTTGGAACTCTACAAAGTAAGTTTACAAAATTTAATGAATTGGACGGTCATAATAGTTACTAACGTCATAAGATTGATATATAGCAAATAACGGACGCTGTTGAAGTTTGTAAACCGAGGCGATAGCCGAGGTTTACAACAAGCCAAGTCAGTTATTTGCATATTAGCCGTGTGTCGTTATTTACAACTAGCCAAGTCAGTTATTTGCATATTGGCCGTGTGTCGTTCAACTATTGTCGTAATACGCAACAAAATTGTGGAATTTTAATATCTTAATGTTATTTTAATTTCGGAAAATATAAGTAAAATTTGGCAAGCCATGCAATTTGTTTCGGTCAACGTTTTGTTAAAGTTGTATAATGGCCTAGATCGTTATAAGTATTAGAACTATCGAGTGGAGGGTACTGTTATTGAATTATAACATATGCATATTACGAAAAATATTAAAATTTACTGTAAGAGAACCCTAATAATTGTTTTTCTATCTGAAAACTTAACAAAAGGCATTTACTTCCATTTCTTATTTTAAAAGTTACTACTGAAATTTTGCGGGTTTATCAAACTTTGGATACAATCACTTTATAAATACCGATACTTTCAATGTGTAAACCGTAGACTAAGTACTTTCATTATACATGTAAAAAAATCATATGTTTTTATTAAGCAGCAAAATTAATTAATAATTGGAGTAAATATATATGAAAATATAAAAAGTAGCATAATTTTTATCAAGGAGATGAAACCATTCGCAGTCTGAGAACTCGCGCTATACTCTGACTCATTGTTAAAATCCAGTACTGGCTATAGGGAGAACAGCATTGCCGCTTACGGAGCTACCTGGTATCGCAGGACCGTGTGCGGTTCATAAAGGACAATCTACTAATTATTATCGAATACCATCTGTAATTTGTTATAACAGTTACCTATGATATATTTAAATAACATTATTTTACCAAATGTTGTTTAAGTGCGGCCCTGCGAACGGTCTGGCAACCATGTCGGGGTCTTTCCCATTTAGAATACATTATCGTATGCTTCCACACTAAATTATACTGTGGACCAGAGTAAAAATCGGTGCCGTGGTCCAAAGATTTGGTAAGCTATTAAAATGTGATAATTTCAGAAAAAATTACATTTAAAATCACAAAAAAGAAATATACGTTAATATAAATTTGCCCGCTATTTCTATCGCATTTCTCAAAAATTCATAATTTTTCAATTATTCTTCTAAAACGCAAAACTATAAAAACCTAAAACGATTATAAAAGACACGATGAAGAGCTTATCATTTTGTTTAGAATGAATGGTCTAACAAGATAAAAGAACTTTGCAACATAATCAATACGTTCAACGATATTTAGTTATAGAGTTGAAGATCAACCGGTTACGAATTATTATAAATTAATGTTCTTGAATTTAGAATCGTGGAATTCTACAAAGGTTAAAAAATATTTGTGAACTTGACGGTTATCAAATATTGAAATTTACTATAAGGAAACCGGCCGTTCAAACGTCATTTTTTTCTATCTGAAAACTTAAGAAATGCCGTTTACCTCCATTTCTTATTTTTAAAGTTACTACTGAAATATCCCGGATTTATCAAATTTTGAATAAAATCAGTTTTTAAATACCGATACTTTCAATGCGTAAACCGTACTACTACTTCCGCTATACATGTAAAAATTAGCAGAAATTTTAGATTAATCCAATATTGTTCCGAGTATTGATTCTTAATTAAACCATTACCTTGTTTTTCAGTTTATAAGCGACTTTTTCACTCGTTTCATTTACTTAAAAAGGAAATGAAATATTATTTGTTCGAATCAGTTCATAATTCTTTGGATTTCGCCACATTGTAACTAAGACAGACGTAGGTAGTAATATTTTGAATAAAACATTATAGTTACTCGAGTAGTTACTTAATACATTTGTTATACATTGCATTTTTACAAAATATTTCTTTTCTAATTGTAAACAAATTGACCTAGGTTAGATAGAAGTATACACTAAATATGCTATTTATTCTAATGCAGAGTGTGTTACTGAGCGAGATGTACATAAAAGAAAAGTATATAGGTACGTCTCAGATTTGGTGAAAAATCAATATTGAGTTTTTAACGGTTCTACGTTGACCGATTGCGATATAACTTGTAAAATATGCAACCGATTTTTTTAATTAAAAATGTATTGTTGTTTGAAAGACCGATGAAATTAAACAAACATATAAAAATTAGCAGAAATTTTTATTAACGCAACCAAATCATTCGCAATTTTTTTGTTTTTTGTTTCGCATTTGTCAAAAATTCATAATTTTTCAATATCCAACAAATAACGGACGCGGTTGAAGTTTGCAAACTTAAACGACAGAAATGTTTATCAACGCAATCAAATCATTCGCAGTCTTTGTGAAACCTCGCGATCGCGCAGAAATCTGTTTTGGCGAACGGTAGAAATTGGTGTGCCAGATCCTAAATATTTGATAAGGTATAAAAAATGTAATAATTTCAGAAAATAATTCATCTGTTGATTACATTTAAAGTCATAAAAATGATATATAGGTTAATACTAGTTACTAAGTTCAAAGAAATGAGGCTAAATTCAAAAATATTTATTTATAGAATTAAAGCCCAATCGGTTGTGCATTATTATAAACAAATATTATTAAATTTAGTAGTTGAGTTTATTAATGATTTAATCTTGGAATTCTACAAAGTTAGATTGTAAAATGTTAGCAAATTTGACGGGCAGTAAATATTAAAATTCATAATTTTTAATTTCTGTTCTTAAAGGTAAATGAAAATCATGATAAAAAGCCTATAATTTCTTCTGAAATGAATGGTCTAATAAGGTAAAGAAAACCATTGCAATATAATTAATAAATTCAATGAAATTGTTCTAAATTTAACATTATTTATTTATAGAATTAAAGCTTAATGTGTTACGCATTACTATAAACCGGTAAATATTATTGAATTTAGTATTTGTAGAATTTGTTTGAATTTATTAATGATTTGATCTTGGAATTCTACCAAGTAAAAAATGGTAATGAATTTGAAAGGCAGTAAATATTAAAGATTTTCAGGTCCTGAATTTTTTCTATCTGGAAACTTAACGAAGGCCGTTGTTATTAAATTTAGTAGAATTGCTTGGATCTATTACTGATTTAATCTTGGAATTCTACAAAATAAGTTTATAAAATATTAATGAATTTGACGGTCAATAAATATTAAGATGTAAGTCGTCCTTTCAAGCCCTAAGGCCACCTGAATGAAAAACGTTGCCTTTTCATTTTTATCCATCTGCTGATTTCATTTTCACGTAAATGAGATATAGATTAGGTAATACAAATGTGTTCGTAATTTCTATCACATTTATCAAACATTTTCAATTCCTGTTCTAAAACCTGAAACCATACAAATCTTATTCTATTGTTTGGGATGAATAGTCAAACAAAGAAAAAGCATTGGCGATATAATTAATAAATTCAAATAAATTATAAATAAATATTATGGAATTTAGTCTTGAATTTAGTAGAATCTGTTTGAATTTATTAATGATTTTATCTTGGAATTATACAAAATATTAATGCATTTCACGGTCAATTAACATTAAAATGTACTGTAAAGTGAACGCGACTAAAATTTGCGATCTTTAAACATTTGTTGACATTAAAATAAATTTAAGGCATTACTGCGCTCAAACTAAATATTGACAGTCAAATAGGTTAATTCATTAACGGTATTAATTCCAAATAAAATACTTGTTAAGTTTCAACAAATAGTCTAATATTTACTTCTTCTAAGTACTTATGAGGACATTGATGTCATTCTAAGTTTTTTGTTGTTATATTGTGTGACCGCTCAGGTAGAAACAACTTTATAACTTATGGCTAAGTGAATTTGACGGTCAATAAATATTAAAACGTACTGTAAGTGAACTAGCCTTTCAAACCCTAATAATTTTAACGAAAGCGTTTACTTCCACTTCTTATTTTTAGAGTTACTACTGAAATATCTCAGATTTATCAAATTTTGGATAAAATCGGTTTATAAATACCGATACAATGTGTAAACGGTAGACCACTTCCTCTATACATATAAAAATTAGCAGAAATTTTTATCAACGCAACGAAATCATTCGCAATCTTTCGAAATCTTTCGAATCAACCCAATCGGCGGATGGTAAAAATCGATGCCGAGATTCTAAAGTTTTGGAAAAGCTGTAAAAAATGTGATAATTTCAAAGGAAATATCCATCTGCTAATTAATGTAATGTAAAGTCTGTCACATTTATTAAAAATAGGTAACTTTTCAATTCTTCTTCTAAACCGTAAAACATACTTTTGCTTGGGATGAATGGTCAAATAAGTTAAAAACATTGGCGATATAACTAATACATTCATAGACATTATGCTAAATTCAACAATATTTATTTATAGAGTTAGAGCTGAATCGATTGTGCATTTTCTAGCTGAAAACGAAAACGGTTTTCTTCCACTTCTTATTGTATCTCGGATTTATCAAATTTTGAATAAAATCGACACTTTCAATGCGTAAATGTAGATCACTTCTTCTATACATATAAAAATTAGCAGAAATTTTTATTAATGTAACGAAATCATTCGTAATATTTGCGAAACTGAAATATGCGGGGGACGGGACCCTAAGTTTTTTAAACTGTAAAAAAAGGTGGTAACTTCAAAAAAAATACCCATCTGTTGATTACAGTCTCAAAAATTAAATATACGTTAATATAAATTTGTTCACAATTTTTATCACATTTTTATCAAAAATTCATAACTTTTCAATTCTTCTAAAACGTAAAACCATAAAAACCTTACATTTTCTTTCGGATGAATGGTCAAACAAAGTAAAAACATCACACTACATTCAACAATATTTATTTATAGGAATTAAAGCTTAATCAGTTGAGCATTATTATAAACAAATATTATTGGATTTAATCTTGAATTTAGCAGAATTTATTAATGATTTAATCTTGGATGTAAGTAAGTTTACAAAATGTTAATGAATTCCATGGTCAATAAGTATTACATGCTGTAAGTGAAAATTTGGAAATTCAAGCGTTATTTATTACCTTGCATTTTTTAAATGACTAGAATTAATATTGAACATTACTGCGCTCTAACCAAATGTTGACAATTAAATACGTTAATTCATTAAGAGCATTAATAGGTACTGAGTGACCGCTCAATAGAAACAACTTTATACCATGTGTATGCATAAGTTTTTTCCGTTTTTTTTTGGTAAAGATAAAAATTCAAAATATTGGCTATCGGCTTCTATACATTTCGCCCATCTTTCAGGTAATTTATGAACACCCTGCCAGAAAAACTGCTTGTCTTTTACGCAAACCATTCGTCGAACCATTCTCCAAATTACTCGAAATTGCTGAAGTGCTGCTCTGCGAGCGCGTGCCCCATTGATGCGAATAGGTGATAGCCATGTCTGCGGAGTTCGCCGGCTGCGGAATGATGTCCCTTCCAAGCGATTTCAAGGTGTCTTTCACTAGTTTTGCCGTGTAACAAAATCACTTTGCCATGTCTTCTGGCCAATCCCGGTCGTCTTCCGATCTACGCGTGATTTAAATTAATCATTTGTTGACGACATCGTTGTCCGATTTCGCCGGGCTTCAAGAGTTCATAATACCGCTCTGGTCCTACCCGACACAAAACATGATCTTCTTGCTAAGCGACTTGGCTTTGGTGTTGAAGGACCGGTTTCGCCAAGTGAAAGCCACGATTTTTTCCGTTTCGGGTTTTCAAAATAAATCCATTTTACGTCACCCGTCACAGTTCGATGCAAAAATGAATCTCTTTCGTGGCGATGAAGCAGAATTTCACAAGTGACTTTGCGATTTTCCATTTGACGTTCATTCAAATCGTGTAGGGCCCATTTACCGAGTTTATTGATCTTCCTCATTGCTCGTAAACGTCTGCTGATTGTTTCTTGTGACACATTTAATGCTTTTGTCAATTGCTATTGGGTCATCAACCAATAACTCCTGCAATAATTGCTGGTCTTCGCACTTTTGTGGTCTACCAGAGCGCTCGCCGACTTTCACATTGAAATCGCCACTTTCAAATTGTAGAAATCATGTCTCATATGTTCTAATCGATGGAGCGTGTTCACCAACAAAGATGGCTTTAAATACCTTTTCCTTTGATTAAATAAGAAAAGCAATGCGTGACGCAAATGTTCTTTATCACAAAATTGGACGTGATCACTGAACGATAAAACAAAGACGCTAGTTTTTGGCGGACTCAACTTGTGTGTGTCTGGAGTTTAATGTCAGACGAACAAAATGACGTATGTGTCAAATTAATACGCTGCGTACTTTTCGCTGGCGCCATCTCTTAGTTAAACCGGAAAAAACGTGTGCATACACCTATGTATAACTTGTGGCTAAGTGAATTTTATGGTGAATAAATATTAAAACGTACAGTAAGTGAACCGACATTTTAAATCCTAATAATTTTTTACCTTCCGACCTACATATACATACAGGGTTTCCCAGGGGTACGAGGAACCTCCATAACTTTGTTGCTATTTGAGATATCGACTGCGTTTTTTTTCCAATGGTAGCTACGGACATTCTGCACAATCTAAAATTATTTTCATCATTTACAGGGAGCCGGTATGCAGGGTGGCGCAAACCACCGTACACTGTAGGGTGTTGATCTGGTTTAATAATTCGAGGGTGCATATCAGAGGGGCTTATGTGGCAATAACACAAAAAATGAAATTTTACGTCCGTGGTACGTATTTTCGTAGAGTACATACCACGGACGTAAAATTAATTTATTTATTTTGGCGCATACGCCTGATATGAACAATCGTATCAATATCAAAAGTAAAACTAAATTTCGTTCTTAAGACGAATGTTGTTTCTTATTTTCGATACGGATTACTAAAATCGACTTATTAACTCATTTTACAACGTTTGGCAAAGTTTCGTCAAGATCGACCATGATGTGTGTGTGCGTGTTTGCGTGTCGATGTGTGTGTGGTTGTATGTTAGTATTCACGTTAACTGCAGAACGACAATACGACCGTACTTCATTTCTCCTAGAGTTGATTAGATTTTAGAAAAAAATCAGCGGCGGGGAGTTTATTAGGAGCAGTTTTTAGTTTTTATCACTTATTTCTGACACAGCTGTATATTTCAAAGATATAAAAATACCAGCATATAGACCTTAAACATATCAATTACCTAATTAAAATCATTCAATTAAAACATTGACGATATAATTCATAAATTTAGTAGAATTTGTTTGAATTGATTAATGGTTTAATCTTGGAATTCTACAAAGTAGGTTTAAAATAAATTTCACGGTCAATAAATATTAAAATGTACTATAAGTGAACGCAATTAAAATTTGGAGATTCAAGTATTGTTTGTCACTTAAACATTGTCCTTGCATTTTTTATACGATTAGAGTTAATATTGACCGATGAACCGCCATCTTAAAACATTTGTTGACATTAAAATAAGTTTTTAAGTAATTACTGCGCTCAAACCAAATAGTCAAATAGTTATTAAGAGTATTAATTCCAAATAATCAAGTAAGTACTTAAAATTTTTTTGTTCTTATACTGTGTGACCATTTAGCTAGGAGCAACTTATTACTTTTGGTTAAGTAAAGAGTTTTTTTTTATTACTAATATGAACCGCACTTTTCATAAAAATAAGTATTTACCGGGCGATTATCTATTAGTGCCGATCGATGTACATATAATTTCATTGGAATTTCGGGGAAGTAGATGTGAAACTGAAAAAGTGTTTAGGGCTAGTATAAACTAGTTTTTTAGGTGCGTGTGAGCACCTCACACATATAAATATAGTTCTGATTGCAATTCCAGCCATCTTTCAGTCAGGTTTAATTACCGGTTCTGAATTTAAGCCTGAAAAAGGAGTGCTAATTTCACATTCGATAACAAGATGAAAAATACGAGGGGCGGCTAACTTAGTGTGTATTCACTGATTTAAAAATCACATAATGTTCTGTGATTTAAAATTAGTTAAGGGTTTTAGTATGATTTAAACGAACCTATGTAAACGTTTCGAACTATTCAAGAAGTTTTTGCATGCACACAATGGTGGAAATGTTAAATCGTTTTGTATATTGATTGTTGACCCTTAACTTGAATTTTATTTTATATACTATTTTTAATCGGTACAATATACTATTTAGTCACGTTCCTTTGTACAGAACTTTATTTACTTTTTGCATTTTATTTTTGCATTTAATAAGCATGTATAACGCCCGGTATTACCAATACTTGTCATGGTACTTTTACTATAAAAGAACTGTTGTACCTGTAGAAATGTACTATGGTCATATTTTAGAGAACATTGAAGTCAAATACGCATTTAAATTTAAGTCTCAAATGTAGATTCAAAAGTAATGCATGCGTATTGATTAATTCCGAACAGAAACTAACACCATAAATATTACTTTTGAACGGTTTAGTAAAAATAATTTGAAAAATGTGTTATTAAGCTAGACATACTTCGTTTGAGGTACTGCTTAACTACGTGTGACTTGTTTATTGCAAAACTTGACTTTAATGGACAAAATTATTTTAAAAACAAACTGCACTTTTGGATTTTACACAAAAAAGAAAATCGATGGCAATTTTTAAAACCGTGTGACAGCGTACGGACTTGTATTTGTTTGTTAGATCTGACTAGATCTTTAATTGGTGGGTCAAGGTTCTATTTGCAAATGCTTTTTATCAATTTCAAATTAAATTTTTTTACAACTTTACATCTACATTTCTTGACTAAATTTTGTTAAACTTGTTTAATTATGTTATTTTTCTTTGTTAACATTCGTCCGTTAGTGAGTGTTCTTCAAGATAGTTTAATAATATTTAATTTATTAAAGATTTAGCCCTTCTTTACTAAAATAAAATTAGATTCCATAGTTGACTGTATACCGTATGACATTCAATTAATTCTTAAAGTTATTATTTACTGAGGACAATAACTGTGATTGTTATCGAACCATGTAAATTTATATAAAACATAAATGAAAAATACACGATTTAATACCGAAAAGGTAAGTATCTTTTCTGCACAATTACTTTCGACTCTAAAAAGGGCGAGGAAAATGGGATTTTGCTCTCTAGTGGGGAAAGTAAAAAAAACAATGTTGCCGCGTTAATAATGATATTTACAATTGAAACATACCCGTATCAATTTCTTTATTCCGCACCGTACAGGTTTTTCAACGGTCCTACCATTGCCCGATTCTGTGTGTGCCCACACCTGACCTACAAAAGTGGCAAATTCGTTCATTTTAATTAATTTCTACTTAAATATTAATTTAACATTTTTATACTACAAAACCAACAAACCAGTAACGAACAGGAACTAGCCTAAAAATTGAATAACATGGTTTCCAAATCTACATATATTACTTACTACATACATGAGAAATTATGTAGCGAACTTCATTATTGTATTACCATAACTTTTCAATTTTGATTGTAGGTTCAGAAAAAATGTGTAAAATTCGAGAAAAAAGTGTTTTTTCAAGTCTCGTTGAAACTTTGAACTCGAGTTGTACAAATAACTGTTAATTATGTGTGATAATCGTGAAAGTTTCCATTTTCATAATGTGTAAATATATTTATGTAAGGCAGCCGCCTTTTATTGCTTTTCAAAATATTTGTCTTTAAATTTTATACATTTTTGTATGCATTCAAACCAATGCGCGAAGAATTTTTTCTACTCGTATCTCCAAAACATGGTTTTCAAAAGCTTCAACAGCTCATTGCCGTGATGAAAATCGCTGTTCACGAATTTTTGTTTGGCATTCGTGAACAAAAAAACTGTCCGATTTTGGGCAACCTTCACCAGATTCATCACAAAGGGACGCATGAGCACACCGAAATTTTGCAAGCCAATTATAAAGTTATTTCTGATAGTGCTTCTTTATCAAACGTTGAACGAAGCGATTCTATGCATTGTTGTTAAGTTAGGCCTTTGCGAAACATGCACGAGTAATTTCCAATTTTTCACAAAGCTACTTTCTTCAAAGCTCATTGTCAAGAATTCAATTTCTAAGCCACCGCTGATTTAGCAATAACAAAGCTAAAGTTTTATAAATATGTGATTACACATTGCACTAGCACCATCTAGTGATCATTTGCAACAATATAAAAGACAGCCCTCGTTTTAGAGTTACTGATAAATAAAATAAAAAGTTCCTGAAAGTAAACATTTTTTCAGTCAATTTCGAAAAAAGCACGAGTTCCAGTCGGTTCCAGTACTCTTACGTTAGTGTTCTCTAGTACACTTACAGTTCGAGAGAAAAATATTATGTCCGAAAGCGATCAGGTCGCGCAATCAAAAGTTCGAATTTAAAGAACGTCGGATCGAAACATTTTTGACAGCTTCACTATTTCTGACACTCTGCCAAGAACTTTATAGAGTCTGAAGAAATTTATTATGACCGTAAAAATTAATCGTTTCGTTTCTTTTCGATGATCTTTAAGCTTAAAGCACTTTAATGCGCGATTGGCTCACTTACGGTCGTAATAGTTTTCTTAAGTACTCTAATAATACTAACTAAAACTCGTGCCAAAGCGGATCTTTTTCTATAAAGTTTAATAATTTTTAATGCACGATCGGGTCCTTTTGGCTCACTTTGCCTCCAAAAACGATCCTATCGCACATTTATTTATGACTTTAATACTCATACCAAAACTACTGGAATAAAAAATAATTTACAATCTTTGGCAAAACAGAAAAATTTGAATTTAGAACTCTGGGGATACTAGTGAAACTTGGTGCCAGGACGCGTGTGAAGTTAGAACCCCGACAAAGAGTTGTGATTGGAGTTCTAGCTCCCTTTAAACGAGTTTAGAAGTACTTTATAAAAAATAAAAAGAGTTCCGCCATTAACGGTTCCAAATTTTAATTTGAAAAATGGAGTGCTGACTTTACATCGAAAATCGAGATGAAGTAGTTCTGATTAGCTAAATTACTATATTTTGCAAAAGTTCTAGAGTTCCTGATATGCAATTTTTTTTTTAATTAAAAAAAATTTTTGAAAATTCAATTTTGACATGCAATAGTTCCAATCAACTTTTGATGTTCTTGTATTCATTCCTAACAGTTCTCGCTAATTTAAAAAAGATTATAATCAAAAATTAAAAAGTTACAGCCCTTTTACTTAAAAAAAGAAAATGTTAACAAATAATATTTTAAAGAGTTCTAATAGTTTTCGCAGCAGATTTCGATAGTATGCGAAAAGTTCTGAAAGAAATTGTTCCAATAGTTACAAAATAGTTGTCGTGTAGTTCATCACATGCACAGTGCCTTTCCAAAGAGTTTCAAAGTTAAAATTAATAGTATAATTTTTTGTAAAAATGAATTTATCCTAAAAATAGGCTATTTTTTACAAATTGTTTGAAAAATTATCTAATTAATTTTTGTCATTGGAACTCTTTGGAAAGGCATTGTGTATGCTCAGAACTATACAAGAATTGTTTTAGAATAATCAGAACTCTTGAAAATCGACCAGCGTCTCGTCTATATCCTCGTATCGATGAACAATATTTTGAAGGGTTCCAATAGTTCCCACGGTAGATTTGGATAGTACTCAGAATTTCTAATGACTGAAAGCAATCCGATCAATAATTAATGTGTTACACAAAAAAAATTGGATTTAGCACCAAATCATTAAAAAATAATATTTTTTCGTAGAAGTCTTGAGCTGTTTCAGTGTAAATAATTTTTCAGTTATTAAATGTATATTTTATGAAAATATCTGGTGTGGAACTCCACACGACGTTCCAACCTACAAAATGGAAATTAAAAAAAATGAAATAATTTTAATAACGTTTTTCTTAGGATAATTATGCAACCTCTTTTGTAATAAGTGCATTACGAAAATAGGCAACATTGTAAAAACAAAAACAACCTATGTCAAACAGACGTTTCCAACTTCATATCAAACAGAGGTTAATAGACGTCTAGATGCTAACTTAAAAAATTAAAAGAAATGAAATAACTTTAATAATAATTTTTACCTTACAACCTACATTATACATATGTTGGTATAGACTATAGAAGATTATGCAATCGACTTTTTTTCAAATCGACTTATTAGCTCATTTTACAACTTTTGGCCAAGTTTCGCCAAGGGCCATGAAGTGTGGATTCCTGTGTGTGTCTGCGTGAATGTATGTTAGTCCCCATCCACGATAACTCCAGAACGAAAATACCCACGTACTTAAAAGTTTGTATTTAAGCTTGTTTTCATTTGGCTTGCACCTGATTACATTTTGAGAGAAATCCATAAGAAAAAGTGTAAACATGTTTTTTAAAGAAAAATTAATTTTACATAACTTTTCTTTATAAAGTTTCTTAATATAACGCCAGGTTAAGTCTAAAAATTAATTAAATATGAACGAAAATGGTTAAACTGTATTCTGCATTAGTGATATAGAAGTGGGCGGCTTTGGAGTTTTTTTTTCAAGTTAACATGTATTTATGAGAAGGCGGCAAACAAAGGAACAAGGATGAGGATGGTGCCGATGTGTGACGTCATCATACCTCATATAAATACGTATTTTATAAATGATTAAAATATCACTTTCAATGTCAAGCTGCTAAAACGCTGGTGGTGTAGTGGTAAGAATCGGCTTTCACGCTTTTCGTGGACTTTTTTTTCTCTTAGGTTACAGTAGTTTTGTTTACCTAATATACTTTTCTTAGGTTATTGTAGTTTTGTTTATCTAATGTAATTATGTTAGGTTACAGTAGTTTTGTTTTTCATCTAAAATAGATGACGTCACACATCGACACCATCCTCATCCAATGCCCTTTAGTTTACCGCCTCCTGTTGCCTGTTTTCGTTATGAACCTATAAAAAAGAGATTGCATAGTTATCTTAAAAAAATTATAATTAATAGGAAGTACATTATACATAGAGGGAGAGAAATACATGATTTCAGCACGGGGCGAAGTCCGACGGCTACAAAGCATCGAGGGAAAAATAGCATTCTCTCCTGAGATACATGTACTATTTTTTTTAAAACCGGAAACACAAAAACGCGGAAAATTCATAAATGTACTGACAGTTTCGTCAATCCCGTATGTTTTTTTGAATTCGTACCTTGACAACCTTGCCTAGTGCCAGAAAATTGTGAATAATTTCAATAATTGTGGTCCTGTATCATTGTGGTCCTGTATCATTTACTGGAAACGTAAATAAATAAGTTAGTGCTTGTGTTTTTATTTTGTACTCTGTATTTGAAACTGTCAAAACATATAAAATAAACTTCTTAAGGAGATAATCAGATAATGTGACATATTTGGCCCTTAGGGAGAAAATGTTCCACTTCTGTCGTGATTTTGACAACAGAGAAACTTCTACTTCCGCCTTCGCAAACAATTATTTCATTTCTTTTAATTTTTTAAGTTAGCATCTAGATGTCCATTAACCTCTCTCTGACGTGAAGTTTTAAACGTCTGTTTGAGTTTGACATAGATTTTGTTTTTGTTTTTGAAATGTTGCCTTTGTTTTGTAATGAACTTATTGTAAAAGAGGTTGCAAATTATCCTAATAAAAATGCTATTAAAATTATTATTATTTGCATAAATGTATATTTAATAATTGAAAAATTATTTACACTGAAACAGCTCAAAACTTCTATGAAAAAATTTATTTATGATTCTAAGTCTTAACATTGAGCTAATCCAATTTTTTGTGTAACACATTAATTATTGATCGGATTGCGTTTTGTAATTAGAATTTCTTTATAACTTTCTGAGTACTATCCAAATCTACTGTGGGAGCTATTGAACCCTTCAAAATATTGTTCATCGATACTTTGAAAATTTACGAGGATATACAGGGTCCGCCTTTGGGAGCTAATCCTATGAGTATCTGCTAAACCAAACTTACTATAATTTTGAAAATTTGGTGACAGGGTAATGATGTTAGGGCTAACTCATCTAAAATATTTTCACGTTCGTACCACTTCCGGTTATACCGGAAGTCGGTATAGACGCTTATTTTAAATGGAACACCCGTATATAAATACATTTTGGATTCTATGTCGAATTTTAAGGTAAGTTTGTTAAATAAACTAGATACGAAATTTCAGTCGTTTTAAAAAAACATTTTTCTAAAAAATTGACAGATGCGGTCTTAGTAATTGTTCTGTTCCTGTTAAACAATTTGAATAAAACTTTGAGGTGTTGTAGGTAAAGGTTTATTGCAACAGTCTGCAAAAAGACATTTGTATTTTACATAAAAATAAAATTATGAATGTCTAAACTTGACTATCAAAAATGCAAGTTACTCAAAAAATCAAATGGAAACCCCTATTTTTATTACTGAGATCGATTTAACGTCAAAAATTTAGGTAAGTTTGTTTAAAACTTTATTTGCCTTAACGTAACAGTTTCATACTTATTATCAAAAAGTCCCAATTTTAAAATTTGTGATAAAATGAGCTACATACTTAAATCTAGTATTCCTTGTTCGTGGTCACCATGGAAACCAAATAGTCATTATTTTCAAATTCGATATACAACATAAGTATAAAATTTAATACTTTATGAGTAAATCGAAAAACTACTTTTTACTGCGGAGGTAATACATTTTTAACGACTGAAATTTCGTATCTAGTTTATTTAACAAACTTACCTTAAAATTGACATAGAATCCAAAATGTATTAATATACGGGTGTTCCATTTAAAATAAGCGATTATACCGACTTCCGGTATAACCGGAAGTGGTACGAACGTGAAAATCATTACCCTGTCACCAAATTTTCAAAATTATAGTAAGTTTGGTTTAGCAGATACTCATAGGATCAGTTCCCAAAGGCGGACCCTGTAGATGAGACGCTGGTCTATTTTCAAGAGTTCTGATTATTCTAAAACAATCCTCGTATACTTCTGAGCATACAAATGCCTGTCCAAAGAGTACCAATGATAAAATTAATTAGATTATTTTTAAACAATTAATAACAAATAGCCCATTTTCCAAATAAGTTCATTTTTAAAAAAATTATATAATTATTTTTTACATCGAAACTCTTTGGAAAGGCATTGCGCATGTCGAGAACTACACGAGAACTATTTTGGACCTGTTTCGAATACTATCCAAGTCTGCTGCGAGAACTATTAGAACTCTAAAATATTTTTTGTTAACATTTTCTTTTTTTTTGAGGAAAAGGGCTGTACTTTTTTATTTTAGATTATAATTTTTTTTAATTAGCAAGAACTCTTAGGAATGAATAAAAGTTGTTTAGAACTATTGCACGTCAAAATTGAATTTTCAAAAATTTTTAATTTTTGTTTTATTTTTTTCATATCAGGAACTCTAGAACTTTACGAAATATAGTAATTTAACTAGTCAGAACTACTGGATCTAGATTTTCGATGTGAAGTTAGCACCCCATTCTTCAAATTAAAATTTTGAACCGTAATGAGCGAAACTCTTTTTATTTTTTATCAAGTACCTCTAAACTCCTTAAAAGGAAGCTAGAACTCTAATTAGAACTATTGGAACTCTTTGTCGGGTTGCTAACATGACACACGCGTGGTTCCAGGAAAACTAACAAAAACCGTATTTCAAAATAATTTAACCGTAGCTACTTTTAGAAATCTTTACTGAAAAAAATCTTTTTATTATCAGGCCCTCTTCATTTTGTGTTATAATTTCGATCTCAAAATAAAATTTTCAGAAAAAGAGCAGATGCGTAATTCAGTTCTATTCGACCTTGAAATACATTTCTTAGGCTGAAATTCAAATGCGCTGATCGACGGATTCTTTTGATCCTTTACGGAAAAACCAAAAGAGAAAGATGAACGAACATTGCAAACAACCAATGTTTATTTTTGTGTCTTAGTTTTTTTTTTAGTTTTATATTTCTCCTTGTAGTTTTTCATCCATAATGTTAGGCCTTTTATGTGTTAGCCACCCTTGTTTTCCAATCATCATTATGTATACATTATTAATTCATAACTCTGATTGACTAAAAAGGTAAGTAATAAAGCAATTCCAAGTCAAAAAAAAAATTACTTTGTTGGTCTATAAAAAAAGAGACTACCATTAGCGTCTCAACTATGTACGTCAGTAATTATAAATTATTAATGTTACTTACTGTTCAACAAATATAAACAACATATACATATAGATTTAAAAGCAGGCTAACAATGCAAATTCGTACATAAAATAGCTATGTATCATTTAAACCAGATTACAAGGTTGCGTTTAAACATAAAAATTTATATATAATGGAAGAAACTTTTATTTTTCTTTCCTGATAAAATAGTATAAATAGTGGAAATGTAAGACAAAGGATACAAACAAAGTATAATAAAAAATAAAAAACGTAAATATTATAACAACTGCAAAAATATTAAAAGCTTATAGAACTTATAGAAACTTAAAATTAGTTAATATAAGTGGAATTACAGAGGGTTGACTTCATTATAAATAATATTGATAAAGATTTTTTGTTATTTTAAGTAAGTTCGAGCTGCTTTCTTGACACAATATTTGAACTTCGTCCATGTTAGGCATAAAATTGTGGTTTTGTCTGAAGCGGTCTTTAACTCTACTAGAGATACTGCGAGAAGTCATCCCTATGTATGAAATTTGCCACTTTTGACAGTTAAGTCTATAAACACCAGAAGCATCTAGACTAATAGATTTGTCTTTGAAATTGCACACGCAGAAATTAAACACCCATTAAACACGGTTTCTCCAAAATAGTAGTGGATATACTGCTTAACCAAATTAAGCAACCGTACACCCTCAAAAACGTTACTGCTCTTAGTGATACTGTGGAAAACAATGATAATTTCCATGCCCTACCTTATACGGACTCTTATCTTAAAAGCTTGGGCTTAATGTGTTCTGTAATATACCATACTGTTTCAACTCGTGTGTGTAATTTCAAAGACAAACCTTATAATGGTTTCCTTTTTTTTTTGTAGATCGAAGTATATGTATGTACAGGGTGTCCATTTTTCGTGCCTGCATGGAGATCTCGCTTATCTTTAGAGATAAATAGTCCATTAAACTAGGACAAAGCTGCGTATTTTTATGTTGAACAATAATCTGAAAGAAAATTAGAGCTGTCAGCTTTTGTTTTTGAATTATTGAAAAAAAAAAATGAAAATTTTGGTTTTCGTGTTTTTTTTAAACCTTTAAAGTTAGACGTTTTTAACCAAAACATTGGCATCGTAATTTCCATGGCGCCCTAGTCGCATAGCATACAACATCCAGCTTTGTTTTTTCTTATGGGGGCCATTTTAGATTTTTGCATTTTTTTTGGGAATACAATGATTTGTCACACATAATAGTTCTGCCATACATTAAGCCAAAATGACCAATTTTTCAATTTTAAGAAGTGTCTTTTGGAAAGATAACGATGTTCGATCGTTTAAACGAAAAATTTGACAGTTCCACCATTATTTTGACACAACAAAACAAAGTTGCGAAAGAAAATAATTATTATTAAAAGAAAAGTATTAAACACAGCAAGTGTTAAAATTCGCCACCCTCCACTTAAAGGCACAACGGCGTTCGCTTTCTTAGATTAGCTATTGCCAATCCCTTCTCCTGATGTCATGTATAACAATGGTAATAATTCTTCCACGAAGTTCATTCAGATCAGCTGGTAACGTTTTATAAATTATTAGTCTAGAGGAGACAGATCGGGCGACCGTGCTGGCCAGTGTACGACACCATTATTAGCAATAACTGGATTGGGAAACATTTCCGACAAGTACTCCCTAACCTCCTGGCATTATGCTGCGGCGCGCCATCTTGCTGGAACTAAATTGCATATAAAGGCTGATTAGCAATATTGTTGTATATAAAGTTCGTTAAAAACGTCCTTAAGGAATTGAGGTAAGGATCGGCATTTAAATTTTATTCATAGATGAATGGACTTATTACTGTATCGTCAAAAGACCAACCCACACAGTAAGTCCTAAAGCGTATTTGCGGTCGCCGTTCTTGAAACTGATGTGGGTTCTCATCTGACCATTAATGCTCATAGTGCTGATTACACATTTCTGCATTAGTGAACTTGCACTCATCAGACCATATGAGATTATGAAGGGAATATTGTTGTTCTACAGCTGATTTATCAGAAACGTGCTACACGTTGACCAGTGTCCCCTGGATGAAGAACTTGCGAAACATGGATTGCGTAAGGCTGATACTTATGTTTTTTGCGTGATCTCCAAACGAGTTGGTGTGATCAGTCTAACTCACGTGCAATAGTTAATTCGCAGCATATCTCTTTTTTCTTCATTAGAAAAAAGCAATTTAGCTGTAAAAATAACACAAACGTAAATTATGTACAAGAAATGGTGAAACTGTCAAATTTTTTGTTGAAACAATCGAACGTTGTTATCTTTCCAAAGCAAACCTCTCACAATTGGAAAATTGAAAACTTTGGCGTGTGATACATAATTGTATTCAGAAAAAAAAACTTGATATAAAAATGCAAAAATCCAAAATGGCGCCTGTAAGAAAAATCAATTCTTGATGTTGTCCCAGAAGTTGGTCATGCTTGGAAATTTAGAAATAGAACCAGTTATCAAGAAACCAGCACCAGTCCTTAGAAAATAACCACCTGTTTCTAAGAAACGGATTCCGGTTTTTGACTTGCTTTCAGCTGTTTTTGACCTGTTTTCAGTTGTTTTGAAACGGATACTAGTTTCTCAAAAATCGGTACCAGTTTTCAAGAACAGGTATCAGTTTACCAAAACCGGTACCAGTTTCCCAAGAACAGGTACCATTTTGACAAAAACCGGTACAAGTTTCTTAAGAACGGTATCAGTTTTCCAAGAACTGTTACCCGTTACCTAAAAACCGCTGAAGACAGATCAAAAACAGGAATTCGTTTCTTAGAAACAGGTCAAAAACAGGAATCTGCTTCTCAGAAACAGGTGGTTGATTTCTAAGAACTGGTGCTGGTTTCTGAACTGGTTCTATTTTTAAATTTTCAAGAATTACCAACTTTCGGGGTCAATGAACTTTGATCTACAAAAAACGTCAATGAACTTTGACCTCTCGCGTCTCCTTTTGACCTAGAAAAATAGGGTGCTATACTTCCTAAAACTACCTCCTACTTTGGAATCAATGAACTTTTGTCTAGCAAAATAGGACGTGGTCATTTCCCTCCTAGAGGGCCATCCCCATCCTACTTTTTCTCTGCCTGTCTCTCCCACACTTATTGAAGTTTCCGATCAGGCTATATCTCTTCTCTCTCTCTCTCTCTCTCTTCTTTAGTTCCCTCCTTTGCTCCTTCCCTCTCACCTCATACACGTGTATATTTTCATTTGATCCAGAACTAACACAGCTATATTACTAGGGCATGCTACACTATGATTTTTAGAAAAGGGAAAATTCCGCTGGGTAGAGGTGAAAAAATTTGCTAGTAAACTGTTTTAAATGGTTTTAAAATAAAATACTATTTTGGTGGTGTTTTACGTCTTTCAATAATATAAGCGTGAAAGGAGATGCTTGAAGACGTTACCACAAAAGCACGAGTTAACTAAACCGAATAATATATATACTTTATAAAATCTAGCTGACCCGGCGAATTTTTCAGATAAAAATAGATAAAACTTAAAATTGGGTTAGCTGTTTTGAGTTTATCTATCATCTTCTTCCACTGTTCTGCAGACAAAAATATGAAATGCAAAACGTTGTACGTACAAAATGCCCTATATACCAAGTAGCTGTTACTACTGACTTCGTACGCGGTGCTCACATTTTCTTTTGCTATTATACCTCTGTAAATGATGAATTTTCAAATATCCTCTTAACGGATCTCTACACCCTAGAAGGAACCTCTCTGCCAATTTTGTAATCATTACATATATTGAGATTTCTTCATACAAACTTTACCACCTCGTTCATGAATTTTTAAAATAATGAAACACGTGTTGTTTTATTTCCTTTGAAAAGCACACTTCAAAGAATCATCATAACTTTAAAGATAAATGATTATTATAAGTTTATGTTATGAGCGAATAAGTTAAAAGTAAATATGTAATTAATAGTTATTCTTGTATCTAGTGCGCGAAATGCTACTCTGGTGATCGAGAATTAAATTTTTTAACGAGGCGCAGCCGAGTTAAAAAATTAGTTGAGAATACCAAAGTAGTTCGCGCACGTGTTACAAACAAAATTTTTTCTACAACCATCAAAAGTATATCCCTTAAAATTGTTTTAAATAATTTTTTTCTTGGATTTTTGCTTGACTGAGGCCCACAAAAGTTAAAATACAATAATCTCAAAGAGTTTACATGCAGTGCGCGAAATATGCATTTCGCACACTATTTCGCACACGTAGTTATGGCAACGTAGGAAAATAACAAAAAAAGTGTCTTTTTGTATATTGTTATTAATGTGCGAACCTCGTCATTTTTTGACGTTTGTAGAAAGAAATTATTATGAATTTTATTAAATATATAAATAAAAAGTTTACCTCGAGTAGGATTTGAACTTATATCAGTTATACATACATACAGACAAAATTTATATCGATTGGGGCTTGTACTTCGATAGCGCAGTTGGTTAGCGCGTACTCTAGCAAAATATGGGTCGTAGGTATTTAATAAAATTAACAATAATTTTTAATTAAAAATAAATGTTTCTTGATACAAACTTTACAACCACTTCATACCTTCAGGAACAGATTAAGTAAGGTTTAACAATCAAGCTGACCAAATTTGGGGAATTTAAATTATACAGGGTGTTCAAAATGTACTGTCAAACTTTTGAGAATATATAGATCTTTTTCTTTTATTTATTTTAAACATAACACCTTATATAATTTGATGGCATTTGATGCGGAATTGAAAAACAAAACTTTTTTTAAAATATGTCTCTATCAACATTCCTAACGCTTTAAAAGATATACGCCAAAAACTCGTTTTATCAACTATTTCACTAGCAATTTTAATAAAACAAAAAACTAAGGTGGCTGTTAAATCAATCTAATGTCATGAGGGCTATTTTGACAAGTATTGCATGACTTTTGTAACAATCTTAATTTAAAATAACTTTATTTTAATTTATTTTTATTTTTCAGCACTTAAGAACAAACCAATACTAAACTAAACCCATAATTTAAAACACTTATTTTGGGTTTATTAACTAATAAAAAAATTATTTTTTTATTATAACTTATGTTCTATATGTCTTCCGTTTTATTCCAAACACAAACGAAGACATGTATTGAAAGACCTTGCCACTCTTCTTAATACAACAGGTGTAATTTTTCGAAATGCATTTTGTATTTCTTGTTGCATGTCTTCAGGGGTGGTTGGAGCTTCATGGTAGACGGTTTCCTTAACGTATCCCCACAAAAAGAAGTCTAACTTAGTTAAGTCCGGTGACCGTGGCGGCCAATTGCATGTATCTCCTCTTCCAATCCAGCGATTTGTAAAGGCTCTATCCTGACGGTTCCTGACTTGCAGTGAGTAACGTGCTGGAGCTCCATCGTGTTGTAGCCGCATTGCATTTCTTATTTCTATCGGTAAATTTTGACACAAACGGGCAACTCATTTTGTAAAAAGTCTGGATACATGTCCCCGTTTAAATGGCCGTTGAAAAAGTGCTGACCAATGACATGGTTTCCAATGATCCCCCACCCCCCGATTAACAAAACCATTTTTATGGAAGGAGAACAAAACCTTAACGAAAAAGTCAAAACTGAACCTTATTTTATCCTGTGCCCAATTACAGATTTCCATACGTTTATCAAAGTCTTCTTGGAAAAGTTCTTGGTGAAACTGAATGTGATACGCATGGAACCGATTGTCTTTTAAAACACGTTGAACAGTACTTTCACTAACATCTACTGCATCAGCCACTACCTTCTGACTAATGGACGGATTTTCCGTAACCTGTAGTAGCACATCCAATTCCTTTTCTTCTGTTCGAACCCGTTTATTTCGAACTGGTTTGAGGTATTCTACTTTTCCCGTTTGCGTGAATCTCTACAATAAATTCTGCAGACTACGCTTGTCCGGATGCCGTCGTTCTGAATAATGCTTTGCATAAAGCCGACTCGCCAAAAACAGTTCTTTTGGGACTCTCCCAATATGAAAATCATATCCACAAGCTCTTCCCTGCTGTAATTTATCATAAAAGGCACAATTAGAAGCAAACCACTTCAAACGAGATCTTATAATAATAACAAATGTCATGCAATACTGGTCAAAATAGCACTGATGACATTAGATCGACTTAACAGCCACCTTATTTTTTTTATTTATAATTGCTAATGAAATAGTTGATAAAACGAGTTTTAAAGCGTTAGGAATTTTGATAGGGACATATTTTAAAAAAAGTTTTATTTTTTAATTCCGCATCGAATTCCATCAAATTATATAGGGTGTTATATTTAAAATAAGAAAGAAAAATCTTTAAATTTTCAAAAGTTTGACAGTGAATTTTGAACACCCTGTACAATTTAGATTTCTAAAGTAGGTCTGCTTGATTGTTAAACCTTACTTAATGTGTTCCTGGCTTATTATCTGAAAACGAGTCACTATTTGTATTTTTAACCATTTTTAAAACCAGTGGTGTACCGCTGATTTTTTTAACATTTTATTTTTTTTGTCGATGTTATTCAACGGATTTCTATACAATTTTAGGGTTATGTAGACAATTATGGAAGTCAATTAAATCTGCAAAAAATTAAGGTATGTTATTTAAACAAATATGCCATTATGATGTCACACTTTTTTGGACCACCTTGTATAATCGATCACATTTTCCTAAAATACTCCCTAGGTCACAGATAAAGTGTGCAAAATGTTAAAACTTTAAGTTAAATAATAACTAAGCTACAAAAGACGGGAGCTGAAATGAAGGGCTGTGTATGTAAGTGTTGTATATTTACCAATGCATTACCCATATTTCATTACGAAATATCTGCGTTTATTACAAAATACCGTCCTGACCGAGCGTAGTCCGAGTGTAGAAGGTCTCACCAGTGAAGCTTTATAATTTAAATTAACACTATAAATGTTGCTTATACATCATCCGAAACAATGATGCGTTTTATGCACCGAGGTTAACTGACGCAGCATTTTTACATATTACACAGCGCTCCTACTTCACTTATTCCAATTGTTTTAATACCAAATTGAATTTGTTTATGTCTAAAACAGTCGGAGTATAGAATGACGCATAGGTGAAAGTTTTTAGAATTTAGCTTTGTAATTACATTGTACGTGATTTAGTATTTTTGAAATTTGCCTTGAGGTTTATTATGGTGGCATGAATAATACATTCTATACGATTTGATTTTCATGATGTTATATTAACAGTATGCCACAAATTCCTATAATTTTATATTTGCTGCCGTCACTCGGTTTTTATTAATGTGAAATATTTGGTTTCCCAATAATATGTAAACATTCTGCTTAGTTCTTGAATCGGTTTTATTTTGTATCGATTTTGGTGATGCGACGGTGTCTCTTTGGTTTTAAAAACAATTGCATTACAGTACGATCAACACAAAATATTTCTGTATAGACGCATACTGCGATTTACTTTAAATTAATTATATTTAAAAATGACATATTAAATCGATTATTTTTGGAAACTAAATGTATAACAATGTCATGGCATAGTCCGGTCTCGCTTAAGATACGAGTACAATGATCCCTCCAGCTCCCGATCACAAGTGCTGTTTTGTAATTTGTAAAAAACGGGAAACACATTATTAACCTATAACTTTATTTAGTTTTTTATTGCAACAATTTTTTATAAAAAATTTTGGTTTACTTAAAATTATTCAAATACGTCTCGGGAATGACTGCTAACATTTTTGCTTACGGAGGTTATTTTATGACATACCTAATTAACCTCCTTTATTCTAGATACAAGTTTTGCATGATGATTCATCTCTATGTTGTCCTTTAATTGTCCTGGTTTTAATCTGTAGTTACATTAGTTATTTACTTTTCAGGTTATGGCCATTTTATAGGCTATGTAGATCCTTATAAACTTTGATACATCGTATGCTACCTCGTGAGAAAAATTAAAAATAATATTTTAAACTGTGTGATTTATAAACAGTGGTACTGTTGCACCATTTTGTACTTTCGATATTAAAGAAAACAATTGATTTAGTATAAGCCTAAGTATTGGTAATTACTGATTGCCTATTTAAGAAAGCTGAGGACTAGAACAAACATAAACGTGGCTTATAATCTGAATTGTTGCGCTGTATTGTGTGATTGCTGTTTTTGTAATCGACAGTGGTTTATACTTCTACTAAGACTAATTTCTTGGACTCATACGCAACCGAAATAAAGACAAATACAAAAATATTTCATTGGTTAATTTATACAAATCTCCGCCTACTTTGGGTTGAATACAAGATAAAATATAGCTCATTCTCACTCTCCTTCGGTTTCTTTTTTTTTGTTGTAAAGAGAAACTGTGGGAGGTGGAGGACTACGTATATGCATAAAATTATTCTCTTTTCCAGGAAATGCACCTAACAATTTTATGAATTTTTACAAAATAATAATAATTGGATTATTAGTGTTTCTTTCGTTGTCTCTAAACTTATAACGGTATTATATTATTTTTGTTTAAAATTCACGTTAAAGGTAAACACCGACTGTACCTTGTTTTTGGTTGATTTCGGCCCTAAAATACATACAATATACCTAATTATTAAACAAAACATAGTTGGCATAAAAATGTACCTGTGAACTTAGCACCCGACTATTTAAATTTTTTTTTATATGTATTCAACTGTGCTTCGTTTGTACTCGTTTGTACCGCTTTTTATTTCGTTTGTACTCTTATAGGGGGTGGAAATACTGAATATTTAAATTTCCCTTAAGGGGTAAATATGTCATTTTTTAAGATATTCAAATTCTGAAAACGGGTGCTGCTTCCTAATCGTTTGTACTCGTTTGTACCGCTTTCCATTTCGTTTGTACCCTTACAGGGGTGGAAAAAAAACGGAATATTTCAAGCACCCGTTTTCAGAATTCGAATATCTTAAAAATGCCAATTTACCCCTTAGGCGAAATTTAAATATTCCATTTTTCCATTCCATAAGGGTACAAACGAAACGGGTACAAACGGTTAGGAAGAAGTACCTGGTTTCAGAATTCGAATACCACTTAGGAGAAATTTAAATATTCTATATTTCCACCCCCATAGGGGTACAAACGAAATAAAAAGTACAAACGAAGCCGAATCGAATGCATAAAAAAAATTTTTGGTTAATAAAGTCGGGGGGCTAAGTTCACACAGGTTAAAAATTTTATCAGTTCCCTTCTACTGGTACTTGTACCATATAAGTTTTTTTAATACATTCAAATGCAATGAACTGTATTTTGTGATTGTTAAAGAGTGGTAAACCGAAGTAATCTATTTAGGTACAATAATTTATACTGAGAATACATTATATTATATTTAGCTGATCTTCTATTTTAGGTCTATTGGAATATTGTTCACGCAAAGAGAGGAAAGATGAAAAAAAAGACGGGAGGAAAATATTACATAAAAAATAAATAAGTACTGTTTAATTTGTAATTGTAGAAGTCATGCTAATGAGAATTTTTTGAATGGGTAATAAATTTTTAGCGTATCTTTCGTAAGGCTGAGGTCTGAGAATTGGGACCACGTAAAAGTTTTATTTAATAGACTTTAACGCATGACGTAGGTGAAAAGAAAGAATATTGTAAAAAAATTCTTTTCTGCTCAGAATCAACCATTTTAAATTTAATATATGGAAATAACTGTAGTTTTATACTTCGCACCTTGCAAGGAATTGTGAAATCCTCCCTTGAGCTAAATTCGTTATAGTCCTTTAAATAAATAAGGCTATAATAGTTATTTAAGGGCAAAATTAGGTTTTATGATCCGAAGCGCCGTAGAACCATAAACCATTAAGCCTGCAATGCATACAAAATTTTATGCACGATTAATATATCGAATAATACAAATAAATTATCACGTTAATTGTTTTTAATAGAAATGCATTTCTCATTTATGTCAGTAGTTATGGGTGCGTTACCATGAAAACGAGTACAAAAGCAGGCATGGCAAAATTGATCATTTATTTGACGTTTTGATTTAGTTAGTTTTAAACGCAATAACTGAGATATTTCCAGAAATAAGAGGAACTGTACCACTTAGTATAAACATGACTAATTGTAATAATTGCATTGTAATTATTTTTAAATACACTTATAGATTTAGTCGGCTGGGTCATATTGACGTCCGCGCGCTGTAAAAAGACGGTTATAAATATCATATTATAATGTAATCGTGCTTTTGGAAGGAAACAAATTATTCATTAAGCATTAAATCTTTCCTGATTTATGAATACGGGCCAAAGTTTACGTATGAAAAATACACTCGCGCGACTGCGACTGCTTTACTACTTGTTTCGTTTTACACGTTTATTAATTAATATTTATTTACATAATATTTGTAAATACCTTGTAATACTGTTACAACAAATATAATAATGTAGTCTTATGCTAATGTAATATGCCCAGTCCAAGGTTCTCCCCGTTCTGCCTTTCTTCAGCACTTAAGTAAGGAGTCTTAGAGATGTCGAATGATCGTACCGCCATTTGGGACAATGTACAATGGTCTGAGTGTTGTTGCTGAGGCTGGTGTTATTTGTGGGATTATGTTTAATTCTAGTGACGAATGTTGTGTAGTTGTTGGTACCCCTTTGTAAATCTGAAATCGAGAAGAAACTAATATTAGTAATACTTACAACGTTTATACTGCAGTTCTTGTAGCATGGTTCAATATGATAGGAGGAGTACTTAGCATGATGCGCTATCGGAGAACGCAGAGTTAAATATATCTAAAAAGTTTGTATGAATGAAAATTTTTGGAAAATTCTCCGGAAAAGACGGACATTTAGATAGTATTTTTTGAAAATGTGACGTACAGTTTGACAGTTCTGCTATCACAAGTTTTTATATCAACAACAATATTGATATTTTAATTACATTGCATTGAAAGCGATATTTCAGTATGTTATCGGTGGTAATCACATCTTTGGTGCATTAAAAATAGTAAAATTCATCAATTTTGTATGTGGTCAAACATTTAAGGAGAGTAGAGAAGAATATTATAAAAGGAACGGGTACGCGAGGGAAGAAGCAGAGAGATTAAAAGGACATAATAAGAAGAGACAGGGATATGCAAAAGCAAGAGAGATGGGCAAAAATAAAAGAATCTAAATACAATTTAAATTATAGAAAGATTAAAGGAGAAGGGATATCAGAATATCTGAAAGGAGCAGGGAAGAAGCGAAAGAAAAAAATGATAGCGAGGTTGAGATGTGCTAATGAAGAGTTGGAGAATAAGTATTGGAGGAAAGATGTGTAAATTATGCGGGGAAGGGATAGAGAATAGAAGGCATATGATAAAAGAGTGTAGGGAGTTAAGGGAAGATGACAGGAGTGTAGAATAAATACTAAAGGAAAAGAAAGGAGAGTATAGTGGGTGAAGGAAAACGTGGAAAAGGAGAAAACTGATAATGGGAGATGGGATAAAAGGGATAATATAGATAGATACATGCACGATGCATTCACTAGAGAATTTGAACTAGAACGGCAATATGATCGAGGTGCTTTGAGTCAATCAGTACGAATAATGGTCCCACTTTTGAATCAGCAGCAGAAAACCGCATACGACAAATTGATGATAGCAGTCAACGACGGGTACGGAGGAGCCTTCTTCGATTCGCGCAAAAAGTCAAATCTTCATTAGTAAATTGCACCCGTGCGAAGCCGGGTCGGGTCGCTAGTAAAACATAAATATCAAGTCTTCGACATACTTTGTCTTCTTCGGTTAGTATAGTTGGATCAACGTAAGAGAGATCGTACTCTTTTGCTTTTTCATCGTGAAACATTAATATTTTGAGTCAACGTCATCTTCCAGGTGACGCTGCATACGACCATCCTAAACAAACGTTTACTCTGTGCATGATTGATATAGTAAGGGGTACTATACCTAGCCGTATACTCGAATCCGAGTGGATTCGGATTACTTTGTGGATAGCCTTGGAGCGGGTGTAGGTGATTTCTTAAATGTATCTTCTCTATGTGTATTGGGTGCTCCATCGGACGAAACTTCCAGCCGCGAGAAAGCGTTGTCAGACGCCTGTGGCGGTTTGGGCGGATGATCGATCGGTGTCTTCTTTGTGCTCTACATCATAATATAGAAATACAATGGTATGCTACGGCGCATTCTACTCTTAGAATGCGATCCACGCGTGACGTCACGCGCGGAGCACAATTTTGAGCAAACTGAATACTCCCAATATACAGAATAGTGCAAGAAGGACTAACAGACGCACATCGACGTTCACTAACAAGGAAAACAAACTATCAATACTTTTTGATTCGCTTTGTTTGTTTTGTTTAGTTTTCTGAAAATTAGAGATACCTCAGATAGGAAGTTTAGTGTTAAGAATTTTTTTCTGTAGGTACTTATATTTTATATTCTGTGAATGAAATTATCTTCGTGATACTTACCTCATGAGACATGATAATTTTACAAGGAAAAGAATAATTATATGATTACCTATAATATTATATTATTATAAGTACGAGTATCAATAGTAGATAGTGAAATTAATAACATCAACAAAACTGAGTGTCTTTATTAAATCGAAAATGAACACAAACGTGGATACATACTTTTACCAATGGCACAAAAGAATTTAGATTCTAATTCGAATAAAAAAAGAACGTATTAAGTAAAAGTTATAAGTATGTACTTTTTAACATTAGTAAATTTAAACAATTTTTTTTCCTACTTTCTTTTGACAATTATCAAAACTTATTTTACGGTTGAGATCTCGCAATCTTATGTAACTTCGCGTTCTTCTGAGACATAGAACGATTTCATAAGGGATTAGAGTTGAATTTTCTAATTTGGCTACTGTTTGATCCGATAGTTTGTGAAATTTTCTTGTTTCTTTTGACAGTGATGAACCATGCATGCAATGCAAAAAATTCGTTCTGGAGCACCAGTTCAGTTTGAAATAAATCATTTGGATATAACAACCCTGAAATGGTACCCCGTCAAAACAGCCCCGGACAAAAACAGCCCCGACAAAACAGCCCACCGACAAAACAGCCCCCGTCAAAACAGCCTCTGATAGATCCAGTTTTAATGGTTATACCACACACATACATTTGACGTGTAAAAAACGTAAAAGTTGATATAAAATTTATAGAAAATAGAAAAAATATGATTCTCAGGTGACGAATTGTACATTATTAAATTATTTCTGTCAATAAGTATATTCTCGAATTTTTTATTTAACTTTAAATTTAATTGAATAATTGCAACTATACAGATAACCTAAATGTAATAATAATTATTCCATAAGTGATATTATAACCGTATCTCCTTGGAATTGCCAACAATCTGACATTATAAATTGATTTTATATTTTATAAACATTATTAACCTTTGACAAATATAGATAGTTCGTAGAATTTTGTTTGTAGATTACATTATAATAAAATTTTATACTTACATTTACTTTTGTTTTTATTTCGTGTTTAAATAAATAAAAAAAATGCCACGGTTTTGTTGAAAACAGAAATAAAACAAGGAAAATAATAATTAAGCAAAAAATACATAAAATAAAAAAATGAAACAAAAGTTAAAAAGAGTAGTTAAAAAAGAACAAAAATAATCAATAAAATATAACTTTTTAAAGACAAAAAATACAATCAAAAAGAAAAAAGGGAGATCAAAAAACAAAAAAGTTTTCAATAATAATCGCTAATTCCGGTAGATATACCGTATAAGTATAATAATTATAAATTCTATAAAGATCTATGGTATTTATTTTGACTTGGGCTGTTTTGCCGGGGGCTGTTTTGTCGGTGGGCTGTTTTGTCGGGGCTATTTTGTCGGGGACTGGTTTGTCGAGTCACCCCCTGAGATACAACAGTCAACCATTCTGGTGCTTTTGTAGTATTTAGCTTGAATACCAGAATTTCAAAACCCATTTCTTCTTCCAAGTATTTGGCTGGTGCAAACGATATATTCGAAACAAACTGTTCTGTCTCTACTGTTGGGCTTCAATTTTCGGTATCCGTTTGGATAGTTGCTTCATCACGATCTTGATTTGAGCAAGTCTCTTCTAGTACATTAATTAGACTGGTTTCATAGCCATCACTAGCATTTTTGTTTTCCACAAAAATTGCTGCAAAGTGTTTGCCGAGAATAAACCATCTTAATCGATGTTTAAAATCAAGAGCAGAAGTATGGTCATTGCTTCCTTCCATTCCTCTCATGTATAGAAAAAAATTTTCAAGCACATCTTGATTTAACCGACTGGTAAGGATATATGTTCGACGTTTCCTGCACGTAGGCGGATAATTTAGCTCAAATCAATATGCCCTTTTGAAATGGGATAAAACCCTTACATGACCCTATTCTTATATCAGAAACTAGTTGCGACATTTTGTTGAGTAAACTCATTCCGTTACAAATGCATTCTGTCGTGAGCTAGTAAATTTCTGTCTTGAATTTAGTAAATCAAACCAGTCATTTATAGTTTGATATGTTTTATAGACTTCTGTCCACTCGCTACCCTTGGGCATAAGTCCTCTCTGTCTCTCTCCGCAATAGGAAATCGCTTTTGCAACCGAAATTTAAAAAATCTGAACCGCAGGTTTAACCCGTTGCTTCTGCGGTCCTCTTAGGTCCAAATGTTGTAAGGTTAACTTGTGTGCTAATGTTAATTTATTAGTAGAAATGTTTAGCAAACATTCTAGACACTCTTTATTAATAACATGGTTACTAATCACAAATCCACTATCAATAAAGTGATTGCGAGCAAGTTTCATTAAATGCTGTGCGTCGGCAAAAACGAAAATCTTCAATTGGTCATCAGCGGGATGCGCAAATCAAGCATTTTTGTCGTGTCCAATATTTAAAGACCACAGTTTCAAGTTTCCCGACCTCATATCGCAAACAATATTGGTAACGATGTACCATGTTGAATGGAGTTCTTGAATAATTTTCTCCGCGCTATAGCAGCATTTGTGAGGTCCTATCATCTGTTCATTTTTCTTATCAATTTCGATTGTATTTGAGAGATAAACCTCGTCAAACGCTATAACACATAAGCGATCAAATTCACTGAGTTCTGTAGTAATTTGAGTAGATTGTAAATGACGCCCTAATCAAGTTCAAAATTAGAAACCCACTTCCTCAATGTGAATAATGTAGCTAATGGGTAATTGTGACTTTGTAAATACCTGTAGGCTTTAGGGCTTACGCTCCGTAACGAAATAGCTGCCGCAATGTCATTTGGGGACCAGTGAATATTTTTTCCCTTGGAAAGAAACAATTTCCTTATGTCCTGGTATAAAGACTTGCATCTTCATATTTTTGTGCCATTGTTTGCTTGATTTATCTTCTCTTTAAACTTGGCATTCTCTTTTTCCAGTGCATATACTTGGTGCGTTAGTAGTTGCAGTTCAGTATGTGTGTTACTTAAAATGAAAGAATATATAAATTATTTTTACTTTGTAGTCGTTCCTTTTAATTTTGGCCTGGCTTTCACGCTAGCTGTAGAAGTAGATGGTATGATGGCTTGAGATGAACTTTCTAAGAGTTCATTGACTTCACGCTTTCGTCTTCTTTTATTTAATCCTTGGCATGTTTTTTCACGGTTTGTTTCGGAAGGTGTAAAGTGGGAATAGCTTTACAACTCAACTTACGGCTGATAGATGGTGTATAATTTAACATTTGCTGACGTAATGGTACCTCAAAACTGGTAGCTGCTAAATGAATGGAGTATGTGCATGCTGAAATAATAAGGATGATTTCTATAGTATATTTCTCAAAAATGACCTAGTGTGACAGTTACAAAATGAAAATACCGTACCATGCTTGTTTATTGTATCTCCGCGGGTACATGCTACTATCCACTACTTGTAAAGATCATCCATCATCTGTCGGAAACTTAAAGTATTTAATTTTCGTGTCTTTTGTTTCGCGAGAGTAATAAACACACTTTGCAACAGCACAGTCCCGCATCTTTCGTTTGTAGTAATCCAATCACAATTAAGTATTATATTTATAAACAATACACAGTTCAAACACAACACTTCCACTGATATAAGCACATGTAATAAACAAACAAAATGGTTGCCGTCCTCAGTGACATCTTCCGCCGATCGGACCGATTTCAGATTCTTATGTAACATACCATTGTCTCTATTATGCTCTTTATCTGAATCTGTAACTCTGCGTTTGCGTCGTGTTTGCAGTAATGGACGTCGGTGCTACCTTAGCAGGACAACGGGCAGTGTCGGTGCTATATTCGGAGTCGTCTTCGGTTTTCTACCCTTGCTACTAGTGGCTGGCCTGTGGATTGTTATCGTGGTAAGCAGCGGTGATATCGTGCACCTGTGTGCTTCGTGAGTGCACTTAACCTGTTTGTATAAAGTGTGAGCTCTCGTTCTAGTTGCGTTATTGAAATGCGTTTTTACTCAAAACTTACACGTTCTGCGTGGGATCACATTTTTGTTTTAATTTTTTACAAAAAAAAAAATCTAAAATCAAAATTTTTCACTTTCATGGTCTAATTTTTATTAACAACTAAAAAAAATTAGTTCAAGATTATGAACCAAGTGTTTGTGCAGTTCTACTAAAATAATTGTTTTTTGCGTTATCTAACAATTGTTAAATCCATATAAGAAAATTTTTGTAGGTTTAATGAATTATCTATATTATACTTTATTCCATAATCGGATGTCTTATTACGAGGATAGATCAAAACATTTCTAGAACAAGACGAAAAAAACAACTTTATTGGCAAAATCGTATTTATTTTCCTACATAATCTCCTTTCAGCAGTACACATTTAGTCCAACGCGTTTCAAGACCCTTCAACCCTTCACAAAAATAAGAACTATCCCAACCTTTAAAATATTCATTTACAACTTCGATGATTTCCACCCAACCGTTTCTTTAGATTTGGGAACAAGAAGAAATCCGACGGTGCCAAGTCTAGCGAATAGGATGCATGTTCAATTAATTGTAACCGTAGTTCGCGCAGTTTCGCCATCGCAATTGCCGAGTTGTGGGATGGGGCGTTATCCTGGTGGTACAAGACCTTTTTCTTTGCCAAATGAGGTCGTTTAGCGTTGATTTCTTTCAGTCTAAAAACGACGCATAATACTCGCCCGTTATGGTTCTCCCGTGTTGCAAGTAATCAATAAAAATCAATCGTTGAGAAACCCAAAATACGGTAGCCATGACTTTACCAGCAGACAGAATCGTCTTTGCCTTCTTTGGAACAAGAAGAAATCCGACGGAGCCAAGTCTAGCGAATAGGATGCATGTTCAATTAATTGTAATCGTAGTTCGCGTAGTTTCGCCATCGCAATTGCCGAGTTGTGGGATGGGGCGTTATCCTGATGGTACAAGACCTTTTTCTTTACCAAATAAGGTCGTTTAGCTTTGATTTCTTTCAGTATAAAAACGACGCATAATACTCGCCCGTTATGGTTCTCCCGTGTTGCAAGTAATAAATAAAAATCAATCCTTCAGAAACCCAAAATACGGTAGCCATGACTTTACCAGCAGACAGAATCGTCTTTGCCTTCTTTGGAACAAGAAGAAATCCGACGGAGCCAAGTCTAGCGAATAGGATGCATGTTCAATTAATTGTAACCGTAGTTCGCGCAGTTTCGCCATCGCAATTGCCGAGTTGTGGGATGGGGCGTTATCCTGGTGGTACAAGACCTTTTTCTTTGCCAAATGAGGTCGTTTAGCGTTGATTTCTTTCAGTCTAAAAACGACGCATAATACTCGCCCGTTATGGTTCTCCCGTGTTGCAAGTAATCAATAAAAATCAATCGTTGAGAAACCCAAAATACGGTAGCCATGACTTTACCAGCAGACAGAATCGTCTTTGCCTTCTTTGGAACAAGAAGAAATCCGACGGAGCCAAGTCTAGCGAATAGGATGCATGTTCAATTAATTGTAATCGTAGTTCGCGTAGTTTCGCCATCGCAATTGCCGAGTTGTGGGATGGGGCGTTATCCTGATGGTACAAGTCCTTTTTCTTTACCAAATAAGGTCGTTTAGCTTTGATTTCTTTCAGTCTAAAAACGACGCATAATACTCGCCCGTTATGGTTCTCCCGTGTTGCAAGTAATAAATAAAAATCAATCCTTCAGAAACCCAAAATACGGTAGCCATGACTTTACCAGCAGACAGAATCGTCTTTGCCTTCTTTGGAACAAGAAGAAATCCGACGGAGCCAAGTCTAGCGAATAGGATGCATGTTCAATTAATTGTAATCGTAGTTCGCGCAGTTTCGCCATCGCAATTGCCGAATTGTGGGATGGGGCGTTATCCTGGTGATACAAGACCTTTTTCTTTGCCAAATAAGGTCGTTTAGCTTTGATTTCTTTCAGTCTAAAAACGACGCATAATACTCGCCCGTTATGGTTCTCCCGTGTTGCAAGTAATCAATAAAAATTAATCCTTCAGAATCCCACAATACGGTAGCCATGACTTTACCAGCAGACAGAATCGTCTTTGCCTTCTTTGGAGTTGGCTCTCCACGTTTTGTCCATTGCTTTGACTGCTCCTTGGTCTACGGAGTATAGTGGCGAATCCACGTTTTGTCAGTAGTTATAAAACGTCGCAAAAAATCTTTTTCGTTACGTTTGAACAGGTCTAGACATTGCTGAGAAGTGGTCATTTGAACTCGCTTTTGATCGATTGTCAGCGGACGCGGTACCCACCTAGCACTAGCTTTTTTATGTCCAAATGTTGATTGTACACGGTCGTATGAAATGCTTACTTTCTCCGCTATCTCTCTCAACTATATTCGGCGATCCTTCATCACGATTTCATGGAATTTTTGATTTCTTCATCGGTAGCCGTTTTTGGTCTGCCAAAACGTGGTGCGTCCTCTGCGCTTGTTCTACCGCGTTTAAATTCAGCAACTCAGTTTGCAACTGTTGCATACGATGGCGAAGACTCACCATGAACTTCATCTAACTCCATTTAACATTTAAGAGCCTTTAAAAAAGAATTGTTTTATCACTGCACGGTACTCATTTTTATTCATGATTAGGAAAATGCACAAATTGTTTACTTGCATCGATAGTGACGGCATGTGTCTATATCAAATCCGTATGAAAATTTGACAACTGTTGTACGAACGATGGCGCTTACAAAACAAGTGATCAGTACGCGCACGCCATCTTCAGATTCATTCCAGAAATATTTCGATCTACCCTCGTATTGATTGCTTTGGGTTTTTACAAATTATTAATATTGAAATATCCGTTACTTCATTTTGTTTATTGCATTACGAAACAATATTAGCAGAAGTTAAATGTCATTCTATACATAGCTGATGTATCTTACGTATCACTATACAGGCTGTCCCGTAAGTAAGTAGTGTAAATTAGAGGAATGGTAGATCGTTAGAAATATTTAAAATACCTAAATACATTTTTTCTCTAACCTTGTTAGTTTGTGAGATACAGGCTGATAAAGGATGCAGAAGAAATACAAATTAAAAATTTTTTATAGGTTATAGTGTCTTCAAAATACATCAACAGTATTTATTTTGTCAAATTCTAATAATCCAGTAGCCTGGTACCAGGTGTTCGTAAACCTTTGTTGTACCATAGTATTGTAACACCCTGTATTTCGAGCTAAATATTTTTGTCTGCAATTCTTCACTAAATTTTGTACATAAAAGGTACTCTTTATTGAACTAGCTACATCACTCCATTTTCAAGGTTTTTAACTTTTTATTGCAATAATACACTTTTTCACATTGTAAATTTTTTTAAAAATTTGTAGTAGTTGCAGATGTTTTCCTAATAATTTAAACACGTACGTCTTTTATGAGTTCATGGTTCTACAGTTAAAAAGAGCAATTAGAAAGTTCATTTATTTTCATACATTCAAATAAAACTAAATACAAAGTGTTGTAAACGAAAAGCAGATTAACTTATAATTGAAACTAAAAATTATTATTAATTTTATTAAATACATAAATAAAAAGTTTACCTCGAGTAGGATTTGAACCTACGACCTGTACTTTGCTAGAGTGCCGCACTAACCAACTGCGCTATCGAGATTCAAGCCCCAATCGATGTAAATCTTGCCTTTATGTATGTAGAACTGATGTAAATTCTCAATATAATGAGATTACAATAAAATTACTTATATTAATGTAATGTTAGCCTACAATGTCGCAAGGATTCACACATACCAAAGCAACTTGACTAATATTAATTTATTATAAGTTTTGTTATGAACGAATAAGTTCAAAAGTAAGTATGTAATTAAAAATTATTATTAATTTTATTAAACACATAAATAAAATTATATTTAGAATTTAAATCAGTTCTACATGCATAAAGACAAGATTCACATCGAATGGGGCTTGAATCTCAATAGCGCAGTTGGTTAGAGCGGCACTCTAGCAAAGTACAGGTCGAAGGTTCAAATCCTACTCGAGGGAAACTTTTTATTTAGGTATGTAATAAAATTAATAATAATTTTTAATTACATATTTACCTTTGAACTTATTCGTTCATAACAAAACTTATAATAAATTATCATTGAAATTATTTTGTATGTAATAGTTAACTACATTAACAAACGTTGCTATTTCATTAATTGTTCAAAATGACGTCCTTCAGCTTCAATACATTTTTGCATACGTTTTTTCATTTGGTTGGTAATCTTCCTCAGCAAAAATCTATTAAGAGACTACTGCAGACTGCAAGCAGTTTCTATTCTATCTCTGAGTTCCCACACCGTATTGACTTCAGTCGAATGTACTTTTTGTTTTAATATTCCCCACACGGAATAACCCATTAGATTACATTCAGGAGACCGTGCTGGCCGCTTGACCGGTACATCTACTCCACGGCTTATCTGTTTTCCCGTAAAGTTTTCATTTAGCCATTCCCTAGCTTGCATTGTAAAATGTGGCGAGGCACCATCGTGCATAAACCGCATTTACAGTCTACGTTGATAAACTACATCATCAAGATCTATTAAATTATTCCTCAGAAAGTTTACATATCTAGGTCCATTTAAATATTCCGGTAGAATAAAAGGCCCGATAAACTGGTGCCCAATTATTTCAGCCCAAACATTAATTTTAAACCTGTGCTGATGATGTGTAACTTGCACGTCGTGCGGGTTTTCGTCAGACCAAATATGCTTATGGTGCACATTAAAAATACCACTTCGTGTAAATGTTGTTTCGTCGATAAATAATAACCAACAATCCCTATCCCTTCTTATTTGTCTAAGAAACCATTCACATAATTCTACTTTAGGTTCATAATCATTATCTAAAAGATCTTGCACCTTTTGCAAATGGAAAGGGTGCAGCTGTGTTTCTTTTAAAACTCTCCATGTTGACATTCTGGAAGTTCCAGTATGCCATGCGCATCTGCGAACACCGATAGTACGGGCGGCTTCTACTGTGTTAAGGACATTAGCTCATTTCTAACAGTCCAAGTTCTTCTGATTCTTCCACGGTTATTCGTTGCAGGTTTAAAACTTCCAGTTTCTCTTAAACGTCGATCCACAGCAATGAATGTTCGGCGATTAGAAATATTACGGCCAGGATAGGAATATTACGGCCAGGATATTTTTCGATATATCCCCTTACTGTACGTTCAGAATTACCGTGACATCCTCCTAGTACTAAATGCATGTCAGCATATTCCGCAAAACTGTAAAGCACCATGTTAATTATTATTAGTAATATGTACTTAATAACTGGAAATATGTATACTCGTTAAATATTTTCACAAGTAATTAATTATTCATAAGATGCATTAATATATAATTAATTAACACAATATGCTTATGAACAAAATTAAATTGTCTGCCCTTGCTATTAAGAAGTTATAGCCATATTTAACGATTTCAACATGTATGAATTAATTTAAGGGAAGATAAAGTGTGGAAAATATTTACTACTACAAATTTATTGTTTAAAAAATTTACAATGTAAAAAAGTGTCTTATTAATATAAAAAAGTTAAAAATCTTGAAAATGGAGTGTTGTAGCCAGTTCAACAAAGAGTACGTTTTATGTAGAAAGTTTAGTGACGAATTGCAGACATAAGTATTTAGCTCGAAATACAGGGCGTTTCAAGAATATGGTACAATAAAAGTTTACGAACCCCTGGTACCACTGGCTTATTAGAATTTGACAAAATTAATACTGTGGATATGTTTTGAAGAGACTATAACCTATAAAAAATGTTAAATTTGTATTCATATCCCTCGAGAAGATATACAATAAAATGTGTATTTCTTCTGCACCCTTTATCAGCCTGTATGTCATAAACTAACACCTCTTTTAAGCTAGCAAGACCAAATGAGCAGAATCAAACGAAAACGATCAGATTATTTAGTACTTATTTTGTACTAGTTTGTACCATTACTTATAGCTACTTGCACATGCGACACAGCATAACATGTACCGACAAAATATATAGTTTTAGATTTTGTACCCCCGCCGTTCCTTCGAAGACTACCTTCGACCCCTATTAGGCTCAAGAGTAAACTACTCTTTCCTATCACCAGAATCAATCGCTATTTGCACATGCGACGCGGCATAATATGTACCCATAAAATATAAGGTTTTAGATTTTGTGCTCCCCTTCGTTTCTTCGAAAACTACCCTTGACCTCTATTAGGCTCGAAAGTAAACTACACTTTTTTTCTTGAAATCTGAATATTTAGATTTTGACGGTATATATTATTTCGGGTCGTGTATGTATACAAGGATTCTGCCGATAAAAACGAAGAAGGAAGACAGAAGTACAAAATCTGAAATTATATATATATATATATATATATATATATATATATATATATACATATACATATACATATACAGTGTGCCCCACGACGAACGACATCGATCAATTATGGAAAAGGTATGAATAGGAAAAATCTGAAAATTTGAACTAAACTCGATGGGGGACATCCATCTAAAATATTCTCAAGATTACAGCACTTCTGGTTATACCGGAAATGGATATTAGCTTGTTTATTTTAAATGGGACACCCTGTATATTGTTGCATTTTTGATTCTACGTTCAATTCTAGGCATACTTTATCTTTAATGTCATATATTCTAAGTTTTCAATAAAAAATAACATTTGCATCGCCCAACAAAGTTGCCTATACTGTCCAAACGGCAAATTATTTTGCAGTGAAACTCTAAGCTATTGTAAACAAAGGACTGTTTTAGTTAACTAACAACGCGCAGTGACGTATTTGTATACAGGGTGATTGAAAAATAATAATGAATTTGGCAGTAAAAAAAATAGAATAAGTCAATTTTTTTAAATTGGAACCCTCACTTTTTGCATCGGATTAGGGTTTAGCACCAGAAATAACTATGATTTTCAATTTAAATACCTATACCTCAATCTAACCCTTTTCATTTTATTGGAGAAAAAGCGTTTTCACTTGCAGTTACGTTGTTGAACTTTTTATTTTTAATCTTAGCTGATAATGCCCTTGCCAACAAGTTATCATGGAAACGTAAAGATGTGGTAATGGCATTAGTTTGGTAATTGAAAATATGCCGTCACGACTTGGATGTCAAACAAGGATTATTTAAATTTATTTATTATTTACGGAGAATGTGACTAAGTGGTGAATAGAACATGTGTGATTGCTGCTCGTTATCCAGAAAAAAAGAATCAATCACCCAAAGCCCTGAAGCAAATTGTTGAAAATTTTAAAAATACCAGTTCCGTTAGCAGAAAAATTGTTAAAGCTAAACCTATTCTTAACAATGAAAATGTGGAAATTGCAATTTTGGGTTACTTTGTTACAAATCCAATGATGTTAGTAAGACAGGTTTCGATAGACTCATGAGTATCAAAAAGTTCAATTAAGTAATAGGATTCTGAAAAAGCACAAGTTTCATCCTTTCGTATTTTCCTTAGTACAACATTTAAAAGAAGATGATTTTCCGAGAAGAGTACTTTTTAGTGAATTTGTACTTACTAATCACTACAAAAACGAACGATGTTTGAATAACATAATTTGGAGCGACGAAGCGAAATTCACTAAAAATGGCATGCTTAATCGACATAATTCGCACTATTGGAGTGACGCAAACCCTCATTCTGTTAGGGAACGAAACTTCCAAAAAAACTGGAGTTTTAGTGTTTATTGCGCAGTAAGAAACGATCAAATTGTTATGATACGTTTCTATGACAAAAATTTGAACGGTAAGTTCTATCAAAATGTAAATGTTCAGAACTGAATATGTCCTATATTCCTACAGGTGAACGATATTTAGCAATACTACAAGAGTTGGAAACTGAGTATAAGGATAATTTGCCTCTGGCCGACAGAACTTAAGTGCACCAACATGAAGGTGCACCGCCTCACAATTGCCATATTGTGAATACTTTCCTACGGCATACATTTGAGGACCATTGGATAACTAATAACGGACCTTTTCAATGGCCACCGTGTTCACCAGAGATATCGGTTTTAGATTTTTTGTATGGGGTGCCATTAAGGGTGAAGTATGCAACACTCTAACAACGAAGGAAAAATGTATGGAGAGAGTACAAAACGCATTTCGCTCTTTGAGTCCAAATTCAATAACAGCGGCAACCAAAGGTGCGAAAAGTGTCACGAAGTTCAAGGGCGCAATTTTAAACATTTATTAAAATGATTTTTTTTAATTTCTAGTTTTTATTAAGTTTACACTATAAACGACATTTTCATTGTTAAGAATAGATCTGGCTAAAACAATTATCCTTTTAAAATTTTCAACAATTTACTTCACGGCTTTCGGTGATGGCTTCTGGTTAACGATCAACATTGCCAGCTAAGATTAAAAATAAAAAATTCAGCAACGCAACTGAATATGGGCAAGTGAAAACGCTTTTTCTCCAATAAAATGAAAAGGGTTAGATTTAGGTATAGACATTTAAGTTGAAAATCATAGTTATTTCTGGTGCTAAACCCAAATCCGATGCGAGAAGGATGGGTTCCAATTTAAAAAAGTTGACTTGCTATATTTTTGAATGCCAAATTCATTATTGTATTTCTATCATAAACTAATACGTCATTGCGCATTGTTAATGAACTAAAACAGTCCTTTGTTTACAATAGTTTAGAGTTTCACTGCAAAATAATTTTACTGTTTGAACGGTATAGGCAACTGTAATTTTTTATTGAAAACTTAGAATATATGACATTAAGCATACAGTATGCCTAGAATTGGACGAGGAATCAAAAAATGCAACAATATACAGGGTGTCCCATTTGAAATAAGCAAGCTAATATCCAATTATTATAATTATTATTATGGCGCAGTTGGTTAGCGCGGTACTCTAGCAAAGTACAGGTTGTAGGTTCAAATCCTACTCGAGGTAAACTTTTATTTATGTATTTAATAAAATTAATAATTTAATTACATATTTACCTTTGAACTTATTCGTTCATAACTATAAACTTATAATAATTTAATATGTCATGTTGCTTTCTAGTGCGAATCCTTCGATATTGCAGGCTCACATATCCATTATATATAATGTATATATTCAATTGATAATATCATTATATTTAGAATTGTATATCAGTTTCTACAAACGCGGATAAAGGCAAAACTTTATCATCTGATCGGGACATTGAACCTTGATCGCGCAGTTGGATAGGCGGTACATCTAGAAATCAGTCGATTAAGAGTCTACTCTGAGCTAAATGTCTGAATAAGTATTTATAAAATCGGTAAAATTTTAAGCTTAATATCCACTTTCGGTCAATAATATTCCATAAGTGCTGTAATCTAGAGATATGATTCTGCTAGATGGATGTCCCCATCGACTCTTAGTAAAAGTCTCAAATCAATTTGGCAGATTGTTTTCTTAATTTGAATACCATCTATAATATTATATATATATATATATATATATATATATATATATACTAAGTTCAGATTTGTGACCTGTCGTTTGACTTCGAAAAGCTACGACAACTTATTTAGACTACAGTACTTCTGTTTATCGAGCAAGAATCATTGTATACATACTATGACGCAATTTAAATATATCCATAGCAATATGTATATATTCAGATTTACGGAATAATATAGTCGTAGTTTACTCTATGAGCCTAATAGGAGTCGAGGAATTAACGGTTTTCGAAGATATCGGACGGGGTACAAAATCTATAACTTTATATTTTGTCGGTACATATTATGCCATCGTCGCAATGATGGAAGTAGCGATTCGATTAACCGCTGCTGATATCGATTAGTTAGTTTGATGCCCAATATGTCTGATAATCAATTTGTTTTTTCAGTGAAAGCTTCGAAACAACACGTTTTCAAAACATGACTGCATACATTTTAACAGTTTAATGGCACAAATTATGTACAAACATAAGTACTTAAGAGTAATCTGATAAGGTTTACATTCGATTAACATGCTCATTTTGGACTTGCTGGCTTAAAATAGTTAAATAAAACTAAGGTTAGATGCAAAATTGTATTTAGGTAATTGTTGAACATATTTCCAAAATGATTAGTATATTACCATTCCTCTAATTTACGGGACACCCTATATGAGTTTCGGTATTTTATTAATGACGAAGTCAAAAGGTGAATGAAAAATGCAACAAATGAAAAAAAGTGAGGACAAAATTATTTAACATCAACTTAGTTACATACTTACATCCACTGTTTGACAATGTTTATAAATACATATCCATAACCGCAGGCGTGCATAATAATATTTTGTTGCAACTTCTATCGAGATACTATATCATCGATATCGAATCTATTTTTAATAAACTTCAAATTCTAACCGGTTTTAATATTCATCGGAACCAAAGATAAAATTTTCAACCGAGATTTGATTGGAATTATGTCTCCAATGACCCAAACTAAGAAGACACAGCGTTACTTTCAGATTAACAACGCCTATTTTCCGATTAGTTAGTGATGTCCTAAAAAAAAACTAATAGATCAATTTGTTTTTTCAGTGAAAGCTTCGAAAAACAACTTCCAAAAAATGACTGCCATAGTATTTTAACAGCTCTAAAGCAAACTATGATGAGCGAAAACGATACGATCACCCATTAAGAGTTATTTTTTTAAGGTATATACTATACGAACTATAAAGAAAAAGTACATGTTTAATGCAAAATGTATAATTCAATAAAACTCAAAACCATTCCCTTTAGTAATTGATTTTTTAATTATTCAAATGTTGAACCACATGTTTCGATAAATTAAATTGTAATCTGTAGGTAATGTACATAATGCATCACAAATATAAGTAAAATGGGTATAAAAGAGTAATTTATAGACTAGGTACATACTAGGCAGTTAAAGCTAAAGACCATAATGTTTCCATAATTCTCAAAATTAGATTGCAGCTGTCATAATGGACTGAAGATTCAACGATTAAAAGATAAAAATCTTGTGACTCACGCTGTATAGGTTAAACATTTTAATTAATTGTTGAAATACCCAGAAATAGTTACGGGAAATGAATAAAGAACTGGAAAAACTACATAAATTAAAGATTATAATGATAATTAGTAATGAATTAATAATGTTAATAATTTGAAACGAGCACGCTTCATGGCGGCGATAATGAAGCTGGACGTGCAAAAGTATACTATACAATGCTCATTACGTTATTCCCCCTCCCCCCAATTGAACATTTATAATTAGGTGCAAATTAGGGATTAAATACGTGCGAACATGCTAAAATTTAGTGATTCTGTCGTTTGGCAAAAAAATGGACACAATTTGGGTGGAGCTAACTTAACATTAAGCTGGTCCCCCCAATTAAAAAATGAATATGCGCAAACACTTTGTATATAAAAAGTAACACATAAATAAGTGCTTTAATTGCAAATGAAATTTGTAAGAGCCAGATGGTATACTCACAAAATGCCCATATTATATACTATTAATGTTTAGAAAAAATTGTACTTTGTTGTCAAAGGGCGAACCACCTTTTAGGGGTAAAGAATAGTTAACAATTTTGGTGCTTCTACGTCTTTACATTTAAGGGTTTCTGCATTTGTGCATTAACAAAATAGTTTCCGAATGAAGCACTCTGTACCATTTCGAAAATAATTTTAGATTCTGTTCAGTAGTAGGGCCCACTACCCAAAGTAAATTGTTTTAAAAATTAGGTGCTCTTTTGGTTTAACTTAAAATGATCTGTTATTGCACTTTATCTCAATACCTTGCAATCGAATTAAGTGCTCTTTCCGATTTGAAAAAATTATACATGGTCGTCAGCCAAGGGGCCTATCTCTCACTAGTAAATTATGTTTAGCCTTTTCAGTGAGCCATTAAAATTTCTTCTTTATTCTTCTTTATTTAAGTATGTACAAAAAGATCGAATGTGCCGTCAACAGCAGCAACAGTAAAACTATATTCGAAAAATGAGGTGCTTTTTGTAACGATAAGAGCACTTAATTCGGAAACCAGCACCACCCATCTTTTGAGAGGCGGGCTTTCTTCTTATGACAATGTTCAACTTTTTTCGAAATGGTAAGAGACTTTATTCCGAAACTAGATATTTAATTGAAGTATAAATTAAGGAATCACTTTAATGGTGAACTGAAAAAGGATCTAATATTTTATTTAGTTTACTATTGAGAGGGGTTCCCTTTGCTCAAGACATTGTTCAACTTTTTTGAAACAGCACTTAGCTCGGAAACTTGCTTAAATAAAGTATAAACAAGGGAATTGTTTTAATGGAAAACTGAAAAAGCGCCTCTGTTGATGGCACGTTCCAACTATTTCGAAATAGTAAGAGAATTGCGTTCGGAAACTAGATAAATAAATAAAGGAATCGTTTTAATGGCAAACCGAAAAAGCACCTAATTTTTTAAACTTAGTTTACTCGTAACGGGGGGAGGGGCTTTTCTGACGATAACTTTTTTGAAACGGTAAAAGGATTTTTAATTCAGAAGCAGGAAATTGTAAAAGTGTAAATAAGAGAATCACGTTGATACCAAACCGTTAGAGCATCTAACTTTTTAACCATAATTTACTTTGAGTAGTGGACCCCTTTGTTTTCTAAACATCAAGCGTACTAATACGGTCACAAGATATTTTGATAGTGTCTCAATAAAGATTTAATTTTGGTGACCAGCTCTTAGTATCTCTTAGAAATTTGGTTTGCAATTAAATTTAATTATGTGGTACTTGGTATATGCATAAAATGTTTTCGCATATTCATTCTTTAATTGGGGAGGGGATCCAGCTTAATGTTAAGTTAAATCCATTTTTGTGCCAAACGGCTTAACTGAACACTAAATACACAATAATAGATACCTTCAAAATTTAAATCACTTGAAAGTTTGTGACTGGTAAGACGTTAGCAACGGAGAATTTTTGAGAGGGATTATTGATTTTTAATGCAGTAAGTGTTTTTTATTTTAGTTCTTAAATTCCTAGCGATTTATCCTATATAGAAAAAATCACATTCGGTACAAGTCAACTTGTTATGAACATTATCCTTGGTAAAAACTAAAAGAGCGTTATGATGATTAGAAAAAGACATTGAGATGTCGAAAATATTTTTGGAAAGGTAAGATTTGTGGACCAATGTATGGCAGAGAAGGCCATATATGAGATCTATTTTGGGTTTAAAGAAGTATGTGACAATGTAGAGTGATTTATTATATGAAATTTCTGTTAAATGTTATTTATTAAGTAATTTGATAATGACCTAACTTCTCGGAACAAACGTGTGGACTTGGTAATGTAGAAAGCTATAAGATAATTTTTTATCAAACCCCAATTGGTAAGGCGGTTAAATAAATGGTGAAAAGCGGCCAATTTATGACATATAGGATGAAATGATGGTCAATCGAAGTTGGCTTTCTATAAACACTTACACTTAAAGGATCTAAAAAGTTAAGGGTTTTAACAATTTTTTATTTGACGGTGTCCATTACGTACCTTTTGTAGTAAATGAAACTGTTTTTAGTAGAACGGTTCTCATTTGCGGAGTTGTGCAAAAAACAATCAATAGAAGACGTGGAGAAAGATTATTACCCGCACTCTTGGGCTACACGTTATGAAATTCAAAGAAATTTTGAGTGAGTCATAGTTTAGGAAATTGGATGAGAAAATAATCTTCCACTGAAGTATGTAAATTGAAGTTATAAAGATATGTATGAACAACCTTAGGACATTACGAACTTTGTTCGACAACTACGTATACAAGTCCTCGAAATAGTTATTTACAGCCACGATTGCCTCGGGATTAGATCAAAATATCTTACCACCGATCCATTTTTTTTTAGTTTCAAAACAGATAATCGCTAGAAGCCAAATGTGATGAATAAGGTGAAAGAGACACTTGTTCATATCCCAGTACATGAATTTTGGCCAGTGCAATCGTAGACTTGTGGGCAAATGCGTTAACCTGATATATTGTTATATTGTGATATTTATTGTTTTCCCGTTTTTCGACCAAGGTAACTCCACGAGGATCCCAAAAAACAGTTGCCATAACCTTTTTTGCTTTCTTTGGTGGCAGAGAATCTTTGTAAGTCCATAGTTTGACTGATTTTTGGTTTCCGGAGTATAATGGTGCACCCAAGTTTCATAGACAGTTAGGAGATGGCGCAAAAAGTGTATCGGATTGTGGCGAAAACGTGTCAAAAGGACGAGAGAAACACTCAAACAATACAGTTTTTGCACCGTTGTTACCAACCGCGGCACCCAGTGTGCCGAGTATTTTTTCATTTCCAATTATTCAGTTAAAAATCTGTGTTCACTGTCATTTGAGAGCTACTATGTTTGCTATCTCGCGCACTTTTACTCGACGGTCATCCAATACGATACTACGGTTGGCTCTTGTAATCATATCCGGAGCATCAGCAGTTTTTGGACATTCGCTACGGGATTCATCATTTCTACTCACACGCTTAAATTTCGGTAACCCAATTTTTAACCATTGGAAACGAAGGGGCGTGTTCAAATAGTGCTTAATCCAACGTAAAGAGCATTTCATTTGGGTTACACTACAATATACGTAATTTTGTGTATATTTGGTCAAACTAAATTTCAAATTAATTCAAAGTTTAAGTAAAATACGTTATCAGTCCATACTGCATACCGAATGTCAAAAACCGGATAGGATAGTACTATTGTAGTTATTATTCTGGTTAATTAAACATCGTTGTGCAGGTTTGTATGTTCATTTATATTTCGTTTAGAAAAAATTAAAATTCATAACCAATTTGATGTAATTCCAAATTAAGTAGACATTAAGGTCTTTTAAAAACTAAAATATTTTCGAAATTTAAAAAATGGCCTTTTTAATGTGATTTTAAAAATGGTGTCAAAATAAATTTCAAGATGGCGGATTTCTACATTTTCTAATATCTATATTTTTATACGATTAAACAGAATTTTTATTCCGGTTTCAACGATGTATAACACACACCTAAAGTTAGGACAGCCATTGCTGCACAATCATTTGAAACCTATACCATAATTTGGTTCTAATTTTTTTTACCACAAAGAAAAAATTGGCGCGTGTATCATTAACAAAAACATAAGGGTTGTGTCTGCTTAACATAAACTTAGCACACCCAACATACAAGTACTTAGCTATCAATTGTAACGAAATCATTTGTGTGTCATAATTTGGTGCTAATTTGGCGCCACTTTGCTACCCTACACTGAAATTTGTTGCTCGTATTTTTTATATTTTTGGGCATAAACCTTATGAAAATCACGAAAACCCTGTAACGAATCTGGATGATTGATATATTATAATTTGGTGCCATTTTCCTACCCCAAAATAAAATTTGTTGCCCGTATTTTTCATAAAATGTTTTGGCTAAAACCTTATGAGAATCATTAAAGCATGATATCAGGACTATTGATATACCACAATTTGATGCTAATTTGGTGCTATTTTTTAACCTCAAAATGACATTTGATGGTCACATTTACTATAAAATGTTTGGGCTAAATCGTTATGGAAACCACACAACGTTATAACAAAGCAGGATGATGTCATAATTTAGTGCTTTTTTGTAAACACAAAATAAAATTTGTTGCTCGGTTGTTCTTATAAAATTATTGAGCTGATTCGTGATTCCCCTGATGTTTTATCCCTAAAATTAAGAAAAATACGAGCTTTATTTTAGAATAACCAAATAGCACCAAATTAATCAATCAATTTGCTACCATGATCGGTTTTCATGATTTTATAACGTTTTAGCCCAAACATTTTATGCAAAACACAAGCAAGAAATTTTATTTCAGGTTAAAAAAGTAGCACAAAATAATGTATATATATATATTTTGTTGTAACGTTTTAATCTATAAATTTTATGAAAAATTCGAGCGAGAAATTTCATTTCAGAGTAACACAGTAGCACCAAATTAGCACCAAATTAAAGCAACCATCCTGATACTGTGTTTTGTTTTCGTGGTTTCCATTACGTTTTAGCCCAAAAATTTTATTTTGCGGTGGCAAAATCGCACCAAATTATAATATATCAATTATCCAGGCTATAGAGTTATAGAATTTCCGTGATTTTCATAAAGTTTAAGCTCAAAAATACGAGCAACAAATTTCGGTTCAGGGTAGCAAAGTAGCCCCAAATAATAACAAACGAATTCGTGACAATTGATAGCTAAGTACTTGTACATTGGTTGTTTATGTTAAACACACCCCCTTAACTTTTTGTTAATGATAGGCGCAATTTTTTTTTGTGGTAACAAATCAACACCAAATTGTGATATAGGTTTCAAACAATTGTGCTGCAATGGCTGTGCTAACTTTAAGTGTGGATGCGTAACGACAATAATGATTGATTAAATTAAAAATAGAGACATTATTAATTGTTTTCATATTAAATCAAGTAGACATTAAAACAATTGCAGGTGAAAATTTTTGAATCAAATATAAGAAAATAACACAAGGAAAAATTTAGATACAATTTAAAATCATTACTCAAAGGTTCTATCCATTAAGTTATACAACTGTTAACACTAATGGAACGGGATACCCTGATAAGATATTTTGTACCTAATTGATTTCAGATTAAAAATATTAATATTGTTGATATGGTTTAGTATATTTCGTTTTTTAGTTTATTATTTAAATATACTTTGTTAAACATCATTGAAAAGGGAATGAAAAAGTCTATCTTGTCGTAAATAATACTGGTGTTAAAAGAGCGACCAGTTTTTCCGATGATTACCGAAGTCACAATAACGTACCAATGAAGTAATTTGTAGCTCGCACATGTCCCGCGCATAGTATCAAGTTGACATTTTCAGATTATATAACTATCTAATTAATAATGAAGGTAAAAAAATAATATGTGGTGGTCCTGCCGTCTAAGGGGGTGTCAGTTTACGTGTTACTTCAAGAGAACCTGACATTTTGGGGCCAAATTTTATCAAAGGACCTTAGATGCTGAGGCAATTTCAAGAATCATCCTTAGGTGAAAGAAAGCAATGAACATAGCGGATGAAATTTGAAATTGAAAATTGAAAAAACCGGACTAAAATAGAAATACACGAGATGAACATGGAAATAAAACAGATCATATTTGATTGGTTGTGATCGTTTTCTACTCGCTGGCGCCAAAACGTCCTGGCGCCGAAGCATCTGGGCAGCAAACGTCTTGGCGCCCAAAGGGCGGACCGAAATTTGAGAAAATGTCAGTGAGGTTCAAGTTATCCTGAAAACTACGCCACTGGAATATTTTTGAGATATAATAGTTGCATCGAAATTTAGCTTTTATCATGCAATAGTTATATCTTCTACTGTTATTGAATTATCGCAAAAAAACAATTTTTTTTCAACTAAAACACGTTGTATCTCTGAAATGGAGGGAGTTAAGACCTATGTTTATAGGAACTTTTTTTCTTATTTTCATTAGTAGTATCTGCTGCCGCAATTTGTTACACCTACTCCAGACATTTAAGTAGACGACTATCATTCAATATGTCAAAATGTTCAGTTTTATTAGTGTTTTCTAAATTTCGTTGTGTAAACGATTAGCAAAAATGCAGTTTGTGACTCGTACGATGTCTTATATGTGGCGTTTCGCCTTTCTCTTAACCCTATGTTCCTTATCTGAGTATACACTGCATACATTGAAGTCGAGCAATTTTTCTTACGAGGGTAAGGTGAATAGTTCTCGGCCTGACACAGAGGTAGCGCTCCAATCAGGAAAAATGTATGTTTCCTGCCTGGATGCACGTGTCATTAGTTCGTATGACAAGTTTCATCTTGTTATCTCAAGTAGTTTGTCTACACGAATTCCTGCAGTAGACGTTTTGCATTTGTCGTTAAAATGGATAAACTTGAATATCGTGCGCTTATAACATTCTTCGTTTTGGATGAATTAACCCCTAAGGAAATTCATCTCCGAAGTTGGCAAAAGTTTACGGTGACTCTGCTCCTTCCATGTCAACCGTTAAAAAGTGGGCAGCTGAATTTAAACGTGGTCGCACATCCCTCGAAGATGACCCACGTGAATGACGGCCAAAACCCCAACCACACTAGAAACTATTGTATGATATCGTGTTGGACGATAGGCGAGTAAATCTGAGTGAGATAGCTGAGGCTGTGAGGATATCGGAAGAAATGATGACGCAAAGGCAGACCTAATGTGAAGTTATAAATTTCATCCATAAATTTTTTCAGTTTTCCGAAAATTTCGATAGAATACCTTTGAGAATTAATAAGTTGCATCGAAATTTAGCTTATTATCATGCAATAGTTGATATCTTCTACTGTTATTGAATTATCGAAAACACCAAATTTTTCAACTAAAACACGTTGTGGACTCTCTGAAAAATGGAGGAGTTACATACCTAATGTTTTAGGATACTGTTTTTTATTTTCATTATGTATCTGCTGCGCAGGATTTGTACAACATCCAGACATTTAAAAAAGTTGACCACTATCATTCAATATGTCAACAATGTTCAGTTTATTAGTGTTTTCTAAATTTCGATGTAAACGATTAGCAAAATGCAGTTTGTGACTCGTACGATGTCTATAGCTTCACTTTCTGGACTGTTCCTTATCTGAGTATACAATACATTGACAGTCGAGCAATTTTTCTTACGAGTAATGGTGAATAGTACTCTTCAAGGATTTGACAAGAGTAGTCAATTTAGGAAAAATGTATGTTTCCTGCCTGGATGCACGTGTCATTAGTTCGTATGACAAGTTTCATCTTGTTATCTCAAGTAGTTTGCTACACGAGATTCGCTGATAGACGTTTTGCATTTGTCGTTAAAATGGATAAACTTGAATGATCGTGCGCTATATCAATATTCTTCGTTAATGGATGAATTAACCTAAGGAAATTCATTCAATTAAAGTTTATAGTGACTCTGCTCCTTCCATGTCAACCGTTAAAAGTGGGCAGCTGAATTTAAACGTGGTAACATGAAACGAAAACAGAAACCATTGTATTGTCGATGTACAGATTATAGCTGAGGCTGTGAGAATATCGGAAGAAATGATGCGAAACATCTTGCACAAAGAATTAGGGATGCAAAAGCTTTACACGAGGTGGATCCCGCATTTGCTGAATACCGTTTACAAGCAAATGCGCAAACGATTTTCGCAGCAATCTTTGGACCGATTTAATAAGGATCTAACCGATTTTGTGCGGCGGTTTGTCACCATAAATGAGACATGGGTCCACCACTATACGCCAGAAACGAAAGAGCAGTCCAAGCAGTGGGTGGAAGCAGGTGGTTCAGCCCCAAAGAAAGCGAAATCAATCGCATCTGACGAAAAGGTCATGGCGTGGGATGCGAAAGGGATTGTCGGACAACGCACCTGCACAGGGTGCGTTGGATTTGGGATTTGGATTTGCGATCCCCTATTCTCTTGATTTGGCACCCTCAGACTTCCATCTGTTCCAAAACGTGAAGAAGTGTGTTTCTGGGAAGTGCTTCACATCCAATGAAGAAGTTGAGAGGGCCGTAGATGAATATTTTCACAACCTTCCAGAATCTCACTTCCGGGAAGGAGCACTGATGTTGCAGAAACGCTAGACCAACTGTGTTGAAGTCAAGGGAGATTAAGTCACAGTCTTTCATTGTCAGGCCGAGAATTTTCTACCTTACCCTCGGATTATAGCAAATTTTTTTTATACTCCATTTGTTAGAAATCGCAGATGTGAATGGATAAGTTAAGAATTTCCCCATCACATATTATTTTTTTACCTTCATTATTAATTAGATAGTAATATAATCTGAAAATGTCAACTTGATACTATGCACGGTTTTTAAGATCGATAACTAAGGGTTGGTCTCAATTTTAATCCCCTTCGACTGCAGCTCCGTCACATATTATTTTTTTACGTTCATTATTAATTAGATAGTAATATAATCTGAGAGTGTCACCTTGATTTTATGTGTGGGACATGTGCTCTAGTACATCCCAGAATATCAGAGTGTAATAAATCATCTTGACAGCGACAAGTGATTGGCGTACTTATTAAAGGCATCTAGTAATAAGGTCTGTAAAATATAAAAATGTACAATTTTTTAATACAGTGAAATCCCAACTGCACGTCTATGGGTTGTCTGATTTTCAGGCTTAAGTCGAATTTTAAAGGGTCGTCATTTGTTTGTCGTTTACCTGAACCGTCTTTATTTAACACAATATTTTGCAAGCTGCACATTTACAGCAAATTCGTTTAATCTAGCCCGATTACCTACTGATTTCTGTTTATCGCTTCCAAAAAAAACGACACTGTTTCACAAATAACACGATTTACTACTCTCTGATATTCTGGGACGTAGTTTAGCTACAGAATACTTCATTGGTACGTGACCGTGACTTCGGTAATCATCGGAAAAACTGGCCGCTCTTTTCACACCAATGTATATAATCACGTATAAAAATATTAATTAATTCATATATCGAAATCCCTTATCTTGAATTTAATTTTGATATTTTGAAGTACCCTTTCGGATTAAGCTTTATTGCATATTTTTTTAAATTTTGGAGATACCAATCTGACTTTTCAAAAACCGCGATTTTTACTGTTTTGTATACTATGTACTTCTAATTGGTGTTCGGGATGGAAACTAAATCAACACCCAATGTAATAACAAGAAAGTTATCCACACTGCCCTAATCAATTTGGGACATACGGTATATGCTCTATGCATCTGCAATGTTTCCTTTCCAACAATATACAAGGCGCTTTCGGCACTATTGAGCACTTTTTAACTAGATTTTAATTGAAATTGTAAGTCAACAGAAACAGTTGATCCTATGACAATTGCTATTAACAAAAATTTTTATTCGTGTTACCAAGCAAGACCTACTCCCTTGAAAAATTTTATGTCTAGAAAACAAATGTTAGAATCTGAACCCTTATTACATCTTATTATTTATTATGCATTTTTGATGGACTTATTTTTGTTTATTTCTGTAGTAATACTGATAATTCTAGACACAGTTAGTGATTTTTATGACCACATAAAAGTGTACAGAGAACAATACAATTATGAGAAAAGGAAATTATCGCAGACTTTCAAATACTCTTAAATTATGTGATGACGCAAATTGGGCATAATTTTAAGAGTTACGAAACAGTATTTTTGTTTTCAATTAAAAGCGCGAACATCGTTTGAAGTTGCATGTAGCGGGTGAGCCATTATTAATAGAGGACGTCGGCCGTATTTCAAAAATTGTTAATAGTACAACTTTAGGAAAAAATGTTTTCTTAGTAAAAGTGGCAGAGAGAAATTGCGAAGACCGCAGAGGTCGTAACACGAACACAAAATTTAGAAGATCTATTTTTTCTCTGAAATGTATGAGGTCTTCATATATAAAATGATAAAAATAACCGGTTTGGAATCTACAAGAATCTTGCTCATACTTTTTGCCCTAAGGCTTTTTTGTTACCTTCTCAAATAGCGTGGTGACGGAAGTGCTAACACTTTTTTGAAAAAAATTCATAACTTCAGTTAACCAATTTTAACAAACCTGGCTTCTTTGGAAAGAGATATTCCTCTTATTTGATCTGTACTGTAAACTTTTTGTTTTTAGATCTCAGCATGGTTAGTAGATGGCGTTGCTCAGCAAATCAATGAATTTAAGAGTATTTCTCAAAAATTTTAAGTGGAATTTGGGTATATTGTTAGCATATTTACAAAATTGTAACGATTAAAAAACAATGGATATTGAATGAATATTATAACCACGTATAAAAACAATCGACGAAAGGTTGTAACATTTGACGAAAAGGTTTTGTAACAGTAATTTCATGTGGATCGGGCGTAATGAAACTGGTCACATTTTAATATTTTCGCCTTCGTATCGTTTCAGGTAACAATTATATATGTACGAAAGTGGTTACAACAACCCAAGGTACTACCTGGCAGGGTAATTTGAAATGATGGAAATGATGCGCGAGTTATACAGTTTGCAGACTATCTAACTGATCATTATATTTCAGAAGAATCTAAATTTCGGTCAAATATTTGGGCCAATGCTAGCGCGTAATTAAACAAAACAACTAACCCTTGCGAATCATTCCATCCCCACTTTAACAACAATTCCTATTCCTATTCTCCATCAATTTTCGATTTTATGACAGTTTTAACACAATATCACACCCTACATTTTGTGAAAACTGTTTCCCATATGTATTCTACCACAAATAAATAATGGTTATTTTGAATTCTTGTATTAAATATTATTACATGATAAATCAATTTCTGTAGCCTAATAACATGTGTCCAGTTTCATTATGTATATTTAGGTAGTTTCTTGAACCTGTGACCAGCTTCGTACTCCAAAATTGGTATTATCTGACTTATGTGGACAGATTCGAATCGCCGTGTGGATCAACTTAAGCATTGGGGTTTTCGACCTATGTGTTATTGAAAAATTTGGTTTTGGTGTCCCTTTTATAAAAACGGTCCATTGATTCTCCCGCTATCCGGACACTTCATCACACGACATTGCATCACGGATATTTCATTACGGCGACAATCCATCATTGAGGCACATCACACCACAATTCACCACGTCGCCAATTTATTACTGGACATTTCATCACATCTCAATATACACTTCTTTTTTTATTGTGCATGAATTATTTTTAATTTTAATAACAGAACAAAACAGGTAATATACAAAACAACTTGTTAGTGGTTATGACGCTGCCCTCAGTGAACTCAGTCTATTTTGTGTTTAATTATATTGACATTACAAAATAGTATACAAAACAACTTAAAACCAATATGACGCTGTTCTAAGTGAAGTCAGTCTATTTTTATTGTACGCAATAAAAATAACTATTAATATTACGATGTGATGAACTGTCTTGTGATGAAGTGGTGACTCCGGGTGTGATGAAGTGTCTCAGTGATGCAGTGTTACCGTGATGAAGTGTCCGCGTGATGAAATGTCGTGTGATGGGGTCTCGTTGATCCGATTCTCCCAATGAGAGGTTATGGGTTGATCTTTTTGCGTGATGACTCTACACTGTGCAAATTACACTTTTTAATCTATGTGGTATTAGAGATATTAAATAAGTAAAAACAGATTTTTTCAATGCTCTGTGTCTCAAAATCGGCAACAGATTGCCAGCTAATACTTGAACAATATATTAATGAAGTATTGCCATGCGATTTTGACACACCCTGTAACACTCTAATGCTTGAGCTTTTCGAGTTCCTTCAGCCACAATCATGGATTCCCAGCATACATACATACATTACGTATACATGCATGGTGATATTAAGAATGGGTGCGGTCAGGATAGTATCGAAAGCAACGTCAGCATTCGCCTGATACATGTGTATGAGGAAAACCCCCTGAAAAAACCGTCATACAGGGTAAATGGTAACAGGAATCGAACACATTATTGCTCACGAAGCATATTGTTAATAACTTTCTGAAGAAGTCTTGAAATAAGGATGAAACGTCAGTAGAACACCGACATCTGAGACCTATTTTTTACCATGCGCGACACTTATCCGGATCTCACAACTTATTTTTAGAACAAGTCTAACAATTTTAAGATTATATTTCACATACATTAAAATGGGAATGTGAAAAAAAATGCTTCGTTAAAAGGAATTTCTTACTGCGTTCGTTAAAAAACGAATTATTTCAGCGGGACTTTCGTTACAAAACCAGTTCTTTGTTTGCGTGTTTGCATGCTTGTGGGTTTACGTATTTTTGCAGTTTACTTGTTGGCTAATTTATTTACTTTGGGTATTTACCTGTTTGCCACTAGTTCTACCTGTTTTAGTTTCTTTCTTCTAAGTATGTTTTCTCGCTTGTTTGTGTGTTTGAGGGTGTGTGTTGGCTGGTGTCTCTGTTGTGAAGTTACGTATTTGTATGCGTGAACGTTGAGAAACGTGTTTCTTTGTTTTTATGTTTGCAGACTTTCACGTTTTGTGATTGCTGGTTTTTTTGGTTTATGTGGTGTTTACATGTTTGAGTGTTTACTTATTTGCTTGTTTTTTTTTTGTTTTCATGTACTTCCCTGCTACTAGTTGTTTTAATATTTTAGTTGCATTAGTATGCTGTCTTGCTTGACTTGTTTACTAGTTTTTCGCATGTTTTAGTTGCTTTGGTACCTTTTCTTGCTTGTTTCGTGCGTATTGTATTTGCCGGTGTATGTTTGTCGAGAATAATTAGTTAAGTTGATCGGCCTATTTCCACAGTTTTTGCTTTTATAGCACGAGGTTTCGGAAGCGGACTCTGCTTCCATCATCAGGATTAGTCCTGAGAAGGACTGTCTTCGCACTTGCGTGGAATTTATATATTAGAATTTTTTCCCAAGCACTTGACTACTCTCAGGTTCGAACGATGGTACATTTCACGTACAAGCCTTACAGCTTTACCTCTGTCTGAGCCACTGAGTAATCCAATATAGAACACACACACACACGCGCAGCCACACGCACCGCGCACCGCGCACGCACACACGCACACACACCACACACACACCACACAGATATAATATATATATATATATATATATATATATATATATATATATATATATACATATAAAACTTTTTCGTGATTGCCCAGTAGTTTATTCCGCATGTTGCACCGTAGCCTATTGCGCAGGTGTATTACGCCTAAGCCTTTCGCTCATTATAGGGTTTCATTTCTACACTAGTTTGGCTATGCTTGTTCGATAGAACTAAAACAATATGCTCAGAACAGGAGAAACTGAAAAGAGAAAAAGAAAATATCGCTGAAACACTGAAAGAAAATGGCTACCCCGATCTAACACCTAACCTAAGCAGAAAAAGGGTAACCGAAAAAGAAGAACCTAAATACATAGCGATAATACCACCATATATACAAAGTACCTCAAACAAAATACGAAGGATGGGCTGCCAATACGAGATACGTGTTGCTTTCAAATCGACAAGGTAATACTAATCAAAACCAAACCACACAATGAATTCCAACCTACTATGCGAATGCGGCAGAACATGCAAGAGAGAGAACAAACAGTAGACCAGTCAAACTGAGAACTCAGGAACATAAGAACAAGTTCTAACATGTCTGGCAGGAAGACCACTTCATTCAGTCGGATAACATACAGATAGTGACGAAGGATGAAAACACAACTCGCCGGAAACTCAAAGAAACCACATACATTGCACTTAGAGTAAAAAGATATTTTTGGGTTTGAACTTGTGTAATAAATGAAACAAATGCTTTAATAATCTACATATGTTCTTATACCTTTATCAATTATTTATTTTTATCGTTTGACACTAGATGTCATATCTAAGTGATTTATATTACAATTGGTCTCATCTGTCATAGCGTGTTACAGGATAACAGGAATTATTGTTTTGTGGAGGGTTTTCAGAGGGTTATGTTGCACTTGTAGTTGTTAGGTGCTGTTCTTATTCAGTCATTATGGTTTCTAATGCTGGATAATCATCATTAGGTAACCAATAGCTAGCGTCTTTCAATTTCAATGGCTCTCATTAATACTGATAGAATAAACTACTAGGTGTAGTTTACAAGAAAGGATCACAGAGCCAGTGTAAAATAGACACTAGCTATAATAAACTATGATGAATCAATACCAACAATATGGAAACCATTATAAAATAATAATAATAATTTTTTAAATTTTCTGTTATTAAATTGAAAATATCTCAGAAATTAACGATATTAGCTATTTTAGTGTTTAATAATGAAAGAACATAAAGTGCAATTTTCTCTTTTAAATAAATACAGGGTGATTCATTTGTAAAAATTGACAAAATCATGTGTTCGAGTTTTGCTCGCTCTATATTCAATTGGTGCAATAATAAAGAAATAGCACTTTCTCGTAACACTGTACCAATCTCAAAAAGTTATGCCTGGAAAAATTATTGTTAGGTTTTGTTTGTCTAGGTAAACAGGACGTTGAAATGAGAATGATTTTCTTTTACAATTGACTATAACTTTGATACCCTTATAACGTAATGAAACCCTATATTGGAAGTATGGGAAGATGAGCTTAATCTAAATTTGAAATAATATATAGGGTGTCCCATTTAAAAAAGTATGTTTTGTTCACCCTGGTAATATGTAACACCCTGAAATACGAAAATAATTTTATAATGCGAAGTTTGAAGTTCCTTAATTTTGTAAATAACTTTTTGATATCTCCTTTAATAACGGATATAACGTATTGACGTACTAATGCGCGCCCTATATATTATATATATATATATATATATATATATATATATATATATATATATATATATATATATACATACATATATCGGATTACTCAGTGGCTCAGCATTAAGTGTCAGACTTGTAAGTGAAACATACAGTTCGAATCTGAGAGTAGTGAAGTCTCGGGAACGTCGCGCTATAAAAGTACAAACTGAGGAAATCGACCGATCAACTCAACTAGTACGAGACCACAGTTACAAAACTCTTATAATACAGTTCTACAATAATGTCCATACAAACTTTTAAAATCATACTTACCCTTTTATTTTGTAATTTTTCAAGTTAGGTGGTCTGTAAGGTCTTTGTCTAATAAGGAATTTATAATTTTCCAATAAGTGTAATTTTAAGAATGAAATGGGGTAAACCCGTTAGAAATTATTTCTGGGGACTACCTATTAAGTATTAAGCAATGTGTCATTACCTCGTTAAAACGAAGGCACAGTTTTGAATTATTTAACGCGCCGATAAGTTATAGTTGGGTAAAACCAAGTAACTAGCCGGTGATAAATAGAAATTTGCTACAATCATTTTTTCTCGTTTTATATCCATATATTTGGTGCAGTAAAATTTTGAATCAGTTTCTTTTACAAATACCTACTGTGACAAATATATATATATATATATATATATATATATATATATATATATATATATATATATATATATATATATATATATATATATATATATATATATATATATATACGAATTCTGTAAGAATGGTGCATCATTTATTTTTTATCCTGCCGTGTCGTGCCCAAAGAATTGTTTTTAACGAATGCCGAGCTATTTGATGAATGCTGTAAGAATTTAGTTTTTAGCGAATACTGTAAGAATTTGTTTTTTAACGAATGCTGATTTGAAAGAATTTGTTTTTTTAAAAAACGCTGTAAGAATGTATTTTTAATGCCCTGATGTAAAAATATGTTTTTAATGAATGACTTTTGTTAACTAATGTTGTTTTTTGATGAATGCTGCAAAATTAGTTTTTTAAAGAATGTTGTTTTTTTTTAAGAATACCGCGCAATAATGGTTTTCTGTAACATCGACCAGACCGTTAGACTATTTTCAATAAAATTTGGTGACAGTAAAGTAACTAAATGTTCTGAAAAGCTAATCAGGTGAAGCATGTACCTCTTAATATAATTTATTTTTATTTTTTATTATTATTAATTAATTAATGATTATTGGCTCTATTTTTCTTAATGGGGTTCAAAGAGAAGTAGATGTTCATTCTATCTAAACTTTTCCACTAAGTATTGTTTCTGGAATCTGCAGATTGAGCAGTATATAATAATATTGAATTGTCAATTCATAATTTAAGATGGCGCATTTTTGACTATGTTTCAACTATTTTAAGAACTTTTACAAATAATGTTATTTTTATTGTCATAAGATCAATTTACAATACATCAGCGTGACATTTTGAAACGGTGGTTTAACAATGGTTTAGCCCCAAGAATGGTCCAAAATTGTAACACTATTTGTTTTTAGTTTTTTTCTTCGCTTTCACAGAGGGGTGTTGTGTAACATCTTTAAGGATGGATTTTTAAATTAGCCTGTATTCAAGTATTTCATCCAAAATTATGGCATTATTTCCTCGATTACTTGTTTTCTTATTTGCCAATTTTTAGTTATGCAGTATCTTATGGTAGTCGTTTCCTTACTTAGGGACGGGTTTAGAAATAGCGGATGTGTAGTATTATTATAATTTCCTGGATATTAATTTTTTTTCTTCATGCACATGGGCGTGGTGGGAGTGCTCGCTTGATGTCTGTAACTAGTTTTATAATAAGTGGAAATATCAGTGCGAAAACACTATTTATTTAAATTTTACGGTTACATTTATAACTTTTTTTATAACAAACCAAAACGTTAATTAACTTACGTTACGATTTAGAATCACTAACTGTAATCAACGTTTTTTCCTTACAATAGATATCCTATGCTGTACATATAGAATATACTCTGTATATTGCAAGACACAGTTGTGTTAATATATACATACAACTTTAGTGCTGAGTATACTTTATTTTAATGTGTAGATGGCACAATAATGAAATAAAATATGTTATGCATATTTTTCAATGCTGCCTAAACTTACAAATACATTATTTTTCTACATATTCGAAATAAGGAGTTTTTCAAAATCTATGCTCAAATATCTCAAATATACGCACTAATATGTATTTTGGCATTTTGTCAGTCTGCCGTTTTCAGCTATATTCTTTTGGCGACTATTTCTATCATATACAAAGTTCAGTACTATAAAACGTATACATTACCTAAAAATATTTCCACATTTTAGATTTTTTAGTTCTGCAGTATTAATGTTGGGGCCAATATCAGATCGGGGTGAACATAATACAAATTGCTTTTAATTCCACAAGATTGAACATTTCCTAAATTCAAACCGTCAAACGTTAAAATTTATAGTTTACTTCGGTTTAAATTTAACTTATTTAAACCGATATTAAATTTTCACGTATCTGTGATTCAAAACATTTATTTTTAATATAATTGTAAATTATTCACTTCCTGTATTTATTTATATCTTTTTATAACTGAAAACGTTTAATAAACACCGATTATGAATAGCTCCAATATGATGAGTGAAGTAATATTTATTATACTATTTCCGGTTCATATTTAGAGGTTGTTTATTTGAGAACCCTTAAGACTACTGTGAAAGTATTATATAAACCAAGAAAACATTAAAAGTTAATATTTTCAACCATAATATATTGGGAGGTAGTGAAATAAATAGTATTTATGAATTCTACGAACCTATGTTATAGGATGTGTCACCATACTTAGGGTTCTTTTAAGTCCTTTTATTGTGTCTCGTCAGCTGTATTTATTTCCACCCGCCCTTATTCCTTGACTCATATTTCGAAATTCGAATAATGGCATCATTAGTAAAATAAAACACACACTAACATTAAATAAAAGACATGGTGAACAATTTTATTTAATATCACTAAAGGAAAACCGTACGCGTTGTTTACCTTCTAATAGAAGGTTATGCAATCGACTTTTTTTTCACTACTGCTAAATCGACTTATTAGCACATTTTATAACTTTTGGCCAAGTTTCGCCAAGATCGGCCATGAAGTTTAGAAGTCTGTGTGGATGTATGTTAGTATCCACGACAACTCCAGAACGAAAATAAATTTTGGTAGAAATCTAGTGGCGGATGGGTGAGGGGGAGGGTATTAGGGTCAGTTTTTGGTTTTTATCATATATTTCTAAAACAGATGCATATTTCAAAGATATAAAAATACCTAAATATAGACCTTAAACACATCCATGAATTATATTCTATGCAATTTTTTGATACGACACGTAATTTAGCGGCAAAAAAAAATCCTAAGTAGAATTTAAGTGTTTAATTAAAATTTTTACCCTCCAACCTACATATACGTATGTAGGTTTTTTTTTACTATCGCTAAATCGACTTATTAGCACATTTTACAACTTTTGCCTAAGTTTCGCCAAGATCGGCCATCATCCCTGGATGTCTGAGTGTGTGTGTGGGTGTATGTTATTATCCACGATAACTCCAGAACGAAAAGACCTACGTACTTAGAATTTTGTATTTAAGCTTATTTTCATTTGTTTAGAGCTGATTAGATTTTGGGAGAAATCCAGCGGCGGAGAGGGGGGGTTATTAGGCGCAAAGGCGGAGAGGGTGTGTGTGTGCTGGGTGTGGTGTGGTGCTGCGTACGTGGTGTATGTGTGCGCCTGGTGTGTGATGTTGTGCTGCGTGTGTGTGCGTGGTGTGTTGTGTGTGTGTTGTGTGTCGTGCGTGCGTGTCGGTGTGCTGCGCGCTGTGTGTGTGTGTGTGTGTGTGTGTGTGTGTGTGTGTGTGTGATGCTGCTGGTGTGCTGGTGTGTGTGGTGTGTGTGTGTGGTGGTGGTGTGTGTGTGGTGTGTGCTGTGTGTGTGTGTGTGGTGTGTGTGTGTGTGGTGTGTGTGGTGTGTTGTGTGTGTGTGTGTGTGTGTGGTGTGTGTGTGTGTGGTGCTGGTGTGTGTGGTGTCGTGTGTGTGTGTGTGTGTGTGTGTGTGTGTGTGTGTTGAATCGTGCGGTGTGGTGGGGTGGTTGGTGTGTGCGTGGCGTATGCGGCGTGCGTGTCATATGTGTGCGTGTATGTGTGTTGTGTGTGTGTGTGTGTTTGTGTGCGTTGTGTGTGTTGTATCACGATAACTCCAGAAGGAAAATTCCTACGTACTTAAAATTTTGTGTTTATGCTTATTTTCATTTGTTTAGAGCTGATTAGATTTTGGGAGAAATCCAGCGGGAGGGTTATTAGGCGCAGAGGCGGAGATGTGTGCTCGTGGTGTGTGTGTGTGGTGGTGCGTGTGGTGTGATTGTCGTGCGTCGCGCCTCGTGCTGTGTGTGTGTGGTGGTGTTGGATGCTGCGTGGTGTGTGTGGTGTGTGTGTGTTGGGATCGTCGTGCGTGGTGCGGGTTGTGCGGGCGGGTGTGTGTGTGTGTGTGTGTGTGTGTGTGTGGTGTGTGTGTGTGTGTGTGTGTGTGTGTGTGTGTGTGTGTGTGTGTGTGTGTGTGTGTGTGTGTGTGTGTGTGGTGGTGGTGTCGTGTGTGTGTGTGTGTGTGTGTGTGTGTGTGTGTGTGTGTGTGTGCGTGCGTGGTGCGTGCGTGCGTGCGTGCGCGCGTGTGTGTGTGTGTGTGTGTGTGTGTGTGTTGGGTGTGTGTTGGTTGGTGTCGTGTGTGGGTGTGTGCATGTGTGTGTGTGTGTGTGTGTGTGTGTGTGTGTGTGTGTGTGTTTGTGTGTATGGATGTATGTTAGTATCCACGATAACTCCAGAACGAAAATACCTACGTACTTAAAATTTTGTATTTATGCTTGTTTTCATTTGGCTTAGATTTTGGTAGAAATCCAGCGGCGGAGAGGGGGGTTTATTAGGGGCAGTTTTTTTGTTTTTATCAAATATTTCTAAAACAGCTGCATAATTCAAAGATATAAAAATACCTAGATATAGACCTTAATCATATCGATTAATTATGTTCGATGCAATTTTTTCATATGACACGTAATTTAGCGGTAAAATTTAAATATTTGTAAAAAAAATTTTTTATCTGAGTAACGATTAATTTTATACGAAATGTATAGAAAGAAAATTCAGTTTTACATAAATTTTCTTTATAAAGTTTTTTTAATGTAAAGCGAAATAAATGTAAAAATTAAATCAACGATTGAAAATGCTGTAACTGTATTATCGATATTTTTATAGAAGCAGGCGATTTTGGAATTCTTTTTGCCTTAACATGTATTTATGTCTATTAATCTCTATCTGACATGAAGTTTTAAACGTCATTCTGACGAATATTATTGTGTTTGTTTTTACAATCTGCCTGTTTTCGTTATGATCGTATAAAAAAGAGATTGCATAATTATCCTAAAAAAATTTAAATTAAAATTATTTCTATTATTATGAAGTTTTAAACGTCTGTTTGACATAGATTATTGATTTTGCGTTTACAATGTTGCCTGTTTTCGTAATGAACTTCTTATAAAAGAGGTTGCATAATTATCCTTAAAAAAATGTTATTAAAATTATTTCATTTCTTTTAATTTCCATTTTGTAGGTTGGAAGGTCGTGTGGTATTCCACACCAGATATTTACAATATTTGAATAACTATTAATTTTATAAGAAAAGGTGTAGTACATATTTTTTAAAGAAAATGAATGTAATTTTACATAACTTTTCTTAATATAACGCAAGGTAAGTCTAAAAATTAATTAAATGTAAATAAAGGTATAGTTAAACTGTATTATTGATATCTTATAGACAGGTTTGAAGTTAACGTCATTCTGACATAGATTATTTTTCTGTTTTTACAGTGTTGCCTGTTTTCGTTATGAACGTATAAAGAAGAGGTTGCATAGTTACCTTAAAAAAATTATAATCAAAATTATTTCATGATGGTCTAATTATTTAATAGACCGAAACATATATATATATATATATATATATATATATTATATATATATATATATATATATATATGTAGGAATATTTTTAACTACATATAATAAAAATAATTGAGAACTTTTGGTTTTGTGTTATGAGATCAGACATGAAGTTTTAAACGTCTGTTTGGCATAGATGATTGTTTTTACAATATTGCATATTTTAGGACTGAACTTATTATAAAGGAGGTTGCATAATTATCCTAAAAATGTTTTAAAGTTATTTCATTTCTTTTAATTTCCATTTTGTAGATTGAAAGGTCCACACCAGATATTTTAGGTGTTATAACTGAATTGCCCTTTTTTTACTTAAGAACGGTACATCAACCTAACTTGGGTACAAGCAATAAAAGGCATAATTTAATAAATGTATTTTTGTAATTTGCTTCCATTTTGATTCTTTAATAGGCATGTTAAGAAACACGACGTCATCATCTCCGATGTCATTATAGCCATTAATTCACGGAACATTTTACGAAAATTTTTAGGTTGGCAAAGCTTGATCCGGAATTATGTCATGGATGTCACTCTTACAAAATGTGTTAAAAGCAGGATGCGTCCAATGGAAAACTATGATGTGAGCAAATTCGCAACCGTATTTTTGGCAATTTCACGCAATTTCAGGAGGTGTTAATGCAAGATTTTCTTTATTACCTTCCATTTTCGTGTTTTGTGCCAGAATTTGGATAAAGCAAAAGACGACTAGATCGAATTTTCACTTTTAAAATTATTACCAACCTCCACAAAAATCCCTAAATCAACTAAAATAAAAATTTTAGTTAAAAAAACGGGTTTAATAAAGGGCTAATTACAAAAAAATTGCATTAAAAACGTGTTTCATAAAACCTTAAATCACTCATTCTTTAAAAAACGAATTTTTGGAAACTTGAATTCGTGCTACAAGAGTGGTCTTATGAAACTTGTTTTTTAAAATACTATTATTTAACTGCATGGTATATATCCACTAGAAGTATTAAAAATGTATTGTCCTCTAGCTAGTAGCGCCATATTGTATTTACGTGATCAGACTAATTCTACTATTTGTTATGAACAAAAATTTAAATATTGAAGGTCGCACAGATTTAAGCTTTCAAATTATGAAACTCAAACGAATTAAAAAAATAATACCCCTTCTATAGGAAAATTACCCTTAAATAATAAAATCAAGCGATTTGCACAACCACCCCATCTCCCCCAGGTTCCCAAACGGATACACGGGCTAAAATTTCTGAGAATGAAAACGTATCATGTTTAATTTGTTTAATTAGTTTGATTATTGAGAATTATCAAAAGTTTTTGACAAATTAATGAATTTTCAAAAAGTAAAGACGCTATAATTGAGAGCTATTTATATGCACCATGTTAGAAAATGTTTTTTCTAATTGAAAAAGTTTTTTCCTCTCATACCATATTCGATTATTAATAATTTTTTGAAGCAAAGACACTATAATTTAGACATGGTTATAGGTATTTCACTTCATGATGATGTTTGTGGCGACTATTTACGTCGAACTGACGATTATGCACAAAAACTAAAAAATATTGTCGCGAGACTGACGACCAATCTCGAAAGTCATCAGTTGTTCATATCTACGTTGCATACACGTTGACGAAAATCAACACGTCCTTTATTATGGCGTATAATAACAAAAGTTGAGTCGCTGAAGACGATAAGAGGTGACCCTTTGTAACGCGCGACCGCTGCGACCTTTTTTTTATTGATTTTATGATTATCTCAATATTCTATGATTATTGCTTAGTAAATAAGAGAGAGATTGATATAAAAAAATTACCACTTCCTACATAAAAAAAATAATTATTTACATAACGGCTTAATTTTTAATGACGAATAATTCTGTCAACTCAGAATTAAAAAGTATAGAAGTCAGTTGCCTACTTTTCACACGTGTTAGCGATTGGATGTAATTTCACAGTATATTGTATTTTATACAATAGAAAATAGATTAACAGACAAATTTTACTTATACTATCTTAAAGTTATTTTGTTATACTTTATAAAAATTATTCAACATTTTAATTAGACGGCTAATGTTTGAAATCTTTAAAGGAAACTTATTTTGTTTGTATTAACTACAAAATTCTCACATTTATAAGTAAACGGTAGTTGCAAACGGCAACAATATTTGATATTGACGTGTTTATTTTCTTTTAAATAAAATTTTATCATAAAGGCGTATTCAGGGTCAAACCTCTATTATATAAAATCCAAATTTACACATAAATTAATTGATTTACAGGGACGGTGCCAGTTTTAATGATTTTGCTAATTGGGTATTTACTAATTATACGGGATCTAGATTTTATTATCTGAATGCTGACGGTTATCTAAATTGAATTAATATAAAAGGCTTATTTGTAACTTTTCCATTCCAGATGTGCATTATAATACAAAATAAATTATCATTCGACAAACTTTCAATCATGAAACAATAAAAGAAGACGATACTTACATTTAACATTGTAATTTTTTGATTACTTTTCTTTCGGAATTCATTACAGTTTGATTTCGGATTAACTTTTTTAAATGAATAAATTTATTTCTATGTTCTATTTTTAATATTAAATTCGGAACACTTGCAAATTTTCCAAACAGTGGTGGTAATTACTTACTAGATACTGAGATGACGGAAAAAACTAGCCTTCACTCATTTAAAGTTTTTTCGAGTCGTGGTCTAGTTCGGTTCTCAATGTTTGGTATCTTTTTACAAATGGATAAAATTTTCAAAATCAAATAAGTTATAATTTAGAGATAGTGGGTTTTTTTAAGGCATGCTGAAATGTTTATTTTTTCGAAAAACATTTAATCATCTTGGACCATAAATACAGTATTATTATGAAATTTTCTTATCACCCCCTCTCCCAGCCCCTTAGTAGAAAAATTTTCCCTACCTTAAAAATTTTTATTCTTAGAAATTTTAGTCCGCGTATCCGTTTGGACATCTCGGATGGGGGATGGTGTTGGGTGGTGAAAATCGTTGGCCTAATTTTTAGACTGTAAGCTACTTCATCGACGTGACACTAAAATGAAATGACATTTTATTAATTAGCGGTAGTTTTCCTAAAAAGGCGTATTTTTTTTAGTTTCATAATTTTAGGGCTCTGAATGAGCTCTAAATCCGTGTGATCTTCAATATTTCAATTTTTGTTTTAGTGTTTTCCAAAAAAAAAAAAAAACTAAAAAAGTTCCACATCGAGTACTAGAGGTCCAAATAGCTCTAAATGGTCCGATCACGAAAATACAATATGGCGCTGTTATCTTGAGGTTGATTGAAATTTTTTTGTTTTCTTATTGAAAATCAAATAATTTTTTGTTTGGCTTATATTTTTTGGATGCGAAAATTTGTTTTAATAGTGCAGGTGGCGATTTTTAAATATATGTAAAACTTTGGAAAGATTTTCGAATATTAACCATAATAATTACATAGTTTAAATATGGAAACCTATAATTGAGCGTTGTCTTGTGTCCACAACTTGTTCAATAAAAAATACACGTTGAATTGGCGTATTTGTACCAGGAAGAGACAAAATTATAATCTGAAAGGTGGTATGGTTAAGTTTGGCGCTTTGAAAATGTTTGAATAATTCCACCCAACCATTTTCTGTAGGAACATTTTGTTCATTCGATTCGGCAACTTTCTGTGGTGTTACATAGTTAGAAACGAGCAAATATTATATTCTATATACCCTTTTTTAATCAAGATATCTAGCACTCTTTGAACATCTGACCATTGTGGTACTTTTATTAAATTTGCCCAATAAAAATTGTCTTTCTTTCGTAAAAACGGTCCACTGCTCCAAATATTCTCGACTAGTTTTATAAAATTCTCTGGCCACTAGTTTTCACAAAGTTCACTTGATACTTCTTATCCTAATCAGTTATCAGATTCCACTATTAACTTCAGTTTCATTCAAATATTCGATTTTTAATGCATGAAAACTTGGAGACTGGGCGTGTATCAAATACAGCCACAATTCTAAGCTAGAATTTAAAAACAGTTTTTCAAAATAATAACTATAATAAGGTATTTGTCTACATATATGTAAACAAAAGTAAGAATATAAATGATATATATAAAACTATGAATTATAATATTATAAATATATATATATATATATATATATATATATCAGGGTGATCATAGAAAATGCATATAGTTCCACGCGATAGTAGAATCACTAAAATTTATATGAAAAATGTCCCTATGAACTTAGGTCCAACGCCTTCGTTTAAATAGATAATTAGATGGTGTTGAAGTTTTAATTATTTTTGTACTATTTTTAATATCTAATATATTACAATGAAGTAATAAGGAACGAAATTTTGTATGCAGGGCTTTTTATCACGCAGAATTACAAAAGACCGTGACGAATCTTTAAATTTCTATAAGGACTTTTGTTAAGAATGTTCCAATTAGTATTAATTACTTGGATCCTAACTTTGTTTGTTACGACATTCGAGACATATAAGGTTTGTTGGACGACTGTTAAAATTTATTTTTCTAACATTTTTTTATAGAAAGATATCCTGGTATTGAAGTAAACAGTTAGTTGTATTGATCGATTTAGTTCTGATTGTATTACAAACCATCATTGTAAACCGATGCATAACATTTTATCCGCCGTTTCAATGTAAGTTTTTCACAAAACTAAAGTAGTTGAGTGAACAAAAGTATTAATAAAGAATGAAGGGCAGTGATAAACAAATCTATAAATAATCGCCCTCAGTTTAATATCTTAATTCGTTGTGTTTGTGATTAAGTGATTAACTAAAGGATTATATACAAGTGTAAGTAGGTATTTGAATGTATATTAAAGCTCGCGGCAAGCAATTCAACAAGCCTATGTATTTTTGTTCAATCTACGTAACCCAAAACATCTAACCCTTTGTCATCATTTATAATAAATCTATTATTTGCAACGTTTTCATCTTCGCGTTCACCACGCATTTTTACCACAAATTTAGGAAAATATTGTCTGGTCTTTCTGGAAACCTCTCGACATACACGCGAGCAGTGTTTGTAGAGTTTTGCCTATATTTTCCAAAAATTAGAAGCATATATATTTTTTCAGATCTACGAATAAAGCTACATACAAAATTTGATTATGACATCAATAAAAATAACAAAATAAATCAAACAATTTATTTGGAAAACTGACTGTGTCACCATGGCAACATGCATTGCTTATTGTAAGGCACCTTAGTTTTTCTAAAAACGCAGCGAACGCCAGCGTCGTATCGTCGCACGGCGTGGAACTTGATACTTATTACATACGGTTTAATAAAAATAGTTGATTATTGTCGATTTATAAAAAACCCTAAAAAACGGAAGATAAATTATGAGGTATGAAGCAGTGTATTAAAAAAATGCTCTTTTTAACTATTTCCACGAACCGAGCTGGTAACTAGTGGTGACCTGCTTAGGATTCGGGAGGTAATGGGTTCGATTACCGTTGCCGTCTACCTTGTATGAGGTTTTTTCAGGGGGTACACTTGTAGCGTATGTACAATATGTGCGGCTACTTAGGCGAATGCTGGGGTAGTATTTTCCCCCTCAGAACCCTAACTCCGTTCCTTCCGATCCTATCCTGACCACACCCATCCTTAATCCCACTATACAGATATACGTAATGTATGTATGTATACTGGGAATCCACGATTGTGGCTGAAAGAGCTTGGAAAGCTCAACAAACAGCTGGCCCTCCCCCTTGGAGAGGGAAGAAATACGTGACCTTTCCTTTCTTTCCTATTTCCACGAGCTACCATTAGTGTTTTTTTAATTCATAGGCTTAAAAAAAAAAGTCGGCTGCGAGAATAAAAGGCTAAGTTGGCTTGGAAAAAAAACCAGGGTGTCTTAGTTATCACTAGCATCGCTGTTGGTTACGTCGCAGTGCGCGGCGTCGGCCATTGTTAAAGCTGTGGCGATTAGGGTGTTAACCATTAGGATGTAATAATAAATAGGCTATTGGTGCTTTGTCATATTTAATACTGATTAAACACGGATTGTGTGGTATCAAAATGTTCGTAAAAAGATATTCTTTTTATGCTAATCACGAATTTGTAAGCGAACGTAAAAAAGTACTGGAAAATAAAAACCGATATTGTTCAATTTTTGGGTTTATTATGAACCTGAAGAGATTTATGATCTTTGAGAATTTATTGTGAATTGACCAAATTACATTTTTCAAGTTGGAGCTAACAAAAAATTAGCAAAAGTCTTCTAATTTTTGGCGGATGTAAATATGAAGAAAATTTGATTGTTGTACAGCGTGGGCTACAAACACAAAATGTCATTTATCTCATTTTTAATGGAACACCCTATATTTCATTTGACCAGCGGATAGAGCTTCTCATGGGCTTTCTAATGATATCACATAGTGAATTTCTAGAATGATTGGTTAAGTCTTTATTTTCGATAAACTGAGAATCACTGCGCATTTAACTACTTTCTTGTCGCTATGGTAATCTTATCACGTTATTTGAACGCTATTACCTTATACTGGGGTTCTATTGATGCAGACTTGTTCACTAATACATTTATTTAATATTTGGATTGGTAGGTATTATTATTATTAATAATATTTCGTACGGGTGATCAAGTTGTCAAAATGAAAAATGTTTGACAGTTCTCCAATATCTGTGAGTGCTTTTTCATAAAAATGAATTTTTCAAAAGATGATATACGTTTTGGGAGAATGCCATCAGAATTGTCTTTTGGCTAAAAGAGTTTACAAGCAAAAATTTCCAATTGTAAGAGATCCGCAACTGACCACGTTTAGGAATTTGAAAGATAGATTTGACGTTCGGGGAGTGTAAGTTATTGCAGTCCCACAAAAGAACCAGACTCAATAAAGATGGACGAGAAGTTAAATGTCTTACTTCATTTGCAAGAAAATCCACAAGTCAGCATGTGACAAATTTCAAGAGAAAACGACATTAGTTTGGGCTCCGTACATAAAATTATCAACGAAGAAAAATATCGTCCGTACAAAATTATTTTGCACCAAGGTTAGCATAATTTATTTCTCTATTATTGAAATATTCAAATTTTTTACCTTCCAGAGTACGGAAATGACTTTCAAAATCGATTGAATTTTTGTAATTCAATGATAGAAAATATTGAAGGTGATCCCGACTTTCTTCGTCTCGAATCGCCACAATATGCATTATTATACCACAGAAAACCCGTACTGGGCGAGATCAATTGATTCACAACGTCTATGGCATTCAATGGTTGGGGTGGCATTCTAAATGACAAAGTAGTTGGCCCATTTTTTAACGGTATATTAACCGGCAAAGAATATTTGCGATTTCTGTCAGAAGAACTACCCATGTTACTAGAGAATGTGGATCTTAGAACTAGAATGGACATGTGGTACCAGCATGATGATGCCCCGCCCCATTGTACTAGAAATGTTCGAGAATTTTCGAATAACTGGAGACCTCAGCAGTGGATAGGAAGAGGAGGGCCGATTCTGTGGCCAGCACGTTCTCCTGACTTGAATGGATTTTTTTCTCTGGGGATATATAAAAAAATAAGTATTTCCCGAGAAGTCAACTACTGCCAACAATATGAAGAAATGTGTTTCAAACCATTACACTCCATACTTTGTCTCGTGTGAGGCAGAATTCTTCAAGGCGACTTCAACTATGCGTCGAACAAAATAGAAACATTTATGAACATTTACTAAAATTTTATTCTTTTGTAACTAGTGTCTTTTGTTTGTTAATTTGTTCCTAAATTTATTTATTCAGCTGGGTTGTATTGTAATTCTCAGTTTATTGAAAATGAAGGCTTAACCAGTCATTTTAGATGTATACTATGGGGTATTTTTGGAGAGCCCATGAGAAACTCGATTCAAATATAGGGTGTTCCATTTAAAAAAAAAGATAAATGACTCACCCTACCCTGTACAACAATCAAATTTTCTTTATATTTACAACATCTGACAAAAACTAGAAGACTTGTGCTAATTTTTAGTTAGCTCTAACTTGCAAAATGTCACAAGAAATTCTCAAAGATGACTTGTTTTCATAGAAAATGGATCTAAATCTTTTCAGGTTCATAATAAACCCATAGTATGTGATAACTCTTTTCTTGTCTTGGAGTACAAATCGAAGTATCGGGTAAAATATACAAGGTGCTATATTTAAAAACGCAACTTTGCTATGCCACATATTATGAGATACCCTGTATACTGGTAAATATTTTTACAGAGTTCGAATTGACTTCTATATCACCTCATATATATATATATATATATATATATATATATATATATATACAGGGTGATTTTTAAGGTGATGCTTTTTTTAAACTGTGTGTAGAACTATTTAAAATAAACAACTTTTCCAAATAACATTTTTATTTAACTCAAAATAAAAGATTTTTACGTTGATGCTTTTTTTAAACTGTGTATAGAACTACTTAAAATAAACAACTTTTTCAAATAACATTTTTCGTTTTGCTTTAATTGTTGCTGCTGCCTGTTTTATGCGACTAATTAATTATTCCTGCGTGTTTATAGCCTCGCCACGAATATTGGGGTTGTTATGGAACTGCAAACAATCTCTATGATAAGACGGCTGTTAATTTTGTTTGTTTCTGTTTACACTTTTATGTCAAGCAGAAATGTGTCAATTTGTTGTCAGTTAATCGCGTTAGATTTCAGTCAGTTTGTGATTATTTAAAATAAAGAATGTCTCATGTGTATGAAAATAATGAACTCGTGGACATGCTGTTGATTTATGAGTGTCGTCAAAGTGCGGCTGCAGCCACAAGGCTGTATGCAGAACGCTTTCCATTAAGAGCATCCGACATCCCATAGTTTTATAAATCTCGTTCAGAGGGCAAGGGATACTAGTTATTTAAGAGAACAGTGCGGAGGGCATGTAGGAAGACCGAGACAACCTGTGAATATGCAGAATGAAGAACAAATTTTGAATATTGTTGAGGAAGATCCATCGATAAGTACTAGAGAAATTGGACGTGAGGTCGGTGTAAGTCAAACAAAGGTGTGGAAAACATTGCGGGAAAATCAATTGTACCCATTTCACGTTCAACATGTACACACGCTACTTCCTCAAGACCATCCCCGTAGAGTTGAGTTCTGTGCATGGCTTTTACAAAACAATGCAAATCATTTGAATTTTACAAGAAAAAATTTGTGGTTGCACGTGGCAATATTCACCAGAAATGGAATCAACAATTTCCAATACTCATGTTTGGTCATTTGAAAATCCCCATGCTATACGGAGATCAAGTTTTCAAGAAAGATTTTCCATAAATGTTTCGGCTGGAAATGTAAATGGAATACTCATTGGTCCGCACATCTTGCCAGACCGTTTAACGGGCGAGAATTATCTGAATTTTTGGAAAATCATCTACCTAATCTGCCGGAAGAATTGCCATTGGATATAAGGCAAAACATGTGGCTTCTAAGACGGGCACCTCCTCATTTTAGACGAGAAGTGGCAGTTCTTGGATTATACTTTTCCTAACAGGTGGATTGGTCGAAATGGGCCAGTTGCGTGGCCACCTCGCTCACCAGACCTTACACCATGCGATTTTTTCTGTGGGGTTACATGAAAGCGGTAAACACGCGGGAAGAATTAATTGGGCGCATAGAACAGGCAGCAGCAACAATTAAAACAAAACGAATTTCGTTATTACGCGCTGTCACCGAACAGTGGTTACATCGCGCACAGCGTTGTGTAGAACAACAGAATGGTGACAACATTGAACATGTCATTTGAAATAGAACTTGACTGCTTATTCCTATAAAACGAAATATCTCTTTTATTTTGAGTTAAATTTGAAAAAGTTGTTTATTTTAATTAGTTCTATACACGTTCTTGTTCTTGTTATTATTATTGTTCTTGTTCGTGTTTGTATTTTCCTTCCTGAGTCATCTTTTCAAATGAAGAATATGCCGATATTCATTATTATTATGGTGTTGCCCAAGGGAATGCGAGTGAGGCTGCTAGACTGTATGCAGCTGCTTTCCCAAGAACAATTCATCCAGAAAGAGGGGTGAGATCTGGAGATCTTGGAGGCCACGCCACTGTACCACCTCTTCCAATCCAACATTGGGGATAATGTTCGTTTAGCCAATCTATCACACCTCTTCCGTAGTGGGCAGGACAACTATCAAGTTGAACCCACATATCTGCTCTTGTTGCCAATGAAACCTCCTCCATCAATTCAGGGAGGTTTTCTTGAAGGAGAATCAAAAAATTCACTGAATTGACTCTATCTGGCAGAATATATGGACCAATAAGTTGATTGTTGAGTAAACCAACCCAAACATTAATTTTGAACTGGTGTTGAAAGCTATTTGGTCTCATAGTATGTGGGTTCTCATGTGCCCAGACGTGCGTGTTATGGATATTGAAGATGCCTGACCTTGTAAAGGTGGCCTCATCCGTCCACAAGATTGCTTTTTGGAAATCTCGATCATTCCTAACTGAATTGAGATACCATTGGTAAAACTCAATCCGCCGACCTAGATCTCCATCTAAAAGTTCTTGAACTCCTGTCACGTGATACGCACGTCTTCCGCCAGCCTTAAGAGTTCTCCGTATTGTTTCTCGTGGAATCTGCAATACATTGGATGACCGCCGCAAGCTAGTCTCAGGATTTGCTTCGAAATGCTGGATTACGTCGTCAATCCTCTCAACATTATGAAATTCCTCTTGATCTCTTAGGATCCTAAAAGATCCTCTCTCTCTCTTAGATCAGTGTGTACTCTAGAGAAAACTCTCCTTTCTGGATGAATTCTTCTTGGGAAAGCAGCTGCATACAGTCTAGCAGCCTCACTCGCATTCCCTTGGGCAACAACATAATAATAATGAATATCGGCATATTTTTCATTTGAAAACATGACTCAGGAAGGAAAACACGAACACGAACAAGAACAATAATAATAACAAGAACAAGAACGACTCAAAAACTAAATTACAATATCACTACAACAGAAAGAACTCTTATTGAAATCAGCAAAACTGTAATAGCAAACAAATTGTGACAACTAACTTACTAATGTAAGTCGTTGCTATGGTGATGAAAAGATATCAGTGAAGGAGATGTATTTCTTGCCGTAAATGTACAAATTGATTGAAAAGTGAGGGACAAATCGTCAATTCTCATCTACTCTACCATATTTTTGAAGGTAATTTTATGCTCTAAAAGTTTTCCTGAGGTGTATTCCTGTAACATTTCAGTAATTAGTACGTCAACCATAAGTTTTTTTCATATCGTTGTGAAGCTTATGAAAAAGGAATTTTTCCTTTATCGGCCATGTATCAAATCCATCTCTATTGGAAAATGTTCCTCTTGGAAATTTGTCTTGGGATTTGAAAAAATCATTTCTGAATTCATTATGTCATTAAAATGTTGAATGATGAGTTTGTCTCGAATGAATTCAATATTCTTTAAGGCAATTTCATCTTCTACAAATTTCTCCTAATGTGTTTTCTTGTAACTCTTCTGGTTTGGAAGATACAGCGTGATTTAAATAATAAGTCCACGAAATAGAAAAATTAAAAAAGTTAACATCTTGGAAACCATCAACAATAGACACACCTGTATTAACAATTTTTGTTCCTTTTGGCCAGAGGAATCAGCTGTTTTCGTTTTGGCCATCGAGTTTGTCACCCTGCATATATATATATATATATATATATATATATATATATATATATATATATATATATATATATATATATAACTTTGTGGTTGCGCATATTCCACCGAGCTGTATTTGCTCCTTCGCCGTAGGCTTATTATTTAACGTTTTCACATTTACCAATTATTTTGATATAAATAATTAATAATGGTTCATATTTAATGAGGACGTCAAGTACATACGCTGTTGAAACATATACATTTTGTAAAAACTTACATCATAACTCTATTTTCCTATGCAAACTTAACTGTTTGTATTCTGATTGTGAAAGCTTTCATTTTCATAATGCACAAAATATGCTTAAATCATAACAAAATGTTTAGTTTTGTAGTTTAAAGCCATTAATTTTGTTTAAAGTTTATAAACCGTCAACAACCAGCAAATAAATGTTTTAATGAATTCATTCAATACAGTATTATCAAGATTTCCATTCAAATGATTTCCGGTAAAAATGTTGTTTATTTAACATTTATAAAAAATGTTTACCGTTTAAATTAATGTAAAAGTAGGTGCTGGTAAGGGAAATTAACCTTTCATTTTATGATACAATACAGAAGTTGAAACTTGAGAAATTTTATTTTTTTGCGTGCCAAAAAATGTATCGCTACTGGCCCGCATCCTTTCATTCAGCTGTGCCTAATCCGGTGCACCCTTATGTAAATATATACTGCTATAATTGGAACAATAAATTAAAATATAGTGAGCTGTTTTGCTCAACCTAAGATGGAAAATATAATAAGGAGATAAAACAAAATAGGTTATATGTAAGAAATGAGGGTTATATTTTATTATATCTTTTATAAGGTATAATTATTCGATATTAAAAAAAATGATTTTGCAAATAGTATAAAGGTTAAACGTGGAGCATTTGTGAACCAACGAATCCGAAATAACTAAAGTGTTTTTCGAAATTATTGCACAAAATATTTCGTTCACCTATTTGAAAATTCTAATTTCCCAAGTATATAAAATCCTTGCTTATGACTAATTTCATGTGATTTGTATGTGATTTTAATTTTCATTTTTGAATACATGGAAAATTACAATTGGAAGTATAAAGCATTAAATGTCTAGTTATCGGAATGAGAAGAACCATATAATGTACTTATTAGTTTTTAAGTACTACCTTTTTGAAGGATAATGCGGTAAATTGGTCTCGGTAAAGAAGGCATAAAATAAGTCAGTCGAGAATAGACTTACGTTTTTTATACGGTACTTTAGATTAGATTTGTAGAACAGATTACGCTTGCTGTCAACTGAACACAAAACAACAATTAATTTTTTTAATATTACCAGGTCATTAAAGCGTTAAAGCTTTTCTTAGTTTATACTTGTTTACCCTGTTGGAGCTTTTTTTCTGAAAAATTGATTTATCTAGTTGATCTAACCTCAATCAAATTTATAATAAACGTTATATTTCGATTTGTAAAATTTACAATTTTGTTTCACTTACCAATGGCCATTTGAAATTTTGTTATATGACATATTTTTTTAAGTAGATCAATGTCATTTTACTAATAAAAACATTTTTAGAAATGTTTATTTTTATTTATTCATTTTTAAATTTATCGGTATATTTATACTACAAACATTGTGTGTGAAGGTTTACGTATGTGTACGTAAAAGTGTATCCGGAAATTGAGTACACTTTATAAATGCTAGTGAAGTGCTTAATTAAAAACTGTAAAATTGAAAACATCGAATATATCAACTTATTAGTATGCTCGGTAGATATTTATAATATATCTTATTAAGGTTACACTAATTAAATAGTGGCCGGTTGGGCACTGTCGTTGTTGCTAGGGTACCAAAAAACTACCATAACCGGTTAAGAGATCAATTCTCGACTATACTGTCGAGCTCAACGGTGACTTATTTATTCTTTAATTCATAATTCCGTCGTTCTGGTATAGGAGTCATTTGAAAAATTTTACCTTCAACTTATAATTGCCTAAAGGTATTTCATCACTTGCAGAACGTACTGAAAAATTATTAGTCAAAGCCTTATGTTTTCGCTGTTTAAAGGTGTGCAGGTAAAGATCGTGAATTTACAATGCGCGTAGCTGTAATTAAATAAATCATGACCCAAAGTAAACAATTCGGTGTTCTAGAGCGTAACAAATAGTTTTCCTATGTGGGGAACACCCAGAGGTGAGAATTATATTTTAAATGAGGTGGAATTTGGGCCTCATACATCAGAAAGACTTGTCAGAACATAAAGCAGTGTTTAGATCTGTACAAAAAGGCTAGTTTGCCAGCAGCTGTTTTAGTAGTTGACAAAAGATGGTCAACCCATGACAGATTTAAAGATACAGCCATTTCTAACAGTCATAGAGTCTGATAACTTAAGATCTGCGATTCATAATTTCTTCAGGATACGGTCGACCCTTGTTGGCGAACACCAGACAATACCGAGTTTTGTTACCTTCCCATTCAGAGATGCGTTGGCTTTCTATGTTAATTGGCCATTTCAGCTCTAATATATTAATTTGAGATAAATGGTGGATTAGGATCATGAGTAGACCTAGTTGAGCCACAATGAAGAGTGCTGTCGTGTGCAAACTAATGGATCGGGTTAGTTATTAAATAATAGTAAAAGAAGTTTAGGAGCTGATCACCCGTTAAACAACTCTGCTTAAAACCATCTTTGTGGTCACTAAAGAACGTTAGTCTTAAGAAAAGAAAATAGATGCTGATTGATGGCTTTTTCCACGACTAAATGAAAGTGATAGCGATTGGCCGGTCGTTACAGAGACCGGTCTTGTCGCTTTTTGGGCATATTTTGAAAATTTACTTCCATGATGAAGGAAATTCCTGAGAATACATAGAGCTGAAATAGAGTTTAGATGGGATTGGTACTTGTTCGGGGGGAGATTTTTTTATGACAACTGCTAGGAACCGCCTGGTCCAGTCGCCTACTGATGACCAATGTTAGAAGTACTATCGAAAATGAATTGGTTTTATAGTGTATGGACCAGAATTGACTAATCGCAACATTTTTTCAGTAAGATATTGAAGGAATTTAACCTTTTTGGTGTTTAAAATCTACCCACGTTCTATAGCTATCTTTGTTATTATAAGAGATATACAGTCGGTTAAATTAGCAAAGTTGGGCAGAATTACATGATGATTCAAATACCGATAAGAAAATTCAACATTGTTGCCAACTTTCTAAGATATCAGAAAAAATAACTAAAAATCATATATATCTTTTTTAATATTCAAAATACGAAAAAGTTATAAGAGACACTTTTGATGGCTATTTTTACGCAAAATGGGAAAATGGGAATAAAAAATTTTTGTAGTAATTATTTTTCGAGCTACAACCCAAACATACATTTTTTTAAATGGCAACTATAGGTGGCTATGGACTCATTCGATGGCTTATTTTTTTCTGGTTTCAAAAATGTTCAGCTTTGTACGTTTAATATTATTAGTTAACTCACAATTTTCAAAACAAAAGGTAATTATAATATTTATTAAACAAATTAAAGTGTGCCGTGGACATTTAAATAACAAAATAAGCTCATATTCTACTACTAAATTTGTGGAAACAACGTACTACATTATCAAAATAAAAATAAATTTAACTTACAACGAAAAGTAACAGCAAAAAATATAAACAGATAACACAATCATAGAAAATGCCCTCCATTATTTTAAACACACATTTGTCATCGTTTCAAAATTTCGTTTTGAACTTTTAATAAACTTTGGGTTCTAATTTGTTGTATAGCAACACGAATTTTATTTTTTAAAGATTACCAGGTCGTCAAAATTTCTTCAAATTCGTTTCGTAAGAAAGTTAGATATGTTTCGAATTCAAATTGTATTCATAAAAAAGGCCAAGTTTTGGTACCAATAATACCTCACCAAACGTTTACTGAAAAAGCATATTGATCTCTCCTCTCAACAGTAATATGAGGATTTTCTTGGGACCATTGGATATGATTTTTTCTATTGTTTGTAAATTTTGCTTCATCGGCAAAAACAATGGTTTTCGAGAATTGATTGTTTGCTCGACTTTCATTAATCAACCATGTAGCAAAACATAATCTTTTCTGATAATCTTCAACATACAATGTATTTCCTATATGAAAATGATATGGCTTAAAATTATGTTGTTTTAAAATAACGTGGGCTTCATTTTTGGAAATGTTGCACTCGTTCACAATTTCACGAAGAGATGTAGTAGGTTCAAAATTCGACGTAAGCTAAAACACCTTCGTCTGTTTCTGTGTTGACGTTAATTTTAAAATTTTGAGGTTTAGTAAAAGCCCCATATTTTTTTAAATTCGATTGGAGTTTGGCAAATAATCTCACATCGGATTGTCTTGTTTCCAAGTTTGAAGATGTTATTCCGAAGCAGCATTAGCATCTCTGTTAGACACGTAATTGAAAAAAGGCATCATATCTTTCTTCAAAAGAATAAGCCATTAATAAATTAATAAGTACGAATTACAACTGGTTACAACAAATAATTCAATATCTACGCACGCACAACACCACACACAAACGTCACGCACTTCACACGCCCACACGCACCCATGAACGCACACACCCACGCGCACACACGCACGCACGCACGCAACTGACATTTTTATGTAGTGATTCAAGTAGGCGTATCTCAGTTACTTTTAAAGATAAAAAATAATATTTGGTATAGAATTTATTCATACATGAGCTTACTTTAATCTATTGTCAAAATTGGATTTCAATATACACGGTGATCACAAAAATTAATTCAATAACATAAATTTGAAAATGCTATATCTTCATTTTTTTAAATGGCACACCCTGTATTTTTTTAATGCCTTGTCTTCGTCAAATTAATAGGCTTTCAATTCTGTTAAATATGTTCTATACCTATCTCTAATAGTTTTGGAGATATTTAAGTTTGTTCAATTTTTTTCGTTGATAACACTGAAGAAGAGTAACATTAGTCGGTCAAAGCAAGCTATGAATACATAAGAAACTAAAAAATATATTAACTGAAATACAAACACTTAAAATTAGAATAAATGTTCAATGTGACCACCATTTTGTTGCTGGCAAACATGAAGTCTTTGAATAAACGACAAATTTACTTTTCGTAACGTGGAAACATTTATATTTTGAATGACGTCTCTAATTCTTGCCTTCATATCATCTACAGTCGTTGGAGGAGTTTGATAGACTTTTTCTTTAATCCAACCTCAAAGAAAAAAGTCCAGCTTTGTCAAGTCAGGCGATCTTGCAGGCCAGGAGATAGGCCCTCCTCTTCCAATCCATTTGTTTTGAAACTTGATATTTAAATAATTTTATACAGTCCCTTGAGCATAGAAGGATGGTTTCAGTTCTTTCGTTGTATTATCGTTATTACAACGGCTATTGTGCTGCTGAATTATATTCTTTGATATCATCTCGAGCTATCTTTGCGAGAAACACTCGGTTCGCTCATTCACATCATCAGTATGCAGTACAAATCTTCACTTGTCGTATCAAACGGGCGCAATCCTCATTTTTTACACGGCTTCTAAACTCTGGAATGATCTCCTAGTTCCTGTTCTCTCACTTATGATATGAGAAAATTTAAGGTATCTGTTCATAGGCATCTATTGGCAATTCATTATCCTCTATCCATCCTCTAAGTGTTCCTGAGTGGTTTAGCACGATAGGCCTAATTTAGCCTGTTCAGCTCCACAATCATAAAAAAAAAATAATTCTAACGTTTCTGCCAAAATGCGAGAAGCGCAATCTAATTGCAGCCGCATTTCTAAGGGTTTGTAAACGTAAATCTTCAATAAAAGTTTCAAATTCGTTCAAGAAGTTTAAAATGAATCTCCATTGACCGTGTTTTCAAAAATATGGTCCTATAATTCTTTCAATAATTCCAAACATTATGTGACCAGCGGTGTTGATGATCAACAGGAATTATAAATCTGGGATTCTCAGTATCGTAATAATGGAAATTATGTCTATTAACGTATCCATTTTTGTGGAAAGTAGCTTCATCAGTAATAAGATCGTGCTAAAATAGTTGGTTTTCTAAATTTTATTTATGGCCCAATTGCAAATTTAATCTATTAACGAAGTCATCCTCGTCTAATTTTGTCAAGTTGGACATGGTATGGATGATATTTATATTTTTTATAATTCTATTAACTGATGTTTTTGAACTCCAACTTCTAATTCCAGTTGTCGGCAAGAAACGTGAGGATTTTCACTCACGGATTGAAGAACTAAATGTTCATTACCTTTGTTCTTTCTCGTTCTCAATTGTCTTCGTAATGAAGACTGCCTGTTGCTCGAAACGCTTTCAATCTTGCAGATGCTGAAACTTGCGGTGTCGTGCATTTGGAAATTTTGTTAAAATTCGATGAGGTAAAGACAATGCTTATCGCTTTCACCAAGGACGTAAATCATATTAACAAGTTGTTCTTTCGAAAAGTCATTTTGTAATTTAGGAAGTTAGTATACAATACTACACATATATTAGCTCTGTTTGACAAGTTTGATTTCTTCATTTGTTTTCGTTCATCTTTTGTTTTACGCTCTTTTGATTAAATTGTTTAATTTTACGATGAATGGTTTAAAACATCTCAAATATCTCTTAAAATGGTGGTTTCATACAATATTTTTATAATTACAATTTATCTAATTTATGTATTTCAGTTAATATTTTTAGTTTCTTATGTATCCACAGCTTGCTTTGACCGACTAATGTTACTCTTCATCAGTATTATCAACGAAAAAATTGAACAAACTTAAATATCACCGAAACTATTAGAGATAGGTATAGAACATATTTAATAGAAATGAAAGCCCATTAATAGACGAAGAAGGCATTAAAAAATATAGGGTGTGCCATTTAAAAATGAAGATATAGCATTTTCAAATTTATCTTATTGAATTAATTTTGTGATCACTCTGTATATTGAAATCCAATTTTGACAATAGATTAAAGTAAGCTCATGTATGAATAAATTATACCAAAGATTATTTTTTATCTTTAAAATAACTGAGATGCGCCTACTTGAATTACTACATAAAATGTCAGTTTTAGTTAACTTTGCAAATATCTCAAAACTGTAAGATTTAGCTTAAGTAATTCTTATAAAAAGATGTAAAATTATAAGGAGAATCGAAAATAAAATAATATATAGGGTGTCCTATTTAAAAATGAAAAGTTCTATATTGTACCGCTTTTATATTACACCCTGTAGAAACCAAACTATTTTTAGATTATGCAGCTTATAAAATAGACAACTTTCGTATTTAAACTTATCTTCTAAGTTTAATGGCTAAGGAGCTATCGACCGAATACGCACTATTTGAACATCCTGTATATATATATATATATATATATATATATATATATATAACAAAGTCAAAATCGCCACTTATAACTCAAGAACGGCTGGACCAATTTTCATGATTTTTGGTTTGTTGGATTTATCTCAGCCCGGAATAGCAGAATAACTAAAAAAGAATTAAGAAAAAAAATTAAAGATTAAAGAAATGCGCATGAATAATTTGTTATTGTTATCTATAGATATAAAACAAAGTATAAATGTATTTATTTCAAATGCAGAGAGAACATGGAGAATTGTGTATATTTGAAAAGCTCTTAGTTTTATATAAATGACGTACTTGACTCTATGGTATACGAAAAATATAAATAAAACAACTGCGTAGTTGAAGGGGGTGAAAAGTAAGGTTAACTTTCGTTGTACGGGTTTTGTCATAATTTTGACGAAATAATGTTTACACTGTTCCATTTTGGTTGAAATTGTAGTGTATCTCGTTTGCGGCAAAGATAGAAAGATGCGGTTTTCCGACCCTGTTCTACTTTTTCGTGAAACGAAAGATGCATTGTAATTTATCGAATTGGTGAAAAGTGGGTTTTATACAGAATTTTTCGTATAATTTAGTGGCGTGCATAGTTTTCCCCACAAAAAGTCAGTTTCTTCGCATAAACCAAAGTTTTATTTTTTTTTAATGGAACACCCTGTATATTTTTTCATTACACAATAGAGCTTACTCTCAGCTTTCAAAAAATATATTGTGTGGCACTTTTTTTATTATTAACCTCAAAAATGAATGTTACGTTAATTTAACGTTTTGATAATATAGTTGGCCATGAATAAACAAGGTTAGGAAGTATGATGCAAAAACACAAAATTAAAACTAAACATAATACCTACAACTTTACAAGCTTAATATAAATTACTAAAAGAATTGTTCAAACTAATGAGATATATAAACATCCTAACTTCAACAAGCAAGAAGAAGATATCCATTTAAATAGGTTTTGGGATCTCATAATTAGAAAAATAGGTACAATGATACATCTTAATTTTAATTTTAGTCTTTAGTAAGCCCTTGAAGTAAATGTTTTAGCAATTATATGTTAAATTACCACAACAGGTTATTTATTGTCCGATTTTAATCATTCAAAAAGTTTCTTAATTAACTCTGCTTTAATTTCAATAAATATCAACTTTTTATTTTTAAATAGCTACCTATCATTTTTTAATTTTTTTCTGATAGAGAATTTTTTTCTGAATTCAGCAATTTATTAAGTAGGTAGATATAATTTGTTATACTAATATTTAAATGACATTTAACAAAATAATTATTTACAAAAAACTAATCTTTTGTTAGATTTGACTAGATCTTTAATTCATATGTCAAGTTTCGATTCGTGGATGAATTTATCAGTTTGAAATTAATGTTTTTCACTCCTATCACAGTTTTATATTTTGTTAAATTTGCTCTTTGATTATGGTATTTTTCACTGTTAGCCTTTGATCAACCCAGTGGTTCGGAGGCATATTTCCGGTTCCACCTAACAGACATTATCAAAATAATCCGGGAAAAAGAATTAAACCAGAGGTTAATAAAGTTAATATATGAGATCAATAGCTACTATAAAACGAGCATAAAAGTAATACATTAAGTAACGGAAGAAATACAAGTACTCAAAGGCATAAGGCAAGGCGACTCACTAAGCCTGTTTATATTCAATATGGACATGGATAAAATAGTTGAAAATCTTCCCAAAAGAGCAAGATACAAAATGGCAAATACTTACTTTAATTTTGGCTGACGATGCTGTACTTATCGCTGATTCAGAAGACAACCTACAGAGGCAACCAGAAGATGGCAGAATAAGTAAACGATTTCAAATACTTGGGAGCTGAGAGAACGAGTTCTGAAAATCTAAAAATGAAGTTAGTCCAAGATGAAAGTGTGTGGAGAAACAAATACTTCAACATAGACAGTAAAATAAGAAAATATAAGGCTGCGATTCAATTCATAACATATGCAGCCGAAACAAGGCCAGACACTTCCAAGACACAACAAATGATGAGAACGGTTGAAATGAAAATAATAAGAAGCATCAACGGAAAAACTTTTGCAGTGACGACAACGTCCTTTACTACTACATACCGGCTAGTGGCCGTAATTGTCATATCTAATGTCTTGAACAGGTATTGGAATAACAGCTTTCCTCTTGAAAGGTACAATGTCCGCAGAAGTCTACCTCTTTTACTATTATTTTGGCCTATGAGAGCCTCTACTACGTGGCTGCGGAATATTTTTAAGCCAGGTTTGTGTTTTCCGGTTTCTCTCCGATACACCAGCTAAGCATTTACCACGGAAATGTGTACTATATAAGCAAATATTCGAAGATACCATCTTCTAGATTTGAGTGGTACCCTATAAAGCTCTATTAGCATACCTGCTAATAGAGCCCATGTGTTTGTTGTAATACTGACAATTCTGGGACAATTTACGTCTAATTTTCTTTTTCCAGCTGAGTAACCACCTTATTGTCTGCCTATTTTACAGCCATTAACGCATTGGCTTTGTCATAGTAAAAGTCATAACTTCCTTTGTCTTGTTTTAACAAATCTTTATCATTTTTAAGGGGACAATCTTTAAGTCTATTTTTCCGCACAGTACCGAGTAAATCGATGCTCATGTTTTCTTTCAAAAATGCGAAAAGTTCAAACGTTGGGAAAACATTGTCGAAAAATACTTTCGAATTGGAATTGGGCGGTATAGTTTTACACAGCAGGATTACTACTTGCCCTCCTATGCCAAACTTTTGTTCGTCATTGTTCAATTCTTTGTCTGTTATTCCTTTACCGGTGTAAGGTACAAAATCATTTATTATTCCCGATACTCCACACTGTACAAATATTTTATATCTCCAGGTTTGTTTTGAATATATTGTCTTAGATTTCCTGCTCTTGTTCCTTTATAGGTTACCATCATTTCGTCAATAAAATGATGGGATTTCTGGTCTACACATGTACATTGGTCACGCAATCCATTGATTATAAAACGCACTTTCCAGAGTCTATCGGAAGTGTATAAAGCGGCAAAGTTTTTAAAACCGTTTCAAACTCATAATAGAGGAAATCTTATCATCCAGTAATCAGTGTACGATGGAAATTCTATAACACCTATAAAAATTAACATTTCTACAAACTACTCTACTTCCTTATCATTTGTGTTTATAGATGTGCCAGTACATTGCACTGAATAAAGGTTGGTGTGTTCTGCAATCAACGAAAGTTTTAAAATACGTAAATGGAGTAACTTCATTTACACCATATTCATAATTTTCTTCATCTTCGTCACCTAGTAAGATAGGAATGTCTTTTTCCATTCAGATTGTTTCATTTGAAAACCTGTAGCTTGATCTGCTGCTGTCAAATTTTGTACGGAAAATTGCGAAAGAGGCAAATCGTCTTCAGAATCCCAGTCTCCACCAGAATTATCAGGGTCTAAATCAAAAGGAATTACAGGAATATAATTATCCCTTCTCAACAACTTCTGTTTCCGGATCCAGCATTGTCATAATCATTACAAAATCTTCTTCGTTAACTGATACATCGGATATGTCAGCGTCTGATAAATTACCATCATGCGTAGCAGTACTAATTGAATCATGAATCAAAAACCAGATAAGTCATATAATATAGATTTTTGAGAAATTAGAATAAACTTTCTAAAAGCTTATGGAGAGTCATAACAAATTGGATTTTACACTATAGTAACAAATATATCGTCTAGCATTGTCAGATTTGCCCTTTTTCATATTGTCAAAAAAAAAGTTGCATGTTTGATTTCCATAAGGAAGGATTTGAAAAATAAATGCAAAATTGAGTAATATCTTAAATTTATTGAAAAAACACATTTATAAAAAAATGGTAAACAAAACTAAAAACTATAAACTTTAATCGATCAGTTCCGTATCTGATTCGCTTTCTTCGCCCTCTACGGAGTTGTTTGCCTCAGTAGCATGGTAAAACGTCTGTGATTACTAAACTTAGTAAGCCCTTAGGATTTTGAGCTTTTCATTTATAGGAATAACAGAGTCTACATGTTCTGTTGGTAAGTGGGTTGCAATTTGCTTTAACAGTAATTTTACCACATCACCTTTCATAATAGTACTCACAGAAATTTCGTTTTTATGGGATACAGCGTAGTGTATAACCTTTAATTCAAATTAAGAATTTTCAAGAGGTCGTTGTTTTGAACCTTTATTAGATATGTTCTTTATAAAATTTTGCAAAATGCTCTTTGAGTTGTAAATCATAGACTGTTAATTTTACGACTTCAAATTTGTCAGTTTCTACAATATCATACCACTTCGAAGTTTCTCTATCTTCTTATTTTCTTTTTGTACCTCAATTTTAGAAAATTTCGGTCATTGCGGAGGTAACTGTCCCTTATCGAATATCTCTGCTCAATGTATCAAATCTTCCACTTCTTACTAATGTGAAAAAAGTCAACCAACATATGGTTACGGTTTTATCTCATCCATCCGAAAACATAACAACTTTTTCTAGTTTTCGGAATAAAATTATATAAATGCATTAATAGACTAACGCCTTCAGAACAACCTTCTTTTGCTACAGTTTCATCATACATGTACAGGTTTTACAGGGTATCTCGCTTATTTTTAGGTTAGAACCTTGCGGTTTTCGCGACACCGTGCTACTGTTTAATGAAACCAAGGATGCAATAATCAAATTTGCCATAGCCATCTTAGTTTTTGTGCTACAGGGTGATTTTGGAAAATTGCATTTTCAGTCATCCCCTGTAACTCTGTTATTGTCAGACATATTAAAAGTAAAACTGATATTTATAGATTTTTTACGTAGAATCCAGTGCGATACTCAGATTTTCTTTAGAGGTATATATTTATAAAACATTTTCCCCTTGCCAAGAGCTTTTAAAAATATAGCATAGTCTATATTTATTTTTATAAATAACGTGACAAAATGATTTTTTCTATAATTGATAAAAACAGAATAATTAATTAATCACAAATATTGTTCAAATTCAACAGACCATTATGTCTTCTACAAGTTTCACAAAGTTTATAAATTCTTTTAATAGCATTTTCCAAAGTAAATGATTGTCTTCGTAATTCTGCAAAAGCATTTTCCGTTGCAATTTTTAATTGTTGCATGTTGGTATATTGCCTTGAATAAATTTTATTCTTTAAATGGCCCCACAAAAAATCCAAAACCGAGAGATCCGGTGATCGTGGTGGCCATCGAACAGGTCCATTTGTTCCAATCCATCTCCTGGGAAACGTTAATTTAGCCAGTTTTGTATTATTCTAGTATTGTGGGCTGGAGCCCATCCTGCTGGAAGAATATATCGTGCAGTTGAGCCAGTGGAATATCTTCTAAAATGTTCATAGTTTTTCTTGTAGAATTTGTAAGTACCCATTAGAGTTTAGGTTTTCTTCATAAATCTTGTAAACTATTTTTCGGTTAAAAATAAAGCAGGAGACATTAAATCCGAACCTGCCTTGACGCTCTCTAGGAAAAATCACGTGGGTGTTTTCTTGACTCCAAAACCGCGAGTTGTGTCTATTAAGAATTTCCGAACTTGTGAAACGTGCCTCGTCTGACCAAATTATTTTTTTCAAAATTATTGTCCTGAGTTTTCATATTTATAAACCAATTGCAGAACTCCAATCTTCGTTCAGCATCACCAGGGTGCAGATGATGAACAATTTTATACTTGTAGGGTTTGAATTTGTGTTTTTAAATCCTTTGCACTGTTGTTTTAGACACACCGGTCTCTTCATCTACTTTCCTGCACGAGGTTTTAGGAGTGGCTTGAACAACTGCTAAAACTTTGATTTCTGATTCCTCGTTCTCTTTGTTGTAAACTCGGGGTCGAGGTTTGTCAAAACATCCATGTTGGCAAAGATTTAATTTTTGAAATATTCTTCTGTCGGGTTGTCTTCTTTCGGGATATCTATATGACAAAATAGGTATATAAAATAAATACAAATTCTAAGGTAAAGATTAACTGACCTGTTCAGATAGAGTTCTAAAGCCTGGTCTGCGTTTTCATTAGATAATATGAAGCAAGTATTCATATCATATTTCTAGTTTTCAAATTTTTGGTTTCGAGCCATATTAAAAATAATTAAACAACAACAACAACAAGAACAATAACGATAACAATAAACAAAAACAACGAATAACAATAAATATCAGCACTAAATTTGGGAAAATGTGACCAGGAATAATTTGAGAGAAGCAGAAACTTCAAAAATCAAATACCTAAGTAATGGCGTTAATTATTTTGTTGTTTGCGTTACTATGGTTACCACGGCTATCCACTATTATCAATGTAAATTATAGAAAAAATCATTTTGTCACGTTATTTATAAAAATAAATATAGACTATGCTATATTTTGAAAAGCTCTTGGCAAGGGAAAAGATTTAAAAATATATAGGTTATGTCAATATCTCAAAACTGTGACCTCTAAAGAAAATCTGAGTACGCCACTGGATTCTACGTAAAAAATCTACAAATATCAGTTTTACTTTTTAATATGTCTGACTATAACAGAGTTACAGGGGATGACTGAAAATGCAATTTTTCCAAAATCACCCTGTAGCACACAAACTAAGATGACTATGGCAAATTTGATTAGTGCACCTTTGGTTTCATTAAAAAATAGCACGGTGTCGCGAAAACCGCAAGGTTCTAACCTAAAAAATAAGCAAGATACCCCGTAAAACATACGAAAATGGGACAACCTGTACATGATCTGTTTAGTGTAGGACATTTTATGTACGACGAAATTATAAACCCACAGCTGTCTTAAATAGAATTCATCCGTAATATTGGTTACAGGCACAGGAAGATTTTGCTGATAATCAAATGTTATTATTTCCACGTCATCGTTTTCTTCTGCGAGTTGCTTGCACCTGTTGATTTCGTGATAAAACGTTTTTGCCTTCAATTTATGTAACTTTAAGTCTGTAATGAGTTTACTTCGTATGGTTGCATTTTTTTCATTTGGATTTGTACGTTGAGTTCCTCACATTTACGGCATTTGTCTACCTGCGGTCTACCAAAGCCGTAATTAAAATGATCCCGAAAGTATTTTAAATATGTCCTGTAAGTAGCAGGACCACGTACTTTACCTATCTGTACCTTTTCATTAATAAATAATTTTGCGTATGCTTGTAGATCATGTTTTTGAAGGAACAGCTCGTACATTTTTCTTATAGTGAGATTACTAGAAAGATACCTTCGTTTCTTTGTAAGTCCACTACAGTGAGACACTCTATACGAAAAACTGCGTATATGTTCATCTATCATATGAAGCACAGGTTCTGGAACAGTAGTGTTCCGATTGTTATGCTTTCCATGTTGCTCTTGTGGTGTAAATCCTTGGAATGCAACATTGCTTAATTTTTTAACACGATCTGATTTTAACCCATGAAGACTACAAAAAGCCTTAAAACAAACACTGTATTCTTCAGTGCCTGTGAAAACAGATTTATTCTTATTCACCTAATCAATGCTCAAATGTTATTCTTAACTTACCAATCTTTATTTTATACGTAAATGAAGCGCGGCGAACTGTGCGAGGACTTTCTTTTCTAGGCCTACGTTTTTTAACGGGCTTAGAAGTGAAGAGACCTTGTAAATAAACATCTTGAGCTACTTTATTTCCTCCATAACCTATCTTATTAATCTCGTGTATTATATGATTTTTTGCAGTCATGGAAAATATTGAAAAACATTTTTTTCTTGCGCCTAGAATTTAAAACGGTCATTCCTCATGAATACCACATCAAAGTAAGGTTATGTGTACCTGCATGGTTCTCCCGTTGAACTAGTCGGAATCACGTTGCCTCTCCAATTTGTATGCGGTTGTCTTTCTGCTTTGAGCCTTTTAAATTTATTTCTACGCCACTCCTTTTCATTTCGACGTCTTTTCACACTTATTTCTTCGTTATAACTGTCGTTACTGGACGACATTATACAAACACACCCAGCCACAAAACGCTAATAAATACGCCCACCTGTTTATAAAACTAACAACAGAATCGGTACGTGCAGCCTGCTGTTTACGCACCTATCTGCGCATGGAATACAAAAACAAGCTAAGTCAACTGACTTAGTGTATTCTTTCTTTCCATGCAAACTTTAAAGTGCTGTAGCTTCACGTATAGAACGTATTTAGCATCTTTTTGCGTTCCATAGGTAGGAATGTTGTTTTTGATCACTATAGAATCGAAAGCTCAACTTTGACAAAATGGTGACTTAGAGGGTTTTTGATCTCCGTTATTCAATTGTGTCTGAGTCTGTTGTTTATTAGATTTTCCATAAAATTTTTTAACATCCATCAGCAACAACGGCACATTTGCTTGCAAGCAACGCTAAGAAAATAATACAAATACATTTTATTACTTACATTCAGCATTATACGAGCCCTAACAACTATATATTGAGACGCTACAATTTTCATATTTATGAAAGATATTAACTGAAAAATTCTAAATACATTCAAACCACATATATTTTTCAAAAAGCTATTTAATACACAAGTAAACACTGATAACTAATTCTTTGAATGTGTTGTTAAACATAAAAAATAATTTAAACAAAGATATATTGCGAATTGCGAATTATGCTTGGCTTGGGACCGCTAAATAAAAATACTTAGTAGGCGTAAAAAACAAAGATTAAATTGACATTTCTCGGTCTGTACAAGTCTAGTACTTAGTATTAAAAGCTTAGTTCGACAGTGAATGTCAAAATATGATCAAATGTGTTCCTATTCCACAGAAATTACGGGAAATCATAATTTCCCGTCATAGTCAGGGCAAATCTTTAAAAAAAATTGCGGGTGAATTGAATTTATCGAAATCGTCGGTCGGTAATATTGTAAAATATTATAAAGATAGAGGTACATTGAAAATAAAGGGAAAAAGCACCGGTCGTCCTCATTTAGTTAGAGAAAGGGATCGACGTGCATTAGTGAAAATATGCAAAAAAGGGAGGCGCAGCACTTTGCGGGAAATCACTGCTTGTTGGAACAATGAAAATAACCTATCCCTTTCGAGAGAATGCTGCAGAAACTGGATTCATAAATCAGGTCTTGGTTTTTACAAGGTATGTTACACAAAATACATTCTGATTGTCCTCTTAAAATTAATAAACTCTGTCTTAGGCGAAAGAAAAGCCACTTTTAACTGCTAAACAAAAGAAAAATCGCTTAACTTGGGCAAAATCAAAAATTTCGTGGACTTTTGAAGATTGGAAAAAAGTAGTTTTCAGCGATGAGTCAAAATTCGATGTGTGTGTTGGATATATGCGTAAAAGAATAATCCGTTCAAAGCAAGAGGCGTTTCATAAAGATTATTTGAAACGGACTGTCAAATTTCCTAAAGGTCAAATGATTTGAGGGTGTATGTCTGCTAACGGATTCGGTCAGATGCACTTTATAGAGGGTACAGTGAACGCTGAAAAGTACAAACAAATTTTAGAAAACATTAATTCAGAGTATTCGGCAACTTTATCCTACGGGAAACTTTATTTTCCAACAAGACGGCGCCTCATGCCACACGGCTCGATCAACTAAGCCGTGGTTTGCCGAAAATAATATAAATGTTATTTCTTGGCCATCTAGCAGTCCGGATCTGAATGTAATTGAATGTGTTTGACATGAAATCAGGGGCGCGCCGTCCACGTGTCGAATGTGTCAGCGAACACAGGCGCCAGGAGGCCATAAAATGTATATAAATTCAAAATTCGTTATAGGTTGCGATTAAAATAATTCAATATCGCCTTATTTTATTATAACTTATTTATGATCTCAGTAATTGTTCTTGTTCTAACATTAATAGTTCGTATAGTCGTGTTAATATCATGTATACAGTGGACTCTTCATATTAAATCGCCGATGGATATATAGCCGCGGGGGCGGGAGCGCGCGGGCGACGCGGCGGCGGAAATTTGTCCACGCACGAATTTACAAAATGAAGCGCAAGCGTTCTAACTCGTTTAGTCTTGTTAAAACATGCATTACTTGAAATCGTCTATGATTTGCTTCATTCTCCTTCAGCAAGCAGTACTGCACTAGTGTAGAATTTATGTACCTTGCATTTTTAAAATATTTGTGAGTGAATGTGAATTTAAGAATATCAAGAACATTAAAGATTAAAGGTAAGCTATTTTGCATTTAAAATAAACATACATACATAACAATACGCATTTCCCAATAGGGGTAGCGATCATGTTTGCAAAATCTAGAAAAAAAGGTAATAAAAGCGAAATTATTCGAAAATGTTACTTCATACTTTCCTATAATTAAAGCAAAACTAAAGCAAATAACGCAAACAAGACTTTTGGTAATAGAATAATTACATTTATAATTTATTGAATATTTTTATTTAGATGTCTCAAGAAAGAAAGAAAAAGAAACTTTCTGGGCATCAAAATTTAATTAATAAAAAAGACGCCAAGAAGAACAAGAGAAAATGCTTCAAGATTAATACAGTATTTTACGAAACAAACGACCAGAACTGACCAAGATTATCCGCCAGATTCAATTCAGGAATCAATACCCGGTTGCAGTGTAGATGAATTCAAAATACAAAGTCAGCCAGGACCAACTCCCAGTGAAGATAATCGAATCGTTGAAGAAATTACCCCTGTTTTTGGATCTGGGGACTATACTGAAGAGACAGGTACAGATACAATAAATAAATGTGCATTTGATGACCCAGGGATTTGGCCGGAACCAATATCTCACATATCTAGGCAAGCTATTATAAAAACGGGTCTTAAACAAATAAAAAACTTTAATTTTCCGCGCGATTTGTTGGGTCGAAAATTTTCTGAAAGTTACTATAAGAGAAACTTAAAAAATGGTGAAGAATGTAATAGAAATTGGTTGATTTACTCAATTACGAAAAATAATGTTTATTGCTTTTGCTTCTCAGCAAAATAGATTTATTCAGGGATTTAATGACTGGCATCATATAGCAATGTACCAGAACCGCCATGAAAAAACTTCCACCCACTTTACTAACTACAAAAAATGGACAGAGTTGCTTCTATCGTTCAAAAATAAAACTACTGTTGATTATTTACAGCAAACAATATTAGACATTGAAAGTAAACGATGGTATGAAGCAATAAAGCGAATAATTTATGTAATTCAATTTTTATGTAAACAAAATTTAGCACTTCGAGGCAAAAGCAATAATAATCTTTACAATCGCAACAATGGTAATTTTTTAAAATGTATTGAAATGCTAGAAAAGTTTGATCCTATTATATCGGAACACACACGACGTATAAATAGCGATTCTGAATTTCACAAAATGCCAACATATCTAGGAGACAAAATCCAAAATGAAATACTTTCCTTAATGGCTTTTAATATTAAAAATCATATTATAAATTTATGTCGACAAAATAAATATTTTTCAATAATATTAGGTTGCACTCGGATGTTTCTCATATTGAGCAAATAAGTGTAATAATTCGATTCTTTCATTTCAATTTAGCATTAGGATCGACTGAAATACATGAACATTTTTTAGCATTTCATCCAATTTTCGATGTTACAGGGGCTGGATTAACAACATTTCTTGTTGATCTATTAAAAACATTAAATTTATACATAAATAATATAAGAGGCCAAGGCTATGATAATGGCTCTAACATGCGCGGCAAAAATAGTGGCCTACAAAAAAGAATTTTAGATTTGAACCCGCGAGCTTTTTATGTTCCTTGTGCGAATCACAGCCTGAATCTAATTGTAAATGATGCCGCTAATATCAACCATGAAACAATAAATTTGTTTAATATAATACAAGAATTATACAAATTTTTCTCAGCGTCTACTAATCGATGGAATATCTTAATCAAGCACGTTACTAATTTAACTTTAAAGCCCTTATCCAAAACACGCTGGTCAAGTAGAATTGATGCCATAAAGCCTCTCTATAAATATTTACCAGAAGTTTTTGATGCATTATTTGAAATTTGCAATGACCACACAAGAGTCGACGAACAATCTAAATACCAAGCAAAATGTCTGGGAGAAAAAATTTCTACATTTACATTTATTTGCTCCGTTAAAGTGTGGTATGATATTTTAAATCAAGTAAATTTTGTGAGTAAAATGCTTCAATCTCAAATTACAAATTTGCAACTTGCTTTGGATGCATTAAACAAACTAAATACATTTTTAACTAATTATCGATCTGATGCTAGTTTTGCAGAAATTGTTGAAAGTTCCAAATTAATTGCAGAAAAGTTTGAAATAGAAACTGAATTTCGTGGTGCGAGGCCATTAAGACGACGTTAAAAATCTACTCAATTTGATTATGAACATGAAAATCAAGCTATAGTAAATCTTGAAAATTCATTCAAAGTAAATTTTTATTTCTGTATAATAGATCAAACTTTAATTTCGTTACAAGACAGATTTTCTTTATTAAAAGATCATATGGATTCATTCCAATTTTTATATTCATTAGATAATTTACAAAATAAAGAATACCTATTATCTTGCTGCAAAAAATTACAAGCGAAATTAACTCATGAAAGTGAGTCCGATATTGACGCAGATGGTTTATGTGAAGAAATTTTACAATGTCAAGTATTTATTGCGAATTCAAAAAAAGATATATCCCAAATAATTCAGTATATTTATTCAAATGATTTAGTAGCAGTTTTTCCAAATTTTACTGTAGCACTCCGTATTCTTTTATCATTACCTGTGTCAGTTGCGTCCGTGGAGCGGTCTTTTTCGAAATTAAAAATCATAAAGAGTTATTTACGCTCCACAATGGCACAAAATAGATTATCAGATCTCGCAATAATTTCAATTGAGTCTGACATACTGGATAAACTTGATATTCATGATATTATCCAAACTTTTTCTTTGCTAAAAGCTAGGAAAGTAAAATTTATTTAATGACTTATTTACATTGTTTGTATTTAATTTACCGTATAATATGTATTATGTTTATATTATAAATATTATATTTTTCATTTATTATTGTTGTTTATCTGTTTTCTTGTGTTTGTAATTTTGTATTTTAAATAAAAAAGTTTACACAGACTATTTCAATCTTTGTGTGTTTTTTATTTCAATGCGTTAAGAATATAACAAAAACAGTCATTTAAATGTCCCTAAACATAAGCCTAAAAATTATAGTATTTCAAATTAATTATTCATTATTTTTTTATTCATGTCGTATTACTTAAAAATACTACTAGAGAATTAAAAATTAAAGTGTCCGAACCTATAGTTGTTGGGGCTCTTATCACCTAGGCATGCAAAATGTTTATAATATTAGTTTTTGATACAAATGTTTTTAATTAATGGGGCGCCATCAAAAATTTTGACACAGGCGCCTCATGCTCCTGGCGCGCCCCTGCATGAAATGAAACGATATCTGAGAAATAATCCCCACAGAAATATGGAAACTTTAAGATCTAAGATTCAGGAAATTTGGAAAGGAATTCTGAATCTTGAATTCTGCGAAAAATTGGTAAGAAGCATGCCTTCAAGAATTCAAGCAGTAATAAAAGCCAAAGGCGATGTTACCAGTTATTAAAAGTCCCAACATTTAGTTGCCAAGCATAATTAGCATTATTTCTTTGTTTAAGTTATTTCTTACGTTTAACAATAAATTCACAGAATAAATTATAAGTGTTTACTTGCGTATTAAACAGCTCTTTGAAAGAATTTTTCAGTTAATATCTTTCATAAATATGAAAATTGCGAAGCGTCCCAATATATAGTTGTTAGGGCTCGTACATGTTTTACTTGTAGCACAAAAAATATCACAAATATACACTCTTTCAAAAAATAAACAATAAAGTTTGTTGCAGTGAACATAACTTACATAACCAAAGATTAACCATTCAATACAACGTGCAAGTTCACAATTATGATCGTGATCTACCGTAACTATTCGGTTGATTCTTGTTGCATGCTTCGAGCTGAGAGCATTAACGTCCGACGACCGAGTCGAAACTTATTCACAAGCTTCCATAATATTCAATAGAAAATCATGTTTTGCTTATAAGAAACTCTGCCAAATAAAAGGTTAATTATAATGTTTATATTTATTTAATTTAAAAAAAAAAACAATTATGTAACACTTCTGAGCCTGTGTTAAGATAATGCAATATCTCAAAACTTGATATTGAGAATGTGAAAAATGCTGCTTTGATCTTGATTTTTGGTATTTTAGCCTGAAGGGTATTGCAGTACCTAATACTGAATATCCTAAAATTAAATTAATTACAGTATTTCATAGTTTGCATTTCATAATTTACAATTTTCCGGTATTGTTAAAACTAATAGTGAATCACATTAAAGTTATTGTTCAGATAATATTATTTTTAATATTTGTCTAACTAAATAATTTACTCATTAGTGCCTTATTTATTTTTTATCAATTCATAACATAGCTCACTTATTTATTTTTATCATTAACATTTTCAACAGCCAACAAATAAGATTTTAATTGTTAAATAGCATTAAAGAGAAGTTAATTCTCACCCATATTACGGAAATCGATCCTGGCAGACTCAACTTTCGAAACGCTGAATGAGCAATTGAGCATTTAAAAAGAAAGAAGAGCAAAAAATATTTATGAATTTTCTGGAACTTTAGAAACTAAACGTGCAATAATAGAGTTAGTATCATGTATCATACGAGTCCAAATTTTAATTTCCAGCGACGGATCGCTTTCTTTACCTATTATGTACGTCACAAATACCATTTAATTGAAAATTGTGCAAAGGAAATTCAATTTTGAAGGTAGAAATATTTTGAATTTATTAATAATACTTTAATTACATTTAGTTCAAATTTAGGCCAGCGTTACCTGTCTTCTGCTATTATAAAGACAATCTTATTACACCCCAACGTAGAAAATAAAGTTAATCCAAATATTTCCCTTTTACAGATAAACATTTTATTGTTAGAAAAGTGAAGTAAATCAAAATTAAATAATAAAGGATTGTGTAATTGTAATAAATACATCAAATTGTAAATGAATTGATTGTATCTTGTTCAAAAGAATGGAAACTTGTTAAATTATTAGATTGCTTCAAAGTTTTTATATTGTGTATAAGAAAATCTAATTGAAATTAAGTTTCTCACAATAATTATGTTTTATTCCTTATTTCTAGAATACAAACTTCTTACTTTTGTTGGAAGTTTTATTTACTTTTTAATCACTTTTTAGGCCTAAAATATTTTCTCTGCGGTGTTAGTCTTAATGTAAATACAAATAACGCCTACAACCTCTTCGCTGCAGGACATTCACATATATAAGGTATGTGGGAAAATATATGATTAAAGCCACTCTAGGCCAAATTTCTTTGTAAAGTAACTTTATTACTCCAGAAAATACAGACAATTTATAATTTGTATGGAAATGGAAATTAGTTTTTTATTATTTGTAAGTGACCTTAACTATACAGAAGCTAATTGCTTCAGTTTTGATGATTGTGAACTTGAAATGTAAATTCTAAAATATTCAAATTTAAGTTATTAACGCGATAACAAAAACATTAAATTAGCGGAACTGGTTTAATACAAAAAAAATGAGTAAGGGCGTTTGATATTTAAATAATAATACTAAATGTAATTTTTTACTTTCTCTAAATTTTTAATTTAGTTGTTAAAGCTAATAGCTATTAATTTGTAACATCTGCTATGAATAAGTATGCGTTGGGAAAATTTTTTTTTGTATATAATATTAATGAATAACAATGACAGCTATTTCGTTAAATTATGATTTGACGTAATTATCAAAAATAGATGTATCGGTTTGTAATGTTCTTTATTTGATTTACATTTAATTAAGTTATGCCCATATAATATTAACAAATGCTTGCAGCCAACCTTATATATCTAACTTCGATATTTCTTTGTCATCCAATGATGTACAGACCAAGACAGGATTTTTCACTTTCTCTTATGTTATCTTGTCTGTTAATTGAACTGAATTTAAAATTGGTTATGGGAAATTCTCTGGGTAATCAGATGTGTCAAAAAACCAAACTTGATTATCAAAACACTTGCACGATATTATTAAGGTTATTAGAATGATGTTTGCGATTATAGGAAACATTTCGTGTCAACCGTTCAACTGAACAATCGTATTCATGGGCTACGAATTAACTATTAAAAAATAGAACTTTGTAAAAAAGAAGTTAGCTTTTTTAAACCTTTAGCAAGCGAAACACACGCTTCGGGGTCCTCACCGCTTCTTGGTTAGGATTTTCACTGCGTTACAGACAGTCAATACGCAGAAGCACAGACTGCATCCAGGAAACCAGTCAAAGAAGTAACCTAGGATAAAACAATGACAGGACCCATTTAATACCGGAGATGGAATTGTAGGATAGCGCCAGGACTTTCACAGAAAAAAGGATACACAGCAGAGGCATGAAAGCCACCATTACGGTTAAGGTATACAATAAACAGTTTTAAAAAATAAACGTATTTGTTTTATTTTACTAAAGTCTGTGAGGAAACGAAGCGAGGGAATAAATTAAAATAGTTCATTTATTTTACATATAAGCGGTACACGATATTGTATTAAGTACTTAATAGATTTCTTAAACTAGTTTTAGGATATACCGCTTCCTTACCATAGCGTTACAACGTAACTTATTTATTAATAGCTACTAATCGTTTAACAATGGGACGTGTCTATTGTTGAGTTCTAAAATAAAGATCATAGGCGTGTACATGGTTTTTGCAGACAAACAAATCACGATTGCAACGTTTTATTTTAATCTGAAAACAGAAAAATTATATTACAAATCTTAACATTAAACCAAACCTTCTAATTCTGCTCCCTACCGTGCACCCACCAGATATTGCATCCGAAATACTCCCATCCGTTACAGTACCCAGAAAACCTTCAAAATCCCTTGCCCCTTCCAACTCCTGCGGTTAAACGTCGAGCTTAACCACAAACGAACCTTGAAATCGGCGAGCCTCTGCCAATTACGATTCAGCGTATAATGCAGCATCACTTCCGTGAGCCTGCATTGGCACCGATCCAATTGTCAGGATTTCAATCTCTCTTTGAATTTGCAGTCCTTTCGATGGAGCAAGCCATAAAGACTCCACCTATTTACTCCTGATTATATAGTCCAATTTGCTCTACCTCGGCAGAGACCGCCCTTCCTAAACCCATTTATTCATAACTTCCCTCGCGTCTCTAATTCCTCTCTTTCCTGATCATAGGGCCGATATAGCGACAATATGTCTAGGGAATTTCTTATACGCTTATACAGATCAAGTTTGTTTTGTAAGGGTATCGGCGTCTCTACCCGCCACCTCCGATCCAAATCCCACTCCTTACTACAATGGATCTGATAATAGGGACAATTAATAAGTGGGCATCCGTTGGAAGCGCCCAATGATTGAAAACCTACTATCCACTAATAACATACAAGTACTAGTTATCACAGAAACCAAACTTCACGCCCGAAGTGCGCTTGAGGTTGCCACCTATAAAAGTTTCCTACAATTTAGCTCGCACACTAGTTCAAGAGGCACCGCCCTCATTAAAAATTCTTTTCCTGGCACTTCTTATCATCTTCCGCCAAACCTGCAATCGAAGTGGTATCCGCCTTTACATTAGATGTACATCGTATGTACAGAATCACTTATTCAACGTATGTCCACAGGGTCACTATCACTTTAGATCCCACAACACACATGGTGAAAGACTTTAAAACACCAAATGGAATGTATTCAGCGAGTTCATCTCCAATAACTTTCCGGCGTACGAAATCCATATTCCTCAAGATGTCGAGAGGGCAGTCACACAACTTAACTCCTGCTATTACGGATCTCCCGTAGATCTCCTCCTGCTCAGATGAAGAGGTTCCACTCTCAAGATCTAATATAATCGACTTACCCCCTTAATCCGGCGTGAAATACACAAACAACGAACACACTAAACTGAATTACAAAGATGTAGAGAAATTCTGACACGCACTTAAAGTAAAACAAAACCTGAATCTTATGCAACCACTCCTTAAGATATTCCAGTTTCTATCTACCAGGACCAGGCTAAATACTTCAGTCTCCACCTACAATCCGTCTTTACTTCCCCGAATTATTCCGCGTTCGATGACCCTTTTAAAAATCGTCTAGAGAAAACTGAGAAATTTCGAAATTCCGATTTTTCCTGATACAATCCTAAACGAAAAACACCGGTTTCACTATCCAAATGCACCTATCCAAACTATCACCTACTTCCAGAAAGGTGAAATCTTCGACCCAGATAAGACAGATTTAACGGACTGATACTGAGACATTTACGATCCTCACAGATCTGCACCCTACAGACCTTTGTCCCTCCTCAGCTGTCAAGGGAAGCTTTGAGCAAATCCTAACTCGAAGGCTGAAACACTTCCTAGAATTCAATGGCTTATTACCTGACAGCCAGTTAGGCTTTCACCAAACAGGACATGTCAATACCTAGTATTGAAACTTCTCACAGAAACATTCCAAGGATTTAACCCCCTGTATTACAACCTCACCTACTTTTTAGACGTAAGCAAGCCTTTGATAACGTTTATAAAAATAAGCTTTACCTAAGGTTCGACATTCGTAACTGACAGCTAATGGAATATACTTGACTCAGTTTGCCGATGGCACTCACTTTTGAGCAGCCAATTTGTCTTCTAAGATTGCCCCAACAAAAATTGTATAAATAGTCTCCGTAAACCGTACCAAAACACAAGCTTATTCGGACACCTGGATTTTACCCAACGTGAACTACTCACAGAAGATAACGTAGCCATTTTCTTGCATGGGAAAAATTACCACTGCGATATAACATTGCTTACTTAGGAATAACATTTACAAGGATTTTTAACTGGAACGAAACCCATCCAACCTCCCCTGCACCCTGAGTGGTCGCATAGGAGGTTGCCACTTCGAAACCTGACAATAAACGAGACCTGCATTCGCCTAATTATTGACTTCCGATCTCCATGGTACGCTACCCTTACCTCAACTCCATATCCCCATATAAATACCGAGTCCTACGGAAAATACACCGATTACATTACAGAACTCCTGCCCAAATCACAGTACGACACCCTAACATTATATGTATCACACAGCGACTAAAAAACTACAAACTCTGCCCAAACCGTAAGATATTCGGCCTAAATATCTGCCGTATTCCACACACCTGTTTTACCCACAGCTAATATCTAAAGTGCCACAGGAAAAAACTCCAACGCAAATTTAAGCATCACCCAACTATCCTTGCATAAAACCTAGAAGCGTCCCTTACGTATTCTAAAACCTCCTAGATAACGTCACTTATGTCCTAAAATAAAGCAACGATGACGACCGATAAGAAGCCAGAAAAACTCTACCGTAACAAAGACACCACCAACACGCGACACATGGGCAATTAATAGTTATTTATGTATTCATGGCATATGGAGATTATGAGAATGTTTAAATCCCGACGTAGGACATTTTTATCTCAATTAATTTTTTGATTTTGTGTGTCTACCATAATCATATACAGCAAACATATAAAGGAGGTTCTATTTCAAAAAGAGCATTTTTGCCGATATTTCATATGTTGCATGTTCAACTGTATTTTTCTGTAAACATATTGGGAATTAACCGAAAAAATGCTACTTTGTTAATTCGAATGAGTGTGAAACGTCAAAAATAAATAATGCCAACTTTATTTGAAATAGACTGTACATTCGTGTATGTACAGGGTTTTTCAGAAATGTAGAAACATTTATTTCACGAACTGTAGTATTTATTTAAGAAATATTCTATAAAGAGGTTTTGCAACGTGACAAATTTCTGATATACTCATTTAAGTTTTATTTTTTAGTGCAACACCCTGTATATATTTATTTTTGACATTTAGGTGTGTCGTTGTAAGATTGTTCAAAAAATACTAATGGTAGTAGTAGATTGACAATAATTACGTACAAATAAATTACATTATCAAATTTAAGTGCAATTGACAAGCAAATACATCGTGTAATTTCCTTTTAAAACACAGAAATTAGATAAACATGTGTCCTATTTCTTAACCAGGAATTATTTTCACGTCATATTTAATTTACTTAATTGATTTTTTTTTTATTTTAATAATATAGTAGTTACCATTGTCTGTCATGAGGTTTTTTATTGTTAGGGTAGTTTGAACTAGTTGCTTAGTTAGCATAAGTAATTGATTTGTTAAATGTTAATTGTTCATTTTTTAAATTGAAATAGTTGTGAAATTAAGTGAGAGAGAACGAATTTGGGTCTTAATAATGGTAGGTTACGTTGACATGAAAAGACCATATCAAACTAGGTAAATCTGTTTAACAATGTTCATCCAGAAAGACGGATCAGTGGAGGTACAATTACTAAAACTAGAAATATGAAGCTCATGGAACTGTTAAAAGCTTAGGATGGCGCACCGCCTCATTATGAAGCTTAAATTCGACGTTTTTTAGACAAGACATTTGAAAACCGGTTGGATTGGAAGACGAGGCCATATTGAACTCTCAGCGCGGTCTCCGGACCATGTCATGTGTACATTGACCGGTGCGAAAATGTACCGTTTCCGAGATGTAATGTGAGGGTTTGGAGCTATCAACATGCACGCCACTGATACTTCGTGCATCTTCGGAGATTTCAGCCGCTGTAACTGGCCGTTATTTTCACACCGGTTGTGCATTGATAAACCTAATAACTTACAAGACCTTAAAAATAAAAAAAAGTGCGTATATAAGAGACATTCCACCAATCCACGCTCAGTTTTATGGAGTATTTTTTATAAACACTAGTTAGTTTTTGAATAACTTTGAATCTTGTAATGATAATTTTAATCCTCATATAAATATATACAAATATACAGGGTGTTCTATTTTTTTTTAATATCGTTTATTTGCTTACTAGATTACTTACTTAATGCATAGCGCATGTTGTGTTCTTCTGCAGGCAGTTTAGAGATCTTCTCCCTCTTCAGCCTTGGGTCCTTTTGCTTTTGTGTGTTTTAGGTTTAGGAATTGCTTATGGTTTCAATTTTGGTGTATGTTTTGTGTGGTAAAAAAAAAAGAAAAAAAATTATTCATTATTTTATTATAATTAACTAGCGACGGAGCTTCGCTCCTCGCTATAGCCGTCGAAAATTTTTTTATCTGGTCTTAGATCAACGTCCACGTGACAAACTACGTGACTATACGATTCGTAATGTCCGAAATACTGCAAGAAACCTACGTCATTCGTATCGACTTTCCCACGAAGACCTTGTCAGATCTTTTTGGGGTTAGTGCCGACGGACGGAGCGTAACGAGGTTGGTAGCCTGTCGACTCCGACCGAACCTCTATCTCGTAAGCTCCCTCTCCTCACGTACACGTAACCAAATTACTCTCACACGAATGACCGCTTCACCCAACTGTCATGTGATTTCCGCCGAACTTTCGCCGTCTCCCATCGATACTCGAATTTAAATCCCGTTTTCTGGATCGACGAGAAATTTATCCTTCACAGACCTGTGAGAAAGGATCGACTTGGACATCTTGTAAATTCTTGATTAAATTTAGAGGAAGTGGTAAGCAAAGGAACATAGGAAGACACAGGAATGTGCCGCCACTACTGTAATCTAACATAGTTAGATTAGATAAACTAAACTACTGTAACCTAACAAAAGTAGGTTAGATAAACAAAACTACAGTAACAAAAAAAAAATTGCGTGGACCGGGATTCGATTTCACACCAACAGCGTGAAAGAAGACTCCTACCACTACACCACCAGCGCTCTAGCAGTTTGATATTGAAAGTGATATTAAAGCCATTAGAAAAATACCAATTTATGTAGATAAGGCATACGCAATTTGTCATCGGCAGCACAGTACTATGTCTTCCTATGTTCCTTTGTTTACCGCCTCATAAATTTAGTTTTTAAAAATACTGGTAAACAAACGTTAAACAAAAACAACATAAACCATTTTTATTACATTCTAATTGTGTTCGTAGAATAATTTTTGCTCTAATAGTAAACAAACGCTCATTTAATTCTTAAAATTCGTAACACTCGGGTTTGTGGTTTAAATAGTTAATCTAACACAATATGTAAATGTACTACTTAATATCGCAACAGGTAGTTTATTGCATTTAAACAAAGTCTTTGGTGCTATACAATGAATTGAATCATCTAGATCAAAAATGTTGCACCACAAGGCTCTGTATAGGATCCATTTTTATTTTATTCATACTATCTGACATAACTACATTGATTTATACAAACGAAAACCGTGGTAAAAGTTACTTAGTAAGGGTAAACGACGACTTTATTGAATGAATACTTTGGGCCCATTTATTTACTGCTTTATCGATAGTCCAGGTATCCAATGTTCATTGTACACGGATCTACAATTTGGATTACTTAAAAATAACATATACGTATTTATTAACATGTTCGTTAACGTGTAACTAATTTTAGTTGCTGTATTAAAATTTTAATTACTTAACGCTTCGTTAAGCTTATACTCACTTTTAAATGTAATAACCAGATTCATATTGCTTTAATGAATCAAAGATTCAACATTTAATTTCAATTGTGGAGTTACATATCTATCTTTAAAAGCGATTCGTGTTTAGATCATTTCAATATTTTTAGTTTAGATAAATTGTTAACTATTTTTGTATTCCAATTTTTTTCGGTTACGTATCAGCATCGTTTATCAAAAGATATTATTTATTTAAATTCAAACACATACAAAACCACAGTATTTGGCAATTGCAAACGTTGAAACTTTTAGCTACTTACTTTTAACGACGTACTTTTTTTCTTGGTCAGTTAATTAATTAAACCGGAATTGTTCCAGCTAAGAACGCAATTATAGAGAAAATGTTCAATTTTATAGCTTTATTATAATTAAAGATGTCCGTGAAGTTGGCATATCATTTTCCAGCAGATCAAAAAAAAATGACAGTTCTCCTCGTATGCAGTTTAGTTCTATAGTTCTTGATACTTTTTAGCAATAGTTCTGATGATTTAACCCAAAAAACAGTCGATTGAAAAAATGATCTGCTAACTTCCCATACCAGATCATTTTTCAGAAAATCACAAATAAACTAGAAATTATATTGCAAACAGTCGAGTTAGACAGTTCCTGACACTTTTTAATGATAGTTCTATTGATTTTACTACAAATAAAATTATTTCGAAGATTAAGATGCTCTGCTGGTTGATATTCGATAATTCTGCTCAGCAGAGCACATTTAACGTATAGTTTTAGACGTATATATCGCAAATTGGAATAGTTCTCATCAATAAAACAATTAGAAAAATTTTTAAATAATTATTTTGTTCGAAAAGCTTATGATTTCGAAGATTAAGGTGCTCTGCTGGTTGATATTCGATAGTTCTATTTAGCAGAGCACATTTAACGTATAGTTCTAGACGTATATATCGCAAATTTAAATAGTTCTCATCAATAAAACAATTAGAAAATTTTTTAAATAATTATTTTGCTCGAAAAACTTATATTTTCCAAGATAATGGCAATATGCTAAACAATTTTCGATAGTTCTGCTTAGTGTCACACAATTCTGGTATACTTCTAGAGGTGTACATTACTTTTTCAATTAGTTCTTCTCATTGTATCAATTAAAAACAATTTTATGCAGTTATATTGACCGAAAAACATATTTTCGAGGATTTAGTATGCTGGACGATTTTTGATAGTTCTGCTTAGCTTTACACGATTTTTGTATATTTGAAGACGTGTACATAGTTATATCAAATATTACATCATTAGAATATAACATGACATTGTGCTAAAATATATTGAAATAAAACCAATATCAACTAGCAAAGCATCTTAATCTTCGAAATCATAAGTTTTTCGAGCAAAATAATTATTTAAAAAATTTTCTAATTGTTTTATTGATGAGAACTATTTAAATTTGCGATATATACGTCTAGAACTATACGTTAAATGTGCTCTGCTAAATAGAACTATCGAATATCAACCAGCAGAGCATCTTAATCTTCGAAATAATTTTATTTGTAGTAGAATCAATAGAACTATCATTAAAAAGTGTCAGGAACTGTCTAACTCGACTGTTTGCAATAGAATTTCTAGTTTATTTGTGATTTTCTGAAAAATGATCTGCTACGGGAAGTTAGTAGATCATTTTTTCAATCGACTGTTTTTTGGGTTAAATCATCAGAACTATTGCTAAAAAGTATCAAGAACTATAGAACTAAACTGCATGCGAGGAGAAATTTTTTTTTTTTGATCTGCTGGAAAATGATATGCCACCTTCACGGACATTACTAAAAGTTGATATTTCGTTAAAAAAACTGATGAATTGTAAGTTACCTGTTATTATGTTGTTAGACAACTTGGCACAATTTTTTGGATAGACATTTGACATCTGAAGTTGTTTAAATTCAGTGTTGGCAATAATTTTCACCGAACAAAGCTTCGGTATACGAATTCGTTAAATCTGTGTGTGTGCGTGTGTAGCTTTTTTGTGTTAAGGAATATTGAAAATCTGACTTCAGGTTCTGAAAGAGGGTCAAAAAGTAATAGGGGGTACCATTTGCAAAAACGTTGTATCTCATCGGAAACATGTTCAAATCGGAGGTCAAAATATAACAAGCGGTCACCCATCCAAGTACTGACCGCGCCCAACGTTGCTTAACTTCGGTGATCAGAAAATTATTAATATAGATATGATATATAATTTTTTTAAGTTAGCATCTAGATGTCCATTAATCTCTATCTTACATTAAGTTTTAAACGTCTGTTTCACATAGATTGTTTTTTTAAGAATAAAGTTTAAAACTATTATTTTGTATTTACACTGCCATTTTGTCTAGCAATTCTAGAAGAGCGTTCTCTACTTGTTCGTATTTCCTGTTACATTTAAAGTTTTTCAAGAATCTAGAGGATACATTATTTTTTTAAGCGGTAACTGGTAATAAACAGCTTGTTCACTTTTACTCAATTTAAAATAAATCTAAACTCCCACATTCCTTTAACGTTAAGGGGGGATATCTCCTCAGAAACAAATATTTCAAGTTTTACTTTGACTGATCGTTACAACTGTAAAGGTCGCGTTATACGGAATTAACACGTATATTGGTGTAAAAGGAATATTTCATGTCTCTTTAGTACTTCACAACAATATTGAATTCAAGTAAATTTTTGTAAAAAGTAGATATGTAAATAGAGAAGGCGGTCCAAAGTGATTTTACACTTTTTTTGGAAATTTTTTCGATAATAACATATACTATATTGCATCTCTGTTATTCAAAAATGGTATTCCTTAACCGTACTACTAAAAAAAAAACGATTGTAATGTTATCGAATAAGAAAGAGGTGCGACAAGATACTGAGAGACTAACATCTATCTATATCTGTTTTTAGAACTCATTTCGTAGAATTCTATTTTTAAATGTTACTTAATATTATGTTAAAATGCAAAAAAGGGTATATAAACGGATAATTGTTAGTATATTTAGTCGGTTTCTCTACAACTACGGAGTGTACGTGAAATACGCTCAACGCCTAGAAAATTTATATGCCACTTTACAAATAAAATATATTTTATTGTGGTGCACATGACAAAAAAACAAGAGAAAACACTAAACATTTTAATATTTATGCTTGAAATTTGTAACATCTAAATTTTAGTTTTAAACATGCGGTTGAAAAGAAAATGTATGTTTGTACTTATTAAACGTATTTTTCTGAAAATTTATATGAGGGTTACTCGTGTCATGTACAAACGGAGGTAGACTTTTGTTATACGTCATTATAAAGATTACCACCCTTTGCATTGTTTGTTATGTGAATATTTAAGCGTTTATTTTTAAGGTAGTCATGTCACGCAAGGTTGAAGGCTTTCATTATCAATGTAACGATTGCGTAATTTTTTTTAAACGCGGCTGAGCTTTATATTTTACAAATGGTCAATATTCTACCGCTATAAAGCTGAAATAGCCATTTCAGCGCAATACAAAACAAATATTTAGTGCTCTTTTGTTGCTAACTAGTTGCTCAATTACAGATTTTATTGCTCCAGCCCCCCACTTTGTAAAATAAAAAAACAAATACATGAAAATTACAAGCTATTTATGAGCTTTTATATTCCGTAAATTAAAAATTTTGAGCTCTTCACACTAGGGAGGACTTTAAAAATTTCAGTGGGGGGCTGAGTCGACGTCGACTCAGCCTCCCCTCTTCATCCCTTACAGATAAAAATATTGAATCGTTCTTTGCGGCAGAATTAGGATCTGTGGATAATTAGTTGCTGTATTGTAAATTTTGTTGTTCATCATAAAAAAAAAAACAATGGCTCCACTGACTTAGATCTACAATCCGCACAATCATATGAAAAAGAAAAGAAAAAACCAAAGTCAATTACATATTCTTGTAGTACAAATTTGTTGCCAAATGCTTGCTCTAATACGAATATTATCTTTCAAGCTATTAAAAATAAACCAATTCTTACAGGCGAAACCCTCACTGGAGCATCAGCCCGTAAAGCTAATGTGCGGCGAAACATAAAAAATATGAGAATACTCGCAAAACAATCACTGGCTTACAAACAAGCCAGGTGTTCGGTCAACGACCTATTTACTTCGTAATTACGTTACGGTGTATCACAAATGGTATAAAGCAAACAAAATCATCAAAAAAAATAAACAAACTGTACTGTAACTTGCCTGTAAACCAAATATTTAATTATCAATCTTAAATTTTGATTGAACGTAATTAATATCGAAGTAGAAAGACATGGGATCACAACTCCTTCATTTACTGTACAGAAAAATAATACCCAGTTAACTAAAATTATGGATATATTATAATCAATTAAACATTAACGTACAATGTGATATTACAGAAGTTTAAAAAGGACCATTAATTTCGTAAAATCTATTGAATGAGTGGGATTGACACTAGCTAGTCCAATTTTCCCCAAAACCTATTGTAGCTTAATTTAAAAAAAAAAACACCAATAATGATTATTGAAAACGTCGAACATTTAACTTACTTTGGAGTAACTAATTTGTGAAAAAGGTTGGCAAATGAGTTGGCCGAGCAACAAATGTAATGATGCTTTACTCTTGAGCGAGCACTAGCACACTCCCTGTTTCAAAACATTATTTTACAATAAACAGTAAGCAACAAATTTAAAACTTACGCATCTTTAGAACAACTAATTCGTGAGAGACGTTGGCAACAAATTCGGTAATAATATTTTACTCTTGAGCGTACACTAGCACAACCACTGCTTCAAACGGCTTTTTATCAATAAGTAACGAATGCGAAACTTGCATATCTCTGGTGCAACTAATTTGTGAGAGACGGTAATACCGGAATCAGCAAAAGATTCTATAATGATACTTTACTTTTGAACGCGTACTAGCACGTTCACTGTTTCAAAACATTTTTTTACAATAAACAATAAGCAACAAATTGGAAACTTACACATCTTTTGAGCAACTAATTCGTGTGAGACGTTGGCCGCGCAATTCGACAAGCAACAAATTTTGTAATGATATTTTACTGTTGAACGCACGCTACTACAACCACTGTTTCAAACTGCTTTTCTTAACATAAACAATAAGTAACGAATGTGAATTATATTTTTTACTTTCTTATGCGCGATGCCGTTAAGTATGGTTTTCGTGAAAAAAATCGATGTCGCGATTTCAACTGTCTGTGTCTGAGCCTGCGTCTATGTGCATCTGCGAGTGCGTGTATGTGCGAGTGCATGCGAGTGCGTGTACGTGCAATGTGCGTATGCACGTGCGTACATGTTAGAGTATGTGGGCGGGTTAGCGTTTAACGTGTGTGCGATTGTGCTGGTTCGCAAATGTGGGGGTGTGCGGGTGTATATTGGTCTGTGTATGTATGTCTATAGTATATTAAAAAAATACGTGTTCGACTTTGATAAATATAGAATTATTACCGTAATAACTCGGGTCAATCAAGTTTTGGGTAACTGAGTTGACAAATAGAGGTAATCTACAGAGGGCGTTGACGTTAGGGAAATAAATAAGCCCTAAAATACAAGAAAGCCATAAAGTTGAACTTGATTACATTGCTGAATGTTTTCCAATTGTTCAATTTAATGTGGATATAAGAAAGAAATAAGACTATACTTGATAGGTACATTTGAAATAAAACAGAGTATGAATAGATTAAACACATCCCTTCTTCTTTACCATATACACTCTTTGCTAACGCAACATGAACACAAGCATTAGAAAGTAATGTGCTGCCCACATCATATTTTTTGCTTGTAGCCGTGAGTTTATAATTAAGTCGGCACAGCCATTGGTTTTTCAGAAACGGTTAGAACAATTAAATTTGCAATTCAACAACTAATTATCAACCAAAGAGCACTACATAGCGATATAAAATTTTTTTTATTATGCTGAAGTTGTTGTGTTTGTTTTATAGATGTCCACATCTCTGCTAGAGAAATAGTATCTACCAAAATGATACTCCAACGCATAACAGAAAGGAAGCACTAATTAATTAGTCGCGGGAATAAAATAATTTTTCATATATATATAATATATATATATATATATATATATATATATATATATATATATATATATATATATATTTCCTTTAGAATAGAATCAATTAAATTTTAAAGCTACTCATTCATTGTTTTTATAAAATTTTAATTTCAGGCGATTCTTTGACAACAAAAGGCATTTTTCTATTTTGTCAGATTTAAATACACAATAAATTCTTTGTTGGTTTTTATTTTATTGTAGTTTGGTATGGAATAAGGGATTTCAGAAAGAAAAGAAGTTAATACCAAACAGGAAAAGGGCGTGACGTTGCTTATTGAGGTTTATTACCAAAAACGTAAAGATCCATTAAAAGTTAGAACTAGCACTTAAAATTTTGCCAAAAAAGTCGAACAAAATTTTACTACAATACCGTTAATAAAACATTAAGTATTAATTATTCAATAGTTTTTTAATCAAAAATTTTCCGAAGTATTTGGAAATTGTTAATTAATATTTTTTTTTCATAAATAACAAACTGCAACTAATTACGTATGTATTTAAAAAACTTACCTTTTAAAGAGGTTAAAGAAGAATTTATCAGTTAATTGGATAGTTTGTCAAATAAACGTGAAATTGTTGCATACACGCATAATTTTCTGTTCCGTACAATATTTCGTAACAACATTTTGTTATATTCGTTAACAGCTTCAGTGCCTAATAGTCCAGTCGGAGTGCATCGGCTATGTTCGGAAACGCCCCCCCCCCCACTACGATCGGAGTTTTATTGGATGCGTTGCAACCATACAATTCTTAGCTTTAGCAGTGTTGCCAGGTCTCGTGATTTTGCATGAGATCTCATGATTTCCAACATCTTGTCATGATATCATGGTAATGCTCCTAAATCTCATGATTTAGAATAGAAAACCCATTATTAGTTAAAAACTGCAATTTAGTAACTAACGTTCATTATAAATAATAGCGCATATACACTGGATAATTCTGATAATGAGAATTAACGGGTAGCAGTCTAAGAAAAAACCAAAAATATATATGTAGGACTAACCCTATAATAACTTTTACAAAAAATCCTTATTTCATAAATTTAACTTAATTTTAATGAAAAAAGTTATATCTCCAAAAACGTCAAACCATTCAAATTTATATATAGACATCTTATTATTCTGAAATGTAATTTCATATCATGTTATATACCTGCAATATATAAAATATATACTACGATATATAATGAGATACAAGTATATAATACGATAATATAAACTTTAATAGGTAGCTGGCAGTGCAAAACTATAACAGAAAGTGACACTTTTGCATATGGTCGTAGGAAAAGGTATTTTTTCTATAACCCCCCCCTCATGCTCATGATTTATAGTTACGATCTTATGCTTTCCGACAGCAGCGCTCATGAATTGCGGATTTCCAATCTGGCAACACTGAGCTTTAGTATTCATCGGCTTCGGTTACAGGCTGTGTTTTTGTTTGCGGCGTAATAGAAAAGGGATTGTTTTAACTTGTGCTTTTGCTGGTTCCGTGTTTTTTTATTTGGTGTGACCACAATTCAAGGCTTCAAAATGATAGGTGAAGCAGGCCCATCTGGCACTAATAAGAGCATTAAAACGAAAAAAGCAATATTTATAAAAAAATGAAGTATACTGATGAAGAGTTGTTATGAATTTTGGAAGATGACAGCAGCAGTGGTGATGAATTTGACCCTGGTTTGGAAGAAAAAGTGGGTTCAAGCTCTCACCCCAAAGATGTCACCACTAATGTTTTTGTACATACAAATCAAGCGGCCACAAACTCGAACGATACAAATTGGAGTAACATGGGTACGGTAAAGCAACTTGTGTTTCCAAACACTCAAGGATTATTGATGCCGATTCCTGAAAGGCCTCACAATCGGGTTTTTTAAATGCTCATCGACGACGATTTTATACAGGCTGTTGTAAAAAAACGAATGCTTATGCAGCTGAAGTTTTTTTAAACCCAAAAACTCTGCCAATTCTCGTATCACCACGTAGTCTAAATGAATACTAAAAAGTGACCCTTTGTTTGATATTTCTGCTTTTAGAAAACAAAATAGATTTCTATTGATTTTGAGGTATTTGCTCTTTATTTCTGAAACACCACTGACTGACCGTCTAGGAAAAATAGAATCTGTGGTAAATTTTTAATAACAAAATGAACAGTATTTACTATCCTGGATGACAGCTATCATTGGACAAAGGTATGATACTTTGGCCCGGATGTCTGCTGCTGATGAGCATGATAAACGCACATTTTCTATACAGGGTGAATCTTATCTAATCCGCCAAAATAAAGGAGGACTAGAACTCATCATTCTAAGCAAAAAGTTCATATGTACATGGGTCCGGAAATGCTTCCTTTCCGAGATACAGGGTGTCAAAGTTCAGAAAAGACATCGCGTTTTCTTCAATATCTTTCGACTGTTTCGAAATAATTTCATGAAATTTCGTATACGGGGTTTTTAGGATGACAAACTCACATTTGTGGTCCATTTAGTTGTGGTTTCTAGAGGCGCCAGCGGCAACCATTTTGACCCTTTAAATCGTTGCAATTTTTGTGCTACACTGTATGTCATTTTGAACTAGAAAAATCGATTTTCCTATCTGTTCTGCTAAAAAGGTATATCTTAGTGAGGTCGCTAGGAGCAACCCTTTCCGAAGAAAACGCATTTAAAACGCATGATGCATACACATTTTCGGAGGGTATTTTTTGACAGGTTTATCAATAGGAATTCTTAATTGCTACTAAGTAACTTACTTGTTTACTTATGTATCTGTCACTTTGCGTTCATTAATAATAAAATTGTAATAAAAAGTTCATAATTAAATACGTTAGAATTCCTAGACATAATTTATTTTCAAATTAAAAAATGCGTGATATGATTTGCGTTTACGCACAAAAAAATTTTGTTGGGCGTAGAGCACATAGACGATATTTAGAATTGTATCCCAATAGACGGCAGCCAAGTGGTGAACTTTTTCTACAACTTTTGAATAGACTTGGCGAAACTGGTACCTTTCGTCCCAAAAGGGATTTCATGGGACCCGAGCGTACCATTACTGTAAATCAGGAAGAAGAAATCGTAATTCAAGTAGCAGAAAGACCAGAAATTAGCAGTAGACAATTGGCTAGAGATACCCGAGTAAGTCAAACAGCAGTATTGAGAATCCTCCATAAAAAGAAGTTATATCCCTACCATTTTACACCGGTTCAAAATCTCCTAGCAGCAGATCTACCAGCTAGACTACAGTTTGCTACTTTAAGTATTTAATTTCAGAAACAAGCACGTTTGGGATGTTCAAAATCCTCATGTTGTTAGTGAGCGTCATTTTCAACAAGAATTTAAGATCAACGTTTGGTGTGGAACTATAGGGAACTTATCTCCTTGGTCCATATGAACTTCCTCCGAATTTGAATGGTCAATTGTATTTAGATTTCCTGCATCATCATTTAGTTGGTTTCTTGGATCCTTTACCTTTAATTTTTCGACAAAACATGGTATTTATGCAGGATGGAGCTCTAGCCCATTTTGCTATTCAAGTACGCAACTATCTTGATGAAACTTTCCCGAATCGGTGGATAGGTCGTGGAAGCCTAAATCTGTGACCTGCGCGTAGTCCTGATTTCAACTCAATGGACTTTTGTTTCTGGGGTGATATGGAATCATCAGTTTACACCGGAGTTATAAACAACCGAGAAGAATTATGGTACAGAATTGTAAATGCGGCCGAATCATTCCGAAATAAGAATATTTTCTTTAAAATAAGGCAATCTTTTAATAAACGTATTGACAAATGTATTGAAGTTAGAGGCGGGCATTTTGAACAGTTGTTATCAAAACAGCATGTTTACTTTTAATATTAATTTCTTTTCTTTTCCTTTTTGTAATGTTGGATATTTTAGTGCTCCTTACAAAAGTTAGTTTTAAATAAATAAACATTGTGAGTTTTAAATGCGTTTTTTCTCGGAAACGGTTGTTCCTAGCGGCTTCACTAAATTTTAGTGATAGATAGATAGTTTTAGTGATAGACAGGAGAATCGATTTTTCTAGTCCAAAATGACATACAGTGTAGCACAAAAAAGTTGCGATTTAACGATTTAAAGGGGTCGAAATGGTTTCCGCTGGCGCTCTCCGGAAACCACAACTAAATGGACCCATGTACATATGAACTTTTTTGCTTAGAATAATGAGTTCTAGTACTCCTTTAATTTTGGCGGATTAGATAAGATTCATCCTGTATATAATAAGTATTCCCAGTTTGATTGTTGACGCCTTTTCAATTAGATGTTATTCGGAATTTGCTAGCTGGACTAGCCATCAGAAATTGACCAACGACTTACTTACTACTCTTCCTACGTATGTTATCCATGCCATAATTAAAACCGAAAAAACGGGAAAGGAAACAAAAGCTGCAAAGAATCCAAGCGAGTTAGCAGAAAATAATGCAGAATATGCAAGCGGAAGCAATATGAAAGCAGGCAGTTTATGAAATCAAAATATGTCCAAGACTACCTGGTATTTTGACAAATATCACTATATGTTTGAAAAGGTCAGTGTCTAAAATGTTGTCAATTAATGTGTTAAAAGTTGAAAAATAAATGTTTTAAGTTGAAAGAGCCTTTTGTTATTTTTCAAACACATTTTTGTGCACACTCCGATCGGAGTGTTGGGCATCTAGTGAAGGATTTTATTCATGATGCCACTCCGATCTGAGTGCAACTATTTTAAAATGTTTTAGATACAGAATATAGCATTAAAATCCTTTATGAACTACTTTTACTTCATGTTTTGTAGAATGAAACATAAATATTTGAAAAAGAATATGTCGGCATCGACCATGATCTTAAAAATACAGGTAGGCAGCCAACCTATTAAAATAATTATAGTTATCCCTAACTTCCTGAGATGTCTACTCAGCCCACGTAACGCCGCGATTTTAAGTGAAATATTTTGAAAAATTACTTAAAATAGGTTTTAGATGAAGCAAAGCCAAGTGCCACTTCCTTATGAAAAAAACGTTAACATTTTTAGTTTGACTCCTCATTCAGCAATTATTCTATATTATTATACAGTTTTACTAGAAAAAAACTTATTTGCAAGGTTGCCAAGTTTATAGTTTTCTGTGTAAGTTAGGGAATTTTAAAAATTTAAATGGAATACCTATCCTGATTTTTATTATTGCAATCAATTACCTACATTATCTTCTTAGTAACAAATCATTAAGGATGTTTATTTTAAAGTAATCAAGAATACATTTGTTAGGGACGTCATTGGAGACCTCAGAAGATATTCCATAACAATTAGATTATGTCAAACAATTTTAAGAACTGTACAAATTCGGCAAATATTGCTTGGTTTATTATGGTTGTTATTACTTACCGAAAAGGCGCGAACCGAAATTCATATTTTTCGACACTTATTCCAATACACAGATCTACTGTGAAATGAAAACCGGGATCCGGGAGATAGAAAACCGCTACAAGCAATGCGCATATGTTAAATCTTCTTTTAGAACTCGAAGAAAACCCTAAGGCAAGTACTTTACAATTAGCCCTTAATTCGAAAATCAGTAAAATTATTTTGGGCGAAGAGAAAATCTAGCCCTGCAAAATTACTTACGCAAGAAGATAATCCGGACCGTAGAGTCCAGTTTGCAGGAACTATTATGGAAATGATACATAATCACCGTAATTTCCACCAAGAAAATTTCGTTCAGCCATAAAACAACCTTTTGCCTTAATGGACATGTAAACCAACACTGTTGTAGATTGCGGAATATAAAAAATCCCTGCTGGATATCGGAACTTCGCACTCAATATCTGGAAACAATTAATCTTTGGGTGGAAGTTTTGGCCAACCATAACATTAGTCCATTTTTCATAGGTGGCAATTTGAAGAGACAAAAATATCTTGATCTTCTTAGAACTTAAATAAATATTAAATTAAAAGATGCATGAAATTTGGTTCCAACATGACGGAACTCCAGCTCATTTCGTCAGAAGGGATCATCTGTTTTTTGAAATCACCGATTTTCAGGAAAATGGATTGGAAGGCGCGGTGCTCGGGAATGGCCAACTCGAAACCCAGACATGAATCGATTAGATTTTAGATGAAATCTTGATTTCATAACTCATAATAGCCCAAACTAGAAAATTATATTAAAACATTTATGAAATTTGGCTCCAGCATGGTGGAAGTCCAGCTTATTTCGCTAGAGAGGTCAACTGGTTTTGAAATGACCGACATTCAGTAAGATGGGTTGGAAGGCGTGGCACTCGGAAATGGCCAACTCGATCCCCAGACATGAATCCATTAAGATTTTAGCCTCAGAAATACCATACAATTACCGCTTAATTCGCAAATAAACTCAAAAATATTTTGGGCGATTTTGTAGGAAGTACTATAGAAATGATAAATAACTATAATTTCCATCAGAAGATTTCGTTCAGCCATGAAGCAACCTTTTGTACACACTCAGTACCTGGAGAATTTAATGTTTAGGCGGGAATTTTGAGCAACCATGTCATTGATCTATTTCTCATAAATGGCGAATTGATGAAACATATCTGGATGTTCCTAGACAACTAATAATACCTGAAATTAGAATTATAGATCAAATTTGGTTTTATTATGATGGAACTCCAGTTCATTTATGCAGAGGCCATCGGGTTGTTAAGTAACTGATTTTCAGGCATGTAGATTGGAAAATGTGGCACCCGGAAATGGCCAGCTCGAACCCCAGACATGACTTTACTAGATTTCTTCTTTTGGGGTCCCCTGAAGTGCAGTTTATGAAAATCGGCGTAACGATTTGGAAGAATTTGGGCAAACAATTGTAGATGAATCCGTACAAATTAGTTCAGGTTTGTTATCGAACACTTTGACAGAATTTTATGTTGACCACGGATATTGTTCAATCAACGATGGATGTCGTTTTGAGTACTTGGTTAAGTTGATCGACATTTTATTGTTTTTTTATTATGTTATTCTCATTTTGCTATAATTACTTGTTTAATAATTAACTTTTCCTGATTCCCCTTTCTTGACCTATTTTACCACTTTTGCTAAGTTTCCATACCTCCGAAATTGTCAGTAGTAAAAAACCGATAATATCAGGTCATAGTAACGTTGATACAGGCAATCGATAGCAATAGTAAATATCTGGTGTGAAGCAAGACACCTTCCAACCTACAACGTTTAAATTAAAAGAAATGAAATAATTTTAATTACAATTTTTTTAGGATAATTATGCATTTCCTTTTTTACCTTCCAACCTACATATATATATATATATATATATATATATATATATATATATATATATATATATGTAGTGGTATAGAAGGTTATGCAGTCGACTATTTTTCACTATCGCTAAATCAACTTATCAGCTCATTTTACAACTTTTGGTCAAGTTTCGCCTATATCGGTCATGATGTATAGATGTGTGTCTGTGTGGAGGTATGTTAGCATATAATAATAATATCCACGATAACTCCAGAACGAAAACACATAAGTATTTAAAATTTTGTATTTAAGCTTGTTTTCATTTTGCTTGGAGCTAATTAGATTTTGGGAGAAATGCAGTGGCGTGAGCGGGGTTTATTAGGGTCAGTTTTTGGTTTTTATCAAATACTAGCCATACCCGTTGCGCGTTGCGGCAACCTCAGAATGGGGGGGGGGCATATTAAAATTTTGTGCTACACGCGTCTCATAATTTTAATCGAATAATATGTTTACCAATTTTCGAGTCAATCGACCCATAGAATAAAAAGTTTCACAAAAAAATTTAACCCTCCATTTCATCCTCTTAGGGGTGGAATTTCGAAAAACCCTTTCTTAGTGGATACTTACACTTCACAAAGAACACACCCTCGATCGATAAATCCCGACCGATGCAGCCGTTAAATAATATTTGCGGCGCGCGAACTGTCAAACGCTCTTAAGTTTAAATAGTCGTTAAGTTTTCTTAAATTTTCCAATTTTCTACTCAATTTTCTTAATTTTTCTTTCCGTAAGAACCTTCTAGAAAGTATTATAAAAAAATCAATGAAATCTGTAAAGTCGTTCTCAAGTTACCAAGGACGTGACCAAGGAAAATAGTCATTCATTTTTATATACAGGGTGTCCCAATTGTGCGTGGGTGGAAGATTGTGGGTTTATTAAGGAATATTTCTAAAGTTTGTTGATGGGATGTGGTGGGGTATCCTTAAGGATACAAACCTAAAATATTTTCACTAGATTCGCAAACTTTATACAGAGCGATTTATATCAAAGTTACATTTTTTTAATGGAACCCTCTGTATATGATTGCATATTTGGATTCCTTGGTCAATTCTAACGCGACTTTATGCATCACACATAGTACCGCAATTCGTCATTCTTACAAAAAGTAGATGTCTGAAGAAAACTAAATATCACTGTGATCACAAAACTTAGAAGATCATGACTCCTGTGATGTTACTAGACATGAAATGTACTAGTGTAAACCGGATTCTCAAATTCCAATTCTTCTTGTGTTTAGGGAAATTACTTTATCAATTTAGAAAATTTCAATCAATGGTTTTTTTTTCAAATGGAACGGCCATTTTTTAATTTTTGCATCAAACATGGAGTTTGCTACCTTTCTAACGATATAAATTAGTCGGTATCTATCTTGGGTAGATTTCTGATTAATTTGCTGTATTTTTTAATTTTATTTTGTATTATCTAGTAACCCGTGGAAAATAAACATAAAACTATTCGCATTATAAAGCATTATTTATTAAGTAGAAAAACACATAAACACAAAAAACAAAATTACGAGCTAAAATAAAAATAAAAATTATTTTAATAAAAATGTCTACCACCTTGTTCTAAGCAAATTTTAATTCTGCGACGAAAATAATTTTTAACCCTATTTAACATTACTGGATTAATAGTTACAAAAACGTTTCGGATTATATTTTTCATATCCTCCGCAGTGCTTGGTGATTTAGTATACACTTTTTCCTTGCTGTACCCCCACAAAAAGAAATCAAGCGGGAAATATCTGGAGATCTCGCTGCCCATCGTGTTGGTTCATTCCTTCCTATCCACTTTGCAACAAATACATTATTAAGCCATCCAATTACTACACGGGCACGGCGTGAAAATGCATGTCCCTAATTTGAGTGATCGTGACATCTTCAAGGAGTCCAAATAATTTATTATCCATGAAATTCAAGTATAAATTCGAATTTAGAAGAATCGAAGAAAAAGAGACCAAAACAGAAGTACCGAATATGCCTGCCGAAATATTAATTGACCATTTCTCTTGGCTATGAACTCGGAAATAATGAGGGTTTTAATCTGTGTAGTAATGAAAATTGGGCTGATTAACAAATTGCGATGGAAGGTGCACTCATCTGTAAACACGATCTTATCCAAAAAAAGTACATTTTCATTTAACTTTTGTTCTACTCAATTGCAAAGATTAATCCTGTTTTGAGCTCTTGATGTAGTTGTATGTGTGAAGGATCAATTTTTTTTAATTATTCTTCTTTTTATTTTATTTTCTAATTTAGCTCGTAATTTTGTTTTGTGTTTATGTGTTTTTCTACTTAATAAATAATGTTTTATAATGTGAATAGTTTTTTGTTTTCCACGGGTTACTAGATAGATAATACAAAATAAAAATAGAAAAGTACAGCAAAATCAGAAATTGTGAAATTAAAAGATATCTACAGAAGATAGATACCGACTAATTTACATTGTTAGAAAGGCAAAAAAAATCCGCATAAACTCCCCCTCTCCGCCTCTGGATTTCTGCCAAAATCTGGCCAGCTCCAGGAGAAATGAAGTAAAATGAAAAAATGGCTGTTCCATTTGAAAAAATCAAGTTACCATTGATTGAAATTTTCTAAATTGACAAAGTAATTTCCTAAACACAAGAAGAATTCGAAATTGAGAATCCGGTTTACATAGTACATTTCATGTCTAGTAACATCACAGAGTCATGATCTTCTAAGTTTTTTGATCACAGCGACATTTAGTTATTTTCAAACATCTACTTTTTGTAAAAATGACGAATTGCGGCTAAACGATTTGTTTTAGGTACTATGTGTGATACATAAAGTCTCACTAGAATTGACCAAGGAATCCAGTTCAATAATATACAGGGGGTTCCATTTAAAAAAGTAACTTTGATATAAATCGCCCTGTATAAACTTTGAGATTCAACAAACTTTAGAAATATTCCTTAATAAACCCACAATCTTTCACCCACGCCCTATTGGGCCATCCTGTATATAGATTTCTAAAACAACTGCATATATCGAAGATATAAAAATACTTAGATATTGACCTTAACCATATCGACTAAGTATGTCCTATGCAATTGTTTGATACGACGCGGCAAAAAAATTCCTAATCTGAATAACAAGAAGAAAAAGTGCAGGCATGTTTTTTAAAGAAAATTTAATTTTACATAACTTTTCTTTATAAAGTTTCTTAATATAACGCAAGGTAAGTCTAAAAATTAATTAAATACGAAAGAAAATGGTTAAACTGTGTTATTGATATCTTATAGAAGCGGGCGGCTTTGGAATTTTTTTTAGGTTAACATGTATTTATGTCTATTATTCTCTATCTGACATGAAGTTTTAAACGTCAGCCTGACATACATTATTGTTGATTATTATTTAAATTATTTACATCAGTTCTACATACATAAAGACAAAATTTACATCGATTGGGGCTTGTATCTCGAAAGCTAAGTTGATTAGAACGGTATTCTAGCAAAGTACATGTCGTAGGTTCAAATCATACTCGAGGTAAACTTTAATTGTTTATGTATTTAATAAAATTAATACTTTTTGAAATTATTTCCTTCCTTTTAAGTTTTTAAGTTAGTATCTAGCTGTCTATTAACCCCTGTCTGGCATGAAGTTTCATACATCTATTTGATATAGAATATTGTTTTTGTTTTTACCATGTTGCGTACTTTCGTAATGAACTTATTATAAAAGAGGATGGATAATTATCCTAAAAAAAAGTGTTATTAAAACTTTGTCATTTCTTTTAATTTACATTTTGTAGGTTGGAAGGTCGTGTGATGTTCCACACCAGATGTTTAATATGTTCATAACAAAAATAGGCAACACTGTAAAAACAAAAACAATAATCTATGTCAGATGGACGTTTAGATTCTAACGCAAAAAAAATCCAAAGCCGCCCGCTTCTATAAAATATCAATAATACGGTTTAACCATTTTCATTCATATTTAATTAATTTTTAGACCTACTTTGCGTTATATTAAGAAAGTTTATAAACAAAAGTTGTTTATTTTTCTTTAAAAAATATGTCTGTACGTTTTCTTATAAAATTAATCGTCATTCAGATGGTGAAAAAATTTGATCTAATACTTAATATTCCACCTTACGAATATTTTTGCTGCTAATTACGCGAACATAATTAATCGATATGTTTAAGTTCTATATCTAGGTATTTTTATACCTTTGAAATAAGCAGCTGTTTTAAAAATATTTGATAATAACCAAAAACTGCCCCTAATAAACCCCCCTCTCCGCCTCTGGATTTCTGCCAAAATCTGGCCAGCTCCAGGAGAAATGAAATGAGGCTTAAATACAAAATTTGAAGTACGTACGTATTATGCTTCTGAAGTTATCGTGGATACATCCACACACACAGACTCGCGCATCCACACACACACTACACTCACACGTACACACAGACACACTGACATCATCGCCGATCTTGGCCAAACGTTGTAAAATGAGCTACTAAGTCGATTTAGCGATAGTGAAAAAAAAATTAGCATAATCCATTTAAAATTTTAAGATTCTATACCGTACACAGAAAACCATAAACTTGGCAACGTTGCCAATACGATTTTTAAATTCATGTCCAATACAGCCTCGTGCAAAATTTTGTCGATTTATGTGACTTTTGGGTTCTTTGAGAATTACATCAACAAGTTATTCGTAAAGATTATTACCATTTACTGAGAGCGATAACTGTAATTGTTATCGCGATTAAAAACCCAAAAGATAAGATTATGTGTAATAATTGTGAAAATCTACATTTTCATAGTAAGTCAATCTGTTTTACCAACGCATTAAGATTTATCTATAAGAAAATAAGGTATTGATGTTTGTAAACTTTAAGAAAACTTTATATTGTAATTATTTAGAACGCTGAAATTCGAGATTCATAAGACTTAAAATTATTTAGAAATATAACAGAGCAGTAATTAATAAGGTTAAATATAAAAGGGTCATTAACTCATTTGTGACGAAAATGCTCAGAATGAGAAGGGAATGATAAGAATGGAACAATTTTATCTACGAAATGTTTTAAATTTGAATCATCTTTTGAATCCTTCACCTAAAAATTATGAAGATAAGGAAGTATCTAACCTTGAATTTTTATATAATGTAATATGTATATGAAGGGCATGCTTTCATTAATAACATATTACGATAATAAACGTAAACTTTATATGAATTTGGAGAAGGCCAAGGGCAAATACGTTAATTGGATAAAGACGTTTGTTCAAAACTGTATTGCTTCTAATAAATTACCAACAGAAAAAATGTATGTAACCTAAATCTAAATATACATTCATTTATTAATCTTAAACGGAAGAAAGTCCAGCCACAATATGGAATGGAAATTTTAAATGCCATTAACCGCTATAATGTTATTTAATCATGTACACGTGTTTCTATATAAAACTTATCATTATTAGCAATTTTACATCAATTAAGTTTCTTTTAATTGGTTAACAGCATGCAAATATAATAAAATATCATTTTTTTATATAATACACAAATTTTAAGACTAATATACGAATGACTGGTCAGAGATATAATTATGCGGCAACAGGACCTATAACCTGTATAATATTGTACATTTTACTTTCCAAGTTTGTCCTTTTCAAATGTGAACTCGGATCCAAGCAGTGTACGTAATGATTTGATAGCGTGAGTTAATTTAAATCAAGACTTGAAAATTTGCATTAATGCATATTGTATATGTTTGAGTTTGTAAATATTGTTCTTAACAAATCCTACCTACACAATAATAGTTGGCTGAAACCGTTATTTATGCATAACATTCTCTTTCTTTCTGAACACCATTAAAATGGGCTGGTCGTCGTATTCCGAAAGTCCTTTCTGAATAGTTTACGCTTTTCCGTAGTCTTTTTAGCAAACAAGCGCTTTGTATGTTCATTCGTTCCAATTACTATCACCAAAACTGCTTTAAATACCAAAATGGGGTTTTTATATTTAGTTTATTATGCATGAAGCTCATATGGCCTTCTTCGATTAATTTTATAATATAATGAGAAAATTATTGCGCATCGAATGATATCAAGTATTAAATTATTTTCAACGATTTTTATTGAAAAATATGAGTTGCCATGATTTTTAAAACAATTAACAATTGTAGTCGAATTAATTTGTTATTTCTTGACATTCTGAGTTGGTGCTAGTTTTTATTTACAAAATGAATAATTACTGAAATGAGGAGAGTTTTTATGGTTAAAACACATTACAGTGGCGTTAGTTTGCGGAAAGTGAGAGATTTGTTTTCTATTAAATTTAATAACAGCCTAATACCGTCTAAATCCACAATTCGGAACTATGCGCGAAAATTTGAAGAAACTGATATTTCAGCAGAATCACTAGAGGTATTATTCATTGGAAAATTTTAAATAATGCGATTGTAGTACAGGTAATCGAAGGAATGTTATTGCGAATGGCACTGAATTGGAAGAACGTGTTATGGGTATGAAAAATATCCACCCAACATACAGCACAAGGGAAGTTAGCCGTGAATTAAATGCGTCTAAGTCGGCGGTATATCAGATACTACAAAAGCACCGATATCATCCATACAAACCCGAATGTCATCAAGAGGTATTTCAAGCAGATTTTGAAAGTAGAGTTATATTTTGCAAAGAGATGCAAGAGCGTACGAACCAGGATCGTCGTTTTATATCGACAATTTGTTTTACGGACTAATGCACTTTTACGTTAAACTATGAACCTAACGTGCAGAACACTCGATACTGAGCTCCAGAAATCCCAAGGATCAATTTATCTATAAGAACCCAATGCCGCCAAAAAATTAATATTTGGGCTGGAATTTTATTAATAAAATTATCGGCCCATTTGACATTAATGGAAATTTAAATGCTTTGGAGGAAGTTGCAAGAGAAAATCAGGAGATCAGGTTTCAACACGACGGCTGCCCCGCGCATTACGGTCTAGATGTCAGAAATCGTTTAAATGATGCATTTTCAAATCGTTGGATTGGCAGAGGTGGTACCATAAACTGGCCAGCCAGATCTCGTGATTTAGCACCTTGCGACTTTTTTTCTGTGGATCCACCTTAAAAGTAAGATTTATGAAAAACGCCACCCAAATATTAATTCTTTGAGGGAAGCACTCGTTGCAGAGTGTGGGTTAATAAACGAAAGGCGGTTGTTTAATGTTCAAGATTCGTTTTATAACAGGTTTGAATATTGTTTATGGCAGAGTTATTTGAATACATGTTTTGATTTTAGCTCACCCCTGTTATAATATTTATTAGCAACTTCATAGTGTATGTAATAAAATTGGAAATTTTCAATAGAAATTGATGGAAAAGTTTATTTTTTTGATGTCATTCGATGCGTAATAATTTTCTCATTCTATTGATACGAAAATATTTTCTGTAGGCTTAATTGGCGAGCAGAAATTCACAAAAATGTTAAAATCAATGTTAAAATCCCTATGGCCAGGTTTGAAAACGGACACTCGGTATATAATTTGGTCAGATCAAATTTTCACCTTCAAAATGACGTCCGAAAATGTAAGTCATTTTTGCCAAATATCTTTGCAAAAAAAGAAGATATTGGTTTGCAACTTCGATATTCGAGTAGCTGGCAATTTTTCACGTCTTTATAAAAAAGCTCCCTTGCTCAATTAGGAGCTGAGATACTTTGTTTTAATTTGCCAATTGTTATTTACTAATATTAAGGGTTGAAATTTCCGATGCAACTAGCGTGACATTAATACCATCAGGTACAAGAGGAAAAGAGAGTTTTACATGGTGGGATCCACTTGAATGTCATATTCCTTATCACTAAAGCAGCCAATTTTTCCACATGGTTCCTGCTCTTAATTACGATATGCACTTTTGCTGATTGCACTGGGCTATAATAGTATATGTGGTAACCGAATAGCTACCTTCATTCTAAAGACCGATTTTCTTTTTAAGTTGTATGGGCAAATGTCTAGAGAACATTCTGTCCCAAGGGTAAGAGAACATCTCGAAGCCAACGGCATCATACCAAACAGCCAGTTCGGCTTCCGACCAAACCGTTCTTGCCAAGACCCACTCGTGAAACTATACGGAATCCTCTAAAGCCTTGAACTATAGTGACTGTTGCCTCGCAGCCTTCCTTGACATTAAACAGGCATTTGACAAAGTATGGCACATAGGACTAATACACAAACTACGACAGTTAGGCTTCTCGACCGCGTGAGCGTACGAGTAGGTTCTTCTACTTCCCCGACATTTCATGCGACCGTCGGCGTTCTGCAATTTATACACCACCTATGCCTACGACGTTCCCCAAACTACCAACTCGAACATAACTATAGCCCAATTTGCCGACGACACTGCTCTCTGGGCGACCAGTAGGGGCAGTGGCGGGGCAAATAGACACCCTAAGCTATTCAATTTCACTAGACAAACCTCCAACATCAACTTGACCCTACGCTGAGAAAAACGACAATTACAAGACACAATCATACACCTAAGCACCAAGTTCTCCCAAACTCTGCACTGGCAACCCGACGCTAGCAGCGCTCTCAATAAAATACGCAACCGTGCATCACTATTGAAAATGCTGCGAGGAAACGACAAAGGCTGTCATCCCAAAACCCTACATCACACGTACAAAACTTACATCCGACCTGTACTCGATTACCGCGCTCCATTGTACGCAACCCTAACAACCAATCAACTCCAATTCCTCGCCTTCTGCGCAAGGACAATACTACGCAACATACACAAACTACATTACAGACACCCTAACAACAGACACCATACGACACGCCAGCATTCAACCAGTAACCGACAGATAAATTACACTACAGACCAAATATACAAATCGTAGGGTAAACGGTAACACGATCCTTACTAAACAAACCCCGACTGCCAAGAAAACCCGAAACCAAATTTAAACATCTCCCAGCACTCCTACTACAACGAGCAGACGAACTTCCAGAGGAGTTCAAAGAGCACATCAATAATACTTCTTACATCCTAAGATAATACCCATCAATCATCAATGAGAGAACGATGGCGACCGCCGCAAGGAAATTACCACTTACAATACATAAATAAAACACAACACAAACACATAAAACCCAGAGCTGAAGAGGGAGAAGATCCCTAAACTGCACCAAGGTCAAGCATGGAACGAAATCAAGAAGAGAGAAGAATCCCCTAAGAAAGAAGCAAACGATTTTTAAAAAAATAAAATAACCCGAGACGAAGTATTTAGTACAAATAAATTGCTACCTTTAATGCTTAACATTTAACGCAAAAGATAATGGTTTGATGAATTATTATTAAAACACATTGCCTATCCACAATAGCTACTTGATTAAATAGATGTCACTAAATATTATACAAATTATTTTCAGTGTAATATGGCCAGATTTTTTAGTACTGAAAATTAGATGCATTTTGTGCTCGCACTTCACCATATATATGTTACGTCTTGTTGTAACTTAACTTTGAAGTTCAAATCGAGACGTTGTTAGTCTCAACTTGCAACGTTCCTTAGCCATAAGTTATTATTGATATGAATTAAGTAGCTAAATAAATGCAAGTTTAAGTTTATATTATCCTCAGACATTATTTTAACGCATTTTTATTTTTTAGGTAAGTCAACTTTCCTCTTCTCCATGAAGATTCATGAAAACTGGTAAGAAACATAAATCTTTATGTGGTAATATCACATTTTTATTATAAACTTTGTGCAAGGAAATAGAATTATATGGAATATTTAGGATTAGAAAAATAATTAAAACAATTAAACAATTTTCTCTATATTGTACAACAGTGACATAAAAAGTCCATGGAAATTACGAGTCATCTATACCCGAAGCGGCGTTTCTGATGAGCGGCTAAATCACAAGTTGCGTTTCGATAATATGATGTTAGGTTACAGTAGTTTTGTTTATCTAATCTCAACTAGTTTGTACCAATTTATTTATTTTTGGTTCAGTTCATTTAAGGGAAACTACTATAACCTAACAATTTTTTGTTTTGTGTCCAAACTAGTTTAGATTAGATAAACAAAACTACAGTAACCTAGCAGAAGGTGAATGTTTACATTTCTCGGTAAATTACGAACATTAACCCTAACATATACAGCATTTTCCTTAATGATATGCCGATACTGAAGGAGTTGATTCTACATAAAGAATTAAGACTTTTTTTTAATATAAACATATCTCCTCAAACGCATCGTTTTTGAGATACAGGGTGTTAAAGTTTAATTTTTTTTTCGTTTTTTGTCTATATCCCGAAAACAGTTTGAGATACAGCGTCAAGCTTTTACCCATGTTTTTTACTTGAAAATACCCTTACTTTGATTACAATTTAAAAGTATTTGAAAAATTCAGTGGCGTAGGTTTTAGGTACATTGTGAGGATTAATCCCTCTAACTTCTAAGCCACTGAAACACTGAAACAAATCAGATGTTGACATGTGTATTTGAACCGCAAATCTTTTCTACACAAAAAGGTACTCTTGGTTTAAAGCGACAGAGTTAACCGTTTTTTAGAAAAAATGGCTATTTAAGAAAAGAAAACACTGGTTTTTAGAATCTTGTATTAACAATTTATTAAGACTGCAGTTAATGCAAAAATGTTAACAAAACCTACATTATGTAAGTGTTAAATAATGTTTTCTTTTCTTAAATGGCCATTTCTCTCAAAAACGGTTAACTTTAGTGCTTTTAACCAAGAGTACCTTTTTTGTGTAAAAACATTGGCGGTTCAAATACGCATGTCAAAATCTGATTTGTTTCAGCAGCTTAGAAGTTAGGAAGATTAAAACACACAATGTACTTAAAATCTACGCCACTGAATTTCAAATCCTTTTAAATTGTAATCAAAATAAAGTAAAAAACGTGGGTAAAAAAAATTAAACTTTGACACCCTGTGTCTCGAAAACGGTGCGTTTGAGGAGATATGTTTATAAGAAAAAAGGCTTATTTTTATATAGAATCAACCCCTTCAGTATCGGCATATCACTGAGGAACATCCTGTATAATATGTAATACATTCATATTATCGGAACTCAACTTGCGATTTAGCCGCTCGTTGTTTCTGTTGCAGTGTAGTGGTTATGGAACATAATGTTGCCGTGTCTCTTGCAGTTAAAAGTAGCAGGGTTGTACTTAGTATAATGTGCGTCTGTGAATGTTTGCTTTATTTTTTTTTTTATGTATTACCCACCAGAGAGGCAAACTCGTTTAATAAGGAAATAGAATAAATTTACAAAATTCAGTATATTGTAATATAAGCAACTGGCAACAAAGTCGAGATAAAGCCTATTTAAAATGTACAGACCTATGTTCTACACACAACGTTAACAGAAACGCGCTCTCGAGTATAGTATATTTATGGGATAATAATATTCTTCAATATTCATACCATCCGATACTGTTGAGTTTAAATTGAGGTGATAATTTTTTACTTTCTTGTATTTCGTTGTAATTACGATACGTTTATCTTACATTTAAATAATAAATAATAAACTTTTGGTCTGTTCAAAAAGCAATTAAATCTTCCCATACATCAAAATTGCTGCATTGTACAAGAAAAAATGATCAGATTTGTCAATCGTTAGACAAGAACCGCTGGAAAATTATCTGCCATAATGCCTGCTCATATATGTAAACAAATTTTGACCAAAATTTTGTAATAAGCAACTTAAAAGCCTACAATACCTGAATTTGAGTCATACCGGAGTTTAAATCCCATTTTTCATCCGCCATTTTGCATTTCTTAATTTTCACAAATGTTTTATACTTAGCGATCTTAAAAACCCTCAATACCCGACTAACAAAAAAATCATTTTATAAATTAAAAAACGCACAATTTTGCACCCTAAAATCGGCGCGCCACTGTTTTTTTTTATTTTGAAATTATATAAAAAAGTATTAGTTTGTTTTTTAATTTTGTAATTTTTTAAAATTTGAAGCTAGGAATTTTTTTAATTTCCTAAGCCCGTAAAAATGACCCAGTACAGGTTAGATTTTGCTCATTAACAAACTTAACCTGGATTTTTGTATCAAATTTCATATCGATAGCTTTAATGGTTCAAAATATATATTGCGCGCTCACACACAGATATGAACGTTTTTTTCAAAAAAGTGTTTTTCGTGTTGTTTAAACCATAAGATGTCGAGAAATGAAAATTATTGAGAATTATGAGAAACCAAAAAAAGGAAACGAACCGAACAGACACATTGGAAGGTTAACGCCAAAGTATTAATTTTTCCGTTCCTACATTTAGTATCAATAAGGTTCTACTAGATTTAATGGAAATATATGTGTGTGTATATATATATATATATATATATATATATATAATGAATAAATATATCACCTTTCTGCTGGTGTGGCGATACAGCTAGCATTATCTGATGCCACCGTATGGCAGAAATTTAGTCGGTAATTTTTTAACACGTGTAGGTGTTGAATAAGCTGATTTTGAATAACAAGGTGTTTGTAATATTTTCGATTGAGAAAGGTCTGATTTCACAAATGAAATCGTAGGTTTAAGTTTGAGATCTATAGGGCATAAAAAATTAGAATTAATAATTTAAAGTTTGAGATTCACTGGTTTGGAAATGGAATGTGTGATTGGCTTGAACCGTTCGGATTTTTATTGGCGAATTGTGGAGATCGATGTGAAGGGAGATTCAGTCTGTATCCACGTAGTAAACGGTATGTTAGTTCGGTGGTGAGATAAACAGACAATCCTCTTAGTGAGCGCAAACAAACTTAAGAAGACAAACAAACAAACAAAGTACAGGTCGTAGGTCCAAATCTTACTCGAGGTGAACTTTTATTCATGTATTTAATAAAATTAATAATAATTTTTAATTAAGAAGAGACAATTTCCCGAAATTTGCAAACTCGGTTTTTGCAATCTTTACAGTTCTAGTGAGCATTGAACTCCGTGAATTAAGTAATATGATGGGAACAGTTATAGAGTTTTGAAGTTACAGAACCAAGTCAAATTGAGTACTAAGAGACGTTGCTGAGCAAAGGCCCTTGTGGTTTCTTTACCGACGTCAATGTTTGCGTTAACCTTGATTCGTGTACCTCTATTTTTGAAACGTTAAGGAATACAAGTTGCAAAATTCTGCGTATGAAAACTATTTACAGAATTTTAATGTCTGCTTAGAACATTTTATTCATTTTCTATTTTGCAAGTGAGCTGTTGATTGTTAATGTACAGTTTAAAAGTTTAGTTGGCTTTTTGTTTTGGTGGAATTCACCCATTATGCTTTCAAGCATGTATAAAAATTTGGACATAGAACCGATTGCATTTTATTAATTTACAGTTATAATTGAATAAAGAATTTGTTTGTTACACCTCTATTTTTGAAAGCGCTTCTGGGAATACAAAGGCTGTGTAAAATTCAATTAAACCATAATACTTAAGATTTGAAATTCATCACCTTGACGGGGTTTGTGCATTTACATACAGAACACAAGACGACATGCCAAAATGGTAAAAAGTGTCAGGTCCTCAAAGATAAAATCTTTATGAAGCATCGAGAATGTAAAAATCCTTTGTGCCTCGAAAGAAGCGAAATAATTGTTGTCTGGCGTTCAAATAGTCTAATTTCGTTTTATGTCCATTTAGTGCTTGGTAAAACAAACGACTAAAGAAATTAAAACATGCAGAAAACAATTTTGGGCATTAAATATCCTGTAAAATTTCAAAATTAAAGTAATTTTTTTGGACATATTGATGCCTGCTTCTATTAACTTTGTGATTAACCAGGACTGCTTCACGTGCGGTGTGTTAAATGAACTGGTTTCATGAGTCGTTAATTAAGATATTATGTTTATCATTGGTGATTAAGATTGCTTTTCACACTGAACTAAATACTAGATAATAAATGCTAAACACTAAATAATGAAGAGTAGTACAGAGACACAACACTGGATGAAGTGGAGATCTGCTCTCTACTGGGGCATAGCCATCAGAAGAATCGCAGATTGGCCTGATGATTTAACGAACATCTGGTAACATACGACCAAGTTTCGGATTCTTGAATGTACTGGAAGCAGGCTATAGGTCAATTCACATAATTAGAAACAAATTTGGATAATGATTAATTAATAATTAAAAAAAATTCAATACAAGGGAAAATAGGAAATTAATTCAAGGAAAATTAATTGTAAGATAAATAATGGTTAGGAAGATCCGACCATTAAAATGTTACAAGCCAAATTCTCAAACAAGTAGAGGTAATGTTGACATGCTACCAATTTTAGGACCAAACTCTTTCATAATGAAGATATCATTTAGTTTTTCTTAAAGGCCATTAGGATATATCAATGCGCCTATCAAACAGAAAAACCCTGTGAACGCATCCTATATAGAGTAGTAGACCTTGCCTAAAGGGCGATTTCCTTTCAGGAGATAGCCTCTCTAGATTCGATTAAAACTGCCGTCAAAAGTAAGGGAGGACATCCCACTCTGGCTAGATGGATACAAACCATGCTCAGGCACAGAAACATTAATTAATGTAAGTATAATTCTTATGAATCGTTGTAATGTTGCTTTACCACTACGTCTATTTTTTAGATGTAGCTCGCCTGATGAGGAACCAACCGTCGAAACTTGTAGCACATCTATTTAATTGTATCCTTCTTATTTATTAATGTTTGATGGGGAAGGTTTTGAGAAATTATTTTATCCATTCAATTTTTATAGTTACTAACAGAACATTGGCGATACCAGCATTAATCTCCTTTATGGTGACTTTAGGGCTGGCTCTTGTATGCATGCAAAAGCTGAACATGCTAGCCACGTGTAACACGATTACCCTTAGTATGAGCACCTGGGCATGCAGACATCGCAGGAAATCAGATTGTCGGCCAACCTGCAAAAGGTGCAAGCAACAAATCCTTAGACGGTTATGAACCATCTTGTGATATTACATACGACGATAGAAGAACCAATGGGTAAACTAACTAAGTACAGTGAACTGCAAACTGAAACGGCAATAGTTACTGTCACATGAATAAGTATCTATCTACATGCCACGGTCCAAACAGTTCAATATGCAGAGTCTGCGGTGAGGAAGACGAAACTTCTTACATCACCAGCTAATGTTCATTAAGGCGAGAACATTCCTACTTGAAAAAGAAGAACTTAGACAAGAGAAATAAGATGTCGTGATGTAGTGAGCAAGTAATAATGTATTTTAAGAGGCAGAAAATCCACGAACCAGTATTTTCACTGTTTACTGCAAAATAATGAGATGATAGCATATGGTGCTATGAATATTTTATAGTTTATTACCGCAGCTTTCCTCAAAATTAACTTAAGGAATCGACGAAGATCTATTGGACGAAATATAGATATAAATAGAGATATTTGTAGCAATAAAATGAAAAATTTTAAATAATGCAAAATGTCAAAACACCAGCAAGCAAGAAGATGCAGGTCTAGGGCAAAAGAAATCGTTTATTACCAAGTTTTTCCTCACAAGAACCTGGCACATAAGGTGGTAGTGTTTTTATTTCTTCGTTAGATATGAGAGACCACTACTCTTTACAAAAGCTACTAAAGATTAACACAACACTTCGTGTAATTTGCACATATTGGCATCCTTTGATTTTTTGGTTGCGTACCTCTCTAATCAAAGGTATAAAAAACAAAAGTTGGGGAAGATATCTCCACCATATTAAGCATGTTGGAAGTACCTTAATGGATCGATTTTTATTAACACATTCGGTGAATGACGTTGGTATCTCTTGCTCATTGTAGGGGCGATAACTACCAAAGCTCCTAAAGCTTGATCGGAAGTACCTTCGTAGGCAGATCCCTAAAATACATTTTGTTCAGTCAGCATATTTTGAATTAAACAGTGATAAACCAATACCAGTATAAACAGAATGTACTGGGTGATTAAAATTTGAGCTTAACCATGAAGATTTCGCTTTTTATACGAGATGGAGCATAGGTTTGAATTTGGCACTTTTGCTAAATTTTACGCTGATTAATAGTCTGAAAAGAAACTTGAGCTACCTTCTTTTGTTTTTGACTTACGGCTAAGAAGTAGAAAAATTACGATATACGTTGTACGCGTCTACCGACTTTATTATTAAAAATTTGAAAAATGTAATACAACATTCTTAAGGCAGTTTTTCATGTGTTTTCAAAAATACCATCCGACGTTTCGGTTTCGCGGAACCATCACCAAGTTCATTTTTTCTTATGGGCCATTTTTAATGATATAATATGTTGTCGAATAGAAAGTTCTAGAAATAGTTGGGATACTAACATGGAATGTATAAGAAAACAAAGTAAAATCTAAATTTTACCTGAGCTTTATTAACACTATCAAAAAATGATTGAACTATTTGTACTAACTGCTTGTGGTGCTATTTTGATATAAGGTTCAATTCATTTTGTAAATATTATATTGAAAGCCTTATAGCTTGGTATTCCAATGTAATAACAAATCTATAACATACACATTTTAACGTATAGCCAAAAGAGCCTTATCTTCAATGTAATTCTTTAATTTGGCGAGTTTGATGATAAGTAACCTAAAAATCTCACGAACTTTTCAATATTATCTAAGGTAATTGTCTTCATTCGCGTATTTCCGGTGAATTGTATCAGTACAATTCTCATCTAGAAGTATTAGCACAGAAACATTTTCACCGCCTACGATTTTCTATAAAATCGTCATCCCATAAGAACGTGTGTTAAAGTTGTCCAACATTAGGCAAGGTCACGCGTTGTGACGTCACTTGAAGATGCCTAATTGATTTAGAATTGTTTATAGAAATCATAAAATACATATTTGATTTCACCTAATTTACACATGATGGTAACTTCTATAGGCAATTGTTAGGCGTTCCTATGGGGGCTATCATTAGCCCAATTCTCAGTCAATTTGTTATCCACACCCTTTTAGATCGGATCCTACCATAACTTCCGTTCACGCCTCCTTTCATTAAAAAATATGTGGACGATATAATATTCACCATTCCGTTGGGACAAATGGACCATACTTTGAATATATTTAATAGTTATGATCCAAATATACAATTTACAGCCGAACGATAGAAAAGCGATGGATGCCCTTTCTGGATACCCTCTTGTTAGGGATGGGTTGAACATCATTAGATTCGATGGGTACAAAAAAAAAAACAGTCTGGTCGCTACTTAAATTATATGAGCTACCATCCCCTCAAATATAAGATTAACTTGCTAAAAGCTATGAAATACAGATGTCTCTTTCATCACGAATAATCTGAGGAAGTTATCGATACTTTTCATCGAGAACTCTTATCCCAAAACGATGGTCAGTAACATAACCATACACCACCTACAACAGTTACAGACTCACCACAACCCGTTCTAAATATAGAAAATAAAATGTACACTGGTCTTACATATTTAGAAAATTTCACCAAATAATAAAACATATATTAAAAGCGTTTCCGATAGTAATTGCTGATAAATCACTTGTTACCGTTAGTTCCCTGTTCTCTCCTCTTAAGGATAGAATGCACCTTCGTCTATTTTCTAACATTGTAAAGGGTTTTCCAATAAGAGGTGTTATTTTGATATTCAAAGAAAAATGGAATTTTTTGAGATAATTGATCGGATGTTTATTTCATTATAAAGAGGAAGGTATGCCGTTAATAATGGAAAACAATATCAGCCAAATGGCTACCACGACCACGCTTACAGGACCATATCCTTTTCATGAAATTTTCCATAACCAAATCGCAAAGTGGCTGCCCTATGTCATCGATAGACTCACGAATTCCATCTTTGAGGTCTTGAATCGACGCTGGGCTGTTGGCGTAGACCTTATCTTTCACGTGGCCCCAAAGGAAGAAGTCGCAAGGTGTTAAATCACAAGATCTCGGCGGCCAAATGTGATCACCTCTTCGAGAGATAACACGGTCCGGAAACTTTTCCCGTAAAAGATCATTGGTTTCGTTGCTTGTGTGGCACGTAGCGCCGTCTTGTTGAAAGTAAACGTTGTCCAGATCAATACCATCCAATTCCGGCCATAAAAAATCATTAATCATCTCTCGATAGCGCAATCCATTCACCGTAACTGTTGCTCCAGCCTCATTTTCGAAAAAGTAAGGTCCAATGACCCCGCCAGACCATAAACCGCACCAAACAGTCACACGTTGAGGATGGAGAGGCTTTTCAATAATAACTCTTGGGTTTTCCGAGCCCCAGATGCGACAATTTTGCCTGTTGACGTACCCACCGAGGTGGAAATGGGCCTCATCAGTCAGGATGATTTTTCGATGGAATTCCGGATCATTTTCATGCATTTCAACGACCCAATCAGCAAAGACACGACGTTGTTGATGATCGGCCGGCTTGAGTTCTTGTGTTAACTGAACTTTATAAGCCTTAAGACCCAAGTTTTTATGCAAAATACGGTGTAATGGCGTTTGTGGAATGCCCAATTCCAAAGAACGACGAGTAATGGACAAACCTGGGTTTTCTTCAACACTTTGGGCAACAGCAGCAATATTCTCAGTTGTCAATAAATGACAGCTTCAAAAGTGACATCTACCGAAATAGCGGGCTATTCAAAATAACACCTCTTATTGGAAAACCCTTTATATGCGATAAATTGCACAGGATGGCTTCGATATGTACATCGGACAAACTTCCCAATCTCTGGCCATAAGTCTGACATAAAGTATAATAGGTTGGGATTAGCAACTCATTCTGTGTAGAATAACCACCCGTTCGACCTTGATAATCCGAAAATTTTAGCAGAAGAAAGAAACCTTACGAAACGTCTGTTTCTGGAAATGTGCCATATAAATAATAATAAACATTCAATAAACAATAGGGTTGACATTAGCAATCTGAGCACAATATATAATTGTTTACTAAACATAAATTTTAATGCATAGATTTTTAAATTTCCATTTTTTAATCTTGGGGATACTTTTAAATTTCCCGCTGTCGTAACTTTGATTTAAGTTGGTACTTCTATAATTTTCTAATTGATAATTTCGTAAACAAGGGAACATAGGACATGAAGGAAGACATAGTAATGTGCTGCCGATGACAAAATGCGCATGCGTTATCTACATACATAGGTATGGTTTAAATACCGCTTTCAATGCAAACTGCTAGACCGCTGGTAGGCGTCTTCCGCGCTTTTGGTGCGGGTTCGATTCTCCGCTCGTGCACTTTTTTTTTTAGGTTACAGTAGTTTTGTTTATCTAATATACTTTTGTTAGGTTATTGTGGTTTTGTTTATTTAATCTAATTATGTTAGGTTACAGTATTTTTGTTTTTCTTAACTAAAATAGATGACGTCATACATCGGCACCATCCTCATCCTATGTTCCTTTGCTTACCCTCTCCTCATATTTCACCACATTTGTTACATTCGAATTTCAAAAGAACATTTTCGCGTGGTCTTCCATTTTGTCCAATTTTACATTAATTGTAAGTTTTCCATTTATAATTATTTTAATTACTCAAACTTAAATTATTGTAGCATATCCTGTTAGGATTCATTCATGTATAATATTCATAATTGGTTCACACAATTCGCAAATGTTCCGTATTCCATCTTATCACATACACACTTATCATTAAAATAGTAAGTTTAAGACTTTTATAAAATTTTATGAATCTGGTATTATTTTAAAAACTGTTTCAAACAATCAGTCCGATTTACACCCTATACCCAAAGTTCTACCTAATCTTATTGTATTATTATTATTATCATTATTATTAACTTTGCTTAGTACAAACAAACAATCGAAGTGTGTCAATGTGCGCAAAACTAATGCAATATATAAAATGTATCTATGTTAATGTTGAGTGTGATGGCGATAGCAAGTAAACAAAAATGGGGATCCCTTACAAGGACATTCTGGAATAAACTTCCTGTAATTATGTGTTTTTTTTACACGATACACATAGCTAGGTTTGTAAGGTAAATGAATTTTTGTTACTAATTTACAGTTAAATGTTAAGGATAAATCTGTTACTACCATTGTAATTACCCTCGATTACGTTATGGTCCATCCGTTAAGAAAGGTTGAGGTACAATTGTTTTATCGATATTTTTTAACGTATCTATTGATGTAACCTAATAAGATGTTGAAGACGAATTACAGCTGTCGGAAAGTGTAAAAATGATTGCCGTAAGGCAAAGTAAAATTAATGGACTATTAGATTGCATGTAATATAAGTCTTTGGCAGTAACACACGCTTCTAGTTCTTCCTTGTAGCATAGTGTAAAGCTCGTATGGCTATATTAATGATATTTAATTTTTTTGTACTAAAATTAATTGTAAATATCAACATTTTTTGTTAGTCTAGCCGAGTTTCCGCCATTTTAAAAATATCAATATAAAATTTTTGAGCTTGAAATTACAATTTTTATTCTTTCCTTTCTTATACATATATATGGATTTATTAAAGAAGAAAACAGTATTAATCTAAAAATTGACGAAATGAGTGTTTAGTCCCAAATGAATTTTCTCGTAATAATAATTGTGTTACCTTTTCCATAGTAACTAAATGTGTAACTAATTTAAATTTTCATAATTTTATGACCATTTTATTACTTTTAGCGTTAAACAACTTTAATTCTTCATTATATAAAAACAAGAATTAGTTTCTTAAGAAAAATGAAGTATGAGGTAGTAAAATTCCTTTTCAAAAAAAAATACATTAAAAACTAGACACTAAAGTTATTCATATTTTATGTTTTGGTTAAGATGAGAAAAGTTTTATAATAAAACATTAGTGAACTTTTTTTACATGTTAATGAGAAACAGATCTTGATGTGATTTTTTTATGTAGGTGTTTACATTGAACGTGGGTTATAGGCACTATATTGTACGTATATATTCCGTTTCGCTAAAGGGTGATTTATTATCTGGCGAAAATGGGAAATTGCAATTTTTTTGTAATTCTATTTAACGTTTAAGAATCGATATTGTTTTTTCTCCGTCAAATAAGAATTACCTACGTTATTCCTTTTCGGTTAGAACAAAGTTTTCCCATTCTTTAGTACAACTGTGTAAACAATTATTTTTTCAAAATATCCAAAAGGCATTGTAAAATAAAAATTATATGCTTTTAAGGTATTAAACACAAATGAACAAAACAAATCCGTATGTTTACATGTATGTATGTATGATGTAAAAATCGTTTGCTTTAAATCCAATTACCTTAAAAGTCTTTTTTTTCTGCTTTAAATTTCTATCATTAAATGGGATAAAAAACGTTAAAAAGAGATTAAAAATCTATTTTATCATTTAAGCCCAACATAAAAAGGTGTGTTAATTCTGAATAATTAACGAACATTGTAAATTTGTATATTCATTACTTTATTTAAATTTTATTACTTTTTCAGTCAGCAATTTTGGTAAATATATTATTAAATAATTATATTTGATTAAAATTTAAAATAGTTTTATTCACAATGTTCGTTTACTCCTTTTTTTATTTTTGGTTAAAAGTGTAATTAAATGTCCATTTACTTTAAGGAAGCAAATTTATCATAATTAAGTTATTGAATAAAAATTTATCCATTGTTTTTTATGTATTTTAAAACTTTACCATAAATTATATTAATAGTCCATGCAAAAAATTCTTAAAAATTTTTTTTTTACTTATAAGCAATTTAAAATTGATAAACTTTTAAAAAGAATCACGCGACTACAAACGCGCCACGACTGGTCTACATGTTTGTGACGTCATAATGTTAAATTAATTCTCAATAGTACAGTGTCAACGGCTTCTACATGTAAATTGACTAAAAATATCCGAAATTTAGTGCAAAAAAAATTATTTATAATAGGTACTTTTGTTTGGTCATATGTGATAAAGTTTACGGTTAGGTTGACAACCAAACTTGTGCGGTACTACATCAACTTTAATTTTTGCTCTACTTCCCATTGTAGTATAGTTAATATAATTCTCCATGTCTTCTTTCAGCTAAAAAAACATCAAATAATGAGAATTATTTAAATGACATTATAACAATGGAACAACCACAATATTATATACACTTTTAAAATTTCAATTTCGTATAGTACCTAGCGCGTAATTAAAATATAAAACCCTAAACTAAACCGAAATCATTCAATAACCGGGTACAAATTTATTATTTAATCGTTTTAAATTATTCATAGAAATTTTTTTGATGATATGATTTTTAAACGTTTTGATTCGGAAGTTTAGTTTAAAAAATTTATTATCGAATTCTATTTATTCAATTTATACGTTTACATAAATAATTATTAATTACTATATTAATATAAAAGCACGATAACCTTTAAGGTTTGACATTTTGATATATTTATCAATATATTGACGATAATAACAAAATTTAATCGATTAAAAGTAAAAACACTGTATCAGCTACGATGAGTAAAAATAAACATTGTGACATCACACGCGCTCTGGTTTGTTTGGGAACTTTCGGCGTGTTTGCGGTACTGGGTTCAAAAAATGTATTTTTAATGTAATATAACTTTTGAATTAGAACGAAAAAAACACGAAAAACAGTTTTGTTATAAAACGATCTTTCCATTTATTACAAAAAAAAATTTTTTTCAACAACCGAATAGATTTCAGCAATATACGTTTTTTCAGTAAATTTTGAACGAATTTAACTATTTATGTCATATAAATGAACGTAATTTACCCTATCGTATACCAAAAATATAAATAAAACAATTAGGGGGTTGAAAGGGGTGAAAAATGAAATAGTATTTTGATTAGGCTTATATTCTTCAACCTTACCAGTGGCCTACGCAGACTTTAGCCTTGGGAGGGGGTATAGGAAGTACGGTGTAACCTAAAAATTTTAATAATCATTTGTTTTACAGAAAGTTATAAATTAACAGTATATTAAAATGCAACTTGCAGTAGCCCATCCGCGCACGAGTTAGGAATTCTGACGAGTAAGCAAATGGCCCTTCTGTAACGTGTGTTTTATAACGTTTTCTCTGTTGAGTAACTCCATTACTAAAACATTTTGATTTTTTATAAATAAAATTAATTTTCACTAGTTTAATTATTTGAAGTTGGCAACACTAAAAATAATAATTGACATTGACAACATAATTTTAAATTTAAATAAAATACCATAATCTTCGATTATGGAAAACAGTGAAAATATTTCATTAACACCCCTTGAAATTAGGAAAGTGACCGGAATGCGATAGAAGGTTTGTTACCTGATAAATCAAGAACAACTTATGAGAAAGAGTATGATACATTTATGAAGTGGTGTAAAGAAAAAAAAATGCAAGTATTATAACGGAGAATGTATTTTTTTGAAGAAAAGAAAACTATTACAAAAGTTCAACCCTGTGGAGTATGCTGAATTAAAAACAAAATTTTCTGTAACTGGTTTCTTTTTTTGTGCACTGTTTCATAACTTCGTTGCCGGTGTTTTTGGATATCTGTAGAAGTCTTTCGAAAACGGCTTTATTAGGATGATTGCGGTTTGGGTATTTCTGACCGTAAATTCTTGTAGCTAACAGACAGTTTTCGACCCGCTCTAGAATGGAATACATTTTCATTTTCGACTTTTTGTAATTACTTCAAGCACAGTTAACGATAGTATTACGATTTAGATACAGAATGGCAATGACAGTTTGCAAATGTCAATCCTAGAACAATCATTACCTTCAATTTCAATTAAATGGGAATAACTGCAAAACCATTGATTTTAGGTATAGGAAAACGCAATACAGTTTGAAAGATAAGTAAATTCTCCGTTAATGGAAAGAAAAATATACAGGGTGTTCCATTTGAACTAAGGAAGTTAATTATATTTAAATAAAAATGAATAGGATTAACTTTTTTAAACACGCTGTATAGATTTCCTCGAACCAGTCATATGGGATTTGATAGCTCATTATATTGAGTATTCACAGTGACCAATAGTTATTTTATCATTGTACTATAGTTTACGTGTACACAGTATAACAGCAACTTAGGTTTATTTTATTCGAATATGCAAAAATGTTCCATTTAAAAAAACATAACTTTGATGCGCCACTATTTTTTGGTACACCCTGTATAAATGGAAATAATTTTAAAATTTTGAAAATCGGTGGCGTCTAAGCACTACAGTCCGTGTCGTTCGTCGTGAAACACCCGGTATAAGTCTAAGGCCTAAACTTGTAAGTCATAACAGATTTTTTATATTCTACGAGAAGGGCAAGTTCACTGTTCAAGCAATCGGAATAAATCAAATTGGTGAAATGCCCAGAATAATAGCGAAAATTCGGGCCAGTGCTTTAGACGTTCTTCGGCTACACATCTAGCTAATAACGAGGGTGATTTGATAACTCTCAAACGTTATGGTGGCTGGAGAAGCTCATCAGTTGCCGAGGGTTACGTAGAAGGTTCTATTAAGAAAAGAATTGAGGTCTCAGAAATGCTTTCCAGTGGTGTACAACATTATGGTACTGAAGCGTCATTGGTTGATCCTACCAAACATATTCTTCTTCTGGGTCTACCAATTCTATTGCTGCTGTTTCATCTTATATTAATATTAGCAAGAAAAACCTACAGATATTGTCGATAAAAATATAGAAATAAATTCCCAACAAAACTTACCGCCCATTTCCATTAATTCTGTCGAAAAGTCGACTATTACTAAAGTTTACAATAATTGAATGTTTACTAACCACAATGAATATTTTTTATTTGTTTCTATAAAGTGTTAAGTTATTCAAAATTAATATATTTTCACATTTATAAATAAAGAGCATTTCTCGTGTTTAATTTTAATTTGAGGTTAGAGAAGTTTGACAGTCGCGCAACGCAGATTAACCAACATTTGAAAAAAATGGAAATCATTTAAGAATGTGACTCTTTCTCACATTATTTTGCAGCAAAATAATGTGAGAATGTAAATGATTACAACATGAAATAGAGAAATATTATTATAATACAAATACCAATCGCCTTGGCTTTTGTGCAAGTTCCTCAATTATTTCGTCTTCTGAAATGGGTAGTTCCATTAAGTCTGTTTTGTAAAGTTGAAATAAAGATAGGTCTTTATTCGTTTTAAAGTGGAAAAGGTTATCTCCGGAGTGGATGTGGAGGCTGGCAAAACACAAAATGGATAACGTTACTCGAAAAAGAACCTTCCGGATAACACAACTTAAGCTTAGAAGCAAAATTACAATCTGTAGGCCTACCTCTCAGATTTTTCTTAATATCCTACTGTTTATAAGCATGAATAAATAAAAAATATCGAAAATGGGAAATCTTTACTTATCTTAATTTCTTTGGCTTTCAGCCAATTAATTTTCTGACCGTCTTCCTGTTTGTTACTATTTTCTGAATCTCTTCTGTTCCAAAAAAGTCTTCCTTTTCTATTTCTGTACTACTTAGTGATATTTTTTTAGAGGAACTCTAAACTATCTTCTTAAAATCATCCAGAGTATACACCTTTATCTGCTTCTTTAATGCTCTTTCTATTTTACCAAAATCGATGTCGTTGGGCAAAAAGCTGTAGCCTGGTATGAGGTATTTAAAATAGATATGTTTTAGAGATTTGTGTGATTGTAGAACTGACTTGAGGTGTAAAACAATTTTGATATTTCTATACTGTCCCCCACATGAATCTGACCATAACGTAGGTTCCTCTGTATTTGGATTTATGTAATACTCAATGCATTTTTCTAAACATGACCCCACCTTTTGAACACTATATTATTTTACATACAAGCAATGTCTTATCGGAAATACCTCTGCCAAAAAGGCCCTAGATTTATAAACAACCCGACTTTACCTCAAATTTTGATAATACACATGGGATTTGAAGCTAACGCCGATTTCATTGCGTAAGACAACTATATGACTCTGTGTTTTATTTTACCCAACGGTCATCATCATTAGACAACCATAATAACAATAATGCCACTCAAACTAGCCTATACACTATTTGTCGAGTTTTGCATACAGTGATAAAAATACGTTTTACAGTTAAATTAATAAAAATACGTATACTCATACAGCAGCAAATATAACTTGAAATCAGGCCTCTAGCAATTAAATAAGGGGTAAGGGTTAAAATAAAAAACTAGCATTTACCAGGGTTGTTGTTGATAATCGTATTGGGGGAATGCCTTGACACGGTAAACAGCTGCTCACCAGTCACTACACATTCACTTTCGGCGTCTTCTTTATAACTGAATAATATAAAGTATTTAGAAGCCTCCAGTTATCATTAATATAATGTAATTATTTCTGGATTTCCCCAGTTATGTAACCACTATAACGACCTTTCACTATTCAAGTACATCTAATGTGTTTGGAAAAATCGTAATTAGCTAATTACGTGAAAGTTGGACTGTTTTAAATGTACACTTCTTTGTTTGTTACGTCATGTAGCTGTGCATTTTTAAACTAGTGCATGTTTTCTGTAATGGAAGTTTATCGTGGCTCTACCTAGTAGTATATTTTTAAAAGCAGATTTGCTTGTTTGCGATGCTGTCTAGTGATTTAGTAGTCTGTCTAGTAGTATTTTTAAACTAGCGAATGTTTTCTGTAATAGAAATTGATCGTGCTCGCCTATCTCGTCTCTCCCGCATTTCTCTGGTCTGTCTCGTCACCCTCGCATTTCTCGTTTCCCTCGTCTCTATCATTTCTTTTCGCTCCCTCGTTTTTCTCGTCTCTCTGACTTCCCTCGTTTTTCTCGTCGCGTTCGTTTTTCACACCTCTCTCGTATCTCCCGTCTCTCGCCTTTATCAATTCTCCGGACTCTCGCGTCTCTCTCGTCCCCTTTCGCCCCCGCGACTCGCTCTCTCTTTCTCTCATCTCCTTCGGCTCACTCGACTCCCGCCTCTCCCTCGTCCTCTCGTTTCTTGTGTTTTAGGTTAGGTCAATACATGTACAATATTAGGTTATTAATAAACGCACGGTTTTTAGGTTCGGTCAATGTTCGCGCGCCAGTATTGACCTAACCTAAAACCCGTGCGTTTTAAGTAAAAAAATAACACATTTAAATTATTTATAATTGCCAATATAATTTTGTCCCACAAAAGCATTACTTATGCGTGGGATTTCAAAGTAGATTTGTAAATGTTTCTTAATTTTTTACGTTATGAATTATACGCTTGAGATTTCTTTCTTAAATTCGTCGAATTTTTCTTAATAACCTGCATTAAGTAAATATATTTAAGGGCTGTATCTTAGAAATAAAAATACCTAAAAGTCTTGAAAAGTTGTGTGGATCGAATAAAAGAAGTAAAGTGTAAAAATGTGTCTAAATTGTACAGTATTCACCATCTTCTGTACTACACGTTCACATTTACTACATGGTCTCCTTCTACAATGAAATTCTAGAAGTTTCACTGAATTCCCGTCATTGTGTTCCAAGAGTGCTTATGATTCATAATACCTTCTGCAGCTATTAACTCCATTACCTGCATATTTTACTTATGTACATCTTTGCCGAGGTATATGTACATCGTAGCACAGGTTGTTGAAAGCTTACGTTTATTCCATAGGACGTCTATCAGATCCTCAAGGCTGTGTTAGCTGATAAATAACATCAAACCGCTACAGTTTAAAACATATCGTATACTGTTTATATTCAAGTTATATTGAATTTTTTCGTATTGCTTCTGAACTGTTACTCAAGTAACAAAATATTACCATCTAAAATATTATTGAAACTTATTAACTTTCTGCTTCAACAGCGAGTTTACTACCTACATACTAAGTTCACTACAAACTTTCTTTTACTTTAAAGGTAGACATTCTCGTATCACAACATTTACCTTTTTTGTTTAATCATTAATATATACAAGGAGCCCCGCACACAGTTTTACGGTTATTTTATACTAATATCGCACAGCTTTATTTAGCTGAAATGCACACGATTTCCTAGATGTAGTTTTCTCAGATTCGGGGTAAATTCTTTTGCACCATAAAACCTAAGTTATTATTTTAGTTGTAATAATTTTCTTCTGTAGTGTGGAACTACTATCCTCTTATGTAATGTTTGTCAATTTGATTATTTGCTTTGTTTTGGTGTAATTTAATTCGTGCATACGAGGCAATAGTCGATCTAGCCGTTATATTAATTTACTCTCATTATTCAAATTTATTTGAAGTTTGTTATTACAAAGATTATTTTAGTGTATATATATTTTATTTATATTTTGTTGAGTACTATATTTTGTTACGGTCGAAAAGAGGAAGAGGGTCCTACGGCAAACCAGCTGCTCACGGTGGAATGGGAGTGGGTTCACAATGGGTAAACCATTTAATAATGCAAGTTCAGGAGGCGCCACTAACTTGTTGCACTTATCTGCCGTAATTCCAAGTTAGAAAAATTCCTAGATGTTAAAGGAGGACCGTGAAAGGAAAGAAATATATGAATGGAAAATTACTATTTATTAAAAAAAAATAAAAAAAAAGGTGAAAGTTGTATCAATAATTAAATAAGCGATAGGTTGATTGGCGTAACAAAAACTATATATTAACAAAAAAAACTAAAGGTACCTTCCTGAGATCTCGAGTTTACACAAATAAACCAAATACTTAATATTTTAATTTAAATGAACGACACATTAAGAACAAAAAAAAACAATCAGAAGATGATAGATGATACTGTTTGATGAAATGATAAATGTGAAGGGATGGTTGTGTTTTCTTTATTAGGTGATGATGAGCGACGATCACAACGTAGAGTACGACGAGGAAGGAGGAAAAAAGGCCCTAGAGGAAGAATAGGCATAATTTCAAATTATCTATAATTGGCTACTTACAAGATGTTGGATGGCCTTGCAAGAAACAATTTTAGAATTAAATAAATATATATTTTTAACACATAGGCTTGTTTCTGGCTTTCTTTTTGTTAAAATCTAGGTGCAAAATCTGAAAGGTAATTTACATGGGAATGTGGAAAATACTATGTTAAACCTACTTACAAAAAAAAGTCGTTTTGAATAATCAACGTGATTAGGTCTAGCAACGCCGTTACCATAAAAATCCCAATTGCGGAAAGCTCTGGTCCTTATAGGATAACAGAAGCACTTATATAGGTAGCGGGTTGTTTAAATCCCAAATATTGGATGGAAAGGTGCGATAAACCACTAATACCCCTTGAACTAGACTCGATATATATCTTACCAAATTATAGGAAAGTTACGAAAATTTCGTAAATAAAAAAAATAATCATGTTTGATTTTTCAAACGAATTTGACTGGTTGTTGGCCGAACGACAAGGATAGAATTATAAGTAAGAAGAAGAAGGGTTCCGATGAGCGGGAAAATTATCCAAGATTTTGAGAATAGGGAAATACCGACAGAATTTACACAACAGTGGCGTGAATTTATTTAAGTTAGGTAAAACAAGAAAATATAGGTATAAATATTAATAAAAGGTAAAGGGTAAAATGTAAAACATGAAACATCACAAAATAAATGAGACCAATTAAAAGACAAACACCAAAAATACTATATGGGACTACGCATTCACCGGTAAAGTAAAATGGGTACGCCTATGGCGAAATTTGAGCAAAATTTAAAACTGGCCAATGATAATTCGTGAATCGCAATTCAAGGTGAACGCATTTAAACTATTCAAAATTCAGACGTAAATATAACCTATAATTTTGATTGAAAATCATTAGATATTTTATTGATTAAAAGGATATTTAGGAAAAGGATTTATAATTCGAAGAGTTATAAAGGTAGGGTACTAAAAAAAGGACAGATATTAAGAATATATTATAATTTTAGGATGAATGTCAGAAATCGAACACAAATAAGGGTGGGAAATATTGAGAAAGAAATGGACTGTAACAATTTGTTTGTTTGTGTATATGTGCTCATTACAATTATCTCTTTTAGTTTTAATTTTCTTTATCCCTTTTTAGCACTCCACTATTGAACGACTGCTTAAAATTGTGGTCTAGTGTAAATAATAAATCACGCAGTGCTACTGGATTATGCTACTTAGACTGTGCTGGGTTAGGCCTTCCAATTACAATTACTCTTTGGTGTTGTTAAAAAATAAGTAATAATACATTCATAAATTGTTAACAAATCTCTTCTGGAATGAACTCGTTTTTTTATTAAATTCACATTTTTTATATACAACAAAAAAAGTTGAAACTTCAGATTTAGTTAAATGACAAATTTAAGAGATTTGATTGATTAAAAATAAATCATTAATCAACCACGCTACTTAAGGGATGTTAGTTATCTATTTGAAGTTTAAACCATAATAAAACACAACTGAACAACAACGTACCATAGCAACAATTCCATGGCACGCTTGTATGTACTATGATAGATTTTATCATTTTTTAAAAATTTTCTTCACCTGTAACATTTAACAACGTCAAAAAATCGACAACTTCAATATTCCTTTGTGTTTTGGTTTTTTGTTTTTTATCTTTATAACGAGAAACAATCGAAAATTTTCAATTTGTTTTAACCCCTGAATCGAAAACCAAAAGTGCGGACGTCGCTTTTGACACACTTTGTATACAAATAAATTATATTTTACGTTTTCTATTTTGGCTCCTAGCAAGGCATACAAAGTATCGACTACAGTGATATTTGACTCTGAACAATTACAAACACCCAGGCCTGAAGCTATTTAGATAGTCCAGTCGCCAATCAAACCCAAAACCGCTTAACGTAGTTTTGTTTGTACGTTGGTACCTCATCACTTCCAACCCGGTCGTTTTATTAATTATTAGCTAAACCGTAAATGCAGAGAAAGAAAACCTTTCAGTTGAGTTGATCGGCATATTTCTGCAGTATTTGGTTTTTAGCTCAACGTTTCGGAAACAGATTGCGTTTCCATCATGTTTAGTCCTGAGAAGGAATAATTTCCCACTTGAGTCGAAGTAATTGACTCTAACTTCTTGGCCACTCTTGAATGTGAACTTTTCACTTGTAGGCTTGACACCTTTACCACTGATCCAACCAGCAATTCTAACCCTTAATCCTTCGCGGAGTTGTAGTGTAGGTATCTCCTCGTGTGGGTGAGTGTCCTGTATACAGTCGTCGTGAATGTGATGTCGTTCCTGTGTACAAGTACATCTAAAAATGGCAGTTTCTGTTCCGACTCCAATTCCATTGTGAATGTTATGGATAGCGTGCTGCAATTTAAATAATCTAGGAGTTCTTCCAGCTCTTGCTTGCTCTGTTGCCAAACTACGATGGCATCGTCCACTTGTCTAAGTCACATCCTTAGATTTTCATTGAATTCGTATATCACTTTTTCTTGAAATCTTTCATATTCATATTGCTGATTATGGGCGATAGAGGGAACCCATTGCCATCCCAAACTCTTGTTGGTAGAATTTGTTTTTTGCTTGGAAGTGTGCTCTCCTTATGCATAGTGTCAGGAGTTCAACGATAATTGCGTGCATTCGTCTAACGTTTAATCTTGTAGCTGGGCGATTTTATGAATAGAGCTACAATGTTCAATATTTTTTCGTGGTTAGGTTGGTAGTTTCTGGCGTTCCACGAAGTGTTGCATGTTCTGGATCATAGCATGTTGTAGATAGTGTGCTAATAGATGACAAGGGGAATTTCTCGAGCTCACACTTGATCTCAAAGGAATTCCTTCCCTGTCGATTTTTGGTAAGCCGTACAGACACGGTGCTTTGCTAAAGTGAGGTTTGAGTTTAGTTCTCTAGTAATCGGGGAACTTCTGCTTATGTTGTGCTAACGTCTAGTATATTCGTTTTTGGATTGATGATGTGGGATCTTTGGGTTTGTAGTCGCCTCCGTCAAGTAGTTATTGGATCTTTCTGTTTTAAGTTTGAATTTATTACCACAGTGATGTTTCCTTTGTCTGCCGGGAGAATCTTTATCTATGGGTCATATATATATATATATATATATATATATATATATATATATATATATATGATGGTTTGAATACATACATACATCTATGGGTCATTCTTATGTAAAATGACCGCTCTACTGGCTAGGTTTGGTTCACCTAGATCAATCTAGGTCTGATATAACATTTGTGTTTTTCTGCTTTTTTAGAATCTCATTTCATAACTGTTTCTTCAACTGCAGTTCTTAAATTTAGTTTAAGAATATACCTCGATTATTATCGCATAATTTAAGTCTTTATCTAGAACCTTCATTTTGTGTTCGTTTAATTATTGCTTAGATATGTTATGTCAGTGTTCTTGCGATTGGTATTAGTTGGTTCTTTCTTCTCCTTCATTAGCTTTTCAAATTTTTTTCTGCTGAATTTACTTGTGCTTTGCCTTGGTCTTTAAATATTACTTCTTGTAGCCGTATCTATGATATCACAGTCTTGTTCATTTACTCGAGTTCAAATGATTTCTTTAATTTTGTTGGATTGTTATTCTAGCTAATAACTTCTGAAACATTGATGTCTAATTCGTTCTTTGACTAACGCTTCGCTAGCTCTCTTTGCGATTTGTGATATTCTCCGGCTGCGCATTGAAGTTTTGATATTGAGCCCAGTAGGCATTACGTTATCGCGGACTTTACAGAAGAAGGCTAGATGGTTCTTTTCTAGTGCTAGCTCATTCATAGAACAGTTTTTTGGGTACGAGCCCACCGAGTTACTAAATACGTGTTATGAGTGTTTTATAACTGCAGTGTCATATTAGTTGATCAAGCCATTTTCCACAGTTGCGGAAGTGGACTTTACTTCTGTCATGAGCTTTAGTCCTACGAAGGACTGTTTTCATTATGTGGTTTGGTTTTGGTGAGATTCTCGGAGCGTTCTCATTTAAAGGCAGTGCGTATCTTTTATTCTTCGTTTTTTTCCTTTCCTTGAAACATGGATTTAATTTCTACTAAAATAAACATAATAACATGTTGATTCGTATGTTACTATGTAACAAACCCCTAACGGTTATATTTAAAACACAAATTCACGGAAAATCTAACGTTAGTTACAACAGTTTCTGTTTGTAGCAGAGAACTGGTGCGTACTTTTGCTTGAACAAGTAAGTACTGTGCACTGTGGTTTAGTAGAACAATGTAGATATTAGGATTTTATAAGGTTATTTTTGTAATATGCTTCCATTTTGATTCTGTAATCGACATATTATGAAACACGACGTTATCATTTCCGATGTCATTATAACCGTTAATTCATGGAACATTTCACGAAAATTTTTAGGTTGACAAAGCTCCATCCGGAATTATGTCATACATGTGACAAACACAGGATACGTCCAGTGGAAAACTTTGATGTGAGCAAATTCGCGACCGACCGTATTTTTGGCAATTTCACGTATTTCAGGGGACGTACATGCAAAATTATCTTGATTATCTTCCATTTTCGTGTTTTGTGCAGAATTTGGATAAAACAAAAGGGGACTCATATTTTCAGTTTTAAAATTAATATATTACCAACCGCCACAAAAATCTCTATCAACTAAAGAAAAACTTTTTGTTGAAAAAACGGCCTAAAAAGGGCAAATTACGAAAAATGTGGTTCGTAAGACCCTGAAGCACGAATTCAAGTTTAAAACAACGAGTGGCGTAGCCACGAGTTTTTTAAAGAATGAGTTTTATGAAACTTGTTTTTAAATATACTGACAGTTCATATTATTAAAGCGCTTCACCTTTGTTCCTCAATATTTGAATAATTTTAGTATGTTTTCTATACGCTCTCAAATTACGTAAATAATCTTCATTACTCTTGCTACGGATTTTGCTAAAAAACTTTATCACTTTTTATAACAAATAACATATAACATAATTACCACTTTTTTTCATTCTTTGTGTAGTTCATCCTTATTCATAGTTTCATTTGAACTCTTAAATTTATATTATGCATCTTATTTTTTATAGGTAATGCTTTGTTCATTTATGAGTTTTAGGTAAACGAGATTATTTACGCAATCCATTTGCAGATTAAACTTTCCGTATAATTTCCGAAAACTCTTCATTGATTACAACACGACGGGTTTCTCTCCGGGTTTAATTACAAGCTATTTCCATTCTTCTAGTTAACAGTGCTTAACCTACAGTCTCTTAAAATACGTCATACTAAACTACGTTAGTAACAACATTTACATATTTTCACCTCCAATAATTTCTGTTCTGTTGTTAATAGTTGTTTACTAAATTTGTACCAAAGTTATCTACAATTAATGTCAACGTATGCAAAATTAATGAATTCACATACATAAAGACCAAAATTTACGTCGATTGGGGCTTGTATCTCGACAGCACAGTTGGTTAGTGCGGTACTCTAGCAAAGTAGAGGTCGTTAATTCAAATCCTATTCGAGGCAAATTTTTTATTTATGTATTTAATAAAATTAATAATAATTTTTAATTACATAATTACTTTTGAACTTATTCGTTCATAACAAAAACTTAATCATTTAATTTTAATTTTAAACTTATTATTTTTGCACAAATTCAATGGTTATTTCCTTATTGCTTATTGGTGTAACTGCAATTAGTAAATAAAATATGCAAATTAATAAACTAAAAAGATTGTATGGAAATGAGAATAAAATTTGTTTTTACTCACATGTTGAATTAAAACTTTGAACTTTGAACAATGATATTTTACAACAGTATGTAGCGAATTCTTAATATATTTACTTCACTTTCATTTCTCAATTTTGATAACAAAGGTTTATTAAAATACTGAAAGGTAATTGACTGAAAGTAGGCTTTTGTGTGCGTGTGTGACATGCGTCTTCCACATTTGCATGTCGAATACCTTATCTCGCAAATTTATTATTATTATTAAATGATAAGGCTTAAAACTACTCATTATGGATTTCTTAATTTTAAAAAAATTAAATAATACGGTATTCGCCACAATAAACAGTACCGAAATATAAAGGGCCATAGAATAGCTTGGGCGATGTCTGTTTGTTATGTTGTTTGTCTTGTCTTGTTTATCATTAACTGTCGTAATAATATTACACTCGTATTAAAATCGTTCTGAAAATGGTTCTGACACCTGAGGAAATAGTATATTGTGCAACAAGTGAGAAAAGTACTTTCCCCACATATTGCACACTATACTTTTCCTACAACTGCACAAATTTAAAGAATACAAATAATGTAACTTAATATTTATTTTTATGGTTAGCAAAACTAAAACAACATTAAAGTATCCTACCTCTTAACGGTTAAATAAATTATTTAAGATTATAGTTAATAGTAAAATTTGTACAAATTTGTATGGTCAAACCCTGAACGTCATTTCTTCTTAGTAAATTTTCATTTTTCATTCATATACGGTGCATTTTCTGTCTTCATTTCAGTAAAGAGTTCAAGTGGTTTTTCAATAGAGTTGACGATTTTATTAGCAACGTTAATTTTATTTTTAATAGATTCCCCGACGTACCCTTCTGCCACGGTACTGGATTGCCATCCTCTATGGCGCTTTAACCCTTAACCACCGTTGTGCGGTCACAGTGACCGCTTCCGATTTTCATTGTTTAGTATTTTCCCCTCCTCTTACCATAGAGACTTTAGCGGCACAGTACCTTCAATCCACATTCTTCTCAATGTGCTTCCAGACGTAGAAGGCGATAAGTCCGTTTATAATCGAGCTACGTGAATTTGATTTTCGTTACCGGTCGCAGTGACCGCACGACCGCGTTATCGTAACTTTTTTAACATTTAGTTTTTATGATGGATAATCAACCTGGACCATCAAAAAGGGTAAAATATTGCAATGTTTTGGATAAAAATTTGGACGAAACATGTTTACAATGGCATGAAGAAAATGATAGTGAATGTAGTGATACGGAAAATCTTGACGAAGACGAAGAGAATTTAGTGAGCATGAAAGTGATTCAGAGGTTGAAGGAGAATATGATGAAGCAGAAGGTGGGGGTAAAGTAGAGGAAACACACTCCAGTGATAAATCTGAAGATGAAATTGAAGTACAAAACAGGAAAAATTATTATGGTAAAGCAGATTCAAATGGTGTTCTGAACCATTTCAGTCTCCCACCAGAACCCTACAGCACAATATTATAATGCAGTTGCCAGGTTTGCGTCCAAGTGCTAGGTTTGGAGATAAAGCAGAACCTCTTGAAACGTGGAGTGTATTGTTTAATGAAGAAATGTTACTTACGATGTTACGATGGATAAACTTAAAAATTGAAAAAGAAAGAAGTAAATTTTCACGAGCTTCAAGACCAGAACTAAAAGATTTAGACTTAACTGAACTAAAAGCGTTCATCGGTCTACTATTTTATACAGCAGCATTTGTTTCGAATGATGAAAAAATCGAAAGAATGTTTGCAACTGATGGATCTGGTATGGACATTCTTCGTTCGGTTATGTCTAAAAACAGATTCTCCTTTTTGTTAATTTGCTTGCGATTCGACGACCCTGGTAGTAGAGAGGAGAGAAAACAAAGTGATCCTGTGTGTCCCGTCTCAGAAATTTTTAATCAGTTCATTACAAATTCTCAGGCTGCTTATTCTTTGAGTGCCAATACTTGTATTGACGAAATGCTTGTATCCTTTAGAGATAAATGCAAGTTTAAAATGTACATGCCAGCAAAGCCATGCAAATACGGTCTGAAAATAATGTGCTTGACTGACGCCAGAAATGGTTATTTTTATAATGGTTACATCTACAGTGGCAAAGATACGGACGAGATTCGTATGGCAGAAGAGTTAAAAAATTCAGTAAGCCTACACAAGCGGTTCTAAGACTAGCACAACCGATTTTTAATATAAATAGAAACGTGACAGCCGATAATTGGTTTATGTCGATTGAAATGTCGGCAGAGTTAAAAACAATGGCCTGACGTGGCGCACTCAAGAAAAACAAAAGAAATCCTACCAATTTCTTCTACTCCAAGAAAAGAAGTGGGTTCATCAATTTTCGGATTTACAAAAATATGACATTAGTGTCCTACGTCTCGAAAAAAACAAAGCAGTACTTCTGCTTTCATCAATGCATCATACAAAATCCATTGATAGGGATAATAATAAACCATAAATTATTTCCCTATACAACAGCACTAAAGGTGGAGTAGACTCCCTCGACGATAAGTGTGGTAAGCATTCCACGAGCCGTCGTACTCAACGCTGGCTAATGGTCATCTTTTTCGGATTACTTGATATTAGTGGGGTCAATTCATTCCTACTTCATCAATCTCACAAAGACAGGGTCGAGTTAGAAAAAGCCGATTTTATTAAATTACTAGCTGACCAATTAGTACGACCTCATTTGGAAAGAAGAATGGTTCAACAACGTATACCATGTGAACTAAGATTAAATATCAGAAGAATATTAGGAAATCCTGAAATTCCGATTCCAGCTAATGAAGAAAAATTAGAAAAGCGTAAGACGTGTTATATATGTCCTCCTAAAATCAAAAGAAACACTTTTCGTCTGTGTTATGTGTGTCATAAAGCCGTATGCTTGCAGTGTAGCACGCAACTATGTAATAATTGCAAATATAAATTGTAAATTTTAAGGCTTTGCAGTTTTTACATTTTACTATATTTTTTTAATTTTAGTATTTTTAATAAGTTGTTACATCTTTCAACTTCAAGAAAGCACTTTTAGTTTATTCGATTCTTTTTTGGTTTTTTCATAAATATTTTTTTTTTGACTATAGTATAAATGACTACCATACGCATATACAGTTTTTTGTTTCAATAAAAATTTATATTCAATGATGTACCTATATTTATTTTTATATTTTTTTTTTACTTAACACACATCTACAGCTATAAAAAAAGAAAAAATGAAAAACATTGTCGATAAACAAAAAAAAAAAGTCGCACGACGGTGACTGACTTCCAAATATCTGACGACGGTGGTTAAAGGGTTAAGGTTAATATGTCCCCTCCTGCATTTACTAAAATTGTTGCCGAACAACGTCTGAAGAAGTGACCTGCATGTAAATGGGGATTTACCAATTTAAAAAAAATACAATTTTCTTACCCAAACTACCATATTTTTTACATATATAAAATTCTTCCGTTACAGTAAACGTTCTTGACTTTTTTGTTTTGGTGTTATCTAATTTCACCAGTAAAGCCGAATTTAAATCTTCTAATTTATCAATTTTTAATTCCTACTAACACTTCACTACGACATGCCCCTCCTACGCCAATAGCCACTGCAACCTACAAATAAAAATATCAGGATGTAAAATTAAAATTTTATTAAAAACAAAAATAACAGTCCAGGGCGGGATTTGAACCTGGGCCGCCTGTGTGCCAAGCGGATGTACGATCCACTGCACCACTGATCCTTTCTTTAAAAGTTTTGTTTAAAAGTACATATACCTATCTAGCAGAATTCGAAATAGAATTTTTAATAATTATCTAATTCTTTTTATCTACTAAAAAACCCACTAATTATGTTAATTCGAGGAAAAAAGCGAAAGAAATTCTAAAAATAGTTCCTTCTAAATAAATTTACCTTTATTAGTAGATATTCCTTATCTGGAACTTCGTTTAAAAATCTCTGCAATTGGTCGGCTGTCAACATGTTTGATTTTTTGGGGACGTATTGTCGGACTTTCTTTTCAAAAATGAACGTAATCTTTGATACGTGGGTTTATTAATGTTATTTTTTATACTGATAGTACTTCGCAACCTTGAATATTGTGATCAAAGTGTAGGCGCCTTTAAAGTTTTCGACAGCTCTTTTTTAAAGTATACCAAAAGTACACTTTCCGAAGAAGATTTTATTTTTGTATTTATTCTCCATTCCATGAATTTTTCGTATGTCAATTCATACTTTTTTCTCGAAATTTCCGGCAACAAATCTAACGTTACTTTTCAGCTTTTTCCAATATCTCTGGCGGAGTATTATCAAAATCGTTACTACTGTCAGTATCCATATTATTTATTATAAATAAGTAGATGTTTTATTAAAATAATATTTAATGGAAATTGCGATTTCTATCAAAGCAACTATTTAAAGATGAACAGCTGCCAACTAAGTTTTTGTCGATTTTTGTTGATTCTCCATATAAATGTCTGTGGTGTGGGCAAAGTGGCGTGAGGAAAAATATTTCTCACAGTATGAGCAATACATGGTTTTGAAATTAAGTAAGCTATGAGAAATACGTTATTTTTCATAGCAGTTGTAGGAAAAGGTGTTTATAGTAGAACTTTATTTCCGTTCTTACGAAAGTGTACATCGAAGAACAGTTCGTACCGACGATAATGAAGAACGAGTTCTTGACCACGAACTGTGTTTAAATTAAGCATCAGTGGAACATCCACACATAGAACGTTCAAAGGCATTGATAGTTACCCATATCGTATTCACACTACTAAACGCTGTAGACAAAGCTTCAAGGAAAGTTTATTGTGAATGCGTGTTGAGCTTCGTATACGAAGATTCTTGAAAAATGTATCGTTTTCAGATGCAATTAATCTTCACCTAAATGGCTATATCAATAGACAACCAACTCGATCTCTTGGATTGGAACGCCGTGGCTTAATTGTAGAAAAAACACTTCACAGTGCTCGAGTTATGATTTGGTACGCTGTATCATGGTACGGTTTATGAGAGATTTAAGAAATTTTTACCAAGCACGAAATTTACAGTTGAACAGGCAATGGTTTCAACAAGATGGCGCCACAAGCCATACAGCCAGACGCCCATTAGAACTTCTACGCAAGCATTTTGGAAACAATCATTTCTCGTGGAACGGACTTCGATTACCCTTCACATTCACCTATAATTTTGCAACCTCTTTTGTAATGTAATGAATGTAGATAACATTGTAAAAACAACAATAATAATCTATGTCAGATAGATGTTTAAACCTTCTGTCAGATAGAGGTTAATGTACATATAAATACTAAAAAAATCACAAAGCCACCCACTTCTATAAAAATATACATAATACTGTTGAAGCATTTTGTATCACATTTAATTAACTTTTAAAACGTCTTTGGGGTCGGATTAAAAAATTAAAGAAAAGTTATGTAAAATTAAATTATCTTTGAAAAATATGTGTACACGCTTTCCTATAAAGGTGATCGTTATTCAGATACTGAACAAATTTGATCGAACACTTACATTTTATTTTAGCAATTTTTTGTCTCCAAAATACATACCGTATCAAAAAATTTCATTTTTTGTGAACATATTTGAAATGTGCAGCTGTTTCAGAGATATTTCATAAATACCAAAAACTGCACCTAACACCGCCCCCCTCCCCACATACCCACACGACGCACACCCATGTACGCACGCACACACACGCCCACACACATACACCCACATACACCCACACACACTCAGCCAAGAAGATACAAGTGGAATTCAGGAAAAAATCGAACACACTCGTTCATTTACTAAAAGAATTATTAATGAGGAAACAAAAGGATCGAATGTTACATGTGCACTAGTGGATGAGAAGGTTGTTATTACTGTCGAAGCAGTAACAAAGGGGCATAAGTAGTATTTCAACTATAACATCACCGATACAATTATGTAGAGGAGTTCGCCGAGGGGATTCATTTATGTAACAGCATTGGAGGACGCATGTAAAATAACAATTTACTGAACCACCGTAAACATGTTGATCATACAGTACTAATCGCCTGAAACAATTCATAGTTGTAGATAGCATAATTATCTTGGCCAAAAATCAAGCTGGGCATGTTTTGGTGGACCACACCATATCATAAAAAGTAAGATTTCCCAATAATGTAAAAAATAAAATAAAATACACAGCGAGTAAAGGAAGGACTAAAACTGCTATGTGTTGCATTAAATTGTAGGTAGCGGACCGAGAAAATTTGATTATTGTAATAAACGTTTGTCAAATCGCCATTGTTACCACGATAGAAAAGATAATTAGTGGATTTTTAATATCCTGATAATACGTCGTCATTTGCTAATGTTTTCAAAATATTTTATTTAGATATTTTATTTAACGAATGTGAGATTGTTTATAACAGATATTTGTCTAGGGTTGTAAAACACATGTTGGGGTGTGAGTAGCAGGTGCACGGTTAAAAATACTTTACTGAAGGGGCGTAACGAATCATTGGAATATATTATGCGCCGATTCTTGATGTAAAAATGTCACTAGCTTAATAAGTAGTTGTGGTGGTACAGACCGCCATCAAAAGATATCTTTGTTACTTGGAAACTCGAGAGAGAGAGATATAGGGTTGTTACGGACGAATGCATATTTTTAGAATTAAGATGTGCAATAATTAATATGAAACTGTTCCAACGGAAATTAAGGTTAACGATTTGTGCCTGTGATCAATTAAGGGAATATTTATTCTAATGTAAGTATGTATTTTTAAATAACTGAAAGCTCGCAGCAAATCATTTACCAGCCTAGATAACATATTAAATACCAAACATTGTCTTACAAAGGTATCTTATACGTACGCGGACTCATTAAGCTGAAATCTGCTAAAATAAAAAGACAGTACAGGGCGCTCTCACTCTGGTATTTGTGCGAATTAGCATTGTTGGTTGTTGTTTATATTTATATTTGTGTTTATTTTTATTGTTTTTATTGTTGTATAGATGAGTGTATAACCGGAGAAAGGAGCACTGTATTTTTCTAACGCTTCAAACTTATACAGCGGTAACGATGTTGTGATCTATTTATAACTTACCCTTGTAAGGCTTTGTTTTAATGAGTTTTTTGTCAGTTTGTTTAAGTAGAATTATTTGCTTGCGAGCTGATTTCTCTTTGTATGTGATTTATTGTAATTTTATTTCTGTATTTTGTGCTTTGGTGGTCACTAAACAATTTGGTGCGTGTAAGTTCCTTGTCTGTTTTCTTTTGTCCTTGCCTTTACCTTATTATCACCTGTGAAATTTTGATTTCATTGATGAGTTTTTTAATTAATATTAACAATTTACATCCTGACATAAATTTTACACTAGAGAACGAACAAAATATAACCATATTCAAAAAACCTACAAATACAAAATCATGTCACCGCAAAACACATAAATTAGCTACATATAGATCATGTCATTAACATTAAACCAAACAAATTTCAATTAAGTTATATCAATTATAAAACAAATTGCACAAGCAAATGGTTACATTTCAAAAATAATAGTAATAATCAGATTTATTTCCAACAAAAGCATTACAGGAAACAAAATCAATAGGTACAATTATTCCGCTTAAACAATAAATGTTATCTACGAAATAAATAATTTTAATTACATAACAAAAATTTCAAAACAAAAAATTTGTTATACTATTAACCCATTACAATATTGATTCAGAGTATTCAAAAATTAAACATCTCTTTACATATAATTTAGCATAAGCATAACGGTATAACAATAAAAAAAGAAAAAGAAAGAATATCATTCTACAAACCCATTTTTAAAACAGGAAATAATATCCCTTTTTTCGTCATAAAAAATATCACAAAAGTCACATATAAGATCAAATAAGCTACACTTACAGTATAGTGGAGATTTGATCATAATATTAGTTCGTGGTGTCTAAATAAAAAGAATGCATATGTCGAGTCTAAATTCTCGGAACGGAAATATTAATCTGACTAAATAAATTACTGCAATCGATTTTGTTATTAAGCAGGTTATAAAGAAAAGATAAAGAGCGACTATTACGTCTTAATTGAAGAAATTCAATATTGAGAGGTTATTATCAAAACTTCGATCCGGATATACATTAAATCATCGAAAATGCATATGTTTAAGCATTTTCCGCTGAATACCTTCTACCGGAGACCAAATTATTGATGCGTACTCAAGTTTACTACGGATGGAAGTAAAATATATTATTGGTTGATTGATTTAAACTTTGACCTATGTCTCGTGCAATATCCTAATGATTTAGATGCAGACAACATAACAGAATTTATATGTTTAACAAAGGAAAGTTGAGTATCAAAAACTACGCCTAAATCTTTGAATGTTTCACATCTCTCAATAGCTACGCTATAGATAGTATAGGTAAATAATACGGGATTCTTTTTCCTTGTATAAGAAACTACTTTACATTTGGAAATACAAAGGTTTAAATTGTTTAGAGAACACCATTTGAAACAGTTCTGAAGATCGCAACAATCCTCGCGATTGCCAATTTCCGTGTAAATTTTCAGGTCATCTGCAAACAAAAGCTGATAACACTCAACTTTTGCGGATAAATCGTTGATGTTTATTAAAAATAACAATGGACCTAAATTGGACCCTTCAGAGACCCCTGAACTAGCTACAAATTGTTTTGAAATAAAGCCCCAATATTGAACAAATAATCGTCTATTTGTTATATAAGTATATATTAATTCAGTTAGTGAAGAGGAAAACCCAAACGCATTAAGTTTAACCAATAGTGTTTTATTATTTATTTGATCAAATGCTTTTTGGATATCGGTGTATATGACGTCCACGTGCCGATTGAGTGTGTTTGATATAAACTTAGTTATACAAGCAAAATTTGTTTTAGTCGAGCGTTGATTTGGAGATATCAGATCTCAAACTTTTTGTAAATAAACTATTTATCAAACTAAATACTCACTAGAGCATCCAGCCCGTAAAGGCAATTGTGCCACAGCATAGCTCAATGGTGTGGGCGAGGTTCTTACTTAATTCCATAAGAGGGCACACGTCACAACTCCAAAAACGTCATAAAATTTGTCAAAAAGGCGCCGCCTGTTAAATACATTTATAGCGGGAAAAAGTCATGAAAAAATAACATACTCTACTACTAAAAATTCTATTCCAAAAATCTTTGCGCGAAGTTCACCTAATTTCCAACGAAATTCTAAGCTTTGAATATAAAAGCCGCTAAATCGCGATAATAAAACCCAAAACTCCCTAAAATCTCGCCAAACCTCAACGCAAAAATCAATAATAAATGAAAATACGATAATCAATTCTTCGATTTAAAACTCAAAATACGTCACAACCAAACTAAACAAACAAGATCAAAATATCTATAAAAATCTATAAACCCCTAAAATTTATTAAACGTCGATATCGGGATGTAATACCTAAATTCGAGAAAATACAAACTGCTTACCTTTTGGCAAATCACACACCAGCAAAGACGTCTGCAATCGGTATGTTGGTTCCTACAAAAAAAATAACTTCAAAAATATTTGCGACTATTCGCAAAACCCCATATATGCAAAATAAAACAACTGTTCGGTCAACGACAGACTCAATACTTAGTTTTACGTTACTTTATAATTTAAAACTTCTTTTAAAATGACTTGTTACTTACCAAAAAAAAAACTTGTATTACTTCAATAACACTGGTCACAACCTAAATGAACTGTAATTAGATGTTGACGCTGTAAAATGATTTAACTCGATACTTCTCATAAAATAATTCAATTACTACAAACTGAAAAGTTGTACAAATTAACAGATACCACAAACAAATAAATTACTCATAACCTATGAATGTACGTAAAAATTGTTAGCGTTGTGAGTGAAGGTAAGGATTACAAAAAAATCAAGTTATAAACATTACACATCTATATTCAAAATAACCAGAATCATGGAAAAATAAACAGCGAAATATCGACACATGAAATGTAAATTATTACTACCTGAAACGTAACGCTTAAATAAAATTTCTGTAGTCTAATGAATTATTCCTGCAGGATTCCAACAACCCCCAAATTTATTTTATATATCCTAAATTATAATTAATATCAAAATAAAAAAATCGTCCAACTTCTAAATTTCAGAAAACTTACGGTACATAGTTTTATATAACAATAACCAAATGAAACAATCAGAACACCGTCCGAAATAGTTCACGAATGTATATGCCTTATACATTGAGTTACTACCTGAACGTTCCTTAATTACACTTAAACAAAAAGGCATATACATTCGTTTAAATATGTACGAATAAACATTTAATAGAATCACAAACACATCTAAATTCAGAAAAATATAGTTCCTGCACCACATGCAGAATGGTCAGTCGGAACTTCATTTTCCTACTCACAACGTTACTTCCTCAACCGTTCCTCTCGGTGTATGATTAATGGAAACCAGCAGCGTTTTCATTTGTAAATTTATATTTGCATAAACTTTAGCAAATGGAACTTGACTTCCAAAGTCAAAACTGCATTAAAATACTTTTAGTCGCTATGTACACGTCTACTAAACGATACCATATTTACACGTAACTTCTTAAGCATTATATTTACAGCAGTTTATATTATTTGTTCGAAGTCTTCAATATACGCGAAAGTTATCATTTAACCCAGGAACTTGTTAAATTAATCCGCACAAACAATATGCGTTACAATAGGTCTACAGAACAGAGGCTAAGCACTTAAAAAACAGAAAATAACTCGGGGATGTGGTGAACCAGCATATTATCCCATTTAATGGAAACGATCACTTACTCCACCGTAATTCGATACACCCCCAGTATGTAATAGCTTATTCCCCTTTCGCATATATTGCCATCATCGCAAGAAAAAAAGCGTGAGTATACCCCGGCATTATGGTCTAGACTGACTTAAGCAAGCATCGTTCAGAACTCGCCATTTTCAATTCTATCCCTTTCCCAATTACATAAATCTGAATTAACCTATCCTAAAAAAAGAATCGCTTGAATTTTAAGCGCAGTAAAAACGATCCTCAATACGAAAATAATCCAGAGAAAGAAATTACATCATGCTGTAACCACAAAGTCAGCTTTCTGCAACCGACACAAAATGATATCGCCAAATTATGTTTCTGTAGTACTTATTGTAGCGCAAATAAATTTCTCCCATTCTACAATCACAAAACTTAGCCAAAGTGATATGGTATACTATCAGGAACAAAATACTTTTTAATTTCAAACCTTGGAAAATTTATACGATTACAATTTCAACTAACTATATTCCGGAAGCTTAATGTAACGAGAATACCTATCTAATAAAAGCTCGCAAAAATTTAAACTCTTTTGCTTACAGTCGGAAGCATATGGTAGACGATCTACAACACGAATAGCTCTTCTTGGTAAGGCAAAAATTCTTTTTACGCTCGGGGCGTGTCCTCAAGTAATAATTCCGTATAAAATATGACAATTACAAAACAAGAAATACGCAATCCTTAAAATTTCAGCTGAAACGGACGTAGCTAATTGCGTAATGCAAAGATGTTTTTTGCTCATTTATGCGAGATATGATTTATATAATTATTCCAAGATAGCTTAGTGTCCATCTTGATACCTAACAATATGCGCTCATTACTATAGCCTTCGGAAGCGGTATAGGGTCTTAACGCAAATATACAAAATATACAAAAGATAGAGCAAGGGTCCCAAAATAGAGCCTTGGGGAACTCCTTGCTTCAAATTAAGTTGACCGGAATACGTGTCACCAATCTTAACCATTTGCATTCTATTAGATTAGATAGAGTTGACACTGGTACTGTTTAAACCATATTTTTCTAGTTTTTGTAGCAAGACGTTGTGGTTCACTGAATCTAATGCCTTGCTTAAGTCACAAAACGCTGTAACCCTGAATTGACCCGGTTCAAAACATTTAATTACATTATTTGTAAATTCTAAAAGGGCATTGCTGGTTCCTTTACCCGTTTTAAATCCGAACTGATTATAGTAAAAAAGAACACTCATTTCAAAATAGTTCCTAATTTCTTTTTCTAACACGCGTTCATTCAGGTCTGTAATTTGGCATATTGTCAGTTTCACCTTTCTTATAAAGAGGTAATACCAATGCAACCATTAAACAATTTGGAAATTGTCCCCTTTGAAAACAATTTTTAATTAAATGAATACCAATATCAAACAAAGATAACGGATCAACTTTTGAGTCCACCTTTAAGAGTAATATATTTTTAGATACATTTACAAAATGTTGGTTCTACTGATCAGCTGTAAATTTATTTGCTAATGCGTTATTATTACGCATTTTGTTAATGTTAATAATATTCCAAATTGCTTTATTTTTATTATTCGAATTTGATATCACTTTATCGTTAGCGGCGATTTTAGCACGTCGGAGTGCATTACGGTAAACCCTTTTGTAGTCGTTATAAGTTAATTTCGAATCTTCATTACCCCAGAAATTGTAAAGTTCAAACAAATGGAAAAGGTAACAACGCATTGATTTTAATGTAGGTGTATACCATGCAACATTTCCATCTTTGTTCCTACTCTTAACTTTTTTTAATGGAAAACATTCTTTAAATATCGATATAATATGATTTATAAAACGTTCAAATTTATCACTCACAGATAAGTTACAGTGTACCTAAGAAAAGTTACCACATGCAAGAGAATTGTGGAAGGAAAATGTCTTTCTCTATAAACTATTTACTCAGCCACGTTTGACAGATTTGCATCAGGTTGTACATATACGCTCGCAAAAAAATTAGAAAATTGAAATGTAATTGATACTTTAGCTAAAAATGAAGAGTACAAATTATCTATCAAAAACATTTATCCGGTTAATACAGAACCGAAAGAAGATAAATAAATACATATCAATTTCATATTTTGGAAAAATATCAGAAAAAGTAACTCACATGTTATAAAAGGACAAGAAGTACTACGTAGCTTTCAAAACTAATTAATAATGTTTATTTAATGCGAAAGATTCAACTAACGACATTTTGAAGTCGGGTATTTATAAATTGAACTGCACATTCTATAATTATGTGTATATTGGACAAACATTTAGGAACTTTGATATTAGATACAACGAACACATTAGATGTTACAAATATAGACAAATTTGAAGTTTTGGAAGCATTCGAAATTTATAAGTATAAACAGAAAGTACCTTTTATGAATCACGTACGTTGACCTTATAGAATTATAATATACATCAACTTTGCTGTTTTACCTTAATAATTTGTTACTATAACTACTTATTTGTTATTTTAGTTATATATTTTTCGCTTGATAACGGTACATGTATTGAAAGTGGTATTACTAATTTTGTACTTAAAATTTTTTTGACATTTTCAATTATACGTCTATAAGAAGTTCAGAAACGTGCTGATGTAGGACCTAAAACACAATATAGGCAATATTAAGCACATGATCCTTATTTCTAACATATTGGGAAAATCTTCGCGGAGTATTCAATTATGAAAGTAAACATAACGTCATTGGATTTTGAAACAGGGTTTAAATAAAAAGGGGGACTGCCAGAAAGAAAAAGAATAATTTTTAGATCTTAAAGGATATTCATTTTCGGTTTTCACGCTTTAGTGCAATTAAAAGTCCTTTCCCAGTGGTATAAATCCTTTAAACAATAAAACCAAAACCTTTTTTTGTCTAATTTAACAACGGAAAAGGATAGCCGACCCCTTACGAGTATATTACTTCCATCCCTAAAGTGGCATTTTGGACCAAATACCCATTTTTATTACCTGCGTACCGGAAGGATTGCTCTCAAACGTCCATTTTAAACAAAGAATAACTATTGTTTTTCACGTATTACATGAATATGTACACAATTAAAATTACACTGCAACGATTGTTTACATTAACTCCCACAGAAAATAATTTGTGCAAATGTATTTTCAAACTTTCGTATTATAAACTTTTTCGTTTATTTCAACTAGTGTAAAGTTACCTGCTCATTCTCTCATTTTATATCCCACAAAGTTATATTTAGGGTAAATTAACACTTTGTAATACTATAACTATGTAACTTTAAAGGTCGATGCTTTTCCCATAGGACTGCTTATAGGAACCTCGAAGGACACACTGCCTTGTCTATTTATTTCACACAAAGATTGAATTATGTTTATTATTATTTAGTTTAGAATACACGTTAAGTGAAACTTTTTACTGTTATTTCGTCCTAATTTGACAATGAACACTCTGTTCACAAAACAACCCTAATAGAAAATAATTTTATATTCCTTATCTACATTATGGGTCAAGCGAACAACTTAAAAGGTTTTTAGGCACATTTGACATGAAGAAGTAATTATGTTAAATTAATTAATAACTTTACATTGGAAAGTTAATTAGGTAATTGAATAGTAAATATATCACGATATTAATTTAACACGACGCGTTTTACATGCAAATGTTACTTTCAAGGGTAATATTGTAGTAGTAAAAGTGCTTACCTATAAACTGTGATCCAAGTAGGTAATTTTATCATTATATTAGAGCAGATGACCCAATTCTTTTATATATTTTTAATAAAAGTTTTTATGTTGCTCACGTATTGTTGGAAAACAAATGCATCCGAATTTTGTAAATTACATCCCGCTTCATGTAAAATTAGGTATTTTAGGTACAACGTGCCCAAGATAAGGATGAACAGCATGGGGATCTTGAAAACGGTAAGAGATATGAAGGCGGTGAAATTAGTGAAAAGTTGTATAATTTAGGGCATGTTCACATGTAGTTTGCAAAAGTTCATTATTCTTTATCGTTTTCGAGATTTAAAACAAAATGCAATTTTTGGATTTTTCTTTTTTCGTAATTCCTTCATTTATTTTCAAAAGATTTTTAAAATCAGAGGTACTTCTTCATTGTCACTTTTGGAATTCTATTAGATGGCGTTTCCAAGTTTTTTATTCGTCTCCAAGAAACCATCATCTACTTTATTTTTTTATATCGCCGCAACCAACGAAACACACTGTATTGGACAGTATCTTTTAACCATGTATTACATATTATGGGGTTGAAACTAATTTTTAAGAAAAAAATCGGATTAACATTAGTATTTGATAATATTTTTGTATGTACAAATTTAACAACTCCAATCTTTGAAACCTATTTAATTAAAATTAAATAATTACAACAACTGTTCAAATAGGTTGCCGTTATTTACGGCACAGTCTAGAATTTCTGGCAAAATTGTATTAACTGTTGTAATAACCGATACTAACTGCTCTCAATTTTCAACAATCCCATCATACTCTTGGTTTTCAGGTAACACCACAGAAAAAAATCCAACGGACTTAAATCGGGTGATCGGACTGGCCAAGCTACCGCACTGCAAATTCCAATCCATGTTCCTATAAACCACTAAACCACAATGACATATAGTTCTGTACGTTTCTTGAGTTATGCGCTGGGGCACCATCTTGTTGAAACCAACAGTTGTTAGACGTAATTGATCCAAAGCATGTTTCAAATCAGTCCTTAGTAACTTTAGATATCGTTCGAAGTTTAAATTGTTGTGATAAATAAAATGTCCTATTATTCTTCGTCCCAAAATGCCCATCCACATATTAAATCCAAATCTATGTTGATGGCTTTGTTCTTTTATGTTGTGCCCAATAATGTTTGAAGCGTCGGTTGAAAATTCCATTGTTGGTTCATGCTTTCATCAGACCAAATTGTTTTAAAAGTAAAATTTAGATCCTGACCCTGACAAACTAAAAATTTATATGGAAGAAAATTGTTTTTGACAGGATAGAACAGATTTTGTGAGTGAACTCAATGCAATAAAACTAAGTTAAACAGTTTTCAACAAAAAACTGTTATTTTATCAAAGTCTCTAATATTAACTAATGTCATATAATAAAATAATAAAATAATTGAAGGAATTACGAAAAAGGAAAAACGCAAAAATCGCATTTTGTTTTAAATCTCGCAAACGATAAACAATAGTGAACTTTTACAAACTACATGTGAACATGCCCTACATTATACAACTTTTCTCTAATTTAACCGCCTTCGTATCTCTTACCGTTTTCAAGTTCCCATGCTGTTCATCCTTATCTTGGGTACGTTGTATACTGCCAGTTTTCAATGGATCAAGTAGGGCTTGTTACAGATTTTTTTTTATGAATGTTTATTTTTAGTTTTTTTTCGAATTGGTTATTTTTATTTATTTTTTTCTATTCAAACTTTACGCGATTTTATTTTGTAATTCCGAAATTTTTACGTTTTAATTTGAAATACTAACTTCTCCGTAGAAGGATATAATCTTTAGAGACTGGTATGAAAACCAGATAGTTACCAATTGGGGTATTATTTGTTCAAATTTCTGATAAAGAATGCAGTGCATCTGAAAACTTGGACCACTTATATCTTTCTATGTACTGAGACGCCTTAGTTAGATTTCAAAAATATCCACATTAGTTTTTTCTCGTGGCAATGCTGATCTGGATCGAGGTTTTCTGAGTCTGGCAGAATTTTGGCTTGCTACAGAGCATCCATGAGGGAGAGAACCTTGAATGCTATGGCAACAATCAAAAGTGTTTTGAAATCATACAATAATAAACCATGTTTAGTTCCTATCACCCAGGACTTATTAGCTTTGGCTCCTGTAGCATACAAACGCTATAATAGTTTTTTTGGAAAAAAAAGGACAGGAGATGCATAGAAATAGAAAGAGAAAGGAAGTTGACTGAAGAAGAAATTAGCGAAGAAGAGAAACTCTATTGCTGAAGATTCTGAAGTGTCTGTTGCTCAAGCCATATTACAGGGTGTAAGTAAAGTTAAATATGAAGTTAAATTGAAGAAAAAGAGTATTGATAATATTCAAAACATGTAGAGCAAACTAAATCCTGTCTTATATCAGACTTTTTTCAAAAAAACAACAAAAACAGTCAATAGAATTTGACAAAACATAACCTAAATAGTAAATTTGTTTAACAGGCAACCTTTAAAAGTTCCAAAGACAAAATTCCCAATGAAAACCAAGGAATGTATGAGATACTGTGCAAGAACTGTCCGAGAACTTATATCGGACAAACTAATAGAATATTATATGCGAGAGCTGATGAACACAAACTACCAATTAAACAGCACAATCCATCATCACTTAGACATAGGACACCAAATTAGCTCCAACAATATTCGTTTAATTGCACCTCTAACCTAACACTCACGAATTATTAGAGAAGCAGTTAAAATTGAAAGAAGACCGAACGCCCTAAGATGACACTTCTAGAATGCCACAAATTTGGAAGAATAATCATTATAAGTTGATTCGAGATTTCAACTAACTCCAAATCCTCCAGAAATTTCAAACACCTATGCTGCAACTATTCCTTCCCCACTTCTACACTTTCTACATCATATACTAGACGAACTACCCGAAGTCGAACACTCTCGTCCAGATTGAATTTAAATTAGTTACTTTGTTTCATATTCTGTACTTGTTAAAAATAGTTACCTTGTTTCAATTTCTGTAATTGTCAAAATAAATTCTTGACACAGGGAACAAAGGATGTTCCCGAAACGTTGAATTAATTTTTACGTTTATTTACACAAGTTTCCAAGAGAACAGGTCTTATTTAAACATTAATACAGAAATCCAAATAAAACATTATATATATATATATATATATATATATATATATATATATATATATATATATATATATCTTATTTCGAGAACTTGTAGCCTCCAAACTTAACACCCTGTACATTTTTCATCCATCGATGGAGAGATTCATCCCCTTCAACTTTACTATTTACATTTGGCTACACTCATAATCGCTCAATTCTAGAAAACTAAAGAAAAGAAATCATACCGATTCTAAGCAAAATTAATTATTTTGTAAATTAAAAAACAAGTCGCCAGGCATAGATGACGTTCTCCTTCTATCAATATTTGACATTTCCCTTTTAATATATACTTGCTGTTAAAAGATTATTTTTTTAACAATGAATTTCACCAAAGATGAATTAATTGATATGGTTTTTATTCTTGGAGAGTCTCAAAAGAACTGCTTATTACCAAAAAGAATTTATGGTGCGAGATATCCCGATAGACGATGTCCTGGTCAGAAAAGTTTGAATAAATTACTTGAGAGATTTTTGGAAACTGGAAATGTTGAGTATAAGCCGCCAGAAATTAACAAACGTGCGCTTAATGCTAATAACCACTTAACTGTTGCCTTGGCCGTTACAAAGAATCCGCACGTGAGTCAACATGAACTATCAGAAATAGTAGGTATTAGCCAAAGCTCTGTAGGAAGATGCCTACGCCAACATCATTTTTATCCGTACCGGTTACAACTGCACCAAGAGTTACGAGAAGCTGATTTTGCTAATAGAATGAACTTTTCTAATTGGTCAGTTAGAAAACTACAAAACTACAGCGGGATCCAAATTTTGTTGATAGAATCGCGTTTTCTGATGAGGCAATATTTCATAAAAATGGTTTATGAATCGGCATAATTTCCATTATTATGGAACAGAAAATCCTCACTTAATAATTCCAACAAATTTTTAGGAAAGATGGAGTTTGAATGTTTGGGGGTGTGTACTAGGAGATAAGGTTATTGGACCCTATTTCTTTGAAGCTCATTTAAATGCACAAATGTATGTTAATTTATTACGAAACGATCTTCTTGTTCTACTGGAAAATGTCCCTCTGAATATCAGGCAAGTATTTGTGGTACCAACACGACGGGGCATGTGTCCATTATTCAAGGTAGGTTACAAATGTATTGAACGAAATATTTCCTAATAGATGGGTTGGTAGGAATGGTTCGGTTGGGTAACCTGCACGGTCGCCTGGTTTGACAAGATTTAATGCTCAGAAACGTTTCACGAATCTTCAACCACAGAATAGACCTGTGCATCAGAGAGAACGGTCGACATTTTGAACAACTTTTATAACATTTAAGTTTACATTTAATGTATATAAATTAGTTACTTTCGTTTTCAACTGGTGTTTGTTTTTTGAATAAAAAAAGTGTTGTAGAAGTTTTGTAGTTTTCTATGAATTGGGCGATGCCCAGTGTAGCCCATGTAAATAGTAAAGTTGAAGGGGATGAATCTCTCCATCGATGGATGAAAAAATGTACAGGGTGTTAAGTTTGCAGGCTACAAGTTCTCGAATACTGCACGACTTTTACTTAAAATTGGCCCTAACTCCTAAAATAAAATACCCCGTATAACACAGTAAAACCGTATATTGGAGTAATGGTCAGGTTAAGCCCTGTTTAACTTCAAAATAATATACCGGGTGTTCCATTTAAGAAAACTATAATAATGACGTGGTCGAGTTATGGACCATAATGTGTAAAAAAATAAGCTTTTCCAAAAAACACTATTTTGGGTAAAAACTAAACCATATTTGAAAACTCATACAAATTTACGTTTGGAGGCTATAAGTTCTCGAATACTGTAAGATTTTTACTTAAAATTGGGCCTAACTCCTAAAATACCCCGTATAGCATAGCAAAACCGTATATTAGAGTAATGTTCAAGTTAAATCATGTTCAATTTCAAAATAATATACACGGTATTCCATTAGAAATAAAGTAAGTTTGGTTCGCCCATTCAATATGGATGACCCTGTATATTCGAAAATATTTTTAAAATATGCTCATGACTAATCTTCAACCTTTATCTTTATAAAATTGGTATATCTTGGCATAAATAAGATTGGACTACGACGGTGGTTTGACTAACCCTGTATATATATATATATATATATATATATATATATATATATATATATATATATATAGTGTATACCGGGTGTCCTTAAATTGCATAGCCAAAAGGATAATGAAGATTACTTACGTGAAAATAAGCCGATTTAACAAAACTTTCCTTAGCCCAAAAGTTAATAACGAAGTATAGAGTGTCAAAGTTGAAAAAATAAATCACATTTTCTTTCATATCTTTCGACTGCTTTGAGCTAATTTTATAAAATTTCTTATATGGGGGTTTCTTGGGATGAGAAGATCAAAATTGTCATCGATTTCGGTGTATTTCCTAGAGGGCGCTACAAACGACCATTAGGACATGTTTGAACCGTTACAACTTTTTGTGCTACACTGTAGGCCCTTTTAGGATGGACTAATAGTTTTCCCTACCTTTTCTGCTTAAAAAAGGTATACCTTCTTAATATCGCTAAGAAAAACGTATCTAAAGCTCATGATGCGTGCAAATTATCTAAAAGTTTCATAATAATAATAAGAATAATTCATGAAGCCGATTTATTGGAAAAAATAAAGAAGAATAAAGATTTTCAAGAACAATAATTATTGAAGAAAAAACAAAAACAATTAACAATATGTAGAACAAAGTTAAACAATTAAATTGTATTATATTATTAAATAAAAATTTAAAAAATAAAATTATGTTATATAAATTTTATTTTAACAAGCGTAATTGATGGGCTTCTCTGGAAGGTATTTAATTTGCTAATTCAACAAATGTTCAAAATTTCTACCATTTTCCAACATGCACAAGTTAATTCGTTTTAAAAAATTACATTGTACTCTGGACAATACTTCAGGACTATTCTTCAATAAATTGGCTTCATGAATTATTCTTGCCAACAATTCTTTTTGCGTATTAACTGGGATGCATAAACTTTTGATTTCAAGGCACTCCACAAAAAAAGCGCAGGGTGTCAAGTCCGATGATCGAGCCAGCCAGTTCACAGGTGCGTCCACCTCCTCTTCCAATCCAGCGCTGTGGCTACATCTCATTTAAATATTGTCTTACATTTAAAGTAAAATGAGGAGGTGCGCCATCATCCATAAACCAAAGCTCACGACGAAGGAGTAAGGGCAAATCTTCCAATAAAATAGGTAAATTTTGTATTAAAAAGTTCAAGTACCTATCTCCATTCAGCCGATTTGGCAGTACAAAGGGACCAATAATAAACTTGTCTACAATTCCAGCCCAGATATTTACTTGAAATTGATGCTGATAATGAGATACTCTCGTTTCATGAGGGTTTTCAACAGCATGAACATGTTCATTATGAACATTGAAAATAGCATCTAGTAAAAGTAGCTTAGTCCCTAAACAAAATTTTTTTACTAAAATTTGTATTTTCGATTCTTCTATGAATATAAAATCAACAGAACGCTAAACGTTGATCAGGATCCATGGGCAATATGTCTTGAACTTTTCGAATATGAAAGTGGTGCAATAATTGTTCTTGAAAAACTCTATGAATTGATGATTTCGAAATTCCCATTCACGTCTTGTACTGGTGTTTGGATTTATTTCAACAGCGTCCAAAATCTCTTCTTCTATTTCCACCGTCCTTATGGTTCGTCTGCGTCCAGAATTTACACGACTTGGTTGAAACTTGCCATTTTCGCGGAGACGTCTTTCGATATTAGCAAAAGTGTGCCGATCTGGAGTTCTACGGGAAGGATATTTTTCCCTATAAGTTCGTACACTTCTTTGACCGTTGCTATGGCAAAGTCCATAGACTAAAAACATATTCACCATTTCAGAATTAGTGAAACTGTGAGCCATAATTATGGATCAACGGAAAAGCGATAGAAAAAAACTAAAGTTTGATAAATAAATTCAACTGTCGGTATGGTAACTAAAAAGCAAAGGCGACTAAAGTTTTTTACCTAAGTAAAAGCGCTTGCGCAAATGTGCAAAGCATTAGAAATTACTTTTTCCTGGCTAAACCGTTCGTCTTATCCAAATTTTTCACGAGAGAAAAAGATTCAAAATTAATTAAAACTAATTGTTATTGCGGAAAAAATAGGATAGTCAAATAAGCTATTGTGATATTTTTGGATGATTTGCATGCATCAAAGCTTTAGATGCGTTTTTCCCGGAAACCGGTGCTCGTATGCGATATCAAGAAGGCATACCTTTTTTAAGCAGAAAAGGTAGGGAAAACTATTAGTCCATACTAACAGGGCCTACAGTGTAGCACAAAAAAGTTGTAGCGGTTTAAACATGTCCTAATGGTCGCTTGTAGCGCCCTCTAGGAAATACACCGATATCGATGATAAATTTGAATTTCTCATCCAAAGGAACCCCCATATAAGAAATAATCTTAAAGCAGTCGAAAGATATGAAGGAAAATGTGATTTATTTTTTCAACTTTGACATCCTGTAACTTCGTTATTATCAATTTTTGGACTAAGGCAAGTTTAGTTAAATCGGCTTATTTTTAAGTAAGTAATCTTCCCTATACTTTTGGCTATGCAATTTAGGGACACCGTGTATATACAAAAAACATTCCGCTGATTTCTAGGGTAAATCGATTATTAAAAAATAAGGTTAGTTTGGTTAATAAAGACGTGTTCGAAAATGCCTCCTTAAGAAGATACGGCCCTGTAAATCTGGCCCCAAAAATCCTGTTTTTTTACTATCTCTGAAACGGTTTAAGATACCTAAATGAAATATCGATCACAAATACCTTTGATTAGGTCATAAAAGATAGTGTTGACAAATTTTTAATATTTGTATAGGAGTTGTATGGGCCACTTATTTTGCCCACCAACTTTTTTTTATGGGGATATTTTTAATTTTTTTGACAAAAATAGTATTTTTTAAACAATGTGCCACAAAAAAAGAAGTCAAAAAATTACGACCGAATTAATAAATTATTTTAAAATGAAACAATTAATAATTTTCATGCGCAAGAACGAACTACCTCAAGGAATTACGATTGTTTCAGGAACAACTATGAGGTAAAAATATTGTAAATTATTTAGAACTTAAAATAGGTTTTAATTGTATGACAATAACAAAGAACAGACAAAGGAAACAACAAAAAAAAAATGAATAACACAAAACAAACAGAAAAAAAATTGAATAAGTGGGCAATTAAATTTCGAAATTCCTACCATTTTCACGAATATAATCGTAAACGTTTTTGTAGTGAATATATAATCCTTTAGAGTGGCCATGGTTCTTGAATTAACATTCAATTATTTTCAACTCTCATCAATGGACTTGAATATACTTTTTCTTTAACTAAACTCACACTTCAAAATCCAAGGGGATTTGGGTCACGGGACCTTGTGGCCAGTGGATAGGAGCATCATCACCTCGACCAATGCAACGATTTGGAAAATGTTCGTTGAGCCATCTTCTAGCTTGTCTACTGAAATGAAGTGGAGCATCGTCATGCATAAAAACCATATTTCTTCGTAGATTAAGCGGCAAATCTTCTAATAGCGGAAATAAACGATTATCCATAAGTTCATACTAAACATTACCATTTAAATTTCCATAAAAATATTTTATGCAAATTATGTTCATAATGAGTTACTCGTTTCACCTTTGCATTTTCCTCTGCCCAGAAGTGACAGTTATGACTATTAAACATACCTTGTCTAGTAAAAGTTGATACATCGGTGAAATGAATATTTTGTAAAAAATCAGGGTTGTCTCATTCTTTCTTGTAATAATTCATAAAAGTCTCTTCTCAAAAAAAAAGAGCTTCAGGCAATAATTCTTGTACTTGCCTGTAGTAAAACGGGAGCAATAATTGTTCTTTTAATACACGATGTACACTAAAAACATTTGCTGCCTTGGCACATTTCTGATGATTATCGTAGGATCCGCAGCAACTAGATTTAAAATATTTTCTTCTGCTTGAGGAATTCTTGCCACTCGTGGACTATCAAAAGTTCCTTTTTTTTGGTTTAAAGGTTCCAGTCTCACTAAATTCAAAAATGTTTTTGAATCTGGAACACTTCTTCTTGGAAATGTATCCGCATATCTTCTTTTCGCTGCTTCAGCATTTCCATCACATTCCCCTAATGTTAACATCATATCGGTATAGTCACTATTAGTGTACATATTCATTTTCAAAGTTTTTAAAAACGTTATTACTTGTTAAACAAACCAAAACTATCAACAACACTGTGTCAAACGAATCTGTCAAACAAAAAAAATCTGTCTGCAGTCTAAGCCTACTTAATTCAAGTAAATCAAATTAACTCAATATTTCTTTTATTTTCTTATTTTAGGTAAAACATGTTAAAACCGCAAATAACTCCAAAACCAGTATTTTTTTTAACTTTCAACAAGAGTACCTGTTTTCTGGCAAATTGTTTAAAAAATATTATTTTTTCCAAAGGATTAAAAATATCCCCATAAAAAAAGTTTGGGGGGGGGGGGACTTTAACGACGCTCCTGCACAAAAATTAAAAATTTGTCAACCCTATCTTCTATGACCTAATCAAAGGTATTTGTGATCTAAATTTCATTTAGGCATCTTAAACCGTTTCAGAGATAATGAAAAAAACAAAAGGATTTTAGGGGACACTTTTACAGGGCCGTATCTTCTAAGGAGGCATTTTCGGACGCATGTTTATTAACCAAACTAACGTTATTGTCCATCTTTTGTTTTTTTGTTCTTGAAATACACCCACACCCGCAAAACCATCGAAATCGGGTCACACAGTACAATCGGCAGTATTGCAAAGAAATATTGAGATAAAATAATTTGTAGATACGTGAATGCGTATTAAGGAACTAAAGTAACATTGAAAGTCAGTCAATCAAAGACATTCTCTGAATTGGTAATCAAATCAAATTAACACGTTTTTTATCAGTTTTTATCTCAATCCTGCATTTAATAAAGTGGGCGATGGATGAAAATCACAGACTACGACTAATGAAACTTAAATTATTTTTTGCGCTTATGTCACGCAATCCGTAAGTAGTAGGAGTAATGATTTGTATCATTATTAAACTGAAATCCTAGAAAGATTGATATCCCTGAGCATCCTGAAAACACTTATTTTTCTATTTCAGATTAAGAAAATTACGTTGTAGAGCATATTCATGAAATGGTAATAGAAGTGATAATTAAAAGCTATTTGTTTTTGTTTTTTTTAATGAGTTTTTTTAAATACGATGACGTTTAATGTAAAATAAATTATAATTTGCTTTAATTATCATTCAAATTTGAAACAGTAGACTGGTTGATTTAATGTGTTACATACGGAATTCTTATTACTAAATGAAAACATTTGAATTTCTTTTACTTTACTTTTGTAGATGAAATAGATACGCATTCTACATAATACACTTACGCACTTACTAATTAGTACGTATTTATTCATTAAATTAGTTTGTTGGGCTAACCATAAAAAGCGAAGAGGGTTTGAAGTTTCTTAGAGATGTCTTTATTATTTGCTTCTTGAAATAACCACTATTTACCGACAAAAGAAGTACGGTCTAAATTTAAAATTATTTACTTCCTATTAATAAAAAAATATTTTTCAAGCTAACCAAGCAGAAGCGGTAGGAAATACATATGGATAATTAATTAACTCGTTCTCATATTTAATTATGTTTTCTTTAATTTAATACTCAGGAGTCTTTCAAATGTAGATGTTTGTGCCGATAGCCTTAAAATGTGTAAAATAAGTATATCTGATTAGGAGGTGAAATTATTCTTTAATTGTACCGAATTATGCAAATCGTGAATTGAAATTTAATTATCTTACATCACTAAAAACTATACAAAAATAAAAGATCTTCATTATAAATATTAAAATTGGCGGTTTTATACAACGTTTCTTTATAAGACTAAAAAAGTAAATAACATGTTACAGATCACAAGAGTTAAATGGTACCACCGGTACCAATTTAATTGTAATTATGTGCTAATATGTTGATCTGTTGCCGGTTTTACCACTTAACAAAAAGTTTTTTTGAAGCTGAGCAAGCGTTTTGTTTGGTCTTTAAATATACTTATTAGTTTTTATTCAAAAGCTTGGTGTTTCTTTCGTATTTCTTATAATATACCGGGTGTTTCTAAAATTGGTGCCAACTATTTTACAGCCCCTTAAAGTTAGCGGAAAAAATTATTGTTACTTAATAGAATTTAGAATTTGGTAGATAATTGATTCTAATAAATGACATTTTTTGCGGTTTTTATAACCCTGCAATGTTTATACAAGGGGATGAAAAAACCAACCGTTATATTGCCTCAGAATTTTTCTTGGGTAGGTGGTTTCGGTCGGTCGGTCGGCGCGTGCGTGCGAACGTGTGAGTGGGAGTGCGCGGGTGGGTGTTTGGGTCGGTATGTGGGTGCGCGTGGGCGTGTCGGTGCGTGTCCGTGCGGTGCGTGCATATCAGCATGTGTGTATAGATGTATGTTAATATTCACGATAACTCCAGATTGAAAACACCTACGTACTTAAAATTTTGTATTGAGACTTGTTTTCATTTTTCCTGAAGGGTTGTTAGGAGCTGTTTTTTATTTTGCAAATTTGCACATAGATTTTGCAAAAAATTAAGACATGTTCAGCAATAATTTAGCCCGAAACATTTATTCACCATTTGTGTTGATAGTCCCCCTGCCTGAAAATCCTCGGATTCTGATTTGAATAGTAGTGGAAGTTGTGGCGATTCACAAATCCATTTTTGTGAAATGTGGCTTCATCCGAGAACCAAACCTTATCAAAAAAGTTGTAAATTATATCAATTTTATGTTGAGCCCAAGTGCAAAATAGTTGTTGATGAAATTGGACATGATACACATGAAAACGGTTATCCTTCAAAATCCTTTGAACGCTTCGTTCACTAACATCTAGAGCAGAACTAATTGCGTTTTGACTAACTGAAGGATATTCGGTAACAGATAACATAAGGCTTCCCTTGTTTGGATGTCTTCGTTCGGGATAACGTTCTGCATAAACTTGACTTGCGTGAAAAGAGTTCTTAGGCATTCCCCTAGTATAAAAGTCATATCTGCGAGCTTATCTGTCTACTACTCCATTACAAGAAGCGCTTTTAACAACAAAAACCACTTAAATGAATAATTACCGCTTAAAAAATAATTGTAACGCAAATAATAATATTTAGCAACACTTAACTAAGAATGAACTTATAGTTGATACGTAAATTGAAACGTTAATGTTTATTTATTTGACAGTTACCACGTATTTTTTCCATGGTCAGCTATTAGATACCTTATCTTATTTTTTCCAAGAAAGTATGATAGATGTAGGTTTTTTTTACTCGCCTAAAGCTGCCTTCCCACGGCGCGTAATATCGCGAGCCGAGCCGCCCGACACGGGCTTGGGTAAGTTCGGTTCAACTTCCAGGAGGCACGGGCTGCTACCTTCCACGGCGCGCCGATGCGCGAGGTTTAGTTTCTTTCAGTCGATGTCGATGGCTGGTCATAACGAAAATGTAGTAAAATGAAAAGACTACTGCAGCCGCTGTCATATTATTCAGTGGATTTGCAAATTTTAGATATAGTGGATCGGATATGTTGACTGATTTGGTTAAAGAACCTTCTAAATAAAATTGGCAGACATATTGCAAAAAGTGACACCAACATGAGGAAGTGTTGGAGAACGATTTGCTATTGCTCTCAGATTTTAGGACTTTGGAGACAGCTATACAAGCCTCGCATACCTTTTCAAGGTATCTATCCAAACAGTTTCAAAGTGTGTCGAAGATATTTGCAAAGCATTGATGCAAGAATTAGCGCAAGAAATAAAAGTAAGTAATTAACTTAAATATGTATTTATTGAACTCTTTTAATGAGTTTGTTGAAGTTGATGATGGTGAGGGATGAACAAGTGTTGCTTGTGTGGAAGGTGGGGAAAGGAAAGTCTGAGATGCTTGTTGGGTTGCAGAAGAATGAGAAGCTGTTGATGCTAGGGTGGATATTTGGTAATAGTTGTGAAAAAAGAGAGGGATGGGAGGTTTGCGATGGTTGTGTTGAAGGATAGAACGATTGAGACTGTTGAAATTTATGGTAATTTAAAGGTTGTGATTGATAAAATTTCTAGCGTTTTTTGTTGCATTCCTCAAAGTTTTTGGCATAATAATTTGGTGTACAAAGTACATTCGTCTTCTTCTTCTCGTGGGCCACTTGTTTGAAATATAGGTATAAGCTTTTTTCCTTTGGGCTTCCACTTGACTCATTTTTATACGTTTAGGAAAATGTCTCGGTGTTTTAAATGGTTTTCCATTTTCCTCTTGTTTCTAATGTTTTCTTTGTTTCTAGAATTCTCAATTTCTCTTCGAGTTTCTTCATCACTTTGTTTTTCCAAATGTTCTTCATCTTCAAGGTCTGAGAAGTAAAAAATTATCAATTTTTACAAGTTTTTATCATTTAATGATGTATTCAATGGTAAGCTACGGATGAAGTTTCAAAGTTGAACAGAGCGGCCCAAAATTCAGTACACAAATCTCAAGTAGTATTTCTGCATGGAGAAACTTTCGATTACCTTGCCTTGGATCCGTGGACGATTTTAACACAAAACCTCATTCACAGCGGTTCAGAGTTTATCAATTATCATGGCACATTCAGCATAGTACTTCTAGCTCTAGTTCGTGCTGACTACAATTTTATTTTTATTGATTGCGGGTGTCGAGGAAGAATAAGTGATGACATTCAGAATTTTATAAAAAAAAATGTGACGCAATGAACTAGATTTTCCACCATCAGAAACAAACGCCACTACCTTATATCTTCTTAGCAGACAGTGCATTTCCTCTAACTGAAAACACGATGAAACCATATGCTAGTACTCACGACGCGAGAGCGCGTGTTTAATTATCGTCTTTCGAGGGCACGATGAATAGTGCAGAATGTTTTCGGCATTATGTCAGCTGTTTTTAGAGTACTAAGAAATGCAATGATTTTACAATCAGACAAGGCAACTAACATTATTATGACATGTCCTCTATTACACAATTTCATAAGAAAATTGAAAAGCACTGTATTCTCCGATTGGTTCCCTCGATACAGAAAATCAAGATAGTGAGACCCAGCCTGGTATATGGCATAATGATGCCGATGGAATAACTTCACTGATACCTATGAAAAATGTACCAAGAAGAACACATTTATCTGCCAACGACGTGAGCAAAATAATTATAGCTAGTTATAGGTTATACAGGGTATCCCACGGTCAATATGGTAACATCACAATGTCAATGTATTAAAATTGCATGCAAATAATAAATACTTACATCAGAATTCTTTGTTTTCGTCGGATTATACACATTGTCTAAAAATGTGGCCATGACAGTGTAGAAGGGCCAATCGGGTTGGAAGATATCGTCTGCACCAGCGTCACTCTTCTTCGATTTTTTGATTATGCTTCTCACCTTTGTATACGTAGTCATTATACTATCCTTTTTTTTCAATTCTATAATGTTTATGTCACCTATAGTGCCTTTCATTTTTTCCTGAATACGACTCCAAGCATCGTGTTGTTCGTTTCTGTTTTCATGATTTGCACTTTTTGTGTTCCACAATGCTGTTTAATTTTCGTAAAAATTAAGAAATTGAAATATCACATCGTTTGTCCACATGTTGCAAGGTTCTGAAACGTCAGCTTAGTCAACAAGAAGAGGAGCTTTCCGCGAGCCAGAACGCGCCTGCGAAGTTGGCGGATCGGCGGCGCCATCACAAATCTTGTATTTAAAAAAAAAAGAAAAGGGGTACTAGTCCGATTATAAAAAATATTTAAAAATAAAAATTTATTATAAATGGAATTATTAATACTAGAATTCTATGTCTAACAACAGTTTTTGATGAATATCTCTGAAACTTTGAAACATATCAGTATATTTACAAATATAAAAGATGTTGTGTACTTTAAACCCGCGCCCAATAGGAATAAAATATACAGGTGTTATCTTTAAAAGATATAACTTTTACGCCTAGTTTTGATTAATAACTGCTAGTTTCCGATAAAGACGAATTTAACAAAAAAACGAATGGGTTTAGGTATAAGGAATGCTTAATAAAATTGATAGATTAGCAAATAAGCTATTCCATGCCGATGAGAAATATATTCTGTTTGAAAATTTCGAGAAAATCTAGGATTCTCGTTTTGGACCATAGTATTACGACTTCCAATGTTTCGTGTAGCCATCTATATAAAAATAAAATAGACCGTATGCATATAATATCTTATGACAAACAATAATTAATTTCGGTTGTTCTTGAAAGATACAATGATCAACACATGTCTATTCAGACAAAGAAATTATCATATCTTTGAAAGCACTCGGTATAAGATGCTGAAATTTTTTGGGGTAATATACGGAGAGAGAAGAATTCAAATCTGGAATATATAGGGTGTTCCATTAAAAATATATAAGTTTGTGTTGTCATAAACTTATGGGCCACCCTGTATATGTCAAAATATTTTTAAAATGTGTTGTCTTGGCAGCATTTTATTGTTCCATTTTAATATTTTTTGTAATATAAATCATTTAGATGTAGTAAAAGACGGGAGCTAAGATGCAGGACCCTGTACATTAATTATGTTATATGTAATTTTTTGATATGACGCGCAATTTAGCTGCAAACAAATTTCTAAGAATTTAAGTGTTAATTCAAATCTGAATAATGATTAATATGATAAGAAAATGTGTACACATTTTAAAAAAAAATTTAATTTTACATAACTTTTCTTAATAAAGTGTTTTAATGTAAAGCGAAATAAATGTAAAAATTAAATAAATTGAATATGAAAATGTAAACTTTCACCATTATCACATATAATAAAATACTTATTTTTTTAGGTTTTTTAATGGTGTATTTTAAATTATACAATCTAAACGTTTCTATAACACTTACAGTTATCTTTGTCAGTAGTAATATCTGCTAAAAATTGTTAAAGATGTTGTAAACAATTTTGTCAAAGTTACAAAAAAAGTGTTATCGACACGTTTGGATTGTATAATTTAAAATACACCATTAAAAAAACCCAAAAAAGATAAGTATTTTAAACATGATTGAAAATGCTTTAAGCTCTATTATCGATATTTTTAGAGAAGCGGGCGGATTCGAAATTCTTTTTAAGTTAGAATCTAGATGTCTATTAACCTTTATGTGACATGAAGCTTTCTTTAAACGTCTGTTTGACATAGATTATTGTTTTGTTTTTACAATGTTGCCTATTTTCGTTATGAACGTATTAAAAAGAGGCTGCATAATTATCCTACAAAAATTTTAAATATATATACCGGGTGTCTAGAATCCACCCATGTTCTATAGCTATCTTTGTTATTATAAGAGATACAGAGTCGGTTAAATGAGCAAAGTTGGGCAGAATTACATGATAATTCAAATACCGATAAGAAAATTCAACATTGTTGGCAACTTTCTAAGATATCTGAAAATAACTAAAAATCGTCCAAATCTTCAATCGGCTATATCGTTTTTAATATTCAAAATACGAAAAAGTTATAAGAGAGACTTTTGATAGCTATTTTTACGCAAAATGGGAAAATGTGAACAAAAAATTTTGTTAGTACTTATTTTTCGAGCGACAACCCAAACATACATTTTTTTAAATGGCAACTATAGGTGGCTATGTACTCATTCGATGGCTTATTTTTTTGTCATTTCAAAAATGTATAGCTTTGTATGTTTCATATTATTAGTTAACTCACAATTTAAAAAAAAAAAGTAATTATAATATTTATTAAACAAATTAAAGTGTGCCGTGAACATTTAAATAACAAAATAAGCTCACATATTCTACTAATAAATTTGTGGAAACAACGAGAAATACTGTACTACATTATCAAGATAAAAAAGTTCTAAATAAATTTAACTTACAACGAAGAGTAACAGCAAAAAACATAAACAGATAACACAATCATAGAAGTGCTTCAAAATGCCCTCCATTATTTTGAACACACATTTGACATCGTTTTAAAATTTCGTTTTGAACTTTTAATAAACTTTGGGTTCTAATTTGTTGTATAGCAACACGAATTTAATTTTTTAAATCGTCTAGATTACCAGGTTTTGCTCGGTACAATTTGTCCTTAATTGCACCCCACAAGAAAAAGTCCAGGGGGTTTAAGCCTGGAGATCGCGGCAGCCAAGCTATTGGACCTCGATTTCCTATCCAATTATTAAAACGTTCCTGTAAATAGTTACACACAAGTAATCCATTGTGTGCTTGTGCCCCGTCGTGTTGAAAATAATTCAAATTTTGAATTACGTTCAACGGAAGGTCGCCCAAAATTTCTTCAAATTCGTTTCGTAAAAAAGTTAGATATCTTTCGGAATTTAAATTGTATTCATAAAAAACGGCCCAAGGATTTTGGCACCAAATGTTTACTGAAAAAGCATATTGATCTCTCCTCTCAACAGTAATATGAGGATTTTCTTGGGACCATTAGATATGATTTTTGCTATTGAAGATGCGGTTGTTTGTAAATTTGGTTCATTGGTAAAAAGAATAGTTTTCGAGAATTGAATGTTTGCTCGACTTTCATTAATCAACCATGTAGCAAAACGTAATATTTTCTGATAATCTTCAACACACAATGTATTTCCTATATGAAAATGATATGGCTTAAAATTATTTTGTTTCAAAATAACGTAGGCTTCATCTTTGGAATTTCACAAAGAGATGTAGTTTAAATTCGCCGTAAGCTAAAACACGTTCTTCTATTTCTGTGTTAACATTAATTTTAAAATTTTGAGGTTTAGTAAAAGCCCCATATTTTTTTAAATTCGATTCGAGTTTGGCAAATAATCTTACATCGGGTTGTCTTCTTTCCATATAAATTTGAAGATATAATTCCGAAGCAGCATTGGCATCTCTGTTAGACACGTAATAGCAAAAAAGCATATCATTTCTTTCAGAAGAAGAATAAGCCATTAATAAATTAATATTCACTATTTAAGTACGAACTACAACTGGTTACAATAAATAATTCAATATCTACTATTTGACAGTCAATCAATGCAGAGTTTTGTTTTTAATTGTCACAGCACACCACGGCAAAAATTTTTTTTGAAAATTGTGAGTTAACTAATAATACTAAACATACAAAGCTATACATTTTTGAAATCAGAAAAAATAAGTCATCGAATGACTTCCTAAACCACCTGTAGTTGCTATTTAAAAAATAATTGCTCGAAAAATAATTATTAAAAAAATTTTTTATTCATATTTTTCCATTTTTCGTAAAAATAGCTATCAAGAGTCTCTCTTATAACTTTTTCGTATTTTGAATATTAAAAAAGATATAGCCGATTGAAAATTTGGACGATTTTTAGATATTTTCAGATATCTCAGAAAGTTGGCAACAATGTTGAATTTTCTTATCGGTATTTGAATTATCATGCAACCCAACTTTGCTAATTTAACCGACTCTGTATCTCTTATAATAACAAAGATAGCCACAGAATGTGGGTAGAGTCTAGACACTATATATATATATATATATATATATATATATATATATATATATATATATATATATATATATATATATATATATATATATATATATATTAACAATTTTATCAGAATAGTCAAGACAAAATAGTATATATATATATATATATATATATATATATATATATATATATATATATATATATATATATCTAACAATTTTATCAGAATAGTCAAGACAAAATAGTTGCAGTTTGAATCCGTCTTTCTAAATCTAAATGTAGGTGCATTAAAAACATCTGAGGCAAAATATTATAAGGGTTGATTTTTTACCCCCTTGTATAAACATTGCAGGCTTACAAAATCCGACAAAAAATGTCTTTTTATTAACATAATTATCTGCCAAATTCCATTCTTCTAAATTCTTCCATAGTGGATATGTATTAAACAAAAACAACTTTTTCTCCTAACCTACAGGGGAAGTGGTTTTCAACAAAAATTTGTATGAAACACTCCCCTTAATTTTTGCTGAAAAATCACCCTATGTACTATATTATATTTTAAAGCAATAATATACCGCTCAAAAACATGTTGCTCAATTTTAGTTTAATAATAGTCAACAACAGTCATAAACAACATTTATTTTGAATATTTTGTTCGTATTAGATTATACAAATTCATAAACTGAGACATATTTCATTCTGTTACTTCGGTTATTTTTATACATTTTTATTATAAACGTTAGTAATTATTTGTTGTTTACAATTCATTAAGTTCTCTTAATTTATATAAAATGTTGTTTAGTAGTAATATAACAAGCGAATAAATTAGAAAATTTGGCAATAAATCTCATGTCTATTGCCTAGTAATAAGCTTTCGGGAATCTGTGTATGATTATTTACAATATTCTCACTTTCTTGTTAAATTACTACTGAACAAAATTCTATATAAATTAAGAGAACTTAATGAATTGTAAACAACAAATAAATACAAATTATATTTGACTAGATTACATTTTGACTCGCACATTGCATTCAAACACGAGAATTGAGCTATATTAAATACAAACAAAAGTCTCCCGGCAATAATCACTAGAACTGTATTTTCAGGATAATGACAGTCTTGGTTCTGTCGTATACATGTGACTACAAATAGAACCTTTCATTGGCTATAAAAAGTATCAAAAAATAATCTCCGGAATTTTTAGACGTTTTTTTTTTATTATATTTTGCAATTGTGGTCTTGAAGAGGCTAAGCTGAGCCTTAACATGTTTCCTCAGAAGTGCCTGTGAGAATTCATAGGGGAATGTTGGATCAATCCAGAGTTTAGAAGTCGTGCAGAAGAATGTGGCTTGCACCTGTTCAGTACGAATGCATATTAATGATACGAATGAGCGAAGCGAGTGTTCCTAGTGACCCAAGGTGATATTATAATACGGATAATGCAAGGGAACAAGTGAAACCATTTTTCTAATGCTCAAGGGACTGTATGTTACAAGTTAAAAATGATTCATTTAAAAGCCTACTGGGGAGCACCCAAAGATTAGGTCGAATGTGGGCCTTATGTATCAGAAAGTTGGGAAGAAAAGTACAGCTTAGATCTATACAACAAGCCTTTTTACGTGAAGCTGCTTTCGTAGTTGACAGAACACGGTCAACCCATTTTAAGGTAACATAAACCTTTCCAAACACACATTAAGTTTTGTTAGCATTAAATTTTACTAGATTAGTGTTTCCCCAACGAGGAATATGTTGGACTTCTCTGTTAATTGAAATGGTCATTTCCGCTGTGACATCTTGATTTGAGAAAGTAGGTGGATTAGCCTTGAGTAGGCAGAGCTGAACTATAATAATAAGTGCTGTCATCGGCAGACCACTACTGGATCTGGTTAGTCGATGGTCATTTATGCATAGTAGAAAAAAGGTAGGAGCTATTACTGGTAGTAGAAGGCGGACACTAGCCGCCATATTGGATTTTCATAATTGCTTTTTAATGTCTTTTCGCAAAGATGACCTGGTTATTTCGAGATTATATTCTTAGTCAGATGATTGTTTGATGACTTCCTAGAATTTCTCAGAAACACCTCGAGAGTTTTGATCAATGGAGGCTGAAGGTAGTTTCAAATGGTTTGAAATTAATTTCCATAACCTGTGACGATATTAGGTATATCGATTCATTTCTCTACTGTTGTCCGCTATTTATCTTTAATTTTTCCGATAGAATATGGTTACTACATATTCAATACAAGCAACAATCAAAATCGCAACCCTCGAGACGCAGATCATTCTGAGAAAATCTACATTAGTCAATTTTTCGCATTAATTTTGTTTTTTAATAAAATTCCAACACCCTAATTAATCATGAAAACCGCGATTTGAATAATGGGGGGGGGGGTCCAAATGTCACTTATTTGGATAATAATCTGGAAAAACAGGTCATTATGCGGAATTTCCCGATGTAATTGTAATGAAACGTTCATCGGCTAATAACATAACCTCTGAAAAACCTGGTCATTAAAACACTAAATAAAAATCCAAGTAGCGGGTTTGAAAAGAAGGCATCGAGTACGCCACGTATTCGTTTGTTATCAAGAAAGCTGGAAACTCAATTGATGAGCGTATTACGAAGTAAGTTTGGCACGTAAACACTCGCCCAAATGGATATTGAAATATCTAAAGCAACTCAACCGTTTTACCGGATCTTTATAATGCATTGTTCCAAACTTGGGTCGCATAAGAAAGAAGATCACCTATTGAACGATTCTGCCTCAAACCATATTGATGGCCACTAAGAAGTTTGTTAGGTTGAAGGAAAGAAAGTAGTTGGTGATTGACAGAATTTTCTATGACATGAGTCAAAATGGAAGTCATGCTAATTGGTCAGTGGTTAGAGGGATCGATCTTGTCGCTTTTTTAGAAATAAGTTGAATATTTTCTAACTTCCATGATAAATAAAATTTCCCGGAAGGCATGTGGCAGTCGCATTATTGGAATCAAGCCTATTGGTGATCGATTCTAGGAATTTGTATCGAAAATGAATTGGTTTCGTAGCATTTGAGGAAGAGTTGGCAGAGTCAGCTACTACAGATCCGTCAGATGATGTCATAGGGAAATTAAGATGTACCTAAGCTTTTACTGATGGCTTTCACTAAACACCAAAATTTATGACTACCCAAAGGATTCTTTGTATATTCAAACTCATAATAGTACCCATAACGAAGAAAACGGTCAACTTTAGATCTATTTTGGATTTCTATTGCCAGGCTTTCGTTGGTCGAGGTGAACTGTTTGTTTTTCATTGTGAACTCTCAGACATAGTCTGAGGACCATAACTGTAGTTATAGGGCTCCAGAAAAGTTCGAATCTGAAGCTACGCGGTAACGCAATTCCATCCGAAATATCACGTTCAAAACTTGTTAAAAAGCAATTCGTCATCAATGCGGAAAACGGGTTATCAAACTTCAGCAAAGTATTAGAACATCCAACTGAATAAGAATGCTATTATTATCGGCTCGATTGAGCACTTTTACTCCGGGATGTTAATAACGATAAATGACATTTTCACAATAAACGACTATACAAACATAACCGATAATGCCTCTCTTATACTTACCTCCATCGTTTAGCCTAATTTGTTACTGATATCAAGACCCACAAGCGTTGATGCAATAAGGTCAAGAAAGCATAGTTTTCTATTTTTACTACATATTCAAACTAAATTGAATCCACTCCACTCTTTATAGATATAAGTTTAGAACTGCCTAAATACTTTATTCTATACATCTCATTATAAATATATATATATATATATATATATATATATATATATATATATATATAATTAATTAGTGTAAGTAATTATTTTACCTTCAAACTTGAAAAAACAACAGGTAGCTCTATGATATGACTGACCTCGACACTTATTAGAATCTATTTTGCACTCTTTTATAAGGTAGCTGGTAGCTGTGTACCATCTTAGCCATACTTTCCCTACCTATCTCTAGAAAAGTTAGAAAACGTTCAATAGAGATCCCATCATCTAGTGAAACATACCTCACAATAACAGTGCGCTGATCAATATGGGACCGGTCTAGAGTGGAATCTACAGATAAACCGAAGTACCCTGCAGTTCTTAAACCATCCAAGATTGAGTCTCTTAGTTTATGTGCCATAATTTGTATAAATTCACCACATGTTTTAGAAAGATAAAATGTGACACCTGATCCTTTATTCCTAAATTTTTTTATATGGCTTGCTAGAAAAAGATCAAATTTTGCTATAAGTTCAAGTAATCCAAGGAAATTGCCATTGTGAGGAGAACCAAATGTTTCCTTATCTCCTCTGAAAGGTAAACCACGCTCTCTCATAGTAATTATGACTGCCACAACTCGTTCAAGAACATTTTTCCAGTACTGCCGTTTATTATTTATCTGTTCTGCTAGTTGGCAGTCAATTGTTGAGCCACGTTTTCTTGTAAGATATGTTACCGAAGCTCTTCTAAGGTCTACAGAGACTTGAACTAAATCGATGTTGCCCCAATCACAAAATCTATCGGATGATAATGGTGTAGAAGAATTTGAAAAGAGTCTACACACGAAACAATATACACGACCAGTTGCTGGCGAATATACTAACCATTCTCTGCAAGATTTTTCACCATTAACCCGTTTGGGATAGAATAAGCGTTTCGCGCAATATCTGTCTTGGTTTGCAAAAAGCTCTTTAATTTTTAAAATGAGCCATTTGAGTACTGACATTCTGACGGACCTTTTTCTACGCAGCGTTGTTTCATTCGTTGAAGTGGATTCTATATAATTAGATGTACCAGGTTCTCTATCAGGAATAGGATGAATATCCCGTGATTGACTGACTCACTGTGGTAGAGACTTTTGGTTCATCAGACCTCTTATCTATCGTTGTTAAGAAATTTTCTAATTTTGTTAACTGGCTAAGCTCTACTTCAGCTATCTGCTTTTTTCCTCTTTTGAACTCCACTTTTATAACTTCTGGTTGACATCTTGCAAACTGTGGGCAGAATATTTAATATAACTAAAACATACCTTTAACTGTACTATAATGCAAAAGAAGGGAAAGGTCACGTGTTTCATTCCCTCCTCGAGGGGAAGAGCGTAAATACGTAAATACGTAAATTAATACAATCGAAACAAAATAATATGTATTTTTTAATGTGCAGTTTTTTCAAATATATATTTAATAATAACAAACTAACTTACAATTTGTTGTATTGACAAAAAAACGTTAAAAAGTATGCTATAGTTACAGCTACAGGTGTCTGCATAGGATTAGAGGTGGGCGATATCGCAAAATTGATATCAAAGTTTGATATTAAAAAAATATCATGTCAATATGATATATCAAATATCAGATATCTATTATCAAATATCAAAATATTAAAATATCAAAACATCAAAATCCCGTACCGGTTGTGCGGATAAACGAAAGAGATGGGACTGATGGGAGCATCGTAAAAACTTCTCTCTAATTTTATTAAGAATACCTAACTAAACACTAACTACTTGGATATGAAGGTACATACGGTAACGTGGTACTCAAACTGAATAGCGATTTTCATCTAAAAGCAATTTAATCTCGTTTGTACGTGCATGTACATTTGAGCAAATGAATGAAATGATGTTCCGTTCCGACTTCCAAGAATTGAGAAAGATTGTTTGTTTCCAGTGAAATATTAAATAATTTGATATTTTTTTATTTTGATATTTTAACATTTTGATATTTTGATTTTCTGATATTTTGATATATCAAACCATCAATATCATACAATATCAATATTTTGATATTTGATTAGATGTATCAACATATTGCCCACCCCTACATAGGATGATCGACCTATCTATAAATTTTAAATATTGGATCTAATGTTTTATGGCAATATGTCATTAATTTCAATACGTTTTACCAATGTTTGTTTACAAAAAATTTTTACCATGCAAAGTCTACTGTTATTTTGACTTGAAAATATATAAAATCTATTTTCTATATTTTTTTCAATGAAAATACGATCGCAGAAAAATTATTGCAAGCAACACCTGTAACTAACCATGTTCATTATGCACAACTATCCAACAAGGTTTTTTTTTATCAAAATATTAAAAAAAAATTAAATGCGGTAGAAAATATTCTTGCGTTAGTTAGGTTATGCGCGTACTTGTGTAAAATGCACTTACCTAAAACGTAACTCCAGTAAGGACACAAAAAGAACACTTTCCAAAATAATGTCAACAATCAAGTTATCATAGAAACACACAGTAAACACGAAATAAAAGGTCCAAAATATTGTATCGTCTGCCGGCTCACTCGAACTGCAAAAGGTCAGCTCATGCTCGAGTGTAGGAACACAGGGGAACATACTTTACACGTTCCATTTTTATTATAAAATAATAATGAAAAAACTTTCAAAATTACCGAAATTACCGGCATTTGCTGCCGAAATTTATCAGTAATTTCGGTAGTCATAATTACCGGTAATACCGGTTATCGGTAAAGCCAAACCCTAAGCACAATAGAGAGATTTTATGCCACTTAATTTATAACGTACCTTAAACGCTAAACATTATAGTAACCATGCGCGCTACTGGAAAAATAACGTTTATACGTGCATCTTTTTACGTTTTCGAAACTATAAAATTGACGGTAATAGCGTTAAAAACATAATCATACTTTTGTTATTTACATACTAACATACAAAATAGTGAGTATTTTGTGCACACAAGTGCATTATGGCGGGATTGCAACAAAATATTGAACGTGCAATAATAATGCGAAATTTAAGTCGTGAAATAGACTATAGTTTGATTAGGGGCGTAATCCTGCTTGATATTTTTGAACCCGTTGTAGTGGGTAATCCGAGAGCCCTTTTTAATTTGACTGAAATGGACAATAAGGAAGCGGAGTTAAATTTTCGATTTAAAATGGATGACATTCCACTCTTAATTCAAGGTTTGCGTATTCCAAGTGTTATTAGAACTAGATTAGGACATCTTGCAAGTGGTAAATTTCATGCTAAAAATTTACTTTGTAATATACCTTATGTGCAGACATCGAGAGAATGTGTATATTATTACGTCGTTTGGCATATCCAAATCGCTGGTGTGACTTGCAATATATTTACTTTAGATGTCTTTTAGAAGACCTAGATAATTTACATTGGCTAAATCGGGATCGTTTACAAGAATATGCTGCCCTAAGTTGGTTGTTCTTGCATTGTAATTTCGATCATCATATTTTGTTTAATAGGCTGTAGCTACGAAAGGTGGGGGTTTATAGATGGGACCGCAAGAGCAATATGTTCGGATTTCTGAAGACCAAGAGCAATACTATTCAGGACATAATCACTTCCATTGTGTGAAGTTTCAGTCAGTAGTCTGTCCTGATGGCATTATTGTTAGCACAATTGGAGCTTTTACAAAAAGACGGCATGACGCTGGAATATTTAAAGAATTGGGCTTATATAACCAATTGAAAAACAAAACGCAGTATAAAGATGGACCCTCTTTTGTTCTTTTTGGAGATCAGGCGTATGGAATAAGGGAGTTGTTGTTATGTCCATTTCCAGGACATGGTGTTAATCAGACACAACGAAATTTCAATGCTTACATGTCTGTTGTAAGACACGCTGTTGAATGGAGTTTTCAAAAAATTATAGTGTTATTTGCATTTTTGGACTTTAAAAAAAAATTAAAAAGTAATGTTACAGGATGTTCCAGAAATGTACAAAACTACAACCATTTTATCAAACTGTCATAGTTGTTTATATGGTAATCAAACTGCTCAATTTTTTAATGTAAATCCAGTAACTCTACAGCTGTAGCTTCAGAATTATTAGTATAGGTATAGATATATGTAATACGAAGGATACTATTTATGTATTGAGAATTGGCAACACTGGTATTGCCAGGTGAAATTTGTCACTGTCATCTTAAAGTTTGGCATTTTTGAGGTTATACGTACTCAGAACGTTTTGTCGTGCGAGAACTATTTGTGTTGTTTACAGTAAGTTGAAAATTTCATCTAAGCCAAAATATGGAATTAACTCGTGAAAATTTTCGAGCTATGATTTATTATGACTTTCGACGTGGTCTAACTCAAGAACAATGCATCAATCAACTGAATACAACTTTTGGCGATGAAGCGCCATCCACATCCACTGTATATCGCTGGTACACTGAATTCAAACGTGGACGGATTTGGTTAAAGAAGGTCGTCCAAAATCAGTCGTTGTGCCGGAAAATATCGATGCTGTGCGAAAACCAATTGAAGAAGATCGTCATGTGACATATCACGAAATCGAGAGATGTTTAAGCATTAGTATAACCAGCATACATAAGATTTTGCACGAACATTTGTGTGTTAGGAAGCTCTGTGCACGTTGGATTCCACATTTGTTGACAGATGCTCAAAGAAATGCTCGTGTCGATTGGTGCCGTAAAATGATTTCAAAATACAACTGTGGTGCATCCAAAGCGGTATACAGCATCGTCACAGGTGACGAGTCGTGGATTTGTGCGTATGAACCAGAAAGAAAAGGCCAGTCCACAGTTTGGGTGTTTCAATGTGAAGCAAAGCCAACAAAAGTTGTTCGTTCTCGAAACGTTAAGAAGCAAATGGTGGCGTTTTTCTTCACGAAAACCGGTCGTGTGGTAACTGTGGCTCTCGAAAATCACAAGACCGTTAATTCAGCGTGGTATACGACCATTTGTTTGCCTAAAGTTTTCGATAAATTGAGAGAAACCAACCCAAAACGACGAATCATTTTCATCACGACAATGCCAGCTCACACACATCACATGTAACAAACGAGTATTTGGACACACAAAGATCGAATTGATGGGTCATCCGCCTTACAGCCCTGACTTGACACCCAATGACTTCTTCTTGTTCCCACTAATTAAAGATAAACTGCGTGGACAACGATTTTCATCGCCCGAAGAAGCAGTTGAGGCCTTCAAAATGCATGTTTTAGAGCTACCATCTTCTGACTGGACAAAGTGCTTTGAAGGGTGGTTCAATCTCATGCAAAAGTGTATAGATCTTAAAGGCGATTATTTTGAAAAGCAATAAAAATATTTTTCATCAAATTCATTTGTTTATTCTTTCTATTCTCAATACATAAATACCAACCCTCGTATAGTATTAAAAATAAAGATTACTGAAATATTTAGCATTGTAGAGCCTTAATTATGATAGTTTATTCATAAGCAAATTTAACAATACATCTTGTTTTTCAATGATTTTTCTTTCTTCTATTTCAGAATTAATTTTTTTTCGAATAACTCCAAATTTTTCTTCATTTCTAATTCTACTAAATTGAAATGTTTCTCCATTAGTTTGATTTTCCCTTTCTCTATATTTAATTTGCGTTCTTTATGTTCATGTCCTTTTTGTTTTAATTGCAATTGTTGGGCATCATACCGCTCAAGGTAAGCCAATCCTTGTCTCTGTGTATTAATTTTCCGTTTCCTGGATCTAACTGTCCCTACAACAGAATGAATATGTCAGTTTATACTTTTCTAGAACATTAAATTGTTTAAAGTTACAGATAAGTAATTACTACAATAACATTTAATGACAACTTATCAAGTAAATAAATCCATACATACCCAACACTGTAGAAGGTTTACATGCTGATCCAACACCTTTGATTAGTTTAGGTGCATTTCTTTTGCCAGTAAAATTGGAACTTGTGAACGATGGTCCTGGTGCAACAATTCCGGTTCCTCCACTGTTCACGTCTTAAATATAATTCAGTTTTAGAAATGATTTTGTAGTTACGATAAACTATAGAATAACAAATTTATTGGTGGCATACAATAGTCTACGGTCTGTTTTACAGAAATGTAAATTGAGGACTTACCAAAATATTTATGTACCTATTCTAATTTTTTGTTACATTTATAATTTATACCTTATCTACATTTTCATCAACTTCGTGTGATCCTGTATTCATTTGTCAATGTCTTTGACAGTTCCTCTGCTGACCGATTCCGTGCCTCAATACCCCTTATTTTCGTATTCTTGTCAGTAGATTTTTTCCTTTCATTTCCATTAAATTCCTGCGTCATGTCATAAATATTTTCGCACAATTTGTGTTTTTCGGTTCTTATTACTTCTATTCCTGATCTTTATGTCCATGTCTAAAGTTTAATCTAGAATAACAACTACGGAACGTGTTATACTTACTTATCTTTTAAAATCTTAAATTGTTCCAGCCAAAGCATAATAAGACGTTCTAAATGGTCTTTCAACGTTCTGATACTAAATTGTTTTCCAGTTATATTGGAATGATTTTCTTGAATTACTTCCCATAAAGAAGCATTGTCAAAAGGGTGCTGCCTAACACCTCCCGCAAAAGTGCTAGATCATCGTGAATCTTTGCTTTTTCCGTACAATTTCCATCATAAAACAACACAAACGTAAACAACGGTGATACCTTCCTAAAGGGTTAGATCGACTGAATTCTAGGTTAGATGTAAGTAGACACCGTCGAAAGTCGGCGTTGCCAAGTTGAATGTCATAATTAATATTTTGAGCATATTTATAATGTTAGAATGTGATCAACTAGACACATTATTCTGCAGAAGCAGAAAGTGTGGGCCCTAAGCTATAGCTTGTATAGCTTATACGTAAATCCAGCACTGGACGAGGGCCTGTTACTCTTCTCGTCTTACAATGATAGAAGAGATAGGCCGATAATCTCTAACTCAATCAACCTTCAAATATTTTCAAACTTTTTTATTATTCCGACGTCACTTTTGACTTTTATTATGTTAATGTTACTGTTATATACTACTACTGTTATGAAAGCATTTTGTTTTCTAAAATGTTATATTAAACTAAAGTCACCAGTATTGGATGTGAATGCAGGAATTTTATAAAAATATCGCATTTTTGTGATAACATACTTAATTAGAGGAAAAAGTTACTGATTATTGCAAGTAGATTACTTAGGGTTTATTAAAATCAGATAAATCGCAATTAATAGTTATTAATTAGAACACAAGGAAACATTAAATCGAAGATAGAGCCATAAAAAAGAAAAATTAAGAATGCGGTATGTTTACATAATAATGATAGGAATATATCCTCTCATTCTAAAAAAAGAATTAACAGCGACAAGCAGATGCTCGATATTTAGTCAACAAAGTAAATATGGCTGGTCTAGATTATATCACCGAAGCACATAATATAAATCAATGATTAGGAATATTTATCTTAGTTAACTAACAACAACATTCCATGATTGTATATCAAATTTATCGCAATAAATGTAACGTTATCGTTATTTAGGGATAGGATTAAGTATGATTACACTTTTTTCATGTATTACTAATTATAAATATTTACTTTCAATCAAGATAGAATTTAACCTTTTGTTTATAAAGTACGTATATATACGAAAATTATGCCAAGGCAAAGTTGCGGTTACAAAGCGTACCGGCAGTATGTTAAAATTTGTTGAATATGTAAATTTGGAATTTATTGTCATTTTTTTTTACTTTGTTTTAAAATCATATATATTTTATACAAGGACCGGTAATAATATTTAGCATTTGAAACAGGTTTGATTGTAATTATATATTTCCCTATTTGCTGTTTCTTAGTAAAATAAAGATTGGTAATTAACAGAATTTAAGGCATTTCAAAATATCTAGTAATCTTTATCAGATTTCTAAACCAATCCCAGCACCAAATAATAATAATAGATTTGATTATCTTAATCATTGTGGTAACCCAACCTTAAAACCTTAGTTGCGAAAATTGTTAGTTCTGAGGTTTTTTTCACGTAGTAACAACAGTCTGATTTTATTTTTGTTCGTGCTCACTTATCAGCATTCAATTTCTGGAATTTTTATGTGCACATTCTAATTTCTATCGGAATTTATTCTTTTTGCATTCAAATTTCGCAGCTAATAATTAGGCTTATTCATTTATGTGCTTTTAACGATTTTTTGCTCGTTCTCGTGCATATTATTTTCTAATTACGGGATGTGCCTTCTTAATTTTTATCACAATTATTTCTCTTGCTTCTTTCTAACTTTCTTACATTACGATCTAATTGAGAATTAATCAGTGTAATATTTATCAAAAACGACATGTATGTACGACGTTAAATGGTTTAAACTGAAATAGTTTAAATAACTAACTTGACAAGCAACGTTTACAAAAATAAAAGTACACAATATTTTCTTCTACACAAATATTTACAGAACTGAAACATAAAGTACATTTAGTAATATGAAAATGTAAAGTTTCACCATTTAGTCATAATTACGTTTTTAAAATCGCGTATACAATTCATACAAATTCTATACGTTTTGATAATTACATTTATCTTAGTAAGAGTGACACTTAAAAAAAAAGTTTTCATAGTTTATTAATTTGTTTGACGCCGTCTTAACTTTTTTTCAAGTGTCTGTTACTGACGACGATAACTGTAGTTGTCTACTTTTATTTAAATACACATTTAAAGATAATCATCTGTAGTTAGAGATTTTGAGGATTTGGGAAATGTAAACATGTCAGTAGAAGGGGAGCACTATAGAGACGTGACCTCATCACTGGAGGGAGTGAGGGTGGGGGTTAGAGTGGAGCGAGGAGTGGTGTGAGGGAGGGTCGACTTCTTTTCAGGGGCGATTTTCAACCCCTTGATGGAATTTTCAGCCCCTTGACGGTATTTTCACCCCTTAATCAGGGTCCTTTTCTCAGTATTAAGAGCCTTTTTGTCAGTCCACCTCTAGGTGTTAGGGTGCGGGGTGGTCACATGACCGGATGGGGGTAAGGCATGGGGACGAAGGCCCGGGGGTGGGGCGTCGGCTTCTTTTTGGAGGCCTTTTTAACCCCTTGATGGGATTTTCAGCCCCTTGACGTCATTTTAACCCTAATTAAGTTCCTTTTGGGCAGTATTAAGAGCCTTTTTGTCAGTCCACACCCTGGGTTTAGGGGTACGCGGTGGTCCCGTGACTAGTGTGTGGGGGAGGGGGTTACGTGATATTTTCACCCCTAATTACAGTCCTTTTGCAGTATTAAGTGACTTTTTAGCAACCCAGCCAAAGCGTAGGCAACCGCAGTCACCAGGCGCGCGCGTACACAGTTGTGATTGGAGGGTCTATGAGTAGGCCACGCCCCCCTAGTTTCTGATTGGTCCACGGACTCCACCCAGATACGCCCTCCGGTTTCTGATTTACTGCGGTCATTTTGTGTGTGTGACTTGTCAGCCATTCTTGTTTTGGTGGCCATTTTTGTAATTGTTATTGCGGGAAATTTGAAATAAATTTTTTTACAAAGGGGCTATCTCATAAGACAAGTATAGGACCCCGGAACTTGTTCGCGGTGCTTCGCCCCTTGTCGGATCTTCTCCTCCTTATCGGCCCTCTTGTTTATTATGGCGGGAAAACTAGAAATTTGAAATAGTATTTTGATCGCTTGTTCATCAGTTAATCAAAACAATTAAACAAATCAATTAATCAGATGTGCGGTATAAAAAGTACTTTCAGATCCCTGTAGTAGTTATGGAGGTAGATTTGAAATAGTAATCTAATAAGAGGCCTTCGTACTATCTCATAATACAGCTATAGGCCTTCGAAACTTGTTCTTAGGTCTTCGCCCCCTGCCTGGCCCCCTGATTCCTTGTGACGTCATCTACGGGTATATTTTTAAAAGTAACGAAGGTTTTCTGGAATAGGGGCTGGCGTTATTGGAAATGGAAAAATGATAATTAAAATATTTTACATACAATCGGAAACACCTCTGTCAAAAAGAGCCTTAGATTTATAAACAAGTCTGAAGGTCATAAGTCGGTATTGAAAATGAAGAAATATCTGGGGACAAATAAGCAAGTCGGCTTTAATTTCTAAGTTTGATAATACACCTGCGATTAGCAAAGCTGTGATAATACACATTAGCACCAACTGAAGAAAGGAATATCCCAGGAGGAAAACTTCAAGAGGAGAGAATCACTTTCATGCTCTACGCGAATCTAGCTGGAAACTGTAAATTACGTTTGCTCATCGTAGGAACAGTTAACAAGCCGAGTCACTTACAACTCCTGTATGCTATCGAGATCAGAAGAACGCGTGGGTGACCAGAGATTTATTTCTAGATTGGTTTAAAATTGAATTTGTTCCTGAAGTTCACCGTCATTTCTCGTCTATTCATTTACCTCAGAGGGCGGTGTTGTTGTTGGATAATTGCCCAGGCTACCCGTCTGCTGACGAACTTAAAACTGAAGACGGAAATATTTTTGCTATGTCTTTTCTACCCAACACTACTGCAAGTATAGCTTTCAATTTAAAAACTTGTAATTCAAAGTGTCAAAGCATATAAGAATTTAAGAGATTATGTAACTAAAGATCATCGAAAGCTTTGGCACAATGTAAAATCCCTACACATAGAAATAACGACATACCCCTGAATCTATAAAATGCTAATGAACTAAACTCCTTTTTTGTCAGTTTTGTTAAAAATACTGTTGTTAATCAAAATTTAATTAATAATAAATTTGCTAATAATACTCATCCAAATGCTTAAACATCCGTATCTCTCCAACCTATGTGAAGTTAGCCATAAATTTCATCCATAAATTTTTTTTTCGTTTTTCCGAAAAATTTCGATAAAAACCTATAAAAAATTAATAATCCAAAACATATTAAAAGGAATATTGATATAAATCACACATTTTCCACTTATTTAAAATTAAAAACTTATCGCGATCTCCTCGGTCAAACGCATGAACAGATTTTTTATGGATGATATGTGGGACCACTTTTTTAAATTTTTTTTTGTCAAATCCTTGAAGAGTACATAATATTACATAACATATCCAAAAATTGAGATGTAATTATCTTTTATAAGATTAGAAAATGACTTTGAATTTGGATGTATTTCGGGATCAAAATTTAGTCAACGCGTATGCTCAAATTGTTTATGGATGACATGTGGGACAACTTTTTTTTAATTTTTTTGTCAAATCCCCGAAGAGTACATAATAATACATAACATATCCAAAAATTAGGATGTAATTATTTTTTATAAGATCAGAAAATGACTTTGAATTTGGTGTTTTTCGGAATTGAAATTAAGTAAACATGCATGAACAAATTGTTTATGGATGATATGTGGGACAACTTTTTTGAATTTTTTTTGTCACGTCCTCGAAGAATACATAATAATGCATTACATATCCAAAAATTAGGATGTAATTATTTTTTATAAGTCCAGAAAATGGCTTTGAATTTGGTGTATTTCGGGATCAAAATTCAGTAAACGCACATAAACAAATTGTTTATGGATGATATGTGGAACAACTTTTTTTTAAATTTTTTTGTCAAGTTCTGAAAGAGTACATAATAATACATAACATATCCAAAAATTAGGATGTAATTATTTTTTATAAGATCAGAAAATGACTTTGAATTTGGTGTTTTTCGGAATTGAAATTTAGTAAACATGCATGAACAAACTGTTTATGGATGATATGTGGGACAACTTTTTTAAATTTTTTGTCACCTCCTCGAGGAATACATAATAATACATTACATATCCAAAAATTAGGATGTAATTATTTTTTATAAGTCCAGAAAATGGCTTTGAATTTGGATGTATTTCGGGATCAATATTCAGTAAACGCGCATAAACAAATTGTTTATGGATGATATGTGGGACAACTTTTTTTTAAATTTTTCTGTCAAGTCCTCGAAAAGTACAAAATAATACATAACATATCCAAAATTGGGATAGAAGAATATCGAAAAAATTTTATTAAATCTAAAGACTAACGCAGCTGATACGTTAAATATAACTATAATTACTATGTTTACCTTTGGGCCTCTCTGCCATTACGCATATAAACAATTTTTCATTATGTTCGCATACCTTCCCAGTCGCGTGGAAGAAAGCTGTAATTTGCCCAATTGCCAAAATTGAATCGCCGAATGAATTTAATGATCTAAGGAGTAGTTTGGGTGTACTTTCACAAGTTCTCGAACTAACTAAGCAGCCACTTAAAAAAATAGGTCTGTCACAAGTTAGTTTCAATCCCAATGATACAATCTTAACTTCCTCATTTTTTGCTCTTCATAATAGTGCTCCTCAAGACTATATTTTAGGCCCTCTATTCTTTTCTATTTATCTGTTTGATTGTCTGTAAATATAGTTATGCCGATGATAACGAATTATTTTATTTGCGTTATTCTTTTAATACACTCGAGTTAAACGTATTAATGTCGACTTGAAACATATCTCAGCATGGTCTAGAAATAATTCGCTTAATGGGAAAACACAGTGGGTAGAATTTCAAAGCAGTCATATGTAGTTAGGACTTGTGAGAATATAAACTTTCGCCATTATTACACATATTTAAAATACTTAGCTTTTTGGCTTTTTCTAATTCTGTATAGTTGTATTTATGTTATAGAAATCTAATCGTTTCGACAACACTTACAGTTATCTTCGTCAGTAGTAATACAATCTTTCGGTTGTTTAAAATGTAACAAATTTATGAAAAAAATGAAAACGCAAACATATGCCTCCCATGAATATAACAGTTTGATAATCGTCAATTATGGAACCTAATTTTACTAAAGAATAACTAGATCATTAATAAATTAAATATTGTTAAACTACCTTGAAGATGGCAAATCACCCTCTAACGACCGGAGGCTAAGAGTAAAAAATATAACCAAAGCAGAATTTAATCAAGTCATGATGTAAGTGTAAAGTTTAATTAGAAATTGATAAAAGAATTCACAGATAGAAACTTGGTAGCACTTATGATAATCCAGTCAAATCTAACAAAGAAAGAGAAATTCAACTGCCATTTTACAGCGAAAACGCAATGTAGTACGTTTTATATAATTTTTAATTTTAATTTCAACTACATATGTTAAATTATAGGATGCCAAAACCTATTTAAACGGAGATTTTCTTCTTGCCTATTGATGTTATTACGAAGTTTATATATCTCAATAGCTTCACGTTGTAAACGAACATAAAATTGAATTTGTCTTGAGAATATTTCCATATTATCCAATGGAATGCCATGATTTAAATTATTTAAGGCATGGTCAGCTACCACAGATTTCTTTGGTTGACCTAATCTACAAAATCTCATATGTTCTTTACGTCCTGTATAAAAGCTACATTTTGTGGTTCCAATGTTACTTTTCCACATGAACAAGATGAATCCGAAAGATGATAACAGGTTTGAAACATTTTTAGGTAACCTTAAATGTTCTTTAATTTTTCTTGTAGGTTTAAAAACGTCCTAATGCCATGACTAGTTAAGATTTTTTCAATTCTACCTGTAACATTAGCTATAACAGGAAGAAAAGCAGTTCTAACATTAAGCAATGATTTCTCTTTGTGGTGATGTCTATCAGGTGTAATAACATTATTAATATCATTAAATGAATTTTGTTAAATAGTTATATTCATCTTTCAAAAATTCAGGATCACAAGTTCGTTTGATAATTTAAGAAGGTATCTATCTGCGTGTGTCGGCTTTCTGTTAACCTTAAAAGAATTATTCGTTTTAGATATTAGTGTGCCCCCAAATAACAAATGTGTCATCGACATATCTATACCAAACTAAAGGTTTTTTAGGTGCATTTTGTAACGCTAATGTTTCAAATTTTTCCATGTAAAAATTAACTATATCATGACTAAAAGGGCTACCCATTGCTACACCATCAATCTTGTGTAACATAAATACAAATGTACACCATTAAAAATCCCAAAAAGCTAAGTATATTAAATTTAGTACTTGTTTTCGACCATAACTTAAATTTTTCAGCTCATGCAGCGAAACTAATTTGGAAACTATGCCAAATTGCATTCCTTATCTAAATTTAAAAACATCAGGTGGAATAGTTGATTTTGTCCACCATTAATTATGGCGACTCATTTTACGGACCTTGTCTCACACCAGCTGAAGCTTACTTCAAAAAGTGCAGAATTCTTGTATGCGATATGTGTTAATAGGAGAGATCATAATATATTGTCCTTTTAAATGTTTAACATAAATCGTATAAACAGTAGAAGAAATACATTGCATTACGCGATTTTAATTCATAAAATCGCGATTGCCCAAAAACCTTCATACTTACATTCTAAAGTAATTTATCGTAAAGATTTACATGAAGTAAATTTGCGTAATACTTGAATTATTAAAGTTTTGTTATGAACGAATAAGTTCAGTATATTTAGAATTTACATCAGTTCTACATACATAAAGACAAAATCTTTTCGGGGCTTGAATCTCGATAGCACAGTTGGTTAGCGCCGTACTCTAGCAAAGTACTCGAGGCGAACTCTTTATTTATGTATTTAATAAAATTAATAATAATTTTTAATTGCGTAATACTTCTACCATACAAATAAATACCTGCTCACAATTCAGATCGCTATAAAGCCTCCTTTAAATATTTGTCCACTTTTCTTTAAAATAAGGTATCGGATAATTTGCGTCACTTAGAAAACACAGTGAAATTACTTTTTATGAATGACGATAATACTTCAATGTGAAACGTGCTCATTTCCATCTATTTAGTATTTTTTTTAATAAGCTCTATTTATATTGGCTCGGTGGTAAAAGCTGATCCTGCCCAGGATAATAAAGTTCCTTATTATTATTAACTATTGTTACTTTTGAAACATTTTTTTAAAGAATTTTTGAGGGTTTTTTTTGTATAAGAAACCAGTTTTAGTTTCGCTTAATATTTACTATTCTATCATTGCATTTATACAATGGTATCAATAATCATTGACACACCCGCTCTTATGAAACATGTCCTTAGTAACCATTAACCGCAACATATATGATAGCACGCCCATACTAAATATAACCTCAAAAATTGACATAATTGTAATGTTTAGAACTGCCCAAATTATTTGAAATAACGCAAATAACCAAAAAACAGATTGACAAATTATTTAATTTATTTTATTAATTGTTACTAACAATTAACAATTATGGGTACCGCTACAATAATTATGTTCTGTTTAGTATTGGTCTACTATCACATGTGTTCCGAAAATTAGTTACTAACGATATGTTTCATAAGAGCGGTCCTCTCTTTCTTTTCACTAATAAACATTAAACGTCAAATTTCAATTTTGAGGTTATGTTTAGTATGAGCGCATTGTCACATATGTTACGGCAAATAGTTACTAACGTGTTTCATAAGAGCGGCTGTGTCGGATATTTTTGATCGTGCCGTAGACATTAGCGAATGATTCGTTTCACAATTTTTTTATTATCCACTTTGTAGAATTAGTAAACGTCTTTCTTTTTTGAATATTTCATAACCAAATATACGTGTTACAGATGTTTTATTTCTTTATAAACATTAGTTTCCTACTACATTTTAAAATGAAAAAACGTAAGCATAAAATGTTATATCGATTTTTAAACCGAGTACACTATCGCTTTCATAAAGATCGTGCAATCTGCTGTACTTGATACGGTTTGTTTATTGTAATAGCTAAAACAAGATTTTCCAATATACCTTAAATTATAGCTTTAGATAGTATGTTGCTACTCACAACTTTTATTAGTGCATTAGTTGAATATAGGAGCAGTAGGGTGTAGTATTTTAAAAATAGAAAAACCCTGCATTCACCGTAATAAGAAAATGAACACGAGTAAAATTTACAATTTCAAGTTTAGTTTTTATTTAATACATTCCAGAATTTTGAATTTGATAAAAGTTGTATAAATATTACAACATTAGTATGAAAAATCAAATATATTTGAAAGGTAAAAAAATCTAAACGGCTCATTATTTTAATGTATTACCTGTCCATTTTTTAGGGCGATATTGCTACCAATAGATAATTCCAAACCAAAATGGAATTTGGATCAATAACAAAAACAAAAATGGTAATTTTTTGATTTTACAATATATATTTTTTTACTATTTTCACTACACGTTTTTAATTTTTTAATCGGAATCATCACCAACTTTAGTTTTTTAAATATAGCATGGGTATTCTTAATATCAGGTTATTAATGTATTTTTTATTCCGAATCCAATGGTGTATAACATAATATGGTTTAATTGCGTTTTAGCCTTTTTTTCAGCCTTACTCAAGACAATTCCTATTACGGACCTGTCATAGTTTGTTTTTTTTCATCATTGAAGTACGTTATAATGGTAAAGAACGCTCTGCAATCGTTGTACCGAGAATACCAGTACACACATTACATCCAAATTGACGTTTTGTTTAAACGCAGATTGTTTTCGGATCAATAATGGACATTTCGCCTATTGAAAATACTATTATTCATAACCATGCTCTAATTAGACCATATTAGTTGGTATAGAGAATCATTCACATTTTAAGAATAAATAATTGGCTAGACAGTTTGGATCATTTATATACCTATTTAGTGATAACCCAAAGGCAGAATTCACACATAAGTAACAAATCCTAACCTCTTTTAAGCTAGCAAGACCAAATGAGTAAAATCAAACCAAACCGATCAGATTATTTAGTACTCATGTTGTACTAGTTTGTACCATTAATAAAAATTTTGGGCCCCATTCCGTTTTTATAAAAACGCGTGGCGCTACCACCTTAAGGCAAGCCAGCAGGACCACAATAAAAAAACGATAAAAAGAAAATTAAGATCAGCAACAGAAAGAACTGAATTTGTACTAATTTGTACCATAAAAATAAACTAAATATTTTCATTTATTCCGTGAAAAACAACCCCCAATTGATTTCAGACATATTAGGCTATAGAGCAAACTACTCTTTCCTATCAGTAGAATCAATCGCTACTTGCACATGCGACGCGGCATAATATGTACCGACAAAATATACAGTTTTAGATTTTGTACCCCCGCCGTTCCTTCGAAAACTACCCTTGACCCCTATTAGGCTCAAGAGTAAACTACTCTTTCCTATCAGCAGAATCAATCGCTACTTTCACATGCCACGCGGCATAATATGTACCGACAAAATATATACTTTTAGATTTTGGGCCCCCGTAGTTCCTTCGAAAAGTACCCTCTACACCTATTAGGCTCGAGAGTAAACTACTCTCTTTGATTGAAATCGGAATATTTACATTTTGACGGTATATATTATTTCGCGTCATGTATGTAGACAAGGATTCTGCCGATAAATAGAAGTACTTTACTCTAATAGGGGTCGGGGTAGTTTCCGAAGGAAGACAGAGTTACAATATATATATATATATATATATATATATATATATATATATATATATATATATATATATATATATATATTGTCCCACGACGAACTACATCGACCAATTATGGAAAAAGTATAAATAGGAAAAATCTGAAAATTTGGCTATTAACTAAAGTCGATGGGAGACCCATCTAAAATATTCTCAAGATTACAGCACTTCTGGTTATACCGCAAGTGGATACTAGCTTGTTTGTTTTAAATGGGACGCCCTGTATATTGTTGCATTTTTGGATTCTACGTCCATTTCTGGTCACACTTTATATTTAATGCAATATATTCTAAGTTTTCAAAAAAAAATTACATTTGCATGGCCCAACAAAGTTGCCTATACTGGCAAATTTATTTTGTAGACAAACTATTGTAAACAAAGGACTGTTTTAGTTCACTAACAACGCGTAATGACGTATTTGTATACAAGGTGATTGAAAAACAATAATGAATTTGGCACTAAAAAAAATAGAAAAAGTCACTTTTTTTTAAATTGGAACCCATACTTTTTGCATCGGATTTGGGTGTAGCTCCAGAAATAACTATGATTTTCAATTTAAATACCTATACCTAAATCTAACCCTTTTCATTTTATTGAAGAAAAAGGGTTATTTGACTTGCCCATACTCGGTTGCGTTGTTGAACTTTTTATTTTTAATCTTAGCTGGTAATGCTTTTGCCAACCAGTTATCATGGAAACTGTAAAGATATGCTAATGACATTAGTTTTGATAACTGAAAATATGCCGTCACGGCTCGGATGTCCAAACGAAGATTATTTAAATTTAATTGTGGTGAATAGAACATGTGTGACGTTTGCTGCTCGTTATCCAGAAAAAAATAATCCATCGCCGAAAGCCGTGAAGCAAATTGTTGAAAATTTAAAAAATGCCGGTTCCGTTAGCAGAAAAATTGTTAAAAAAGCTAAACCTATTCTTAACAATGAAAATGTGGAAATTGCAATTTTGGGTTGCTTTATTACAAATCCAATGATGTTAATAAGACAGGTTTCGATAGACTCATGAGAATCAAAAAGTTCAATTAATAGGGTTCTGAAAAAGCACAAGTTTCATTCTTTCGCATTTACGATAGTACAACATTTAAAAGAAGATGATTTTCCGAAAAGAGTACCTTTTAGTGAATTTATACTGACTAATCACTACGGAAACCAACGATTTTTGAATAACATAATTTGGAGCTACGAACCAAATTTCACTAAAAATGGCATGCTTAATCCACATAATTCGCATTATTGGAGTGGCGCAAAATTATCTCTTAGAAAACTGGAGTTTTAATGTTTATTGCGCAGTAAGAAACGATCAAATTGTTATAATACATTTCTGTGACGAACATTTGAAGGGTAAGTTCTACCAAAATGTACATGTTCAAAACTGAATATGTCCTATGTTCCAACAGGTGAACGATATTTAGCAATATTACAAGAGTTGGAATCTGAGTATAGGGATAATTTACCTCTGGCCGACAGAACTCAAGTTCTATACCAACATGAAAGTGCATCGCCTCACAATGGCCATATTGTGAATATTTTCCTACGGCATACACTCGAGGACCATTGGATAGCTAATGATGGACCTTTTCATTGGCCACCGCGTTCACCAGAGATATCGGTTTTAGATTTTTTGTATGGGGTGCCATTAAGAGTGAAGTATACAACACTCCTTTAACAACGAAGGAAAAATGTATGGAGAGAGTACAAAACGCATTTCGCTCTTTGAGTCCAAATTCAATAAGAGCGGCAACCCACGAGCAACTGAAGGTGCGAAAAGTGTCACGAAGTTCAAGGGCGCAGTTTCATTTAATAAAATGATTTTAATTTCTAGTATTTTTCACATTGTAACATTTCTAGTTTTTAATTTATATTTCGAACGATTTTACATTGTTAAAATTTTCACGGCTTTCAGTGATGGCTTCTTTTTTTGCCAGCTAAGTTTAACAACAAAAAGTTCAACAACGCAACCGAATATGGGCAAGTGAAAACGCTTTTTCTCCTATAAAATGAAAAGGGTTAGATTTAGGTATAGGCGTTTAAATTGAAAATCATAGTTATTTCTGGTGCTAAACCTAAATCCTATGGAAAAAGTATGGGTTTCAATCTAAAACAGTTGACTTTTCCTATTTCTTTGAGTGCCAAATCCATTATTGTTTTTCAATCACCCTGTATACCAATACGGCATTGCGCATTGTTAGTGAACTAAAACAGTCCTTTGTTTACAAGAGTTTAGAGTTTCACTGTAAAATAATTCTGCTGTTCGGACAGTATAGGCAACTTTGTTTGGCGATGCCACTGTCTATTTTTATTGAATAGAATATATGACATTAAACATAAAGTATGTTTTGAATTGGACGTAGAATCCAAAAATGCAACAACAATATACAAGGTGTCCCATTTGAAATAAGCAATCTAATATCCACTTCCGGTATATCCAGAAGTGCTGTAATCTTGAGAATATTTTAGATGGATGTCCCCCATCCCCTTTATTAAGAAGCCAAATTATATATATATATATATATATATATATATATATATATATACAGGGTGAATCTTATCTAATCCGCCAAAATTAAAGGCGTGCTAGAACTCAGCATTCTAAGCAAAAAAGTTCATACGTACATGGGTCCGGAAATGCTTCATTTCCGAGATACAAGGTGTCAAAGTTGAAAAAAGAAATCGCGTTTTCTTCAATATCTTTCGACTGTTTCGAAATAGTTTCATGAAATTTCGTATACGGGGTTTTTTTGGGATGACAAATTCAAATTTGTGGTCCATTTGGTTGTCGTTTCTAGAGGGCGCCAGCGGCAACTATTTCGACCACTTTAAATCTTTGCAACTTTTTTGTGCTACACCTTATGCCATTTTGGACTAAAAAAATCGATTCTCCTGTCTTTTCTGCTACAAAAAGGTATATCTTAGTGATGTTTTCCGAGAAAAACGCTTTTAAAACTCATGATGCATACACATTTTCGGAGGGTATTTTTTTGACAGGTTTATCAATAGGAATTTTTAATTGTTACTAAGTAACTTACTTGTTTACTTATGTACTTATCTGTCTCTTTGCGTTCATTGATAATAAAATTTTAATAAAAAATCCATAATTAAATACGATAGAATGCCTAGACATACAACATGTATACTTTTAATATTAATTTTTTTCTTTTTTTAATGTCTTTTTCTCGGAAAGGGTTGCTCCTAGCGACTTTACTAAGATATACCTTTTTGTAGCAGAAAAGACAGGAGAATCGATTTTTTTAGTCCAAAATGGCATACAGTGTAGCAAAGATTTAAAGTGGTTCATAAAGTTGCTCGCTGGGCCAATCTATGATTTAACCACAACTAAATGGACCACAAATTTGAATTTGTCATCCCAAAAAACCCTTGTATACGAAATTTTTATGAAACTATTTCGAAACAGTCGAAAGATAGATTTGAAGAACACGCATTTTTTTCAAACTATTTGACTACACTAAGTATCTCGATGGAAAACGAAAGCATAATTCCGGACCCATTTGAATAGCAATCTAATATCGCTTCGGTATATCCAGCAGTGCTGTAATCTTGAGAATATTTTAGATGGATAACCCTCCCTTTATTAGGCCAAATTATATATATATATACTATATATATATATATATATATATATATATATATATATATATATATATAATAAATTTCTCTCTCGTTCCTTGAAATACGACCCTATTACAGCACAGTACTTGTTTTTATCGGCAGAATCTTGTATACATACGACGCGAAATAATATATACCGTCAACATGTAAATATTCAAATTTCAATAAAAGTAGTTTACTCTTGACTAATAGGAGAGGTAGTTTTCGAAGGACGGGGTACAAAATGTAAAACTTTATATTTTGTCGGTACATATTATGTCGCGTCGCATGTGCAAGTAGCGATTGATTCTACTGATAGGAAAGAGTAGTTTACTCTTTAGCCTAATATGTCTGAAATCAATTGGGGTTGTTTTTCACGGAATAAATGAAAATATTTAATTTATTTTTGGTACAAATTAGTACAAATTCAGTTCTTTCTATTGCTGATCTTAATTTTCTAATAGGGGTCGATGGTAGTTTTCGAAGGAACGGCGGGGATACAAAATCTCAAACTTTATATTTTGTCGGTACATATTATCCCGCGTCGCGTGTACAAGTAGCGATTGATTCTGCTGATAGGAAAGAGTAGTTTACTCTCGAGCCTAATAGCGGTCGAGGTACTTTTCGAAGGAACGGCGGGAGTACAAAATCTAAAACTGTATATTTTGTCGGTACATATTATGCTGCGTCGCATGTGCAAGTAGCGATTGATTCTGCTGATAGGAAAGAGTAGTTTACTCGTGACCCTGGTATGTCTGAAATCAATTGGGGCTGTTTTTCACGGAATAAATGAAAATATTTAATTTATTTGTATGGTACAATTTAGTACAAATTCAGTTCTTTCTATTGCTGATCTTAATTTTCTTTTTATGGCATGGGGTACAAAATGTTAAGTAATGGTACAATTTAGTACAAAATAAGTATTAAATAATCTGATAGTGATAGGTTTCGTTTGATTCTGCTCATTTGGTCTTGCTAGCTTAAAAGAGGTCAAATCCTACCTCTTTTAAAATTATTTTCCGTTTCATACTAGACAAAAGCAGGCTTTGGAAAACAAATGAACATGATAAAGGCGTATTATACATTAGGATTGACAGCCACTTTGGTTATTTGAAACATTAGTTTACTGTGTAATAATTGGGCAATTTTAGTAATTATGTGTTCTAATGAAGAAGAGTTTGACATGATGGCATGTTTCATTTCGTCCAATCAAAATTGTTCTGTTGCGCAGCGTATGTGTTAAAGAAGTATCCCGAAAGAAGTTTTACCAGATTAGTGTAAAATACTGAAGTTTCTCGGCAAAAGACCAGCAATGAGGAAAGAATACACAATGATTTGTTAGCTGTCACTGAAAATCCTGGTATATCAACCCGGCGAATGGAACAAAACGTTGATATACCAAAATTTAAAATTTAAATTCTAAAAAAACAAAAATTTCATCCATAGAAGTACAGAATTTACCAAGGACAGGTGATTTAGAAATATGTCACATATTCTGTGTGTACAAAAAAATGCTAGAAAAGTATGCATTTCCCATATCAAATAATATGGTCTAATGGTTATAAATAATGGCATTTTGAATAGAAGAAGTGCCCATTCTTGGTCTGAAACCAATACACGTTTAAATAAAACGTCAATACATCAACACTGATTCTTGGTCTGAAACCAATACACGTTTAAATAAAACGTCAATACATCAACACTGATTTGGTTTTAATATGTGGGCTGGTATATTCGGCATAACGATTGTAGGACCATTTATTTACCATTACAGTTTAACAGCAGAGCGTTACCTTCATTTACTGGAAAATGATTTAGATGATGCTCTCGATAATACGCCACTGACGAAAGCTTGCGATTGTTGGATACAGCAGGATGGGGCCTGCACATAACTCCAGAAGAGTTAGACTGTATTATTCTGTACGATTCCCCGAAAAGTCATTGGTACCCATTCAGAGACACCAGGCCACAGCGTTTCCTAGATGTAACCTCGCTTCATTTGTTGGAAACCGAACAACTGCGGAGGTTAACTATTAGAAGCATTTAATAGTATTACCCCAGAAATGCTGCATGGGATTTTAGAATCATCTGTGAAAAGGTGATATCTCTGTTTGGAAAACAATGGATATTTGTTTGAACATATTCTTTAGATGTAATTGTTTTGTTCATATTCACTTGGTGGTTTTTTATTTTTGTTTTGTTTTATATTTTACATCATTCGAATCAGAATAAAAAGAACTTTAGTAACCTGATACCGGGACCGTGTTTAAGCAATTGAAGTTGATGATGGTTCCGCGAAGACTAAATGTCGGATTAAAAAACTAATAACCGTCAAGGCAATTAAAAGTTGCTGTAGAAAAGTGTCATTGGTTTCGGTCTAGATCACATATTAACGCCAGAAATAAATAATTTGTAAATTCTAAAAATTCAATTTTTTCAAAATAATTTAAGAACCAAACATGTTTTCAGCGATTTCTAAACGCCATTTTCTTAGGACTGTGGCTGCGCAACTTTTCTTCCGTTTAACCAAATCTGTATCTCTTACCATTTCCAAGATCCCCGTAGGTGCCCTCATTAGCTTGCACACTGGTATATGAGACAGCAGAAGGTATTTAGGTGCTTGGTTGGTTCTCCTTCATGACGGTTTAGGCTAACGCACCAAACAGAAGTATAAGACGGCTCAAGGCAGCTTGGTTCACTACTGTAGCAGTGGATGATCGACACTTAGTTGCAACTAGAGTTAGTTCTTTAGGAGACATGATAACAAGAAATTCGAATTACTTTTAGCACCACTTCAAACGGTCAAAGATAACGTTAAAGTACATCTACTTCTTCATTTCAGTTAGCATAGGTAGCCATAGAGACAACGAATGCGTTGGTGTATACCTAGGATATCCCTTTGGGAATATCAAACTCACAGGGGATGCTGAGTAAGATTAATATAGTAACAACCGTGGTCCACTACAAACCGGTAGGTTTGGTTAAGTTGAGAGAATAAGCAAAAAAAAATTAAATCCTGCATACCAATACTTTTGACAGAAAGTAAACATATTTCTAAAAATGCAGCTATTATTTGTCAACAGTACTTCTAAATGATAGAAGGAATTATACTAAAGAATATGTATACCATTACTGATGTTTAATTATTTCAACACAAACTAGATATATTTAACATAAATTAGTAAGTAAAGGAAAAGCATTTATTTTTCAAATTTTCAAATTCTGGTTCAAAATTAGTACTCCATATTTCCGTAAGGTGATGCCGGCATGTGCTTTAAGGCGAATCTTCGCCGCTTTCAAACTTGTTTATCAACTGGTGTAAATTATTATTATTATTATTATTAATTATTAATTAATACAGTAATTGATGAATAGTGACTAGTTTCGTGCCGAAAAAGGATATGCAATCTGTTTCGAAAAGGTTTAGAGTAAACAGACCGGCGTGGCCTACCATGCCGGTAAATTTTAGGGCTGGTTTTCGAACCCAGTGCAGAAGAGTAGTACTAAAATAAAATTTAATTGTTCTTAATGACATATTTGAATGAAGTTGTAATAATGACCTTCTGGTATGCTAATAATATGCAATTGATTTGTTGTTACTTCCTTAGTTGTTTTTTCTATCGTCTTTTTTGCACAGGCTTTTTCGGCCCGTATTTTAAGGCCCAAATTTTCGGTTCATTTCTTATGATCTTTGGAAGATCTATCGAATAAAACGTATCTTCCATTATCAGGTCAAAAACGGCGCGTGGCCTACTGTGCTTTGTTACTGTAGTTTACATCTGTTGTCATACTTATATGTGTAAGAAATTGGGAAACATTTCTCTCTACGGTTGCCTAAAACGAGTAATTCTAATCGTATTTATAGGTTTCACTTTATTATTTTGTACCACCTGATGTTTTGTTAGGAAAACCTTTATATTTGGGCCAAGAAAAGGTCAAGCTTAAGTCTAGGTTCTGAAGAAAAAATATTAGAGTTAAATGTTACAGGGTGTTCAAAAATATGTTCAAACCTGCGGAACTTGAAATTCAAAATCACTTTTCTCAAATCGAACACGCTGTATTAAAGAGAGTCAAAAACCACACAAGTCTTCGATACCTATCTCTCTCTCTTTTTGAATTATTTTGATTTTTCTATACTATACAGTATTTCAATGGTTTTTCTTGATTATTCGCGGTAGACATAAAATTTTAAAACAAGAGAGACAAAAAGTTGCTGATAGATATAAATTTACTCCAACAGAAACATTACATTATTATTAGAACTTGATATAAAATAAACAACATTCTCAAGTCATTTGGATGATTTAACCGTTACTAATGAGTTCTTCTTAGAATGTGTTCGAGAAGGCGTCTCTTCTGCTGAATGCCTACATTTAGTCGTTCTATTCTTTAATATATACCCATAAGAAGAAATTTAATGAAGGAAGATCGCACGACCTTGGGGCCACTGGGAAAAACCTTCACGCCCAATTCATTTTTGAGGATACTTATTATATAAAAATTCAGGTACCTCGATGTGGTAATGCCGAGTTGCAGCCACATATTGTGTCGTTTATCAATGATGAAGGAGGTTAGGCAAACACATTGGATAAGTTGAAGGTAGATACGGCCAGTCAGGGGAGTATTAAGAATTACGATCCAATAATTCTATTGTGGACAGTGATTTTGGTTTTGCATTTATCGGTTTCAAACTGGATTGTCTAATGCGTAATAGCGCATATTATGACGATTTATAGCACCATTGCTTCTAAACCAGCCTCGTCAGAAAACAACATAAGATAAAAAGTTTGTTTTAATCTCAAGTTGAGCACTGGATCTACTGGCAAAAGTTTACTCGTCTTTCGAGGTCATCATTGCGTAATTGCTGATGTAATTTAATATGGTAAGGATGATATTTATATTTTCTAGTCCTCCGATTGACAGTCGATTGTGACGTTGCACATTATATTGCTATCTGACGATTGCTGGCATGCGGGTTTTCTTCAATATGAAACAAAATCTCAAGTTCATTTTCTTGGTTACTGACATTTCTATTCACCACTTTACGTTTATATAATCCACATTGCCAATAGGATCGAATATCTCCATTAAATTTTCAAAAGTGAGCCGATTAGGTTGGCGTCGAATTTTTTGAGGCTCTCCTAACACATTAGCCATATCAATTAATTCACTTTTAAAGTAATCCTTTTTTTTACTACTGAACACACAAAACTTTCACGACCTTAAATGGCTACCAAAATGCAACAACTCTTTGACAATTAAATATTGGTCATGTGGGAAATTGTGTTGATGGCTACTGCGAATAATCACAAGAAAAAGCATTGAAATATTGATTAATATAGAAAAACCAAAATAACTTAAAAACAGTGAGTTATAGGTATGGGAAATACTTATGCAGAGTTGTGTGATTGTTGATTCTCTTTAACACACCATGCAAATATACAGGATGTTCTATTTGAGAAAAGTGATTTTTTAATTTCAAGTTTCGCAGGTTTGAACATATATTTTGACCACCCTGTAGCATTTATCTCTAATATTTTCCCTTCAGAACATAGGCTTAAGCTTGTTCTTTCCTTGGTCCAAACATAAAAGTTTTCGTAACAAGCACACGATGGAACATAATAATAAAGTTATACCTGTAAATGATTTTTTAAATAAAACATTCGATATATTTCAAAAACCGTAAATTTAACATGCATGACACCCATACAAATAAAGTTTTATAATTGCACGTAGAATCCAAAAATCGAATGATATACAGAGTGTTCATTAAAAAATACTAACTTTGTCTTGCCCTGATTTTTGGAACACTCTGTATATTCAAAAATAATTTTGAATTGCCCACACTTACTAGCCATTTAATATGATAAATACATTTTATTGACAAAGTTTACCCATGAAGCACCAGTTTACTCTATCGTTGGCTCACCCACAGTTCAATTAAGGCATAACAACAGAATTCTAATTCAACCAACCAGTCTGATTTACGATTTGGATTTTCTTGATCTAAAGGAAAAATAACAGATACAAAGAAGTTCATTATATAATTGCCTTACAAAATGAAATAATTCCTTAAGCTTTGCATATATTAACATACATTTGTTAATTATAATAAACAAACAATTTATTCTAAAATGCTGTATAGTATTAATTTTGCGCTAGATTTATAGTACAAACTTGCGCATTAAATTGTGAAATACATACATTAAGATTTAGGAAGAAATAGCATAATGATGTACGAAACAGTTAATTCGATTTATTAGAATTGTTATAGCTCATGTTTAGATATACTAATGAAGATTATCTAGGATTAGGAAAGACACTTACTACTTTTATAATATATGCAAAACATTAATTTTGAGCGTAGTTAGTTATTGTTACTAAAGAACGTAATAAATGGATGAGTTTAGAATAAGCGTTAGTCTCTATTGTGTATAAAACGTGGCACACATCAATGATTGTGGCAATTGCTTTTTAAACGTTGTACACAGAAAGAATTTTTCTTCCCTATAATATGCATGACATCAACTTTTGAATAACATTGCTACTACGTAATACGTGGGTAGTTAATTTAAAAATATGAATTATTTATTGAATTTTTTTCATGTAACATATATTAAAGCTTCAGACCTTGTATTTAGCGGCTCTATTATTCTGTAATGTCATCCTTATAATCATAAGTTGCTCAAATAAATTTGTGTAAACATGCCTTGAACTATAATGTTGCTTTTAGGAACCTTTCAATATGCTAACATTGGCATTTTTAAGCGCTTCTACCACATCAGAACTATAAGTATATGCCATCGTTCTTGAGTTTTATAAGTTTGAAAAGGGCTTTTTCAATATTCTCATATTTTGCTTTAGCGTTTGGTATGAAAATTTGCTTTGAGTCTGAAGGTAAGCGTATTAGTAATAAAATTTGAGAAATTACACTTTTGAATTATTATGAGAATGTGGTTGTATGCAATCTAATAAATACAAATTTGTCCCACTTCAAACTTGACCATCCTTAATGAGTCATTAAGTCTACAGTGACTAAGTGCCAGTCATTTTTAAAGAACTTAGAAGTTGTTCTTTTATGCTTTTTTTCTTTCCTAATTATATATTCAGATCACAGACAGGATTATAGTATTAGATAGGGTGGTCTACTTTCATTATCGACTTGGCAAGGAATTTGTAAATCGGTAACGACTTGTTTGCCAATTTCTAGTACGCGTAATATAGTGCAGTAATACGTTCTCAGAAACATATGAAAGCTATATAAATGTCAAAACCAAAACTGTATTTTTGTTCGTGTCGGATTGTGCTGCAAATCACAACTCAGTAACGCGAAGCGTATTGAAAGTAAATTTTAAATATAAAATTACTTATTACCCTGCAACCCGCACGTTATAGATTTTGAAATACATTTAACTGTGCTGTATTGATTTATGTCTGTGTGCCCTGTACGTGTACCGTATATAATCAGTAACATGGATAATTTTCAATTATTAGCGCCTTTAGCCCAATGTTTATCTTTGTTGTTCTAACTTTTGGCATTTAGGTTAGAAGGTAAGTATGTATTCAGTTTTTCTTAAATTGACGTTCGTGCGCCAAGCAGAGATAAAAATAGAGTAACGCATATTTGGCGCGGCTTAGAAAACATCCACTTAAAGGCGTAGGCGGTGACAAATGTTTTACTTATTCATACGCTCATACAGAGTTGTTCATTACACGCATCATTAAAAGGAAATCGTTAATTTATACAAACACAAATATAGTAGAGATTAATGGAGAAAAGCTTTAATGTGATTTCAATAATGTATGTGAAAGTAGGTGATAAATAACTATAATTAAAGGCTTCCTGTCGCGTATGGAAGCTTGTGTCTATCGTAATTGGTTTTCTATTATATACGAGTACCTACATATATGAAAGTGACGCTCACATGTTTAATGTGAGTTTAATTATGAATGTGTAAATAGATGATTAATAACCATAATTAACGTTCTCTTTTGCTTAGTTATGTACTATTATATATATTTCAAATTTCCATGGACAGCTAGAGTAATTACAAAATTACTTTGTTTCTGAGAACTTGATTCTTCCTTTGTAATAATTCGGTAATTTCTTAATTTTGCGAAAATGTTTTACCTAAATGCAAATGTAATTGTGATTAATAGATGAAGGATTCTATGTGATTTTAATAGCGTACAGCCATACAATACAATAATAATCAGTAGGTATATCTAATTTCTAATGAATTATATAGGAATTAATTCTGATTCAGTGACGTAAACAGGAATAAAAGTATTAAAATTAAGCACATTATTAAAATAATGAGTATGCACAAACGGTTACAAAAAGGAACAACTAACGTTAAATAACTATTTATTAAATGAAAAATAAGACAAGGAAATTGTTCCATCATTTGGAAAAACTAGTAACGGTTCTGCCGTTACATACCTAACACCTTTTCTCGGATGTTATGTTTTTCATTATCTTTTTTCCAAGACCATCACATCAATGCAACGGTTCATCCCACATTTGAATTACAGCGACATTGGAGTAGTAATCTTTATCTATCCGCTGTTCGTAATAGGACTTCCCCAAATATTTTCAACTGAATTGAATTGACAATGATACGGTGATAACCTAGGCATGAAGCGGCCACTACTCGTTACTTTTCATATTTGTTTTGGTTTGCTAGGTTTAAAAGATCTGTTTTGGAAAGTGAAATTTTTTTCATTATTAATCACTTTTCTAACTCTTGTGAATGATAATCAGCATTGTCCGTAACAATTAAAGATGGCTCCTGTAGCTTTGGTGATAGCTAATCTTTCAATCGCCCTTTAAAATTTGTTGTGTACTGTCATGACAATTCTACGGTTTTAGTTTGCGGCGAATATTAAGTTCAATCTTTCTTTTCGGCGTGCAAGATTACAGACCTTTACCATTCGAAGAATAATTTGAATTTTTACACTGATAGAGATGATGATGAGGTCATATTATGCATATTTTTCTAATGTAACTATTCCCTGCTCACAAAGTTCAAATAAACTATATCACGTTTTAGATGTTGCAGAGCTTCAGATGTATCGTCCATTTTAATCTTCTGTCGAGGTTTCTCGATAGCTTTCGGTAAATGGAAAGTTCCTTTTCATACTGTCAATTAACTTCTTTGTATGTACACATTGATTTTTAAAGCTTTTCTCTGTTGTCCATTATGCTGCTTCAACATCATACTATCCAAACTTATCTTTCTCTCGGCAAAACTACTGCTACACGTTAAATATTAGCGCTTGACAACGTTCGTTTAAATTTTCCGCACATTTTCAAATAAATTGAAAGCGCAAAAGTGCATCCGTGACTAAAACAGAATTCATTCCTCTAGCATTTATTAATTAGATCCTTTCTCTATTAATCACATTTACATTTGCAGTTAGGAAAATAATTTCACATAATTAATAAATTACTACACAAAGGGAAAACCGCTATTATTCTTTCCAAAATATAAGTTCCCAATAAGAAACTAATTTTATAATTACTCTAATTGCATTCTCTAACGGTTAATGGAAGTTTCTTATATGGTCTCGTATATATCAGAAAACCAATTACGATTAATAAAGACATCCAGAACCCTAACTCATTTCTTCTGAACCTAAGCTTAACTCTACCATGCATGTACATGTAATGTCTATCTGTATGTGGGAATCTATCGTTGTGGCTGATGGAGCGAGTAAGGTCGCGTAGTCCATCCTCCCATTGGGGATGGCAGGGGGTTATGAAACACATTGTTTTCCTTTTTCATCCATAAGCGACAGGCAAACGTTAATTATAATTATTAATCACTATTTTACACTGAAATCACATTAAAGCCTTTCTCTATTAATCACTATATATATGCATTTGTATTCTGTAATTTACGCTATACGCGTAAAATAAATAAAACCTTTAGAGTTTCCTTAGCTCTTAAGGGATGTTTCTATTCCTCAGCAAACATGCATTACCCTATTGTTATACTTTTGACGCAGGATCTCGATTAAAACGTGAAACATTCTTTTTAGTTCACCCCGAGCTCAGAAAAACTGAATACAGACTGACCTAACCCAAATGCAATGTGTTATAATGGCAATGATATACCGGCTGTAACAGGATCATGGTACACCCACTTTTCTCCTTTCGTTTTGAAGATAATTGATTGAAACTTGGGATATCCTATATACATAATAAGCGGCATTTTTGACAATAAGCGATTTTTTTTATTTCCGGTTTCGCCGGAAGTGACACTAACTTTCGATTTTAAATGGAACACCCTGTATATTATTGCATGATTTTCTGAATCTAACGATGCCAAATAAGTGACATTTCAAACGTCAATATTTTTATAATATAATTTTTAGTTTTCCATTTAAGTGTGCCATGACGGTTCCGATTTATTCTAAATGACCCGTAATGATAGAAAATCGAAATCCCGTCAAAAATACTAAATTATGTGATTTATGAGCAAATAATGTTCATCAAAATGATTTTGGGGCAAAACTCATTTTTTCAAATGGAACCATATTGGTACCGTGGTACCATTTATTAGTACTATTACTAAGGAACTTATTCATATGTCTTATTAAAATGTGCGATAAATACAAACAATTACAGCTAAAAGAAAATAAGAAAATACAATTACAACAGTTGTTCAAAATGCTGCCCATTAACGTCAATGCACTTCTGAACTCGTATCGCCGTTTCTCGAACAACGTTCGGCAATTGCTGGGCCGTTATGCTATTAATTGTGCGTCTTACACGTAGCTCCTACGTGTATTAGTGTATTACTAAGGAACTTATTCATAGGTATGTCTTATTAAAATGAGCGATAAATACAAACAAAATTACAGCTAAAAGAAAATAAATATTACAACTCTCTGTAGGAAGTAACTAAGGTGGCTTTGAAAACAATGAAAATTTACCTAACACCTTTTCTCGGATGTTATGTTTTCATTATCTTTTTTCCAAGACCATCACATCAATGCAACGGTTCATCCCACATTTGAATTACAGCGACATTGGAGTAGTAATCTTTATCTATCCGCTGTTCGTAATAGGACTTCCCCAAATATTTTCAACTGAATTGAATTGACAATGATACGGTGATAACCTAGGCATGAAGCGGCCATGTTATTCACTACTCGTTACTTTTCATATTTGTTTTGCTTTGCTAGGTTTAAAAGATCTGTTTTGAAAAGTGAAATATTTTTCATTATTAATCACTTTTCTAACTCTTGTGAATGATAATCAGCATTGTCCGTAACAATTAAATATGGCTCCTGTAGCTTTGGTGATAGCTAATCTTTCAATCGCCCTTTAAAATTTGTTGTGTACTGTCATGACAATTCTACGGTTTTTAGTTTGCGGCGAATATTAAGTTCAATCTTTCTTTTCGGCGTGCAAGATTACAGACCTTTTACCATTCGAAGAATAATTTGAATTTTTTACACTGATAGAGATGATGATGAGGTCATATTATGCATATTTTTCTAATGTAACTATTCCCTGCTCACAAAGTTCAAATAAACTATATCACGTTTTAGATGTTGCAGAGCTTCAGATGTATCGTCCATTTTAATCTTCTGTCGAGGTTTCTCGAGAGCTTTCGGTAAATGGAAAGTTCCTTTTCATACTGTCAATTAACTTCTTTATGTATGTACACATTGATTTTTAAAGCTTTTCTCTGTTGTCCATTATGCTGCTTCAACATCATACGATCCAAACTTATCTTTCTCTCGGCAAAACTACTGCTACACGTTAAATATTAGCGCTTGACAACGTTCTTTAAATTTTTCCGCACATTTTCAAATAAATTGAAAGCACAAAAGTGCATCCGTGACTAAAACAGAATTCAATTCCTCTAGCATTTATTAATTAGATCCTTTCTCTATTAATCACATTTACATTTGCAGTTAGGGAAAATAATTTCACATAATTAATAAATTACTACACAAAGGGAAAACCGCTATTATTCTTTCCAAAATATAAGTTCCCAATAAGAAACTAATTTTATAATTACTCTAATTGCATTCTCTAACGGTTAATGGAAGTTTCTTATATGGTCTCGTATATATCAGAAAACCAATTACGATTAATAAAGACATCCAGAACCCTAACTCCATTTCTTCTGAACCTAAGCTTAACTCTACCATGCATGTACACGTAATGTCTATCTGTGTGCGGGGAATCTATCGTTGTGGCTGATGGAGCGAGTAAGGGTCGCGTAGTCTGGGATGGCGGGGGGAAGGGGGGTTATGAGAAACACATTGTTTTCCTTTTTTCATCCATAAGCAACAGGCAAACGTTAATTATAATTATTAATCATCTATTTTACATACTGAAATCACATTAAAGCCTTTCTCTATTAATCACTTGTATATATGCATTTGTATGCCTGTAATTTACAATTCTATATAAGCGTAAAAATAAAGAAAAGCTTTAGAGTTTCGCTTAGCTCTTAAGTGGATGTTTTTTATTCCTCAGCAAACGCATTACCCTATTGTTATACTTTTGACGCAGAGATCTCAATTCAAAACGTGAAACATTCTTTTTAGTTCACTTCCCGAGCTCAGAAAAACCGAATACAGACTGACCTAACCCAAATGCAATGTGTTATAATGGCAATGATATGTCAGGTGTAATGGATCATGGTACACCCCACTTTTCTCCTTTCGTTTTGAAGATAATTGATTGAAACTTGGGATATCCTATAAACATAATAAGCGGCACTTTTTGACATAATAAGCGATTTTTTTTCATTTCCGGTTTCGCCGGAAGTGACACTAACTTTCGATTTTTAAATGGAACACCCTGTATATTATTGCATTTTTGAATTCTGCATGGTTTTCTGAATCCAACGATGCCAAATAAGTGACATTTCAAACGTCAATATTTTTTATAATATAATTTTTAGTTCTCCATTTAAGTGTGCCATGATGGTTCCGATTTATTCTAAATGACCCGTGTAATGGTAGAAAAATCGAAATCCCGTCAAAAATACTAAATTACGTGATTTATGAGCAAATAATGTTCATCAAAATGGTTTTTGGGGCAAAACTCATTTTTTTCAAATGGAACCATATTGGTACCGTGGTACCATTTATTAGTACTATTACTAAGGAACTTATTCATATGTCTTGTTAAAATGTGCGATAAATACAAAAAAAAATTACAGCTAAAAGAAAATAGAATTACAACAGTTCAAAATGCTGCCCATTAACGTCAATGCACTTCTGAATTCGTATCGCCCGTTTCTCGAAGAACGTTCGCCAATTGCTGGGCCTTTATGCTATTAATTGCGCGTCTTACACGTAGCTCCAGGTTTTCACGGGTTGTAACGGCGGTTGCGTAAACAATATTTTTAAATGACCCTAAATAAAGAAAGCAAGAGGTGTTAAATCAGGTGACCTTGACGGCCATCTCACAGGACCATTAGTCGAAATTACGTTTTCTCCGAATCTCTGTTGAACGTAATCAATTACTATCCTTGAATTATGAGGAGGAGCGCCATTATTTTCCTGGAAAGTATAAAACAGAATGTAGTAAAATAAAAAAAACCTAATTCATAATTAGGTGCCAGTTAATCACCAATGTTAAAAATTTATCAGTTTGGCACAAGAATACTTTTAATTTGGGTGACTCTAACTTAACATGTTGCTGGGGAATGTCGAACATTGTCAGCTTAGGAGTCACCTATTAAGAGTAAACTACGTTAAAAAAATTAACTACTCTTTAGGTTTGCTATTAAAATGATAAATCTAATTTGCGATTTAAATGCTCATACCGTTTTGAAGAAGTCGAAGATTGTCGTGAGCTGAGGGGCCCATCTCCCAAGAGTAAACTATGTTTAAAAATCATGCGCTTCTTCGGTTTGTCGTTAAATAGATTGTTTTGTTTATACTTTATTTAAATATATAGTTTTATAATTAGGTTCTCTTAGCGTTTTAACATTGTCGTCAGCAGAGTGGCCCACCTTTCAAGAGTAAAATCATGATTAAAAAACTAGGTGTTTTTTCAGTTTGCCGCTAAAATGATTCTGCTATTTACACTTTATCTAAATATTCTGCATTTGAATTAAGTGGTCTTACCATTTAGAAAAAGTTGAACATCATCATCTGTCAAGAGTAATGTATTAAAAAAATTAAGTGTTTTTTCGGTTTTCCGTTAAAATGATTTCTTTATTCATACTTAATTTAAATATCTAGTTTGCCAATTAAGTGCTCAGATCATTTCGAAAAAGTTGGTCTGTGTCGTTAGCAGACGAGGCCATCTCTATGTTTAAAAAGTTAGGTGCCTTTTAGTTTGCCATCAAAATGATTCCACGGTAAAGAACACTTAATTGGGAAACTAGTTATTTAAATCAAATCATTTTAATAGCAAACCGACAAAGCACATAATTTTTTAAAGATTGCTTACTTATGAGAGATAGGCCACTGTGATGACGACAGTATTCAACTTGTGCTAAATGGTAAAATCACCTAATTCGAGAGCAGAATATTTAGATAAAGTGTAAATAACAGAATCATTTAATGTAAAACCAAAAGAGCACCTAATTTTTTAAAAAATAATTTGCTTTGGTTGCTGTCACCCCCCCCCCCCCTTTGAACAGAATCCTGATTTTTAAAAAAATGGAATGGGTACTTAATTTGGAAGTAGTTGTTAATGTGTCTATAGTGAAATCTTTTTAATGTCAAGCCGTAAAAGCACCAAATTTTTAACTATCGTTTGACGTACAACTTTTTCTAATCATTAAGAGTACTTAATAGAGGCGCGGATTATTATTTTAGTGACAAACTGGAAGACTAATTTATGAATAATTAATATAAATTTCTCTTGTGCACCATGTATCTAGTAGTTCTAAAGGGATCATTTTGTGAGTATATCATGTAAGAAATGTCATTTGCAATTAAAACACCTAATTAACATTTTATTATGTGGTACTTGTTATAGTTTGATCAATTTATGAATATTAAATTAGCCCCACTCAAAAAATTAAATCCATTCTTGTGCCAAGTAGCTGTTGCACTAAATTTTTCACGTTGGAACTAAATTAGACGTCCATTAAGTTGGATCCCCTACCAACAGAAAAAAATCAGACTTATTAAAAAATTGTGCTAACTATGTCCTAATTTGTTACCGTGTTCAAAATTTTGTTGCTCAAGAAGAATAGCAGTAAATAAGAAATGAAGTGGGTGTGGCCAGTTTAACATAAAGCTGGACTCCCAAAAAAAAATTATTGCGTAGAAGAAAAGACGAATCAGGAATTGTTGCTTTAAATAACTAACTAAGAAGATTTGCAAAAAAGTTAAGTATCCTTTTACAAATGAAAAGGATTAATTTTATGATTATGATTAATTGTAAAAGACAAACACCATACATGATTTGAGCTCCGCTAAAAAGAATAGCGATAGAAAATTACTTATTAAAACATCAAACAATTGATTTTCACATTATAAATAACAATAACTTACAGATTAACGAATTTGTTACAAAGAAAATGAAGGACAGTCGATACGCTCTCACGCTGGACTTTTCGTTATTTTAATTGCATAAACAATTTGTTGCTCAAATAATTACTACGTAAATTTGTTCTTCGTACTAAGATTAATAATAAATTATACATAATCGAATTTGTTGCTAATTATAAACAATAAAAAACGTCGGAGAATCACTGTGCTCTCATTTTTGAGCAACAAATTGTTTATGCAAATTAAAACAAAGAAAATTCCCGTATGAGACTACAATTTTTCTCCTATGTTTTTTATTGTTTATAATTAGCAACAAATTCGATTATATATAACTTATTGTTAATTATAGTACGAAGAACAAATTTACGTAGTCATTATTTGTGCAACAAATTGTTTATGCAAATTAAAAGAGCGTATCGATTGTCTTTCATTTTCTTAGTAACAAATTCGTTAATCTGTAAGTTATTGTTATTTATAATATGAAAATCAATTTTATGTAATTACTATTTGAGCAGGAAGTTGTAAATGCAAATATATAAAGGCAATGAAATTTACTTGAACTGGAGCGGGGCGAACGCATCGTGGTTATTTTGGTGAAGTGGCCACAGGGTATGTCTAATAATTTTAATTCAGGTTTTGTTAAATTGTTTGATGTTTTAATAAGTAATTTTCTATCGCTATCCTTTTTTAGTGAAGCTAAAATCATGTATGGTGTTTGTGTTTTACAATTAATCATAATCATAATATTAATTCTTTTCATTTGTAAAGGGATACATAACATTTTTCAAATCTCGCAAGTTAGTTATTCCTATTTTACAGCAACAAATTTTCGTCTGAAATTCGTTCGTTTTCGTTACACAATAAGTTTGGGGGGAGGGGGGTCCAGCTTCACGTTAAACTGGCCCCACCCACTTCATTTCTAATTTACCGATGTTCTTGAGCAACAAAATTTTGAATACGGTAACAAATTAGCACATAATTAGTACTAATTATTTTAATAAGTCGGTTTTTTTCCTGTTGGTGACTTAATGAAATATTGAATAATATGGTATGGGCACAACACTAATTCCTAAGATAGAGGACAAAAGCCTAGTTCTTTAACATAAAGGAGTGTGTAAGTATATACAACAAAATTGATTTGCGAACTTTCTGAGGTATGAAATCTTTCCCAATGTTTCATTAATTTCAGTTAAAATTATACATATTATACGTGTTCAATTAAGATAGATAATCGAAAATTAACACTAACCAACTTTCCTTGTTCTAAAACAGATTTATTTTGATTCAATTATGTTTAGTCATTTATCAATATTTCACACATTTAAAAGAGGGAATACAAGCATACAACTAAATATTTTTAATTGCTTCAATTAAAATCCCCTCTTTTATATCCTACCATTTACGATGAAACCCCTATAAAATACAATATACAACTGAAAATTATTGCACAATTGTAACCTTTCGAATTTTTATTGTATACTCCCATATGTCTCCACAGCAAACAGTAAGATAATGAGGTTCTCGAATAACATATGGAAAACTTACATTTATCCTGTAACGATAGCTTAGAAAAGAAACCTTCCGTAAAAAAATTATAAGATACATTGTGGATACATTTTTATTTTTTAAATGTACCTTCGTTTTTTTATCTAAGCCTTACTCCTTCATACATTTAGAAAATATTGCATCATGATTTTTAAGACGAAATGATTGCTTTTAATACGTTTATTTAATATATATCAAGTATACAGGGTACTCCACTAACAGCATTCATTAGCAGAGTTTCAGTTAAATTCTGAAATTTTTCCTAAACTATTTACATAATCACACAATTTTCAGTGATACCGCAAGTAGTTGCCAAGTTGTCTATTTTAAAATAGCACGCTCCAAATTTTATGATAGCTTGTGCGTGAAATTCTCTTTTCGTGTATACTTAGAGGGCAGATTCCACAATTCGCGGCTGTATAAAGCTGTATAAAGAAACAAGAAATTTATTTTTCAACATAATGACTTGTCTGATTTCGGACTGCATACACATCCAACGTTTTTCTAACATTTGCAAAATTGGTGCAAAAAATCATTGTTCTCAACCTCAAAATAATATGACCGCTAGTATTATTCGTCATTTGAGATGTACCGTAGGCCAGGCGGCTCTGATTTTAAATTTGGAAATCGAAAATAGTGACTGAGTGCCAAATACGACAGATATGGACGTTGTGCAGCAATTCAAATGCACAATCCGCAGTCGACGGAATTTACGTTTTGTACTGGTGAAAGAACACACGTCTAGCCATTTTACCTGGTCTCGTTATTTAATTACAATCTGTGTAGAAGTAAAACATAGTTATGTCCCATTTCGAGAGTACCATTCCTTCCTTGTGCCAAAAGACTTTTTGAGTCTCATTTGAACTCTTTGGACGGCGGTAAGCTGCGATGGTGCCACTTCATCGATTGTCCCTCCACTTTGTAGTGAACCCATGGTTCATTCACATTTATCACTTGCTCGAAGAAAAATGAGTCAAAGTTGGATTCAAATGTCTACTCGATTTTGCTTTGAGCATCCACGGCACTCAACACAGGGATATTTTTATCATAGACAGAACAGTGATGAGGATCCTTTGAACACTTGCTTCGCTGGTTTTAACGTAACGGGCAATTCCTCAAATATTAGTTTGTGTTCGGAAAGTATAATTTTCCTTTGTGCTACTGCGGCCACATTTAAAATACGCAGACCGTTTTTGTAACTATAGAATGTACTATACTAGCATCAAGGTTATCTGCTACCTACATGTTAATTTCAACATGATTTATGTAATGTTGTCAATTTCCAATTGGGTTTAAACAAAATTTTTTTTGTAATAAATGGAATGATCATATATACGTTTTATAACAAAACTATTTTTAGTTTTTTTTTCGCTCTAATTCAAAAGTTACATTACATTACCAGAGCGCGTGTGACGTCACAATATTTATTTTTACTCATCGTAGCATACATCTGATAGAGTGTTTTGATTCTTAATCGATTAAATCTTGTTATTATCGTCAATATATTGATAAATATGTCAAACATGTCAAAATTTAAAGGTTATGTGCTTTTATAATAATATAGTAATTAGTAATTTTTTTTTTATTGGTGTCCCATTTTGGCTATTTAAAGCACGCCTTAGCGTGTTTAAATCGAACTTTCAAAAACGCGCGTTTTTTAAAGTTACCATGACAACATCTACAACTCAAGAAACGTGAAGTCTAAATGACAATTTTTTTATTATCGGTCTGACAGGAGTACCTTGTAACGTCAAATAAAATATTACTAACAAATTCAAAACCTTTATTTAAACATTATTTGACACTTTTAATTTTATAAATGAAAATAGAAGGTACAGTTAGTATTGTTAGATGTATTAATTTTTATTTACATATTTTATATTTTTTGTAGTTATAATACTAGTATTTATGATTTCAAGGTGCACCAATAAAAAAAAAATAGCGTAAAGTATTCGAGCACTCCGGCTGCGCCGTCGTGCTCGAAAAATCCCGCGTGTTTAAAGACCTTTTTATCCACTTATACTTTAATATGCTATATGTAAACGTATAAATTGAATAAATAGAATTCGATAATAAAATTTTTTAACTAAACTCCAGAATCATAACTTTTAAAAATCACAGCATCAAAAAATTTTCTATGAATAATTTAAAACGATTAAATAATACATTTTTACACGGTTATTGAAGGGTTTTTGTTTAATTTAGTATTTTATATTTTAATTACGCGCTAGGTTATGTACTACACGAAATTTAAATTTTAAAGGTGTATATAATGGTGGTTCTTCCGTTGTTATAATGTCATTTAAATAATTCGCATGATGTGATGTTTTTTTTTAGCTGAAAGAAGACATGGAGAATTATATTTACTATACTATAATGGGAAGTAGGGCAAAAATGTAAGTTTATGTAGTACTGCAGTTGTGAACCTAACCGTAAACTTTATCACACATGACTAAACAAAGGTGTAACTATTATAAATAATTTGTTTTGCGCTCAACTTCGGATATTTCTAGTCAATTTACATGTAGAAGCCGTTGACACTCTACTATTGAGAATTAATTTTAACATTATGACGTCACAAACATGCCGACCAATCGTGGCGCGTTTGTAGTCGCTTGATTCTTTTTAAAATTGTATCAATTGAAATTGCATCGACTATAATATAATTTATGATAAAGTTTTAAAATACATAAAAAACAATGGATACATTTTTTTTTCAATAACCCAATTTTATTAATCAATGCATCTCCTTTACCTTAAATACAGTGTTGCTCATTTTAATGTGATCTTTGATCTTTGCGTTCACACTATTCCTGTCGAGTGTAAATGAGGAACACTATGACTCCTTTCTCTGTCCATAACATTCAATTTATTTTCGTTGTATTGATTCCTCTCCTGAAACCAGTAGGTCTCACTTCAATGCGCATTTCCTTCTCGCTAAGCCAATCGGTAATTTGTTCGTTTTGTCGCTATTGCAAGAATACCCTCTAGTTTCCCGCTATGATTTGGAACATTGTCGGTAAACGATAACTGAATATAGTGGTATATGTGGAACAAGCTGATCGATAAACCACTTTTCCGAAGTACCTGGATCCATTTTATTACACACATTATTACATACATTGACGTTGTTCGTAATTAAAGATAAAATCTTTTGGGGCCAAAGTCGTGTATTTAAATGCAAATTTTGCAAGCTTTAAAAGTTTCAATATTAATTTCAGCTATCCTCTTCAATAAACGGTTAGTTTTCTCTTATTTACTTTTTTTTCCTTTCTTAGGAGGATAGTTGCAATAACTAATGAAAAGTAAAAAGCTTGTAAAATTTACTTTTAGATATAAGAATTTGGCACCAAATTAATTACGCACTGAAGCAAGAACACACCTGTGGCCAATTTACCCCGTGTCGTTATTTCAATTACAATCTGTGTAGAAATAGAGCATAGTTATGTCACTTTTGGAGATAATTGATGAGTACCATTCCTTCCTTGTGCCAAAAGTCGAGTAGACGAAAAGCATTTGAACTCTTTGGACGGCGGTAAGTCACGATGACGCCACTCCATAGATTGTCCCGCCTACACTATTTCTGTCTTGGTAAACCAAGATCACTATAACTCTGGCCATACATCCAGTTTGTTTTCATTGTATTGATTCCTCATAAGTAGTCTCGCTTCAATGCGCATTTTTTTTCTCACTAAGCCTATCGGCATTTTGTTCTTTTTACCGTGTAAGACTGCCCTCTAGTTTGCCGCTATGATAAGAAACATTGTAGATAACAAATAATTGAATATGGTTATATATATATATATATATATATATATATATTGGTATGATAAAATAATAATTATTTAATTAAAATATTTGGCGAAAAATTGAATAAGGGGATAGGGTTCAAAGGATTTTATTTATAGATACTATATTGCACCAGACTAGCTCAGAATCTCATACGGGGAAAGAGTTCAGGGATTTAGTTGAAGAATAAAATTTTTTTAAAGTATAAGAAATATCCTATATGTAATTGAATTTAACGTATAAAATTTGCTCTGAATAGAATTTGCTTTCTAACGCATGCGTTAATGAACTTAAGTGAAAAATAAGTAAAGCTGTCAAAAAATGTCAAATAATTAAGAAACTTTAATGTTTGGATCAAAATGAAAATTTAGAAAAAGAAAAGGAAATTATTAGCTTCACAGGTGTTTACACAAGTAAATAATTGAAATTCTTAATTAATAACATATAACAAATATAAATTGCAGGGAAATAACAATAAACAGGGTTATCAAATTTAAGACTCACATATCTTCACAAAATCGTGACATCAATTAATCGTACAGAATTATTTTATTAAAAACGACAGGTATCGGTGACCGAACTATTTAATTTTAACCAACGATACAAAAACAAGTGCTCTCGAAATTATTCGTAACGTAAACTTTCTCGACGATAATAAATTAGGTTATGTAAACACAAATTTAACAACACTGTTTTAACTTTTTCACTTTTTGAACAAATTCTAGAGAGAGAGTGATTTCCTGAGCGCTTGCTTTTATATGTTTCTGGTTGCTACAGAAATTTCAATTTTTTACAGCCATATTGCAAAATTAAGAATGAATGTGATTGGAGAACAAAATTAAATTGTACATAAATGGAATTTTGGCCGTAACTTTCTTATACATGGTCGGAAATGAAAATTAAAAATGGAAATGTAAACTACTGTGAAATTTTGAATAAAAGGACACCTAACAAGCAATAATTCCTAACACTAATAAACGAAATAACTTAATCTAATCAAAATAAGCTTTTAACTATATACACTTACAAGCTACACTAAAATTACTTGCAAAATGGAATTCTGAGGACAATTTACATAAGAAAACATATCTTTTATATTCGAAACATATAATTTAATGAAAATTTTAAGCTTTTGTAAATTTGTCAGAATTCACCTCAGATTTAGCATAATTTTGCGGATAAAAACGCTGTATCCTTATAAAAACTTATTCATATTGAGAAGGAACATCTATTATTTGCTTTAAGAGCAAAACTAAATCTAATAATGTGGAAAAGTATAAAATTATGAAAAAAACTAAAATTTACAATGTAACCAAACTTAAATTTAAATAATGAAATTTAATTCAATTAAAAATGTCTTTAACACTTAAAATGTTATTTTAAGGTTTGTACTACTTGTCTTTATTGTTCTCACTACTTATTCTGCAATGCAATAATGTTATTTAGGTCTTGCATTGAAAAGTCCTTCATCGTCCTAACACATTTCTTTTATGAATTCTTACACTATAAACATGTACGGCACTATAAATGTTTCTTTGCTAATGCCAATCGGTAAATGTTTTTCTTCTTGTGAATCATGTATTATAATCTTTTGTCACTAATTCTAAAAAATGTTGAAAATTGTCTATACTGTCCATATTATAACCCTTTATAAATTTTGTATTTCCATGCCTTTTAAACTAAACATACATTTATCCCTAACATAATCTTACTTACATAGTCCATGTTTAAACACCTGTAAATGTCTTACTTGCCAAATTACCTTTGAAATTGAGTTTATTGCAATGAATGCAAGTACTAACAATGATCACAAATGGTTATATTTACATCCTTGACAATTTGTTCACAAATTGCTTTTTGATGAAACCAAACTTAGCAAATGATATTCAGATTAATTTATCCAATAAATTTATTTTAAACACATCGTGAACCAGATTTATGTAAAATTGTGTCTCCACTTGTATCGAGCTAGAAATTACCCCTTTTTATGACCCAAATGTCATGTAAGCTGTCTGATACTTCTATTACCTCTTTCTAAACATCTCAATATATATATATATATATATATATATATATATATATATATATATAAATATATGGAATAATCTGATCGATAAATCACTTCTCTTAAGTATCTGCATCCAATTTGGAATGCACATTAGCGTTGTTCGTAAGTAGCAGGTTGAAGTTGTGTATTTAAAAACAAATTTTGCGAGCTTTAAACGTTTCAATAGCAATTGCAGCTATCCTCTTCAGTAAAAGGTTGGTTTTCTTTTATTTCCTTTTTTTCTTGTTTTTTTTTTGCTTAGCAGTATCGCTGCAATAATTATTGAAAAGTTTAAAGCCAAAAGATAATGGTTTCTAATTACGCAATAATTTTAATACAATCAATACGTAATAATATAATAAAGGGTGTAGAATCGTTAACTACAATTTGATATATTTCACTTTTATATCTTTAAACTTATGCAGTGAAGGAACATTCGGTACTATAGAATGAATAATTCTTTATCACTTAACGGACTCTATAAGATAAAATTTAAATGTTTGTAGCATTTTCTAGTGCGTATTTTTACCTCTTTTATTGCATGTAAATCCGCTCTCTAGTTATTAAATTGCAGTTGTAGTTTGAGAAGATGGCCTTGAAAGACAGGGATAACGTTATTTGTAGATTCAAATAACTTGAAACTGGTTGAAAAAAATTACTTTTGACGATTGGAATTTGGGTAAGTTTGTTCTGGTATTGTCATGCCCATGGTATCGTCCAAGTTACTAATACTATTACTTTTCCTGTTGCAGAATGAATGTTCTAGATCTAGAGTACTTATGCCAACGATAGAAAAACTACGATTAAACACGAATCTTCATGCTAGTATTCTTTTGCCCTAAACGTCAAAATCAAGTTTTGAGATAATTGAGGTTAAAGGTTGTTTTATTTACCAGGTTGCACTTATTGACTTTTTTAGCAATGTTATGATTTTGAATGGTTTAGTACTGTATTAGATACTTGCAAATATCTTAGTTGACGACAATTAGTTTAGAATAACAAATAAATTCACTAGAGGGTTCTACATCTTGATCTTCAGTATCTTGGATGTTTCGTAGTAGATGCTTAAAATACTCTAAATCAACACCGTCCATATATTTAAGTATTGATGTCAGATGATCTTTTTTATGCTTGCGTAAGTAAACCTAAATTGAATTCTGATACCCGGTTGGCTTGTGGGAAGCGTACTGTATTGTCGTCTTTGTTTTGGTCCATCTTGTTTGTTTTGTATTTGCAGATATCAACATTCTGAAATTCATCTTCAAACGAGTTTCGAAAAGCAAGACTAAACGGATACTTTTTTGTTAAATAATTTGTTTTACTTTAGTGTAAGGTAATGTATTATAAACGTAATGTCACCTTCTGATAATCTTGAAAATCATTGCAGTTCATTTGTAGAACTTTTAGTTTCGTTTTGAATGTCTTCGGTAGCTGCGACAATCGTTTAACCAAGCTAACTGGGCTCATTACTTCTTTGGGACGTAAAAATCTTTCTATGACACTGTGTAAATTTCCATGTCCAGGTTCACTAAATTTTGTTCGATTAAGCACTAGGACGATTTTTATTTTTTATCTCTCAAACGGTGTGTTTCTCGATATCTTTTTTATTCAGAACTGAATAGAGATTACAAATGTGATTTTTATTTCGAGAAAAAGCAGTGCCGTACATTTTTTTTTCTTTAAAAATATTCAAATTATTGTCCGTACTCACGCCACTGTTGAGACTAAAATTATATTTTTATCATAAAACATTAGTTGGTTGAAGCTACAAAATTTCAATAGCGCTTTAGGAGAAATTAATAAATTTCTATTTTTTTTTACAAAATATTAAGACCCTGTATTTCTTTAACGAAGCATTTTTTAGGATGTAATCTATAGAGCAAACTAGGATTATTTTTCGATGCAGAAATCGTGGTTAAAGTTTGTCGACGAAAAGTTGAGACACCCTGTATGTCCATAACCGAAAAAAATGGATATAGGGCAAAAGAAGACTAGCATGACGGAATGTACACGAACTACTTAAGTTTACGTTTTGAGTATTTACATCAATTAAAAAAAAGTTTCACACAAAATTAAAAAATACCATAAAATATGGTATGTGCTATTTAAAATAAGCAACTCGAGCTTGACTCCTGCTTCGTTTATAACCGGAAGTCGTATGATGATGGAATTAGATCGGTATACTTAATGTCACAATCGAAAATTTCTGTTCACTGAAACTCCATTCTTAATAGACGCAATTCTTGGAAGACCCTGTATAAAAAATAGTAAAAGATTCTTTGCATATAATTTGTTACTATCTGACCAAACAGTGAAAATAGTGAATTAAAAATACAATTGACAAATGTATAAACTTTATAAATGTATACTTTATCCTTGTATCATTGCAGATATGAAACATAAATATTAATAGAGTATGTACGTTATAAATCAAATTTATATTTCCATATTTGTTAATAAGGTTAAGATTGTATAAATTATCTTTAACCATAATTTTAATGATGTTTCATTTTCAGGTACGTCAGTCACCTTTTCAAATTTGCATTCCTCCATGGACTGACTGCTTGGAAAACTGGTAAGACACCAGCTTTTAAAAATTCAAAACTGTTATATAGGGAATTACATATACATTTTAAATTTCCAGATTTCAAAAGATGTTTAACTGTATACAAGGAGATCCCCTAAACGTCTTCAGAGTACTGCTTTTAAAGTGTAGTAATAATAATAAAATAATGTGTGTAATAAATTTCAACATAGTTATTCTGGATTATGAACTGTTAGATTAAAATATTTGCAAGATTGAGTCATTTCCAGTTAAACCGGAAATCGCTACTTTCTTATTTTAAATAGAATATTTTATGGCCGCTTACATTAAATCTCAGTATACCTGTAATCAGTACTGATTCTGAATCATGGTCATCCATAATATTGTTATGGCAAGTTGTCCAACTGTGTTGCAAATTAAATATTTCCTGTAAATGTACAGAATAAAAAGTAATCACTCTCGAGCGGCGCCTTTGATCTTTATGAGCACGAAACCATATTACACTATAAATTTGCAAATGGGCAGTAGCGCAACGTTCCCAAAGACAGAAATCATAACCTAACAGTGTGTATAATGCCGGGAAACTTTTAAAGGTCGAACTACAATATAAAGTCACGCTTATATTAGCCATTTTTTCATGGATGGACGAGATCTAGAAACAGTTGAAACAGTGTGTATAAGTTTATTGGTTTTGGCTATTTTTTTAATTAATTCTGCTACTATGCTAATTGGATTTATTTCCTTTTTTAAGCAAACAACTTAATATTAATAGGATGATTAGGAGAATTCTTGATCTTTACATAAATATTTCTCTTTTTTCATGGCGTCTACAGGGTGGTCAGAAATGTTTTGTTTTGACGTTATTTCTAACCACTAAAACTTTTTTTTTAAATAAAACATCAAATGTATTTCTTTTTTTTGATTTAAAAATTTGATGCAGAATTAATTTCATATTTACGGAGAACGTCACGAAACGATTAAAATACTTCGTTGTATATTTAATGCCTTCATTATGAGCAAATTTAAGATAAATTCAATTTTTTACATTAAAAAAAATTAAGCTAGCTTCGAAGTATAGGCTTATGTTTCATGTGGCGCCCATTTTGCTGGAGGAACATTAGAATGCTAGACTGGACCTCTCTTGCACACGCCTTCTCAGTCAGTTGAAAGTTTAACAGTGCAACGCTATTGTTACCCTTTGAACTAGCTGTTCCTTTGCCTGGACTGAAATAGCGTATAATAGACTTTTTATGTGTTCCAAAGTACCATTTTGAGGCTGCAATCATACGATTAGTATCCTTGACTGGCGTAGTGTAACAAAAATAATTCTTCTGTAGCATATTTCAAGTAGATTTAGAGGTCTATTTTTTGATCTGGTATCTTAACGTCTTAAAATAACATCCTTTTGGCAGGATTCTCTTACTAGTTTCACCATCTTGACCAGGAAATTAAATCACCCGTGTTAAGTTAAAAAAAATCCGGCAATATATTTTGCATATTTACAATGTGAACTTAACAATAACTTTCAACAAAAACTATGCAAATTACATAATACCCATTGTAATATTTCACAATAAAATATGAGTTAATATTTTTTATTTTCTTCGAAAAAAATTAATTTAACGTAATTGTATGTGTTCATAGCGTTAATAAGAATATTTGTATTTATTACTCAAATACAGTGTGCCCCAATTGGAACTAGCCGCCACAACCATGGTTTGAGGCATAGTTTAACCATTGAGTAATGACTTTTTACTCAATGGTTTAACGCTTCTATTATATACCTACCTTCATCTCCCTATTGTGAACGCCTCAAATATTACTAATTTCGACGGGGGAAGGGTCATGTAATCTGTATATATAACATTCAAAGTCTTCATTGATTCACTGACTGTCTGATATATCAAGGCACAGCTTAAACCGCTGGTCCTAGAGAAATGAAATTTGGAGGGTGTATTGTTTGTGAAGTGTAGGTATCCACTAAGAAGAAGGTTTTTCGAAATTCCACCCCTAAGAGGGTGAAATGGAGGTTGAACTTTTTTGTGAAACTTTTTATTCTATGGGTCGATGGACTCGAAAATTAGTACACATACTCGAAAATTAGTACACATACTCTTCAATTAAATTGACCGCAGCAACGCGCGACGGTACGGCTAATATGTCATAATTATCCAAATGTATTTCTATACTCTACACTATCTTGTAATTTTACAAATTCGTTCACGAGAAATAGTGGGTTTATTTTTGAAGCTGTGTAGTGTAGTAGAATGAAGATAGATGTGTGTGAACATTTCCTATGAGCCTCATTTCAAATTATGGTTACTGTTTTTTTCAGTTTTACCACAGGAACGTCGTCTTGATAGGTTTTACTGAGGCACGTTGTGTTTGATTAATAAATAGAAATATTGTTATTTTTCAAATAACGTCATTTTTAATTCTTGCTAACCCTTATGTACATTTGCATACATAACCATGGTTGTAGTTAAGTTTAATTCATTTTCCCGAAAAAATAAAAAATATGCACCATAATTTTATTGTCCTAAATTACCATTTGTTACATAGAAATTACAAAAATAAAACCCTTCATTATTTGTGTGCAAAACCCTGATTATGAATATTTACGAACCTTACGGACATAAGCATACATTCAACCAAGCAACAGTTTAATTTATTTCTGAAAAATAAAAAATATATACTAAAATTTTATTATCTTAAATCGCACTTTGTTGAATAGGTATTAGATATCAAAAATAAAGACTTATTATTTGTATCCATGTAGGATTCATACTTACCTTAAGCACACTGCGTACATACAATTAAGTTTAATTTTTTATAAAAAACCAAACTTTTTATATAACTTTATTATATAATAATTAAACACCAAAAATAAAAACCTTCATTATTTGTATCTAAAACCCTGATTTTGTTTTTTTACTAACCTTATGAATGTGAGCCTACATTCAATCAAGCAATAAAGAATTTTTTTTGTGAAAAATAAAAATATGTACCTACCCCAATTTTATTGTCTTAAATATTCCTTTTGTTGAATAGGAATTAAATATAAAAAATAAAAGCTTTCATTATTTGTGTCCAAATGATCTCATTTTGAATCCATAATGGACATATGCGCACATACAAGTTTAATGATTTTCTGAAACAATAAATAATATGCACCAAAATTTTATGGTCTTAAATCGCCCTTTGTTATATAGAAATTAAATATTAAAAATGAAAACTTTCATTATTGGTGTTCAAATGACCTCATTTTGTTCATACTAACACTGTGGATATATACTCACATACAATTATGTTTAATTATTATAAATTTTTGTTATGAACGAATAAGTTCAAAGGTAAATATGTAATTAAAGATTATTATTAATTTTATTAAATACATAAATAAAAAGTTTACCTCTATTTTTAATTACATATTTACCTTTGAACTTATTCGTTCATAACAAAAACTTATAATAATTTAATATTAGTCAAGTTGCTTTGGTATGTGTGAATCCTTGCGATATTGCAGGCTCACATTCCATTAATATAAGTAATTTGATTGTATCTCATTATATTTAGAATTTACATCAGTTCTACATACATAAAGACAAAATTTACATTGAATGGGGTTTGAACCTTGATTGCGCAGTTGGTTAGCGCGGTACTCTAGCAAAGTACAGGTCGTAGGTTCAAATCCTATCGAGCTAACCTTTTTTATTTATGTATTTAATAAAATTAATAAAATTTTTAATTATGTTTAATGTTTTTCCAAAAAAATAAAAAAATATGCATCACCAAAATTAGATTACAATAATATAAAGCTTCGTTATTTGTGTCTAAACGACCTCATTTTGGATTCATACTAACGCTGTGGACATATGCGTACATACAATTAAGTTTAATTTTTTTGCTGAAAAAATAAAAAATATGCACCAAAACTTTTTTGATCTATCAAATCACCCTGTATTATACACTACCAAACTAGGTTGCTTAAAACGAGTATCGAAGTAATTTTCATATTTATTGCTGGAAATTACTGCTATCTTCCCAAGGATTGTTGAATCTGGTTTCAACATTTTGAAAAAAGTACTTTGGCAGAATTTAACATCTTGAACAATTAAACCAGTCTCTTTAAATGTGGACCTTTTTGGAGTTTCTTGAAATTGAACGAGTATCTTGAATAGAAACAGGGTCTTGAACCTGGTTTTCAATATTTTACATACGTGTTATTTTTAGAAATGCTTCTTTCTTATTTAACATATTCCATTTTTAACAGTAGAAACTTGGTTATATGACAAAATAATTTGGGTACTTACGAAAAAAACCGTTAAATGCTAGTTACACTAAAATTAAACCTTTCGCTTGAACCCGCATACAGAATTGCGTAAAGCTTTCTACGATATGGAAAAACATGTCTTGTCCCATTCGTTAATTACATTAAGGTTAAAACTTTCACTTATTCACAATTAGGTAATTTTACTTTTAATAAATTTTTTGTTGGTAAAAAAAGGTGGTGTCATACCCAACTACTCTACACTACTGTCTAAGGTTTGGCCAAATCTACTCAATAAGAAGCACGCACAGTTAACCCATCGTTTATTTTATTTATTTTTATGTATGTAATATAATCCGTTCTTTACTGTTTCATTGACTCATCATTGTTCTGTAGCGCTTTGGTATTTTCTCGCGTGTACCATTGGCTAGTGTTACCGGTACAGTACATATTATTTGTTTTCTCAAAGTTTGCCATATCGAGTTATGTACGAATATGTGTTTACATTTGGGTTTCAAAGTTTTTTTTTTTTAATTCAGTTGACTTGGACAAGTGTTATCTCGTCTAGACACTTGAAAAATTGTGACAGGGGGTAAGAGTAGCGTCATTTTTGTTAGGTAAGGCTAGACGTTATTACCGGTAACATGTAGTACCCCATCGTGAGAGATGATGGTGTAACGACGCCGGCGTCGAGTGTTTCCACTTTAGTGTCGGTTCCCGTGATTTGCGATTTATGTAGACAGCATATCGCCTTGTGGATAATATAGGAGCTTTTACATCTCCAACAGTATTTATCGATTTTTATGGGACGTGTAGTCTTAATGAAAGTGAAGTGTAATGACCCTTTTTGACCCAGTGCCGTGACTAAAGAAGCCCCTAGTCACCTAGATAAACCGAGATCGGTCTGCCGTGCATGGCCGTTAGACAATGAGTGTAATGTAAAGTATTATATCGTATCGTCTGAAAATTCAGTGACTTCAAAATTAAAGGTAAAAGTTAGTGCAGAATACAGTCAACCATTATGATTTAAGTTATTTAAGTATGTATGTATGCTGGGAATCCATTATTGTGGCTGAAGGAGCTCGGAAAGCTAGAGCAGCCGGTCCTCCTCCTTGGGGAGGGAATGAAATATTGTAATATCAAGTGAGCGATTAAATCTTCAGTAAAGAACGGTTGGAATAGCTTATATGGCGTTGGTTTATCCATTTGCTTTATAAAATCAGGCACACCAGTTCCAACCGCAAACGCTGGAGGAGCCGAGGAGGATTAGCTTTTTCAGTTTTTCCCCATAGAGGTGGTTGATTTAGGCGCGAAACTGGTCTGAGAATTTCCCTAAGCCTAGATCACGGCATATCAATATCAGAGTCGTCACTTTCTAACGAAAACAACGTTTGACTTGACGAAATTCCATAAAATTGTGATAAACAGCTGTTAAACGCCTCGCGCAACGAACCGTTTAGAAGGAACTTTGGTTTCTGACCGATAGATGTCTAATCACAGTGGCTCATAGAATAGACCACAAATACGGCTGGCAAAAATTGATTTTTAGGTGATATTTTCATGTACCACCGCCGCGGCTGGAGCAAGAAATAGATGCTACATTTTATGTACCACGTACGTGGTAAGTGTTAATAAAACGTAAGCATCAAATCCTTATTACGAGAGATAATGTTTTCTACATAGAAAAGTTTACAAGTCCGTAAAACACAGAATTTTGTTTAGGAAATTTCTTATTTCCATACAGTTCTACATAGCACTACAATAGATTTATCTAAGCTTTAACACACGTTATATTCGTAGCGATTGTAACTATTATCGGGGTTTAATTCCAATTTTGTGATTCCACCTTTTGAACTTAGCATGCCTGATTATTGTTTAGACCTTTAGGTTTCATTTTTCAGAACTATTCCAAAAAGTGTGGAAAGTATGTAGTTACAAATGGCTCAGATCGTAACTGCATAATTGCGATGCACACTCGCAATCTAGTATTAGGGATGAAGGGAGTTCGATTCCCCTTTCCTTATCCCCAGCATGCATAAATATTATTGATTTATTATAAAATTTAGGTGCGTGAAGAGTCTTTTTTGAAAAATTTTATTTTAAGATGTGCATTTTGCGCCGTTGAAATTAAATTTTGCGCTCCAATAGGAAATATGTAGTAGCAAAAATTTTAAACACGACTAACTTTTCGGAGACTTGAATTTTTGGACCGCTAGAATAAAATTTTGTACCCTTATAGGAAAGAAGTTATAGTAAAATTACATTGGCACAGCTAATTTTACAACCGTGTATTTTTACATAAATCACTTTTTATGCAGTGATTTGGTACCAGGTGGTGCAATTTTGCGCCGCTAAAATAGAATTTTGCACTCTTATAGGAAATAAAATCAAAATTTTCTTATACAGTAATTTGACGCCAACTACGCGCTATTTTGCGCCGCTAAAATAAAATTTTGGGCCCCTATAGGGATGAAATTTTTGTAAATTTACATTGGCACGGGATATTTCTGCATATATTAATTTTTTATTTAGTAATTAAGGTGCTAGTTAAGTGCTATTTTGCGCCGCTAAAATGTAATTTTGCACTATTATAGGAAATAAAATCACAGTTTTCTTATGCGGTAATTAGACGCCAACTAAGAAATGCGGCGCTGAAATAAAATTTTGCTTCCTTTTAGGGAAGAAATTATTGTAAAATGACATTGGCACACGATATTTCTGCGTATATTAATTTTCTATTCAGTAATTAAGGTGCCAGTTACGTGCTATTTTGCGCCGCGTTCTTATAGGATAGTTGTAGTAAAATTACATTGGCACGTCTAACTTAATTAAGGTGCCAGTTAAGTGCCATTTTGTACCACTAAAATAATATTTTGCGCTCTTATAGAGAAGAAATTATTGGAAAAATACGTTAACACGGTTTACTTCACAGCCGTGAACAATTGCTTCAATTAATTTTTTATGCAGTAATTAAGGTGCCAGTTAAATGCCATTTTGCACCGATAAAATATAATTTTGCGCTCTTATAGGAAATCAGTTACAGTAAAATTTTATTGGCACGGCTAACTTCACAGCCGTGAACTTCTGCGTTTTCTTTTGCAACAATTAGACGCCAACTAGGCGATATTTTGTGCCGTTAAAATAAAATTTTGCGTCCTTATAGAGAAAAAATTATTGTAAAATTACATTGGCACGGTATACTTCACAGTTGTGAACTTCTGAATACATAAATTTTTTATGCAGTCATTAAGGTGCCACTTAAGTGCCATTTTGCGCCGCTAATATATAATTTTGCGTTCTTATAGGATAGAGGTTGTAGTAAAATTGTATTGACACGGCTTCACAGCCGTAAGCTTCCGCGTAAATTAATTATTTCTTAGGCAGTAATTAGGTCGCAACCAGGCGCTATCTTGTGCCGCTAAAATAAAATTTTGCGCCTTTATAGGGGAAGAAACTATTGTATAATTACATTGACACGGTTTACTCCACAGCCGTGAACTTCTGCTTCAATTAATTTTTTATGCAGTAATTAAGGTGCCAGTTAAATGCCATTTTGCACCGATAAAATATAATTTTACGCTCTTATAGGAAATCAGTTACACTAAATTTTATTGGCACGGCTAACTTCACAGCAGTGAACTTCTGCGTTTTCTTTTGCAACAATTAGACGCCAACTAGGCGATATTTTGTGCCGTTAAAATAAAATTTTGCATCCTTATAGAGAAGAAATTATTGTAAAATTACATTGGCACGGTATACTTCACAGTTGTGAACTTCTGAATACATTAATTGTTTATGCAGTAATTAAGGTGCCACTTAAGTGCCATTTTGCGCCGCTAATATATAATTTTGCGTTCTTATAGGATAGAGGTTGTAGTAAAATTATATTGGCACGCCTTCACAGCCGTGAACTTCTGCGTAAATTAATTATTTCTTAGGCAGTGATTAGGCCGCAACCAGGCGCTATCTTGTGCCGCTAAAATAGAATTTTGCGCCCTTCTAGGGGAAGAAACTATTGTAAAATTACATTGACACGGCTTACTTCACAGCCGTGAATTTCTGCATAAATTAATTTTTTATTCAGTAGTTAAGGTGCCAGTTAAGTGCCATTTTGCGCCGCTAAAATATAATTTTACGCTCTTATAGGAAGCAAGTAAAATTACATCGACACGGCTAACTTCATAGCCGTGAACATTTGCATACATAAGTTTTTCTTGTGCAGTAACTATGCTCCGTTTTGCGCTATTAAGGTTAAATTTTGCACCCCTATAGGAAACAAGTTGTAAATATGAAAGTGTAAGCTTTCACCATTATTATACATATTTAAAACGCTTATCTTTTTGGGTTTTTTATGGTGTATTTTTGTATTATGTTATATAAATCTAAACGGTTTGATAACACTTGCAGTTATATTCGTCAGTAGTGATATAATCTTTGTGAATTGTTTCAGATGTTGAAAACAATTGTTCAAATTTGATAAATTTGTTATGGGATAACTGAGAGTATTATCGAAACGTTTAGATTTGTATAACATAATACAAAAATACAACATAAAAAAACCAAAAAGATAAGTATTTTAAATAAGTTATTGTAAAAACTACAGCAATACGGCTAACTTCACAGCCGTGAACTACTTAATTACATCGATAAGGCTATCTCCATTGTCTATCAATAAACTAAATTTTTCTTCCGCGATAATTAGGCACACATTATGCTCCGTCTTGCACCCTTGTAGGAAAGAACTTCTTGTAAAAATTATATCGACAGGGCGAATTTCACCAACGTTAATTTTATATGTACGTAGGTAGCTTTAAAATCAAATACGAATTTGTATGTTAAGTAATTTTTGACGATAAGCATACTTAAAGGAGAACACACGAGTTATAAAAATAAGAAAAACATACATGGAGCCAATAAACAAGTAAACAACACATTTAAGTAAATCTATTAGAACATTACAAAAAACTGATTTACGTAAAAGTTCACGGCTCGATAAAGTGCCGCTGTAATTTTTACTGTAACTTTGTTCGTATACAAGCGCTAAATTTAATTTTAACGAAGTGTAATGGAACCCTAATTATTGTGCAAGAAAATACTAATTTAATCATAAGTTCACAGCTGTGAATTTAGCCTTGTGGATGTAATCTTTGCAACAGCTTATTACTTATGCACAAAATTGATGAAATACCTACTTCCCTATAGCAGCGCACCGTTTACTTTTAACGGCACCAACAGCGCATAGAAGGCGCCTAATTATTCCATAAGCAAAAAAAATAATTTATTCCGATGTTCGCGGTTGTATCGATGTAATCCTTACAATGACTTGTTTCTTTAGAGACGCAAAATTTTATGTTAACGGCGCATACAGCGCATAATGGGCGCCTAGTTACTGAATTAAAAAAAATTATTTATTCCGAAGTTAGTGGTAAGGCAATCTACTGAGACTAATGAGTTCCATCCCTGTTACCGTCTACCTTCAGAGAGTTCAGAGAGTTTTCCTCATATAATTATAGCGGTATGATCAGTGAGATACGCACATCATGTGTGGCTATTTAGGCGAATGCTGAGTAGTATCCTCCCCCTCAAAATCCGAACTCCATTCCTTCCGATCCTATCCTGACCGCATCCATCCTTAATCTCTGCATGCATATATACGTAAGGTATATATGTATCCTGCGAATCCATCGTTATGGCTGAAGAAGTGTGGAAACCCCTTTGAGGAGGGAATGAAACACATTGCGTTCCTTTTTTTTCCTTTTCTTACAAAACAAGGTCTAGTTTGACTTATGTAAAAATTCACAGCTGTGAAGTTAACTGTGTTGATGTAATTTTTACAATAAGCTGTTTCGTATAGGGGCGCAATATTTAACTTTAATGGCGCTTAATGAGTGCCTAATCATTGTGTAAGAAACGATTAATTTATATATCAGGATATGAAGTTCATGTTGTCCATGTTTATAATTTCTTTCCTATAAGGGCGCTAAATTTTATTTTATAGGCGCAAAGTGGCGCATAACTGGCACCTAATTACTGCATAAGAAATTAATTTATGCAGAAGTTCACGGATGTGAAGTTAACCGTGCCTATGTAATTTTACAATAATTTCTTATCTATAAGGGCGCAAAATTATTGCATTACTGAAAAAAATAATTTATCCAAAAGTTCACGGCTCGGTGAAGTTAGCCATGTTTATAAAATTTTTGCTACAACTTATTTCCAATTGGGGCCCAAAATTTAATTTTAAAGGCGCAGAATGTCACATACTTAGCGCCTAATTATACACATATTTAAGTCACATTATTCAAAAAAGATCCAGCTATCTTCACACAACTGAAATCTAGTGTAAAAATTATTGTGGAAATTGAATTTTTTATAAATATGTATAGATAAATAAACAAGGAATGATAATGCTTAAAATAAGTTTTTAATTTTTCGCTAAAATTGCTGATGTTGAAAGTCTGGATCCTTGAAATAGCTGCATTATAGAGTCTCATATTTTTCGAGTCATTCGCTGATAATTTTTTATAAAATAGGAAAATCTCACAGTTTACTTTATATAAAAAAACTAATACGTACAAAGTTACTGGTTGAAAGAATTGCATTGGCTTTTTCTTATTTTAGCACTAGAGCGTGGGAAGCTTTCGTACCGTGAAACCTATAATACACAATCCAATATAACGAACGCGATGTACGAGCATAACGAAAAAGAATTTTTATCACAAATTTTTGTTAAGGTTATTATCAAGTTAGAAAAGTGCAACGTCCTGCGTACTGTTACATTAAATGTAATTAATATTTCTTTGGTAACTTTTGCAGTTAGTCTTAATTTTAAGACAATAACTAATGATAGAAACAAGCGTGCCCCACATGTTATTTTGTTTTTTTTTTTAACTCCTGCCAAGAAAAAGAGAAATAATGCAGCTTTTAAAACTACGTAAAAACTCTCCACCACGTATAAACATAAGGTATGACAAGTTAACTTCATCGTTCAATTATGTAATTTATACATATTGAAAATTTGAAAAAACCGGAAATAATTTTATCAATTAACAATTTGGCAAGCACTTAGATAATTTTAGGATTTCGTGTGGTGGTAGTTACCAGATGGGTTATACGTATTTATTTATATAATGCCAGAAGTCTAAAAGGGTATAATTTTGACCAAGACACGAGAGAACACAAATGCCAACGCAGTTCAGGTAGAGGTAGATCTGATGCTAAAGAATTCCTAATAGGTACTGACCCTTCTTAAATTCTTCTTTCTTTTTATTTATTTTCTATATGTATAACCTTGACTTGTTTACATATAGACAGAACGTCACTATTTTATATAACTGTATAATAAAAAGTCTGATAAATCCAGAAGCAGTAGTTACAATAACGATACCGATATTTCCGTTTTATAGAATGTAATTAGCAGCTTTAATTCAAAAGCTATTTAATTTATTAGGGTTCACACTTATAATTATAAATTTGTATCAAATAGAAACGTAAATATTTACGATTTTATTTATTTATTCGTTGAAAAGTAACTGTAAGAGTCTGTTTAGTATATAGAATTAACACTATAGGGATTTTTCTGAAATACATCACCTTTCCATGGCTTTATTCTAAACCCAACAGCTGCTCTTGAGGAGAATATGTAATTTGACATCTGGTGATTAAACTCCTAATCGAAATATATAGTCTAAATCTCTAAATCTAACTAAATGTTAAAAGTTATAATTTCTGATTAGTCTCGATCTCCTTGTCCAATCACGGATGATAATAATAAGTCAGAATCTCTATCCAATATTCACGTACGACATTAAAAAATGTGAATTGCATCGTTAGATTTCACTTCACTCGCCATTTTCTTCAGTTTACATTGTGTATTTAACATTTTTACGAAAAAAGAGAGAATTTACTGTAATTTGACCTTATAAAGCTCGAAATTTTGGTTTCATCTGAACAAAAAGTGGGATGCAACATTCACACTCATAATACGTGCATTTAGAATGTATATACAGGGTGGTTCATTTTCGATGTTTTCTTATGGAAAGTACCCTTTCTATTACAAATAGACAAAAAGTAATATGGGGTCCTTGTGCTCGATTTTGGTGTTAATTAAGATCCACTAGTCATAATCAAGATATCTCTGACCGTTATTGCGCAATTAGCCAAAATTGAAAAAATGGCGATTTTGAAAAACTTTTTTATTTCTAAATGTATCGACAAACTGTAAAACATTCTTACGGCACTTTTTTAAGTACAATCCGTTAGTGCACTCACATTTTTAATACCTCCTTAATTTAAAAAGATATGACATAAAGTTGTATTTTTTATATGGAAATCATATTTTTTTTGTGCTTTTCAAAAATATATAACACTTCTATGCTATTTTAATAATTAATTGATTTTTTAAGTTTTTCTTATTTACGTTTTATATTAAGAATACACAGTAGGCATAGGAGGCTGAGATTTATTTAAATAAAAACAATCTTGGAATTTAGTTATTAACATGCCTAATTATACAAATTCAGAAAAATTTTGCATGTTAAAGTGTTTTATATTATCCGAGGGTGATAAGAATGTGGCATCGGAATTATATTTACAAAATTTCCTTAAAGGCAGCAGCCAAATAAAAATATTTTTCAACGGTATAGTTAATAGAAATTAAAATTTTTGCTAGCTCAAAACAATATCTTAATTAATTTTAGGTTACAGAAAAATTTAATTGAATTCGGTTCTTTTAAAAATCCCAGGCCAAAATCTTTCTTTAAACGAAATCCTGAAGAAAATTCAATGGTCGTCTTAGGGCAAGTCGAAGCAGAGCCAACAAGTTCATCTACACAAATACCATTGGTACAGATTTCGTATAGACGACAGAAGGGGGCGTACTGAGTTTTGTAACTGGTATATAAATCAGTGCCAAATTTTACCTACTTTTTCAAACTCTATTGCATGGTCAGACGAGGCACATACCAGTAGTGATGGTATTTTTAATAATCACAATTTACCTTACTGGGCAGATACTAACGCTCACGTGAGTGTTGTCTGCAGGAGGCAAGGAAAATTTGGAATAAATGTGTTGTGCTGTATTAAAAACGGACGTTTTTATTATCACATGTATGAAGGAACATTAAACTCACTGAAATATCTCGATATTCTACGAATTCGTTTAGAGGGATTTCTAGATAATCTTCCTTTACCACAATATTGCAATATCATATTTCAGCAAGACGGAGCTTCCTCACATAATTCCCCTGTAGTTAGTGACTACTTAACTTTACGTTTTCCTAATAGCTGGATGGGAACGACAGCACCAATTTTGTGGCCTGCTCGTTCACCCGATCTCTCGCCTGTATATTTCTTTTTATGGGGTTTTTAAAAAACATTATATACAAAAGAACTAATAATACTGTGAATGAGTTAAAAGAAAGTGTAGGTGTGGCTTTTACACAATTAACAGCATTATCTATATATAACTCTATAAATTCAATTAGAAGACGATTCGAAGACTGCATGCAAAAAGGGGACGCATAGTTTGAAAAATATTTGTAGTTTTAATGTGTTTTTTATATTGGTATTTTGTGTTCATATTTTTGTTCGTTTATAGAATTAGATGTTTACATACGTATAAAAATTGATTTCATAATTTCTGATGATGTTATATTGTTTATTTTCATTTCATTTCAATTCAATCTTTAGATTTTATAATTTGTTACCATTCCACAAGAACAACATTACAATTAAACTTATTTGAATTATAAAATGTCTCTAAAATATTTTACTGGAAGTGAAATTTCCTTTTTGAGTAGAATATCTTCATTCAATTTCATATCTGGTTTTCTAAGCCAACTGTTATCCTTAATAAATATACCAATTAAGAAAAACTTAAAAAATCAATTAATTATTAAAATAGCATAGAGGTGTTATATATCTTTAAAAAGCACAACAAAAATGTCATAGCCAACTATGGTTTCCATATAAAAAAATATAACTTTATGTCATATATTTTTAAATTAAGGAGGCATTAAAATGTGAATGCACTAACGGATTCTACATAAAAAAGTGCCTTAAGAATGTTTTTACAGTTTGTCGATACATTTAGAAATAAAAAAGTTATTCAAAATCGTCATTTTTCCAATTTTGGCTAATTGCGCAATAACGGTCAGAGATATCTCGATTATGACTATTTGATTTTAATTATCACCAAAATCGAGCACAAGGACCCCATATTACTTTTTGTAACAAGAAAACATCGAAAATGAACCACCCTGTACAACGTACATAAATTACTTTAATAACAAATTTATGATCAAAATGAAAATTTACCAAGGTATGTGAGATAGCAGGGTCATTTTTGAATAATGTGATTTAAATATGTTTATAATTACGCGCCATTTTGTGCCTCAATAAGAAACAGCAAAAATTCTAAAAGCACGGCTAACTTCACGCAGCCACGAAGTTTTTCTGGTGCTGCAATTAGGCGCCATTTTTCGCCGTCAAAATAATTTTGCGCCTTTATAGGAAAGAAATTATTGTAAAATCACATGCATACGGCTAACTTCCAGCCGTGAACTTCTGCATAAATAATTTTTGACTTATTTAGTAATTAGGCGCCAATTATGCTCCGTTTTGCGCCGCTAAAATAAAATTTTCCACCCCCATAGGAAATAACTTATTGCAAAAATTACATCGACAAGGTTAACTTCATAGTCCTATGAATAAACTAATAATTAATATTTTGAAGAAAATCGCTAAAATTTCAGTAATATTTGGAAAGCCTCCTTCCTCTAGCTTTTTGTTCGTTAATCAAACTTAACTTTTTAATACATCAACGAATAGTACCAGAAAAGACCTTTCCAACGAAATATTAGTTTTTAAGATTCGATGACTGGTTCCGAAGATAATTACGTGTTTGTCTGCCAACTTTCGCAGCTCCCCCTATGGAAAACCTGTGAAGTTAGAGAAAAACTTCTTATACAAAAAATGGGTAAAATTGTCTTAAAAATATAACTACGATATTTCCAATATACCTTTTCCTTAAGTTTCTGTTACTTATTAGACATTTTTTAATTTACTACAGCAGTTACGCTACCTAGCGGTCTATTTACAAACTTTCAAATTATTTCCAGCATTTTCTCTTGGCCACATTTACTGAAGAATTTTTTTTTTAAGTCGTAATATAAGCGGTATCTGGGATATAGCCGGCGTCCTTACTTAATGACTCACCCGGTATGCATACAAGGTACATGCATAACTTCTGATTAGTCACGATCTCCTTGTCCAATCACGGATAATAATAAGTCAGTATCTCTATCGAATATTCACGCACGAGATTCAAAAATGTGATTTGTATCGTCATTATCAGGTCCTTTCACTTAGCCCCACATCTACTCAGAATTGCAGAATGTTTTCACATGTCAGTAGTTCTTCAATTGTGCTTTAGTACACACCGTTTGTCCCTTTTTGGGTTTGGAGGAATTGACAATTTTTTGAACGAATGCTTAGCCCCTCCAAAATTTGAACTGTTCTTAAAGTGTGGTATACCATGTTGTAATATTTGAATTATGTTCAGTTGAACTATAGTATACACGATGTGCCTTTTTGATATCGGTGAAATTTTGAAACATGGCGGATATTTCAACTGTTCATAGAATGAAGTATGTTTTGTTATATTTCAATTGTTCTTTCGTGTACACCACTTGTGCCTTTTGGTTGCGTGCCCACGATTACAGAAAAACGGCTCACCATTCAAAGGAAGTGGGGATCTCTTCACTAAGAGACCAATTCATGACTAATTTCTCAAAAATTGAAGACATAGGAAAATACATTAATTTGGACACCTTCAACACCGCTTCGATAAGTCAATGAAACTTTGTATGGGTCTCCTATATCGTGAGTGTATGAAATAGATTGATCTTTATAGGTTTGGTCAAGGTCATTTGGCTTCAATGCTTCCAACAATGTTTATTTGTGTATCAATTTTGTTGGAAAAGCTACTAAACGCGTTTTATAGAAGGCCAAGATGTGCTTTATACAGTGAGTCCCAAAAGTTATGTCTAAATTCATTTAAAGTTCAAAGGTCTAGTTTTTGGAGAAACGCTCGGACACTATTTTTATTCGTGACTGCGGTTTTTTTAGCGGTAAAAGTTTGTATATAGGGTGGCCCAAAAATAGTTACGACCACCAACTTGATTTTGTGAAATGGAAACACCTGTTTTTTATTTCATTTTCTGAATCTGTTTTGAATTCTGAGTAAATCTCATGTACGATGTCCTATATATATATATATATATATATATATATATATATATATATATATATATATATATATATATATATATATATATATATATATATATATATATATATATATATATATATAATATAGTCAACAAATCTAGAGATATTTACGAAAAAAGATAAATATTGTCTTTATAAAACTATCAAGAACACTTTCAAAATAATCGTATCCAAGGTGATCCGTAAACAATAGGTACATGTTTTCATTTCGTTGTGTATGTCAATGTATTTCTGACGTCGAATTTCAACATTTGTCCTTTCCGATATGGTGTATTTTTGGATGAAACACTTCCTAATAGGTGGATAGAAAGGAGAGGACCTATCGAGTGGGGTTATCTCAAATCAAAAGTATATGTTCACAGGCCAAACAATCTGGAGATATTGAAAGAGAAAATCAGAAGAGAAGTGCGTACCATAACTCCAGAAGTGGTTGAAAACGTGAAGAGATATTATTCATCGCCTTGGCTATTGTCAAGCCGCAAATGGTGCACATTTGATTTGATTTTGTGTTGTGTTTTTTGAATAAACAAAGGGCGCCTTCTTTGATACGGTCGTAATTATTGATACGTTCAATTGTAAATTCATCGAGATCTGTTGACTTTAGGTATAGGTCATGGTACATGAGGTTTACTCAGAATTCAAAGCAGATTCAGAAAATGAAATAAAAAACAGGTGTTTTCATTTGACAAAAGTTGGTGGTTAATTTTTGGGCCATATAAAAATTTCTAAAAACCGCAGTCAAAAATAAAAATCGACTTGTCCGAGCGTTTTTCCAAAAGTAGACCCTGAACATTATGTATCTTAGCGAATTACGGGCTCACATGACATTCACAAAAAGTTGACTGTGATCTTTCATTGTGTGTATAAAAATTATTATACATCGTAACTAGGGAAGTGCATATAGTTTAAGTTTGAATCGATTGTGACTTGTCTCCTCGATAGCTCAGATAGAAAAGCCCCACTCTACCAAAGTGGAGGTCGTGGGTTCAAGTCCCACTCGAGTTACTGTATGTACTTTTAAAGTTAAGTTAATTTTAAAATAAAATTCAATTAACGTGTTAATGTGTTACATTGTTCTTCCAGGTGTTGATCCGCGTACCAGTTTAGTCTCAATGATACACAACGTTTCGGCAATGTGACATTTGCCATCTTCAGGTCTACAATTGTCGGCCCCGCTTCTGGTTACTCATACTGAACTGCTTTCTACTGGTGACTGATGCTCCTTATATATGTTCCACTTTCCCTTTTTGTACCTGGTAGTTTCACTTTGTCTTTTTCGGAATTTTTTCCTTTTACTTGAACACTTGGTTGACATTAGTTTGCATTCTAATACTGTTTTCCACGTTACTGGTAGTCTAAATGCCTCGTCCCTGGTTATTCATTCTCCATGGATTCTTCTCGATTTCTATGGGTTCTCTTATTATTCTTACTGCTCCGTATTCCATGATGGCCAAAGATTTGGGTGTTGTTGAAGTTTATTTTGTGACCAGTGCTCGTTACATGCTGCGCCAACGATGATTGTTTTTTTTAACCTCGTTTACATGTTCCTCTTTCCTAGCAATTATTTTTTAATTTGTCTGCCCTATGTAAGGCATATCACAATCTACAAGGAATGTCAATACTCCTTGATTCTCCAAATCAATGTGGTCCTTAGGGATTTGCAGAACGTTGGCTATCTTTGGTTTGGTTGAATATTTTCAGTAGTGTTTGAGAATTCCTGATTTACGGTTCTGATAGAGAAGGAGTGGAGGATCCTAGTTCTGAGTGTGGTTAGTCTCAAAATCAAAATATAATGTTCACAGAATGATGGGAATCCATATACTCCAGAAGTGGTTGAAAATTCGTGGAGAGACTTATTCATCGCTGGCTAATTGTCACGTTCGCAATAATGGGTGCACATTTGATTTGATTTTTCGTTGTGTTTTTGAATAATACAATAGTGCGCCTTTTCTTTGATACGGTGTAATTATTGATACGTTCAATTGTAAATTCATCGAGACTGTTGACTTTAGGTATAGGTTCATTGGTACATGAGGTTTACCTCAAGAAAAATTTGGCAAAGCAGATTCATGAAAATAGAAATAAAAAACCCAATGTCATAAAATAAAAATCGACTTGATTCGAGCGTTTTTCAAATAGTAGACCCTGTACCTTACTTTAATTTAGGTTCTTGATCTGACCATTCATCAAGTTGACTGTGATCTTTCATTTGTGTAAAATTATTATATTCTAGCTAGGTTGTCAAGTACTTTATTTATAGTATTGGAAGTTTGATATTCGAAATTGTTTCTGAAACTAATCGTCTCTTTTTCTGTGTACTCCATAGTGAAAAGATACATTAACTGAATCAATAATAAAAGGCAAAGTAAAACGCAGACCTTTCCAAACCTGCACACATGTGGTGCAACATGAGTGCGTATCATTTCTTTGATGCTATGGCAAACTAGCTACAACTGATCGAACGCCTCGATGTTACTATGTTACGGGGTTACGTTGTTACGCAGTGACGTCCTGACTTGTTGCGCGACGTTGTCACCATACGGAGTTTTGTTGCATGCCTAGTCCCGCTTTTACAAAACCTATCGTAACGTAACGTAACGTAGCACAACACAACACAACACCAAATAACATAACATACTATAATGTAATACGAAAATACAATTAATGTAACGAAATGTACCGTAATGTGACTTAACACAGCATAACGCGAGAAAATGAAACTAACGTAACCTAATGTACTGTTACATAACAGACTGTAACATAACGTAACGTAGCAAAACGCATCTACATAACATGTACCGTACTAACATGAAGTAATCTAGTCAGTAAAGCATAAAACTTAACAAACGTAGCCTAATGTAAGGTAATGTAGCATAACACAATGCAAGATAGCATAACATAGTATGAACTTATATTGCATATTTGATATGATAAATCCATCTGAATGAATAAGGATATATGCATTTACCTTATTTCTCAACAATGTAATCCTACGATAACATGGCGTGCTAAATTGACTTGTGCTAAGTTATTTTTTCTTGTTCTACTAATCATATTTGAATTATATGATGCATAAAATAGTAACCTAGTTTAGGTTGAAAATATTGTACTAATATAAATTTACAAACTTTAACGCAATTACCAGATGTTTTTCTGAGCAGTACGTTTAAAACGTTGATTAAAAAATATATATACGGGGTGGTCCAAATTCCATCTTTGTAACACTAAGACTTGCGAGGGCGGTTAAATTAGATAAAAGTTGCCCTTTTTGAAGCCTTTTAATATGCTGTTTACAGAGTTGCCAAATTGTATGTAGTTTTGGAGATATTAGGGAAAATGTAAAAACGTGCAGTTTTTAATTTTTTACTTCGAAAACTATCAATCTCATCAAAAAAGGTTTTATGCATAAACTTGTTAGTATTTCATTATCTACACAGCAAGCCTGTTACAAACTCTGGTTTTTTTAAATCACCGTGGTAAAGGCAATTTAATTTTAAATTCAACTGTATCACAACTATACATTTTTCGACGTTTCGCTGTCAAAAAATATATTATCAGTATTTTTGGTATTGGGCCTTCAGTACCGTCCTGCCTCATAAGTTTAGTTTCGTAGAAACATCTTAAACCTACGGTTTTCTATGTCTAGAACTGAAACTAATGGGCGTCATTTTGAGCACCTGAATGAATAATATTGTGCAATAAATATTTTTGTTATTAGTTTTAAGAATCTTTGAGGACGTTTCGCTGGCTTCTTTATGATCTATTATGTTAACTGTATGTTGTATTTAGCTATTGTTAATATGAATTGTAATTAGCGTTCAAATGTCGGCAGTGTTAAGATGTTTCTACAAAACTAAACTTATGATGCAGGACCGTACTTAAGACACGACACCAACAATTACTGATAATAATTTTTTGACAGCGAAACGTCCAGAAATGTATAGTTGTGATACATAGTTGAATTTAAAATTAAATTGCCTTTACGACGGTGAGTAGAAAAAAACCTGGTGCGTATTAAAAAAAAATTAGTTGGTGTTGATATTTCAAACGTCAAACGTAATACGCTTGTTATGTAGATATTGAAATGCTAACAAATGTATCTATAAAACTCTTCTTGATCAGTTTTCGAAGTAGCATTGATTAAAAATTTTGCACGTTTTCGAATTTTCCCTAATAACTCGAAAATTACACACAATTTGGCAACTCTGTATACAGCATATTAAAAGGCTTCAAAAACGCCATTTTTTTTAATTTAACCGACCTCGCAAGTCTTACAAAGATAGCACCAACCAGATATATATATATATATATATATATATATATATATATATATATATATATATATATATATACATACATCAGAGTAAGTTCCTTATTTTTTTTAGCCACACTATGGGTACTGCTTTCAAAATATTTGCCAGTAATATGTTTGAGGACATTCTCTATACGATGTTGATATCAGATTTTCAATTGGACGAATTATTTCAAAATGGCGACTTTCAACTTTTTTTACATGGAATGCAATAATTTTTTTTATTATTGAGATCCTAAAAACATTCTTTTTACGATAGTATTTCGTTTTTCTTAAAAATTCATTTCTTTCCCTATCAAAAAGCGAACTAACATTTTAATCTAGTAGCGCATGAATGTTTTACACTCGATGTTATTTTTGCCCAAATATCAAGTAACGGTAGACACAAAAGAAACAATTAAACTTTATTTTGTAATAAACATCTACTTTTTGAAACTCAAAATAAAAAATTTACATCAAATAAAAATTAGGGATTTACAAAAATAGGTCGAAATGCTTTCCTTCTTTTTCAATACATAAATTAAAACGTCGTCCAATGGAGAAATTTCGTTTATGCAAGTACGAATTTTGTTTTGCATATTTTCAATAGTTGTTGGTTCAACGCTGTACATCTGGGATTTTACATACTCCCTAACTGGAAGGGCATAATTTGCTGGAGCGCCATCTTGTTGCCACCACAAATTATTTCTGATATTTTGTGGGAGTTCATTTAGATGATTTTGAATTTCATTTTCTAATAAATTCTCTCCAATTAGTCTATTAATTAATATTGGCCCAACAATGTGCTGACCTATAATTCCACACCACACGTTTAAACTCCATCGATGTTGACAACGTTGCTCACGGGTCCAGTGTGGATTTACATTATCGTAATATTGCATATTATGCCTTACAACAACAGCATCATTTCGAAAACTTGCTTCGTCCGAAAATAAAACGTTGTTAAAAAAGTTTGTATTTGGTCCTATCTGTTGCAAACCCCATTGTGCAAAATTCATTTTGAATGAGTGAAATTTATCTTTTTGTATTATCCTCCAGACCGAACTGTGCGATATTCCAACCAAATTTGCAAATCACCCTAGTACTGACATGGGGATTCTCAATAATGTGTAGCATTACTTGGTTTTCGTCGTCATTGCAAGCAGGTGGGTTTTCATGTACCGGTTTGTTATAATCCAAAGTTCCCGTTTCACGCGTTCTCTCCAATAATTTAGTAAATGTTCGATGTTCACGGTTGCTTCTGTTTGGATATTTATTTCTAGACAATCTGGCTGCTTCATAAGGATCTTAATCTGCTTTTCAGAATATTAGGAGCATATCAATTAACTCGTCTCTTGTATAACTTAACGGCATTTTAAAAACGTATCAATTAATTTTAACTTAACAGTTATAATCTTCAATAATACAATTGTTATTAACAAGCACTGACAACTGAATTGCATTGATTGACGTTTGACTACTAGATTAAAATTTAATTGTTTCTTTTGTCTACCGCTACTTGATATTTGGACAAAAATAACATTCATGCGCTACTTGATTAAAATGTTAGTTTGATTTTTGATAGGAAAAGAAATGAATTTTTAAGAAAAACAAAATACTATCGTAAAAAGAATGTTTTTAGGATCTCAATAATAAAAAGAAATTATTGCATTCCATTTAAAAAAAAGTTGAAAGTCGCCATTTTGAAATAATTCGTCCAATTGAAAATCTATTGGTAAATGATCACCAGGACCATACTATTTATCACTTAAAACTGATTGCTATAAAATTACGCATCTATTTATGCTAGTAATACCATTACTACTAGTATAATCTATAATCTATAAATTATTCATGTTCATCGATTTATGTTTGAGTGTTATTGATAAATCGTAAGACATACAGTTGCGACATCATTAATTGTAATTACGTTACAGTATGTTTATAAAGCTTCCTTCATTGTTTTCAAAATTGCTATGGTATGTACCATTGTTTAAATTGATGAAAATGTAAACATGCTTTGCTTTGATTATTTTTTTATTGAATTCTCTGCACATAAATTAATTTTTACTGTCAAAATTTTTGACCAAAAAAATAATTTAAATTTACTTTTTTTTCGGAGAACGTATTAATAGTGTAGGCGATTTATGGGGCAGGGAGGCAAAACTAAATTAAAGAGTCAAGAAACTTACTGTGCGAAGCATGCAATGCGTAACGGTAAACTGCGGTTAGTAATAATAATAACAACCGAAGGATCAATAAATATTGAAAAAGTATACTGCGGAAATGAATGTGTACTGAACCAAAAAATTTAGTTTTAATAGGTTAATTCAAGTTAGAGAGTTTTGTGTTTTAGAACAAACTGTTTTTATTATTCCAACAATTCTAAATAAATTATTTAATTGGTATATGATAAATCGGTTTATAACCGCTTCAATATAAAAATAAATTTAATAACGGTGTTTGGATATATTCACTCAGACTACAATGAATTAGCAGTCACACTTTTAATTAATTTGATTATAAATGTGCTTTTTTTAAGTTTTTAAAGTAAAAAAATGATGAAAATATAGAATATTTATTACAAGTAGCTTTGTGGTTTGTATACAAATAATTTTTTGGCATTTTAAGGCTCAAATCACTTTGTTTGGTGTTTTCCGCCATCAAGATTAATCATTTACAATGAATGTTTCAAATTAAGGCAATTTTTTTATAACCAACCATTTTTCATTCACTTTGAATGAAGTAATATTTATTTTTTACTATGAAGGGATAATTTATTTACCACTTTTTAATCTAATTTACTTTTGCAGTGCACAAGTTTTGGTTTTAATGAACTAATATAATTACACTTTAAATGGATTCAGCCAATCCAGAACACTATTGTACTGTGCAACAGTTACGCAATTTAGGGTAATTAATCGATGTGTACATAGATTTTTATCTATTACACTTGTGGGAACTTGTTAATTCTTTAATTTTTACCGCAAATTCATCAGTAGCCGTCTAAATTTCACCTTTTAGAAAGCTGGATATGTGCATTCTAGTTCTTAAACAATTAAAGAATGTATTTCAATAAATCCTAAAATTAAAATTTTTCGTGTCATTGTGTAATCAATTTTTAGTAAATTTAGGTTAATTAAAATAGTATATTAAATTAAACAGTTAAACATTTATAATTAACCGTACAATGCAGTATTTGAGTTATTTTTTAGTAATGCATTTAATTAACTTTCATTTATTATTCAGTTTCTGAATGAGATTAATGTAAGGTAAAGGGAAAATTTTAATTAAATTGATGTAATTTAACCAAGAACAAAAGCTTTCTTAATCAAGTTACTTGCGAATTAGAAGAACATTCTACAACTTGACAATTTTTGGTCTCAAAACTTTTAATAAAGGTTATAAGGCAATATAAGAAACATTTTTTTATTTAATTGATCGTTACATTGTGTTATGCATCGAATGTACACTCTGTCCAATTTTGGTTGAAATTGTAGCGTATCTTGTTTGGGAGCAAAGATAGAAAGATGCGGTTTCCGCGACCCTGTTCTACTTTTTCGTGAAACGACACAAACAGAATTGTCATAGCCCTATTAGTATTTGAGATACAGAGCGAAATTCAAAATTTGCACATTTTAAGCACCCCTCGTAACTGATTTGCCTTATAATTTATCGAAATGGTGAAAAGTGGCTTTTATACAGAATTTTCCGTAGAATTTAGTGGCGTGCATAGTTTTCCCCACAATTCTTCGCAATAAACCAAAGTTTTGTTTTTTTAAATAGAACACCCTGTACACTGTGCCCAATTTTGGTTGAAATTTTAGGGTATCTCGTTTGCGAGCAACGATAGAACGATGCGGTTTCCGCGACCCTGTTCTACTTTTTCGTGAAACGAAAGATTCCACAAACTGAATTGTCATAATCCTATTAGTATCTGAGATATATAGCGAAATTCAAAATTTGCACATTTTAAGCACCCCTCATAACTGCTTTGCCTTGTAATTTATCGAAATGGTGAAAAGTGGATTATATACAGAATTTTCCGTAGAATTTAGTGGCGTGCATAGTTTTCCCCACAAAAAGTCAGTTTCTTCGCAATAAACCAAAGTTTTGTTTTTTCAAATGGAACACCCTGTACACTGTGTCCAATTTTGGTTGAAATATTAGGATATCTCGTTTGCGAGCAACGATAGAAAGATGCGGTTTCCGCGACCCTGTTCTACTTTTTCGTGAAACCAAAGATGCCACTAACAGAATTGTCATAATCCTATTAGTATCTGAGATACAGAGCGAAATTCAAAATTTGCTCATTTTAAGCACCCCTCGTAACTGATTTGCCTTGTAATTTATCGAAATGGTGTAAAGTGGATTATATACAGAATTTTCCGTAGAATTTAGTGGCGTGCATAGTTTTCCCCACAAAAAGTCAGTTTCTTCGCAATAAACCAAAGTTTTGTTTTTCAAATGGAACACCCTGTATACTGTGTCCAATTGTGGTTGAAATTGTAGGGTATCTCGTTTGCGAGCAACGATAGAAAGATGCGGTTTCCGTGACCCTGTTCTACTTTTTCGTGAGACGAAAGATGCCACAAACAGAATTGTCATAGTCCTATTAGTATTTGAGATACAGAGCGAAATTCAAAATTTGCACATTTTAAGCACCCCTCGTAACTGATTTGCCTTGTAATTTATCGAAATGGTGAAAAGTGGCTTTTATACAGAATTTTCCGTAGAATTTAGTGGCGTGCATAGTTTTCCCCACAAAAGGTCAGTTTCTTCGCAATAAACCAAAGTTTTGTTTTTTTAAATAGAACACCCTGTACACTGTGCCCAATTTTGGTTGAAATTTTAGGGTATCTCGTTTGCGAGCAACGATAGAACGATGCGGTTTCCGCGACCCTGTTCTACTTTTTCGTGAAACGAAAGATTCCACAAACTGAATTGTCATAATCCTATTAGTATCTGAGATATATAGCGAAATTCAAAATTTGCAGATTTTAAGCACCCCTCATAACTGCTTTGCCTTGTAATTTATCGAAATGGTGAAAAGTGGATTATATACAGAATTTTCCGTAGAATTTAGTGGCGTGCATAGTTTTCCCCACAAAAAGTCAGTTTCTTCGCAATAAACCAAAGTTTTGTTTTTTCAAATGGAACACCCTGTATACTGTGTCCAATTGTGGTTGAAATTGTAGGGTATCTCGTTTGCGAGCAACGATAGAAAGATGCGGTTTCCGTGACCCTGTTCTACTTTTTCGTGAGACGAAAGATGCCACAAACAGAATTGTCATAGTCCTATTAGTATTTGAGATACAGAGCGAAATTCAAAATTTGCACATTTTAAGCACCCCTCGTAACTGCTTTGCCTTGTAATTTATCGAAATGGTGAAAAGTGGGTTGCATACAGAATTTTCCGTTGAGTTAATTTAGTGACGTGCATAGTTTTCCCCGCCAAAAGTCAGTTTCTTCGCAATAAGCCAAAGTTTTGTGTTTTTAAATGGAACACCCTGTATATATATTTTTTTGTTATATAATAGAGCTTACTCTCAGTTTTCAATGAATATATTGTGTGGCACTTTTTTGCATTATTAACCTCAAAAATCAATGTTACGTTAATTTAACATTTTGATGACATAGTTGGCCAATAATTTTGATAATTAAGTAACTTTACATCTATGCAGGTTTCCAGAACGGAGACAACCTAGTAAAATCACGTTTTATAGATTAAAAATAAATTTAATCAATTTTGGATCTTCTTCTAAACACATGTCATAAAAATATAATAAAGAAACTCGAGAGAATGATGAGCCAGTGTGGAGGGTAATCCTATAAGCTCTTGCAGAACTATAAAAAGTAGTATTGGAGTTTCGAAGACAAGAATTCAAAGAGTACTTCACCACCATAAGTATAAACCATATAAATTTAGGCTTGTTCATCATCTACATCCTGAGGCGCTGAACGTAGGTTAATATTTTGCAATTGGTACTTAAACATGTTAAATATAGTACCCAATTTGGGAAGAAATGTCATATGGTCAGACGAGGCACATTTTAGCAATTCAGGTGTTGTAAACCGGCACAATAGCAGATTCTGGTCTCAAGAAAATCAACACCGAATATTCTCCCAAAGACAACAAGGATTATTTGGACTAAACGTTCCTGCTTTATATTAGGATCAAAAATAAAATGTTACATTTTCGAAGGGAACTTATCCGCTCCTAGATATTTGCACATTTTAGAAATGGTTGTGCCTGAATTATTAGATGACATTCCTTTAGCTAGTTTGAACCAAATTCATTTCCAACAGGATGGAGCCCCATCTCAAAATGCGTAAATTATACGCCCGTTTTTGGAAAACAATTTTGGTAATAGATGGATTGGCACTAATAGGCCGATAAGATGGCCTCCTAGGTCTCCGGAATTATCAGTTTTAGATTTCTTTTTATGGGGTTACTTGCAAAATAAAATATACCAAACTCAATATCGTAACATTCAACGTTTGACAGATATAGTTAGAGACGCTTTCAGGCATTTACAAGATCACCATTTTATTGTGCTTAATACTATAGAACAAATTGGAAGAGTGTGTGAAGCATGTATAAGACAGAATGGTCATCAATCATATCATCAAAATGTTACATTAACGTAACATTCGAGGTTAATAATGCAAAAGAATTATATATTTTTTGAAAGCTGAGAGTAAGCTCTATTATATAACAAAAAATATCCATGGTGCTCCATTTAAAAAAATAAAACTTTGCTTTATTGCAAACAAACTGACTTTTTGTGGGGAAAACTATGCACGCGACTAAATTCTACGGAAAATTCTGTATACAACCCACATTTCACTATTTCGATAAATTACAACCCAAAGCAGTTCCGAGGGGTGCTTAAAATGTGCAAATTTTGAATTTCGCACTGTATGTCAAATACTAAGAGGACTACGACACTTCTGTTTCATGTTTCGCTTCACGAAAAAGTAGAATACCCTACAACTTCAACCAAAATGGGACAGTGTACAATTTCGAGGTACCAACTCATTTCGACACGGTCGGTACTATCTAGCATTCTATAAAACTTCGTACATCTCATAGTAGATTTACAGTGTAAATATTTTAAAGTGTTACTAGGGGATATCTCGAAAACCGTTTGACTATTTAACCCTTAAACAGGAACGCGATATTTTTGTCATTTTCAGGAACATCGGTCTTACAGACCGAGATATACATAAGAACAGTGTTGAAGATATTTTTCTTACTCAGTTTACGTATACACATAATTTTCACATAAATGATTTGTTTTTACATTTTAAACATTTTTTTAATTAGAAAGCCAGTGAATAACACATTCAAAATGATTAGTCTTCTATGATACATACACTCGTGAAGACCTACTGTGTCTTTGAATTATTATACCAGTTATGACATACCTTCATTTCAGCACAGATACCCAGGCCGCCAAAAAAATGCTTACAACAATTAGAAGAATATAAAATACAGGAAACCGAAAACTTACCGCAAACAGAGGGAATTCTTTGGTCACTCCTTTTTGAGAGTTTCATTTTACTACGCACTGATCACACTGAGCACTCCAAGTACGTTGGATCTTCGCATTTTATGAATTTTCAATTTTCCTTTTCTTTTGGTATGGACAGAATCTGCATGTGCTTTTTTTCTCCAGCCTTGTCAGTTGGAACTGAAGAACTATTCCTTTCGTGGCTTCATTCAGGCCGATTTGACGATCCCCCCCCCCCACGTCACACTACTTGCATTTTTGTCGTGGATGATTCCACAACTTCTGAAGCTATGCCTCTGAGATATTGAGGAAGATTAGTAATTTCCAGTCTCGTTTTCACAAACTCTTGAACCAATAATAAAGCTACGCTCTTCAAGAAATCGAATCTAGTCAGTGTTTTCGTGTCTTCATAGAGTGTATGAGTGTTTCAACTTGCCATGACCACTATATGATAAAAAATGGCTAATGACCATCTCCTGGTTTTACGATTAGCAGAATTCTCACTGCACTTCTGGATCAAGGCATCAATTCCATTTTTTGTGGCGTTGTAGAAGAATATTACTTCCGGCTTGCCATTGGAAGTATCTGTGAACTTGGTGTGGTGCATTGAAAACAGGAGGATTACAGTTTTTTTTTGGTAGATAAGAAATCAGAGTAAAATCTTTTGTGAAAGATGGCAAGAACCAACCTCTCTAGCCTTGTTGGGTTGAAATTCTGGTGGAATTTGAGGCTTGTTTCGCTTCATTGTTCTTACCAATGTCAACTTGTTCTTCAATAACTCTTGAACCAATTCCAATGAAACAAAAAGTTATATTTCTTTTCGTACCATACAGGCTTTTAGCAAGTCGAACAACAGACTGTGTAGAAATGCCTAATTTTCTCTCCCTCTCATTAAGTGTAGCACATCCTTTCCCATAATAAATGTACGTATTGTGAGCATCTGCAAGGCCCGCCACTTTCAATCCATAATTGGATGGCTTATTTGGCATATGCTCCAAAAAACCAACTCGCTCTCTAGAAGGCACAACAGTTATCAACAGTCACATGAGCTCCTGGTGAATAGACATTGTGGCAATTTGAAATGAACTTATTGAAAATGTCATAAATAGCAGTAGCTCGGCGCGTCTTCTCCCTTTCTTTCCTAGTGTCTGAGCAATCGAATCTCAGAGCTCTAAGCAATACAGTGTATCGTTTTTCAGACATGGTCCGAAATACAGACCTCCCTGTGACACACGTAGAAAACAACGAGGTTACAGACTCTCGCCATGATTTGAAGATGCAGCACAAGACAGTAATTCTGACTACAGCATTTATCTCGTTTATGTTTGTGTCTTTATATGCTACACTGTCAGGATTCTCAATCTTGGAACGCATTTTTGTTAATTTCACTATTGTGTTCGTGATGTCATCAGTAAATAGTAGACGTCAGACTTCCCCTGGAGTAGGATTTTTACCAAGCGCATGAGTAGGTCCCTGTAATTTGAAAAGTCTTACTATTACAACATTACACGCGGCTGTTGTGCAACAAGGCGCTGAGTCATCGAGGACCAAGAAAAGCAATTTTTACCGTGATGAACAAAATTAAGCGTAAAAGTTTCATTGTGAGAGTCATGTCACTAAGAACGCTGTCGTGAATAATGGGAGGATCCGAAAATGTGTGAGACGAATGTAACTCGCGCCTAAAGGTTTGACGAGATGAACATTGTTGGGGTAGAAGAACGTCGTCCACAGATGGTGATATATCTGTTGAATCACTGTTCTTACCTTTAGAGTTATTGGTAGGATGTTTTGAAGGTCGCAAGGAAACTGTGACGTTGCCGGGATTTGAGATATTTTCTCAGAGTCAACATCTGAATCCGATTAATTTAGAAAATTCTGAGACGTTGCCAGTGATACAAGCCTTCTTGAGTGGCTCTTGATGCTTCTTGGTTCCATTTTGTATTACAACAATAAAATTTGACATCAGGGAAGACAACTACATCCTTTCCGTTTCATAAGTATAACAGAAAATCATTTACATTTACAAATACAAACAAATACAAAATAATGTGAGGTGAATTGTAAAGTTCGGGTAGCCATTAAGAGGTGACATGAGGTGTACATGGAGCAACGCCTGAAATGAAGGGTGAGCGAAACAGAAGATTCTGGAGAAAAGCCGCCGCCCTACGGCATTCTCCAGTAATAAATTTACATGCAATAATCTGGGAATCGAACACCAGATCCCTTTAGGGAACCGAGCATTAAATAATAAAAAACTGTCAGATTTAGAGCATCGGTCTGAGAGACCAGTACCAATTACTTGATCTATTACGGAACATAGGTCTGTCAGACTGACTTGGATATTGTGAATGCTACTTACCAAGAGATGACATAAACGTGGCAGTCGCCAGTGTTGGTACCTTGTAGTTCGTTCAACTCCCAACTGAAGGTGTCACTGGTGTTCAGACCCATCAGAACATCTACAGCGCTCCTATCGCTGGTATTAGTAACCTTGTCTGTTTATGGGTTAAAATGAAATTTTAGGATATTGACATGCTACAAGGGGGACGTATTTTGACGTCTTAATTAAAAATTTGTGACACACAATTTCGTAAGGGTTGGAGATGACATTTCAAATGGAAGGATATAACTTTCTTGGTAAAAATTGATACCGTGGAGGCAGTTATGTATTACTATAAAAATCATCACATATGGCTTTTAAACGACAAACTAGAGAAGACAAAGCTGTTTCTGTTTTAGCTGCAATAGATTTGAATTTCCAGGTTGGTTCCAGAAAACTGGATATGAAAGCAGGCATGTGCTAAGCAGCAATACTAAAAGTGCTTATAAGCTCCATTCATACTATATTACAATTCACCAAGAATTGAGTTTCAATAAAGGATAATTTTTTTTTTGTGGATTAAGGAAAATGCTGATTTTTTGAATAGCTTGATATTTACAGATGAAGCGATTTTCCATAATTGTGGCCAGGTACAAAATAATACACCTAAAGGAAATTCCATGAAAGTTCAGTTGCACGTCATTAATTTATGTAGTACCAACGTTCTGGATTGTTTCTACCTCCTTTTAAGTCATGAGGACGTACGAAATAGTAGCATGAATAATTTGTTGAAACTACCTAAATGGGCTGCATCTACCTAATTTCTTATTAACCTGTTTGAAAGTAAATGAGCATAACTTACACTATTAGACTTCGGCAAATCCGCATTAGATGAGAACAATTCCAAATCAACACCTGGAGTGGAACTCTTGGAGGTCAAGTTATTGACCAGTATATTTTAATCGCCAACTCAATGGGAACATGTATGAAAATGAACAAGATGGAGCCCCTCCGTATTTCGCAATCCAAGTACGAAATTACTTAAATAAAACATTTGAAAACCGATGGATTGGACGTAGGGGTAGGTCCCATCAATTGGCCTGCTCGGTCGCCGATTTAACCCCACTTGATTTTTCTTGTGGGGATTTGTCATGGCTACGACTCCCGAAAGTATGAAGGATAGAATTAGGGATGCTTTCCGAATGATTACTCCGGAAATGTTGCAACGAGTACACAATTCATTTAAAAAACGATTTGCAACATGTTTAGAAGTAGCAAGAAGACATTTTGAACATGTTTTGAAAGACAGAAGTTAAAAACTCTAAATAGTGTATTATTTGTTAATTTATTTTTTGTTACATTACATTTGAAATGATTTCACCCCCACACCTTACGAAATTGTGTCATAAAATTTTAATTAAGACGTTAAAATACGTCCCCCTTGTAGCACGTAAATATCCTAAACTTCCATTTTAAATAGTCAAACGGTTTTCGAGATATCCCCTTGTAACACTTTAAAATATTCACCCAGGATATGATAACAAATTCGAGCCAACTCTCAATCTTTTCAGTGTTTGTATTGTATTATCATTTCCCGATTAATTTTTTGGAACGATTATTAGTTACATTATTTAACTTTTTCTTGTTCTCGTTACCAATGCAGACTGCAGTTCGCATGAAATTTTTTTCACAAAATTCAATATTAAATATTGCAATTATTTTGAAAAACATCTAAAGTCACAGAAACTGTTAACTCGCAGTTTTCCTATACATTAAACTAGCCTTCGACAAGATTTGGTACGCAAGACTTAAACATAAAACTTCTTCTCTCATATCTTATGGACAAGTGTGTGAAGGTAAAAGTAGGTGCAACTACATTGTAGCATCTGCACCGTCAGCGAGCGTTATTCGAGATTCCGCCCTAGCTCCATACTATACTTCTTATTCTCACACGACAAGGTTTCGGTTGCTCAATTTACCGATGAGACTGCTTTCTAGGTGCCTAATCGGTGAGTGAGTACTTTATCAACAACTCCGACAATCACTATCAATCGTAACATAGCACAGCCCAAACTATTGCTTCACCCAACAACGGAAACTCAAGTCAAAGTACGTAACCGCACCTACGTGTTGAAAGCTCTTCGTGCAAACGTAGAAGGCTCCAACCCGAAGACATCACAATACAAGTATTAGACATACGTAAACCAATCTTAGATGACCGAGCTCCGTTGTATGCAAACAAACGCTTAGAATCCATCGCTTCCTGCGAACGGGCAGTACCCCGAAACATAAATAGACTTCGATACAGACATCCTAACAATCTGACCATGGACTTAGCAAACATATCACTTATTACCTTAAAACGTTCAGACAAAATACACTGTCAAAAACATCCTTAAAAACTCCTATTCAGGACATAGACCTCACTGCAACCCAAGAAAACTCAAATAGAAATTTAAACCCCAGCAGTCCCAACCCAACGATTTCTAAAAACTCCTTGGAAACATTTGTGTTCTGTCTTTATCAACTGCCATATTTTAAATCCGTTTATACTTGCTACATCAATAAAACGGTACAACCTAATCAGCACCACCCATTCATCTTGCTTTGGAAGTATACTGTTCTGCCAATTGGTCCACTACTACTAGTGCTCCCTTTGTTTCATGCAGTGGGGAATAAAATTGGGTCGATATTCGAATTCCTCGCCGCTTACTTTGTACACAGAATTTTCAGTGGACAATACTGTTGCATAAGAGAGTGGTGTTCGTTTTTACGAAAGGCAAATATTAAAGGATGTATTGATTTAGATACCAGTGTAAACAAAGCTATTAAGGAATAAAGGTCTTATTCTTTCTCAGTATTCTACATGATGTCATGTTTTATCCCAAATATTGTCACTAATAAAATATTTACCATTCCTCTTTTCACTTAATTTCATTCAGTCTTATTATCCTTCTTGAAACATACGCCAAATCGCAATTCACAAGGCCTTAAACCTGCAAACTATATCTCGCTAGTTAATTTTTATCTACACTCTAAAGGTAGCTCCTCATGAGAAAGGAAGTAGTTGCTCACAAACACATAAGTGCGAACAGGAATGTAGAACTTTTTTTTAAATTTGAAGAGAATATTTAGGAGAGGAGACGTCTCTTATGGGAATTCTTGTCAAGAACCTAAGCCAATCTGGGTACAACTGGAATTATGTGAGTATCCGGCATCTCCATTTCTGAAGATTCTCCACTAACTTCCAAAGCTCGTATTGTAACAATAAGATGACGATGCATCTTTGATGGTTGTTATTTTGCAACTAAAACGTTTCAGTCTCTTATGGTTTTGTAATTATATTTTGCTTTCGTTTCCTTACAAGACCACGTAGTGGTAGTTTCAATAATTGGCCATACATCTGCAGAAAAACACTTACTTGAACCTCACCATCGCTTGTCTTTTCTACATAGTACTGATTCTGCCAATGAAAGCTAAAAATGACGGAACCTGCAACACACTGTGTTGTAGAAGGCAAAATATGTTTTATTAACGGGATCTCACATACACGTTCGACGGAATAAGGCAACCTTAAAAGGCTAAGTGGGCACAATTGTACTAAACGTATTGCTCCTAAATTATTAACGAGTGAGGGCGAAAATGGGTGATACGATCTACTGCGCATTACAAAAACAGATCAGGAAGCAAAATTGTTTCACTACTGAGATACATGTGTGCGACTGATTTCTTTAGTTTTTCATGCTCTGTCTCATCATTCTCTAAAAAGTACATCAGACCGTCATCTACAACATTCTTCTCGATGCGAATGTTTTGAACAGAACTCATTCGGTCCGTAAACAATAAAGACTAAAAGTGACAAGCTGAAGTGTAGGAAGCAAATTATACTTTTCCTAACAAAAACCATATTCGAATAAAGCAATCTTAAAAACCTCAGTAAGGTACAATTATTGTGAAAGTATTGCTCCTAAATATTGTAACGAATAAACGTGAAAACTTGGCTACAAAAGATGGGTAATGCTGTCTACTATACATAGCCAAAACGGAGCGGGATGAAAAACTACTGAGATAAATATGTACCCTACTTAGACTTATGAGCGCTATTAAGACTTGCTACCCTCCTATTGCTGCACGTTCAAAAGGGGAACTTTTAACGAAATTGTTTAATCATGTGAATTATTTGCTTTACTTCAGATTTACCTCAGCTAGACAACGTGAAGAATTTTTTCTCCGGACTTTTGGGCCTTACCTCTAACCGAACTTATAATGATACCCTTTTTAATGCAATAAAAGAAGATATGTGAACATAACTTGTTTATGGGCTAAGTCAATGAGGAGCCTTCTATAGTAGATCGTAATTGGTACCTAGAAATATTACTTGGTAAAAACAAAAGTATTTTCAGCCTTACGTTTTTTATTTTTTTTATACCGCCAAGTATTCAGTGATGGGCGTTGAAGGTGGTGGTGGACTTGGGATGCTTTTGTACAGGGTGGCCAACTAAGAATGCGAGGTACTGTATCTGGGAAACTATCATCGTAGAGGCTTGCGCAAAAAAAAGTTATTACTAAAACGGCCAATACAAAAACCTGGAAAATATTTTCAAGTTTCTGAAATGGCCGCTAGGGGGCGTAACTGCAATCTTGAATCTGAAAAAGTGATGTTTTTGTGAATTCTGCTATATTAACCTAATAAAAAAATAAAGTCGAGGATAATCTGAACTTTTTTCGTTTGGCACTTTTTGACGTATGTCTAAAAATAAAGTGGTGGGGGGTATTCAAAGGTTTCCTTAAATAATTCCCTGTATCTTCGAAACGGCTAAGCCGATTTTAACAAACTTGGGCGCGTTGAAATGAACTGTTCTTGGGTTACAAATGTTATAATATTTGAAGTTTTGTTAGTTTCACATGTGGTCGCTAGAGGGCTTTGTTCGTCATTCCGACATAAACGGTTAATTTTCGCAAAAAAATTAAATGCATTGGTATGACTTTTTTTTCATGAACAAGTAGCTAAATGATACTTAAACAAGCTCACGAAAACCGCATCTCGATATCTTGTTCCTAACCTAAAATATCGGCCAAAGAACACTTTATACGAAAATCCCTTAAATTTTTATTTTTTTTTAACTATATTTTTCTGGAATTGTTTCTATTATGTAAGTTGTGACCCTAAAAAGAACCGATTTAAAGGAGGAAGGTTTTTAATGCCCCCGTAAATGCTCGAAATGCTGACCATCACTCTGTGCATTGCTGAGGCCTCTTATGGGTAGACAAACTCCAGCTTCAATTTCGGCTCTGAATAGGTTACCTAGAAATTGTCAATTTATACACCAGAATAAAATCACCCTTTTTGAAATTACTACGGGCAAGTAAGCAATGCTAAAAGTTATATGAAAGGCCTATTTTTTATTTGTTTAAATGCATATTCACTATGGATATGTACGAAAAATAGAAGCAGGCAATGGAAACAGATACCTAAACAAATCCTCAAATTGTCAATACTTTCGCGTTACTTTGAGCAATTTTTGTGCTTTTAAAATGCGTTTTACGAATAATGAAGCTGTTGATATGCTTGCGGTTTATTTTGAATGTCTTCAGAATGCCGCAGTAGCTAAAAGAGTTTACGTGGCTCGATATCCAAATCGGCGTCCTAGCGATGTAAGAGTTTTTCCCCGATTAGTGGCGAGCTTGCGAGCCAATGGTAGTTTTCGGCCTACGTTTCAACGTCAAAAAATTGGAAGAACACAAGAAAATATTAACCGTGCACTGGGCTATATTGAGGGAAATCCTCATGTTAGCACAAGAGCATTATCCACTGAGTTGGGCATATCACGGACAACGGTTCAAAATATTGTGAAGGACCATAGGTAAGTTCTAATGGCCATCAAAATATATAGGTCTTCGTAAACTTTTTTTTAATTACTTTAAGAAAGCACCCATATCATGTCGTTTTGCATCAGGCCTTGAAAGAGGAAGATTTTGATCGAATGTTAGACTATTGCCATTGGATGTTAGGCATGATACACGGAAATAGAGAATTTTTATTTCAAATGCTTTGGACCGATGAAGCCACCTTCAGTAGTGACGGGAGAGTCAATCTGCACAATATGCATTATTGGTCTGCAGAAAATCCCCATTGGTTGCGTGAAGTTCAGCGCCAAGGACGTTGGAGTTTAAATGTATGGTGTGGCATACTGGGAGGCAGAATTATTGAGCCATCTTTTTTCGAACAACCCCTAAATGGCAATGTATTTCTTGACCTTTTGGCCAATCAATTACCGTTGTTGTTGAAAGATGTGCCTCTGGAAACAAGGCAAACATTGTTATTGCAGTTGGATGGTTGCCCAGCACATTTTGCTATTAATGTGCGAGAGCATATTAATGCAATAGTTCAACAGCGGTGGATTGGAAGAAGTCTTTCCATGGCCTCCGCGAACGCCATTCTTAACTTGCCTCGATTTTTATTTATGGACTTAAAGGGCATCATGTTTCGGACTCAACCTACTACTAGAGAAGATATGAAAAACCAGATTCGTAACGCAATACGTACGTACGAGAGCCGAAATTGAAGCTGCAGTTTTGTCTAGTCATGAGAGGCTTCAGCAATGCATAGAGCGTGATGGTCAGCATTTCGAGCATTTGCGGGGGCATCAAAAACCTTCCTCCTTTAAATCTGTCCTTTTTAGGGCCACAACTTACATAATAGAAACAATTCCAGAAAAATATAGTTAAAAAAAATAAAAATTTAAGGAATTTTCGTATAAAGTTTTCTTTGGCCGATATTTTAGGTTAGGAACAAGCTTGTTTAGGCATTATTTAGTTACTTGTTCATGAAAAAAAAGTCATACCAATGCATTTAATCTTTTTGCGAAAATTAACCGTTTATGTCGGAATGTCGAACAAAGCCCTCTAGCGACGACATGTGAAACTAACAAAGCTTCAAATATTAGAACATTTGTAGCCCAAGAATATCCCATTTCAACGCGCCCAAGTTTGTTAAAATCGGCTTAGCCCTTTCGAAGATACAGGGGGTTATTTAAGGAAATCTTTGAATACCACTTTATTTTTAGACATACAAAAAAAGTTCAGATTATCCTCGATTTTAAAGATCAGTTATTTTTTTATTAGGTTAATATAGCAGAATTCACAGAAACATCACTTTTTTAGATTCAAGATTGCAGTTACGCCCCCTAGCGGCCATTTCAGAAACTTGAAAATATTTTCCAGGTTTTTGTATTGGCCGTTTTAGTAACAACTTTTTTTTTGCGCAAGCCTCCACGATTTATAGTTTCCCAGATACAGTACCTCGCATTCTTGTTTGTTCAGTGCAGGTGCACTATTTGCTATTTAAGGTAACTATCAATTAGTTCAGCAGCTGTGGTTTTAAATATAAGCCGTCCAATTAACACTCCTTGGGCAATACTTGAACACCCGCTGATCTGCTGGTGTAACCTTTTGTGCATCGGAATATCACACACGTTATGTTATCACTAGCTTCACAATCAACTACCCAGGCTAATCTTATTATATTTTGTAATTTGAGGATTTGATATCCAAAACTCTCAAGCGGTCACGCGCATGACCTACTTGGGGTGACCTTTCCTTCCAAGTCTTTACAGACACTGTCATCTCTCCGCCTTTTACTGCATTTCGTTTTCACAATATTGAATATTGTAGTTATCCTTGATAACGTTGCACTTACAAATAAACACTTTTATAACCACATTATACAAACATAAAACTTATTTAATGTCCATTGCTTCAAAATAATAAGGTTTATATATTTACAGACTTTTCAAGTTAAAATATACTTAAATGAATATAAACTTCTACATTCAGTGTTTCTAATTATTTTTTACCGGGTACGTTACAGACTGCAGGTCTAAAAAACGAAGACATGATTGGGAGGAGATAGTATCAGCTCTACCACAGGAAGCACGTTACTCAACCCTCATTTGACAAAAAGCAAGGAGACTGTAACTTCTAAAATATTACTTGTCTTGCTGACCTTCTGTCACCATGATGTTTAATTACGGCAAAGTTTGCATTTTGATAAATAAGCGTGTGTGAAGATCTTTTTAATGTGAATATGTTACCTTATATAAAATTTGTTCAATAAAAATGATAAATTTAGCATCCGTACTTTTTTACCATAAATTTATTCTAATTTATTCTTTAGTTACGGCATATCATTATGTTTACATAATTAAAACGAAAGGTGGATTATCCCATTATGGTTTTTTATACCTTTTTATACAATGTGAAACTTCTTCAGCTTGTCTTTTTTAATATAAATGGCAGCCATGTGACAAATTTGTAAATCTTCTGATTTTTAATTATTATGTTATGATAATTCTAAAAAAGATAGCTTAAATCTTGTAACTAGAAATATCAAATTCAACAAAGAGTAAACTTTTGGGGCACTAGAAGTTTTCATTCCGCCAACTCTGTTTAAATAATAAATGAATTGTTGTTTTTCTTTCGTTTAGTTAGAGGAAGAAATGGAAAATTACCGGTATAATGAAATTATTAAAAGGGACCTTGCGTTATCTAAAATTATCCAGAAAGCTCGTAAGAAGTTTAAAACAGATGATATACCAGAAAGTTTAAAACATACTATACGAGATTAGCAGAAAAAGAATTATTAGTAGCATCTCTGCCAACCGTGAGCAAGATATTGGATAATATTGAATACAAATTTTAAAAAAATATTGCAATCGGCGAGCGCTCTACGTGGAAGGGAATGTTGCATCTGCAAGATTACAGTTTTTAAAAAAGTACGTCCATCACCTCTACAGTTTTATTCCTAGATAAACCGTGGGTTCTAATGGTAAATATGACACACCGGAAATCAAAATGATTTTATTGAAAATAGCAGTTCAATATTCGCCGCGCACTCCAAATTGGTTGATTACCACGATAACATGAATGCGGCAACATTTGAGAGGTGGCTAGTTGAACAGCTACTACCTAATCTACAAGAATCATGTTTAATTGTTACCAGTCACGCGTTGTAGCAAAAACGTCATCTAGTTCATAGAAAAAAGAAAGGTTGCAAAAGTGGTTAAAAATGAAAAATATTGCATTTGCGGACACAGATTTTAAAATAGATCTTTTAAATCTTGCTAAACATGAAAAGAAATGCGTAGTGGACAACATCGTTCGCAAACACGGGCATTTCCTACTTAGATTACCGCCGTATCACTGTCAGTTCAATGTGATTGAAAATATTTAGGGAAAGTCATACTATGATCAGCGCATAGGTAGAAATGGTTACTCAATGACGCTGTAATCCAAATGTGGGAAGAGTCGTTAAAAAAATGTGATAGGTCTGGAAAAAAAACTACTTTGCGTACTCAAAAAATAATATCTGAGTGATGTAACGGTAGAACTATTAATAATTTCGGTAGATTATAGTGATTCAGAAGACGTGGATAAAGAATGTTGCAGCTACAATAAATATTATGTTTGTGTATATACCGGGTGGCCAACTAAGAACGGCCGTCGGCCATATCTCAGGAATGGATTATATCACAGGTTCAGGAAAAAAATTTTTATAACAAAAGTGACCTCGAGAAACGCCTGGAAATTATTTTCAGAATTGTAGGTCCACCGCTAGAGGGCGTATTTGACAGTTAAAATAAAATCTCTTTAAATAAGAGGCGGGGGAGAGGAGAACCTTGTTACGAAAAAACGCCTTTAATTCAGGTTCTGCTTGACCGATTTTAATAAACTTGATATTGTTTGAAAGAGCTTTTGTTAAACAATAGAAAATTTGTAAATTTGAAGCAATCTGATTAATAACATAAATGCTAAAGGGCGCTGTTTAATATTTTTTTAATATTGTGTTTTCTCTTTACAATTTTAAATGGAAGCATCAAAATTTAAGTAGGTCTTTAAAAAGTAGACTAAATTAGTAGTAAAACAGTGAAAACTACAAGTCGATATCTTTTTCCTATCCTGAGATATCGTAAGAAACAGGTAAATGGCGTAAATTGTCTTCCAACGTCTAGTAGGCTAGTTCGCTTTAACGGAAATTATTAAATTTACCCTGGATGAAAAGATCTTACATTGGTCTGCAGTAATTTAAACTGTTATCATACTAATGTTATGGTTGCCGCTAGATTACCTAAATGTAATGCTGTCGCTACTAACAATGAGAACACATTATAAAATAATAATGTGATAAATCTAACATTTTTTTAATTATATAAGAATGTTATATTTGTTTTCAAGCGATGTGTTAGTAAATCAAAAGCATAAAATATCAATAAAAACCGATATTTGCCCAGCAACAACAAATACAGTTTAAAATATGAATTACGACTTACTGATGACAACAAAATTAGTAAAGAGGGCCATGTAAGGTATAAAATAAATTCCCTGTTGAAAACAAGCAAGCTATGATTTTCACGTATATGTCAAAAATTATTCATCGTGTTGCATTTAATAGACTTTCTTTATCTTTTCCTACCAAAATGATTCTTACAAATGAAGAAGCATTTGATATGTTGGCAGTTTATTTTGAATGTATGAGAAATGCAACCATTGCTGCTAGAGTATATGCACTGCATCACAGCGAAGACAACGCAGAGGTAGAACAGAGGAAAATTTTATTGATGTTTTATCTTATGTAAATGTTAACCCTCATTCAAGCAACAGAGCTATAGCTAGAGACTTGGATATATGTCGAACCACCGTCCAAAATATTTTAAGAGAACACAGGTGACTACTTATTTATTAATGCATGTTTTATTCGGTATTATAATGATAAAAATGTTTTAATTTTTTTCGTTTGTCGTTATATGTTTCTCATTTGTTCTCATTGTTAGCAGCGACAGCATTACATTTAGGTAATCTAGCGGCAACCATAACATTAGTATGAGAACAGTTTAAATTACTGCAGACCAATGTAAGATCTTTTCATCCAGGCTAAATTTAATAATTTTCGTTAACGCGAACTAGCCTAGTAGACGTTGGAAGGACAATTCCCGCCATTTACCTGTTCCTTACGATATCTCAGGATAGGAAAAAGATATCGACTTGCAGTTTTCACTGTTTTATTACTAATTTAGTCTACTTTTTAAAGACCTACTTAAATTTTTATGCTTCCATTTAAAATTGTAAAGAGAAAACAGTATTAAAAAAATATTAAACAGCGCCCTCTAGCATTTATGTTATTAATCAGATTGCTTCAAATTTACAAATTTTCTATTGTTTAACAAAAGCTCTTTCAAACAGCATCAAGTTTATTAAAATCGGTCAAGCAGAACCTGAATTAAAGGCGTTTTTTCATAACAAGGTTCCCACTCTCCCCCACCCCTTATTTGAAGAGATAGACTACAATTTGTCAAGTAACAAATATGCAGAATTCGTCGAGGAATCTGATTATAATATTTAATATGCCCCTTAATTGAGTAAATTTTGAAGAATTTTGCTTTTTAAAATTTTAACTGTCAAATACGCCCTCTAGCGGTGGACCTACAATTCTGAAAATAATTTTCAGGCGTTTCTCGAGGCCACTTTTGTTATAAAATTTTTTTTCCCGAACCTGTGCTATAATCCATTCCTGAGATATGGCCGACGGTCGTTCTTAGTTGGCCACCCGGTACATATTTCAAGTTGTCTAATATTTTAATATTATTTTTGTTTTTTAAATAATTAAAACACAATAACGTATTTTTAAGGCTTCAAATTTGAAATTCAAATTTATGTAATTTTCTGAGAATTTCATGTCTATAATTTTAAACCAATACTTTTTTTTCTGGATAATACCATAGTAAATTAAACATTACTAGCTCAATGCAAATGACAGCTTAATTAAATATAGAATTTCTAGCTTTTCTGAAATGCAATTTCGTAATTGAATACTATTCGTGCGAAAGAACTTAGTGTATAATTTCGCGATAATGTCTAACACTTGTGCTTGATAAATCGCACAAAAAGTATTCGTGCGCGAATCGACTTTATCAAACACTCGTGATTAGACATTAAATTATACAATAATTTCCGTGCACGGATGGTATTATATATGAAAATGATAACTAAGTGAGTGTAATATAAGCAAGGGTAAGCAGTTGCTAGGTAATAATGTACTTGATAGAATTATAAACCATTTAATATAATGTCATAAATGTATTTGTATGGTTTTAAAAACAAACGTAGCAGTTTGAGTGTCACTGCTTAACCATTTTAAGTGGAATTATTGTCATTGCGCTCTAACATGACGTATCTAGCCCTATCTCTTTCTGTTAGGTGTAACTCAATTACAATGCCCATAACTTTCTTAATTCACCGCCCGCGGTGACAAAAACTGGTAATTACAACTGTCTAGCTTAAATTCTATGTGTTAGAACATGGTTGGCTAACCCGCGGCGCCACATGCGCCGCCTTGAACATGTTTCCGGCCCGCGAGATTCATCACACATATATTTGTTTTATAATGGCCAAAGTAGTGAAAACCAATGTATTAAAAATATACATTATTTGTGCATCCACATATTCAAAAATTAACTGTCGAAATTATAAGAAAAATTAACTTTGACTTTAAAATAATATTCTTGCGAGTATAGTACAGATATTACCTGTTTTATTTATAAGTTTGCTGTTATGAGTTCGCAGAATAATTAAATTATATTCTGCGTACTCATGATGTGCGCGCAGTTGATTGTTGATAGCAGAGCAGACTCTCAGTTTCAAGTGAAAGTTTGCTTTTTAGTATCGTTTTATGTGCTGTGACTGCAGGATAATTCTTTTAATATACCTGTACTTCAATAACATATTGAAAACAACAACAGCCAGGTAAATAACTCCTATTAAATTAAAGATGACTTAATTTAATAATTAAAAATGAATATATTTAATATTTTCAGTCGACTGAAAAGAATAACTGGACGACAGAAAGTAAAGCGAGGAATGGGAAGAAAAGTACTGGTTCATAGTTCAAAATACAAAATTATTGTGTTTAATTTGTCGAGAAGTCGTTACTGTATTTAAAGAATATAATGTTATGGGGCATTTAAAAGGTACAACAGGAGAAACTGTTTATGCGAAACAACTTGGATTTGGAAATACTTTCTGTAATATCAACTGATGGAGCACCTGCTATAAAATTACTAATCGATAAAATAGAATCCAACAAAAAAATTAGTAACCGCCCCAAAAGAGTGGATTTAATTATAATCCATTGTTTGATTAATCAACAAAATTTATATGCTCGAGTATTATCGATGGATCATGTTTTGCAAGTAGTTATAAAAAACAGTGAATTACATTCGATCACATGCACTTCCGCTGCGACAATTTAAGGAGTTCCTGAAAGAATTAGATTCTGAATATGGTGACGTTGCATACTGCAGTCAAGTTAGATGGTTAAGTCGTGGAAGAAGTTTACAGCTTACGTCACGAAATTTTCAATTTGAGAAATCGGGCACAAAAAGTTGTTAGCGCTTTTCGTTCAACTTACATCTGCGAATCATTTTTTTCGAAAATGAAATTGACCAAACACTAAACACACTCAAATACCCAAATGCAGATCAATTTGCAAAAGCTACGTGAAAAATTATATATTTTACTTTCTAGTAACGTTTTCGTGTTCCCTGAGTCGAAAAACAGCGATTTCGCGAAAAAAAAATTTCGTGTATGTCTGTCTATGTGTGTGAGTGTGGCTCCGAGACTATTTGATCGATTTCAATGAGATTTGACATGGGCCCCTATAGCTGAAGGTTGTGTATAAAACTGGCTTTTCGTAAAAATCAATTAATGGGGCGGGGGGGGCGAAATGAGGGTGATTTTTTTGGGGGTGCAAAACCAGAGCCAGTAAGTCTTTAGTGAAAAGTTAGTAACCCTAAACTCCGATCGCCCAATATGGTGATTTTTGCCCATTTCGGCGCTTGCACTGTCACTAAGAAACCATAAAAGCTACTTGTAATTTGAAAATCGCAACTTGTAAATAAAAGTACATGCTTTCGAACGGTTTGTAAATATTTTTGAAAAAAATAAAATGTTGCCATCAATTACGGGGTTAAAATTGGCCTTTTTTTCAAAATTGATTTTCTCAAAAATGGCTCTGGTAATTTTTTTTTAAATTTACGTATTTTATAGTCACATATAACGAAAATATAATGAGCTTTATGAGATTTATCTAACTTATCCAGGACCGGAGTTAGAAATTTTCAAATTTGAAAGTTTCAATCCCTCATAACTATGGTTCTAATAAAAATGAAATCTTGGATTTAAGGGAATATATAGCTGCTAAACTACTATATTGAAATATTTTTAGCGCTTCCGGTTTTGCCGAAAATAAAAAAGATTATTTTTAAATTTTTTTTAATATTTTATATCAAAGTTTCAAAAACAAATCTAAATTATTTTAAAGCTAATTTCTCATGCTATCTAAATACGTAAAAATATACAGCGATTTGTAAAATGTAACGTGAATAAGAAAAAAAAATGTTTGTAGGTAAGTATATCGTATTATATTGTAGGTAGCGGACCGTGAAAATTTTATTATTATAATAAACATATTCAAATCGCAAATGTTACCGCGATAGAAGGGTTAACGGTGTTTGATATATTTTATTATATATTAACTTGTAATTTGATCATGCTTTCTGGATATTTTCTGGGTATTTTACGTAATTGATATTTGAGTAAGGGTTGAAAAAACACATGGTAGGATAGAAACGAATGTTCGCTGGAACTGCCTTTATTGAGGTTGTGTAACGAATCTTTGAAAGTCGCTGTATGCACATTCTTGTGGTAAGAACTTCACAAATGTAATAATAAATTGTGTCGGTACAGATCGCGATCAAAAGATATCTTTGTGGGTATGTTGAAACTTGAGACCTTAATGTAGCGGACGAATACATATTTTTAAAATTAAGCGGTCGTGCAATAATTGCACAATAAATGAAACTGTTCTAACGTAAATTAATGTTTCTTGTTTTTTTTTCTTTTGAAAGACGGGGGTTGGAAACCAGAGGGGAAGGAAGTTGTTGTTGAAATTTTTATTGAGCCGGGCACTTTGATTTGTTTTAATTAGAAACGCCTGTTGTAAACCGTTCAATCTATAAACATTTTTGTCGTGTACCTTTTAGCAAAACTAAAACGGTAATTCGTTCTTTTCTTTTTGTGTATGTTTTAATGTAAATTTTTCCAAAACTTATTCTGTAATTAGTCGTCGCGGCGCCGAGTTTTAAACCGCGTATCTTAACTCGTCGTGTTGAACTAAAATAAATATATTCAAGTGTAAGTAGGTATTTTTATATAAATTAAGGCTGACAGCAAATAATTTTACAAGTATATAGAGCATTGCCTTACAAATGTATCTCATTAGCATTAGCATTGTTGTTTATATTTATATTTATGTAGAGGTGAGGCGTGGGCGAATGGGTACAGGACACCGCTCTGGAATTTTATTTTTATTGTTTTATTGTGTAACCTGAGAACGGGGCACTCAAGCTTATATATCGGTCACGATGTTATGATCTATTTATAACTTACCCTTGTAAGGCTTTGTTTAATGGGTTTTTTGGTCAGTTTGTTAAGTGGAATTGTTTGCCTGTGAACTAATTTCTCTTTATATGTAATTTATTGTAACTGTACGTATCTATTTTGTGCTTTAGTAGTCACTAAAAAATTGTGTACGTGTAAATTCTTGTGCAATTTTACTGTTGCTGTATTTTATATGTACCGTAATTTGCCTTATTGTTTTATGTGCTTATTTGATTAAAGACCAGCATGATTGGTTTTAAAGGGTCACATGTTTGGTATTACGATTTTTATTCTGCTTATTTATGACACAATTGTGGGTGTGACTACATGGTCTTTTTATTGTGTTTATGTGTAACTAAACTGATTTTTATTTATTTTTCTCTTATTGTTATAATTTTGTAATGCACTTTAACCTGATTTAATGGTGTTTTGTTATATATTTGACCCTTTCATTCTTTTTTTTGTGTTATTTGATTTATTAATGTACTTGTGCAATTACTTATTTATGAATAAAGTGGGTTTTATTGGTGGTTCTTCCCACAATAGTTGAACCACCATTGCGCAAAGCTCGTTAATTTTAATTTGAGTAGTTTCATGGTTTACATGGCCCACATGATGTAACACTTACCTCATCCAGCCTATCTCACTCAAATAGCACAACGTACCTACCGCTAGACGGCCACTTCGTTTGATCAGATTTGAGGTTTGCGAGTAATTAAATATCAGACGTAAATAAATTCTAATGCTTTAATTATTGCCAGGAAAGTCAAAGTAAGGCAAGCAATTAACTTGAGTAATAGTAACATTATTGTCAGTAAAGTCAAGATAAATCACTTAGCGATTGTTTTGTTCTTGAATTTGCATTATTACAAATAAGTTCACATTACACTTTTCAAGATAGGGTACCTGGGGGACGCTACAATATTGAAAGTTATAGTGACTGGCCTATCAACGTATGGCCTTTAAATTTATATATTTTATAACATATAACGAAAATATAATGAGCTTTATGAGATTTTTATCTTATCCAGGACCGGAGTTAGGAATTGTAGAATTAAAAAATGTCAATCCCTTATAACTATGTTTCTAATAAAAATAAAATGAAGGGATTACATAGTAGACATACATAGCTACTGAACTGCTATATTGGATTATTTTTAGTGCTTCCGGTTTTGCCGAAAATAACAAAAAAATTATTTAAATTTTTTTTAATATGTTATATCGAAGTTTCAAAAACAAATCTAAAGTATTTAATTTCTCATGCTATCCAAATATGAAGAAATGTACAGTGATTTGCAAAATACAGAGTGAATAAGAAACCTTATTATATTGCAAGTTGTACGAAATTGCTGCGGGCGACAGTTAGTTTCCTTATACGAGAAAGTGTTGTGCCGAAGTCCATCGGCCAGGTTTTTTTCTATTTCGTTTTTAGTGTTATATATTTCTCTACAATGTGCGTTTAGTATAATTATTATTATATTATCTATGTTTACATGTAAGAATAATGGTAAACACAATAATAATAACTCATTATGTTTCAATTTTTCACTCGAAAAAAAATGGCTATAGTGGGTCTAAATCTAATATGGGAATATATAACTTTGTATGCGGCCCGCGGAATTATGATGCATTTGTAGAGTGGCCCGCAAGATTGTTTGGGTTTGGTCACCCCTGTGTTAGAATGACAAAGACATATACTTTGTTGTGCAATGTATATGTATATAAGCGCTAAGCCCAAAATGAAAATCATTCATTTTGAAGACTATACAGAAATTAAAACATTTACCTATATTTCGGTTACGAATTAACAGAGTGGTCTCAAATTTTTATGTTTATAACTGTTTAAATAATCCATATTTATTAATAAGATTGAAATAACATTATCATAATTCCGTTACTTTATTAAAATGAGATTTGCATGGTAATTATGCTTATTAATGCGCTATGAGACATATTCCAGATTCTTTCTATTGTTTATAATTAAATAAAGTATACAATACGGGCATTCGTGTCTAGATACCATTTCTAAAAATATGTTATTTAAAACTAATTAGTAATAATGTTTGTCATAATTAAAGTAAAATGATTTTATTTTAAAAATAAAACGGAAAAAGATAAAGAACCTTTCAATATTTTCATTAACACCATTGATTAACTTATTAATCAATGTTAACACTCTTACTTTACCTATTTTTTTACTTCTACTATCTCCCTCAAAATGGACATACATTAATTTTAACTCTGACTTATATTTCTCAGCCTTTCTATATCTGATTTAATCAATATTTCTTAACTTCACTGTGTTTATTAACTCCTATTTAATTGGGCTACTAAGCCTGTTTAGGAGAGTAACTTAATAATAATATTTTATATACTTACAATGCATAACACTACAAAAATTTATGACACAATTTTAAGTTAAGAAAACTATTTTGAAAGTTCACAGGAGCTCAACTTCTATGTTCATTTTAACTATCTATAGAATAGTTAAAGTTGTATGTTTACCGCTTCCTATATGTTCTATTTTAACATAAAAGTAAAATTGCACTTGCATAAGAACATTGTCTGAGCTACGCATTTATTTTACATACGTATAAAACCACAAATATCTTTTAAGTTGAAACTGTCATTAGGTATATGGAAATTTCCTAAGTAATTTAGCTTTTAAAGTAATGCCCGAAGAAATCTTTTTTCCTGGAACTTTATTATATCTACCTATAGGATACCTACGGTGCGTTGTGTTAACGGTAAACATTTGCCGCTTGTATTGTAATTTCTGGCTTTTGTAACGATGTTAAATCCCATTTTCAAATATTGACATTTAACTGTCATTGAATAACAAATAAAACTAAAAGACCATTTGTTAAATCTTTATTTTTTTAATTTTTAATGATCACATTCATTCCAGCCAGACCATTTTTTTTTAGATCAAGAGCATACAGCACCTAATAATAAAAAGTAAAGAACTTCATATAATTTAATTTTCATTCCAGAAATCTATAGGATATCTCAGTAAAATCATATAGTGATTGGGTGAAAGTTGTTTTAGTCTTAATCCTTAGGTACCAAAGGATTAAAGGAAGACTGGAATATTAAAGAGTGTTAAATGTTTTTGTGTGGATATTTTAACGTAAAATGTTATAACCTAATGCAACTTTTACAAAAAAAAAATGTTATAGTCTTTAATTATTGTGACGTATGTTTATACAAAAAGAATTATACGATGATTAATTCATACTTAAAATTAGGAATAGAATATAATGGACAATCAGAAGCTAAACAAAATTTGGCAAGATTGGCGCTTTAATTAAATTTTAGTACTGTAATAGATGTAAAGTATATTTCATATGATAAATTTTAGCGTTTGTTGCTAAAATAAATCATTCATGTAGTAAGTTATTAAAATTTGAAAAATAAAAAAGAAGTAAAGAACTCCAATTGACTAAATGAACGTCAAATAAAAAACGGAATATATGTAATCTTCATTAAAGCGTGCCGTGGAATTCGGAATTTGGATTTCTATACAGGGTGACGCGAAGAGTTTTGATTTAAAGTAATGACGGATACAGTTATGTTAAAAATCTGAAATTACGAAGCTGTAGGTTTTGGATGATGCTGAGTTCAAATATAATATTGTCCTGAATGTAGCACTTCCGGTTATACCGGAAGTAGACGTCAACTTTGTTATTTTAAATGGAACCTAATATTTTTATTTTATTTTCGAATTCTACATAAAATTTGTGCACAATGTCCTATACCAAACATGAAGTATTTTCGAGATATTTCGATTTTTTTTAAATTTTGAAAAAATCCTAGTCCACATTGAATAACGATATCTCCATTAATAACGAAGCTAGTGATGTGAAATTGTAACCAATAAGCAACAAGCGCTTGCCCGTTAACTTCATATATCCATCTCATTCATATTTCATACAGGGTGTTTTAAACTTAGACGCCAACATGCACAATTTAAATCATTTATAAGTTGCTTACTTTAAATAGAACACCCTGTATTTTATTACATTTTCCGCTGTATTTTTTTAAGCCAATTCGTTTGGTATCAGTATTCCCTATACCTAAATTCAACCACTTTTGAGATATTTCATTATCTTAGTTAAAACGTAACAACACTTAATTATTTCAACATTAGTAAAGGGTAGGCCCTGGTTTCCATTATTTAAGGTGATATTTTGTTATTTTACTAATGATGATTTTTTAAATCTTATTATTATTTACGGCGAGTGTAATAGAATTGTTGAACGGACTTGCCGTGTTTTTGCAGAAAGATATCCAAATCGGCCAAATGCAACTGGTGATATTGTAAGAATATTGCTTAAAAACTACGGTCAGTTTGGTCAATTTAAGACAAAAATTAATAAAAATAAACCACTAGTGGACAGTGACAAACGAAATTAATGTTTTGGGTTATTTTACGGCCTCTCCAAATGGCTCCGTTAGAGATTGTGAGAGAGATCTTACTTTGTCGACGAGAACAATTCATCGCATTTAAAAAAAACACAAATGGAAACCATTTTCATATCATTTGGTGCAACACTTACAATTAGGTGATCTTCCTCGAAGGGTAGAATTCTGTGAATGGTTTTTAATGAAGACCCAAGAGGATGAAAACTTTATAAAAAAAGTTATATGGTGTGATGAAGCAAAGTTTAGCAAAAATGGATTATTTAATCGACATAATTCCCATTTTTGATCTAATGAAAATCCACATGTTAGTAGAGAACGTTATTTCCAACATAGTTGGAGTTTTAATGATTTTTGTGCAGTAAAAGACGATAAAATTTTATGATGAAAATTTAAAGGGTACCAGATATTGCCACACATTAGAAGAAGTCATACGACCGACGTTACATACTTTAAGAAATGAAGAGGCGGTTTCAGCTTGGTATCAGCAAGATGGAGCACCTCCTCATAACTTTGGACTTGTTGCTCAGCATTTTTGCGACATGCTTGATGATAGATGGATTGCCAATCAGAGTCCGTTTCGTTGGCCAGCTCGCTCTTCTGATTTGGCTCCTCTAGATTTTGGTATTGGGGATTACATTAAAAATCAGGTATTTTCCAAACCTGTTACGACAAAGGAAGATATGATGCAGAGAGTCTTACTTGCTTTTAATTTTCTAACACCCGACCATATTTCCAGAATTACAAGACATAACTTAATGAAAAGGATTCATAAATGTTTAGAAGTAGATGGTGCTAATTTTGAACACTTATTATAAAGCCTTATTTGTTTAATATTACATTTAGTTATTTTTGTTTGTAAGTTATCTAATTAAATTAATACAAAATACCTAGTCAACGTTTTTAATGATATCCACAATTAATAATCCTTTCAGGCTACTGGTTACTTTTCAGAATTAATAACTTATGAAAAAATAACAAAATATCACCTTAAATAATGGAAATCATGGCCTACCCTTTACTAACGTTGAAATAATTAAGTGTTGTTATGTTTTAACTAAGATAATAAAATATCTCAAAAGTGGTTGGATTTAGGTATAATGAATACTGATACCAAACGAATTGGCTTAAAAAAATACAGCGGAAAATGTAATAAAATACAGGGTGTTCTATTTAAAGTAAGCAACTTATAAATGATTTAAATTGTGCATGTTGGCGTCTAAGTTTAAAACACCCTGTATGAAATATCAATGAGATGGATATATGGAGTTAACGGCCAAACGTTTGTTGTTTATTGGTTGCAATTCACGTCACTAGCTTCGTTATTAATGGAGATATCGTTATTCAATGTGAACTAGGATTTCTTCAAAATTTAAAAAAAAATCGGAATATCTTGAAAATACTTCATTTTTGGTATAGGACATTGTTCACAAATTTTATCTAGAATTTCATGTAGAATTCGAAAATATTAGGTTCAACTTAAAATAACAAAGTTGACGTCTACTTCCGGTATAACCGGAAGTTCCACATTCAGGACAATATTATATTTGAACTCAGCGTCATTCAAAACCTACAGCTTTGTAATTTCAGATTTTTAACATTATCCGCCATTACTTTTGAACAAAACTCTTCGCGTCTCACCCTGTATATGTTTCATATGTTTTCATGCTTACCTTATATGTGTGTAAATAATTATTCGGCATATGCCGTGAGAACCAAAAATCCGCCTGTTCCCGTTTAACTTTTGGATCCTTAAAAATATTGTTTTATTAGTGTAAAATTACTTTTTTTAAGAAAAGTGGTAGTTCATAATTATAATTGTTGTAAATTTCCAACATCTTGAAATTAGATATTTTTGGTACGATATCGATCGTTCCTTGAACCCGTAAAAAGGATCCCTTTGTAGCATTCAGCATCTAGAAATAAGGTTCTTTTCTAAGGGCCAGTTTCGACATCTTGCTACTTTGGACTTAAGTCCTTTTAGGGGAGTTGGCATCTTGAAATCAGACGCCTTACGGGCGATAAGAAATGGTATTCTACCACAAGTAATTAAGTTTGAGATAGTAAGTTCAAAAGATTAACAATCCCCAAGCTGTATCTAATGATCGCGACACAGCAATGAATCATCCGTGTGTTTTATCGATGTGGTACACCCGACATCAATGAAAAAGCCCACCCCCGAGGCGATCTAACGTAGAAGTTTTGGACACCCTTTAATTGTTAGCAATAACCAAGATCGTATTGTAATAGTTTAGTTACACACTGGCGGAGATACTTGCACCAATTCTCCAGGTCCAGCGCTGCTCATCCATCTTCATGCACATGTGGATGCTCGCTTGTTGCTAACGGCGTAACGTATCTTTGATTATACCTTTGGTTATCGGGGTGCCATAAAGTGACTGGAGCAGCTTGTCGGTTTTCTTGATTGAATTCCATTTTCATGTAAACGTCTCAATATTGTCTTTTGACTGCAATGGATTTGCAATGGCTCCTTAACTTGAGCGCAGTTAGTGAAAGGTGCATCATTTATTAAGTTTACTATTTCTTGATCCTGTTGTATGGTGGTCATACGTGCCCTTTCAGGACGGCGAGTCAACAGTGGTCTTTTGCCGCCTTCTTCATATTGATCTCGCCATCTTACTTGTCTTCTTTAAAATTACAAATAACACTACTCTTATACAAATTCAGTTAAAAAACGTGGAAAAAATGCAAGTAAAAATAATATGATCAAACTATGCAGTATACATACGTAACAAAATTACTTACCGATAGGTTACATCGACGGGACACTTCGCTTATTGAAATAAATAAATAAAATAAACCCAGAATAATTCCCCTTTGATGTAACGAACTATCCGTTTGCCTTAAGCGACGGGGCATTTTTTATTATTAAAATAAAGCTTCACAATATAGTTACGACAAAGTCAGGATGGGTTATCGCTGAATATGTTCTCGTATTTATACCCTATTTTCACAAAGCAATTTTAAATTCTCTTGTTACTTGTAGTAATTACATGTAATTACTTGAATGGTATTGCAAATTAATTGATTTCCGGCTTAAACTTCGTGCGATAATCGTAATTATTCTAAAAATAAAATATGCCGTATATACCAGAATAATAGGAAAATACACTCTTATACTTTCTACATTGATTGATTTCGATTACATCCTAGATATTTTTATAAGATAAATATTTGAATTGAATTGAAAACCGTTATAATTGCTAAAATAAAAACTGGTTATTTGGCATAAAATTTCCCATAGGTAGGGTGGCATTATTTAATTTACACACGTCCCAAATGCTTTTCTAAGAAACCGCAAACGCTAAAAATGTCAGTTTGGGTTTTTTTAGGAAATCTCACAATGAAATATAATACCCGCTTATGGAAAATTGAATCCTAAAACTTTTATTTATATACTAATTTTTTTGTATTGTAATTTAACGAATCCTTTTCAATTTTTTTGGTCTATATCGCGCCCTGAAGGGGTTTGGACAACAAAACAATAGAAAATCTACCTGACCAGTTTTGAATTTAAAGGGATGCACAAAATTTATCTGCATTTTTAAAACTACTTCGAGGATGGGCTTTTTCATTGACGCTGGGTGTACACAGTCATCGCATAAAACCTTTTGTGTACCACTGGTGTGCCGAAGGCGTCAACGTAGTGACTAAAAATGCTATGGCTTAATTGCACGCCTCTTTTGAATGCGTGTTTGGGTATTGGCTTGTTGGCGAGTCCCTTTGTTTGTGTGTTTATATGTTAACACATGCGTTTGTTCGCGTGTTTTATGTGCGTGTATGTAGCTGTTTGCATGTTTAATAGCTTGTTTAGTTTCTTTGATTTAAATAGTTAGATTATTTATTATTGCATGTTTTAAATTATTTGGTATCCTATATTACTTCGTGCAAGTTTGTTGTGTTTCAGCATTTGTTTACTAGTGCGTTTTGTTTTGGAATGTGCGTGTTTACATGTTCATATGTGTTTGTGCTTTTGCAATTACTTGATTGGCTAGTCTCTTTGTTTGTGAGTTTTAATTTCTTTGGTGTGCCTTCTTGTTTGCTGAGGGTGTTGTGTGTTGGCCTGTTTACTTGTTATTGTTTGTATATTTACGGAATTCACATGTTTTTGTGCTTGGGCGGTTACTTGATTGCTGGGGGTATTTTGTTGTCTTTGTTTTGGGTGTTACATTACGAGGTTCATATGTTTTTGTGTTTAGGCGTTTACTTGATTGTTAATTTCTTTGTTATGTTTTTTTGAATGTTTGCGGTTTACGTGGCTTTTACTTCTTTAATACGTAATTTGTTTGGTTGTTTAGGTATTTGTTTGCTTTCTGTGTTTTGGGAATTACGTATTTGCATGTTTACTTGGTTTCTTTTGTTTATATGTTTGCGGGGATTACATTGTTTGTATTTGGGAGTTTTGCTTGATTAGTAGATCCTTTCTTTTGCGTTTCCGTGTTTGTTGGTTTACGTTTGCGACTGTTTATTTTGCTAGCTTATTTTGTTTTGGATGCTTACTTGTTTGCGTGTGAATTTGTAGACTACATTTGTAACATCTAATGTGTTCTTTGTATCTAATATCAAATTTCCTAAGCGTTTGTCCAATAAACAAAATTACTGAACGTGCAGTTCAATTTATAAATACCCGGCTACAAAATATCGTTAATGGAAACTTTGATGTTTGGTAAATAACATTTAAGAACATTGGTATTAGAACAAAGTAGCTTTCAAAACTAATACCAATGTTCTTAAACGTTTATTTAATGCCAAAGATTCAACTAACGACATTTTGAAGTGGGGTATTTATAAACTGCACATTCTGTAATTCTGTTTACATTGAACAAACACTTTCATATTAGGTACAAAGAACACATTATATGTTATAAATATAAACACAGAAACAAATCCAATTCTGGCAAACATTTAGTAGTAAATAATCACTTCACAAAACAATATTAAATTTTTACATTTTTGTAATAAAAAATAATAATTAGATGTTTTTAGAAGCATTCGAAATTTATAAACATAAATAGAAAGTACCTTTAATGAACGAACAGGTTCATCTTATAGACTCACATATATTTTAAATGTAGAATTCTAATTTACATCAAGTTTGTTGTAAATTAATTGTTAAAGAATCATGTATTATTTTTTTTTTAATTTGTCACACTTCGCTGCTAACATCGAGAAATACGTAGAAGTATGTAGTAATTTGAATCTTGCAGAACAAATAATTTTTAAGGGTATTGACTAATTAAAGATTAATGTATTATTTTTTACATAATATTATATTTCACTGTTAATATCAGGAAATACCGGAGTATGACGTCACTAAACTTAAATCCTCGATTTGAGTTAATTTGAATCGTACAAAACAAACAATGCTTGTCGTACTAATTTTTAATTTTTGTCGGTTAAAAATAGAATCATTTATTGGACTAAAACCATGATGGGCACAATTTTCTTTTTTGGGTACACATTGGTCCTTAATTATAGGCTATATCATTTTCCATTTTTTTTAATGGGGTGTTGACGTAATAAACATACATATCTTAAGTCTATTTGAAAAAGCAATTAGACGGTTGGATGCGCTTAAAATTTTTTTACCTTATTATAAAATTCCATTACAATATCATCACTTTGTAGCGTCCCCCAGGTACCCTATCTTGAAATTTGAACTTATTTGCAATAATGCAAATTCAAGAACCAACCAATCGCAAGTAATTTATGTTGACTTGACTGACAATTGTGTCACTATTACTCAAATTAATTGCCTGCCTTACTGTGACTTTCCGGGCAATAATTGAAACATTAGAATTTATTTACAAGTCTGATATTTAATTACTCGCAATTCTCAAATCTGATCAAACGAAGTGTCCGTCTAGTGTTAGGTACGTTGTGCTATCTAAATTAGATAGGCTGGATGAGGTAAGTTTGCATCATGAGGGGCAGGTAAAAAAATGAAACTACTCAAATTAAAATCAACGAGTGTTGCTTAGCGGTGGTTCCCGTTAATCTACTATTGTGGGAAAGAACCACTAATAAAACCCACTTTATTCATAAATAAGTAATTGCACAAGTACATTAATAAATCAAATAACACAAAAAAGCAATGAAAGGGTTAAATATATAACAAAACACCATTAAATTAGGTTAAAGTACGTACAAAATTATAACATTAAGAGAAAATGAATAAAAAGCAATTTAGTTACACAGAAACACAATAATAAAAAAAAACATATGTAGTCACGCACAATTGGGTCATAAATAATCAAAATAAAAATTATAATAGAAATCTTAACACCAAACATGTGGTCCTTTAAAAACCAATCATGCCGGTTTTTAAGTAAATAAGCACATAAAACAATAAAACAAATTACGGTACATATAAAATACAACAACAGTAAAATTACACAGGTGATAAGGTAAAGGCGAGGACCAAAGAAAATCGGCAATGAATTTGGACGTACCCAATTGTTTAGTGACCATTAAAGCACAGAATACTTAAATCAAATTACAATAAAGCACATAAAAATACAAATCAGCTCGCAGGCAAATAATTCTACTTACGCAAACTGACAAAAAGAACTCATTAAAACAAAGCCTTACAAGGGTAAGTTATAAATACATCACTAACATCGTGACCGATAAATAAGTTTGAGTGCGTTAGAAAAATACGGTGCTCCTCTCTCAGGTTACACATTCATCTATACAACAAATAAAAACAATAGAAATAAAAATTCGAGGTGTTTAATGGCCTGGCTTGGGAGTGTGTACCTACTGGCAATTGCCTTTTACAATTAGTAACCAGCGGTATCCTATACCCATTCACCAACCACCTATACACAAATATAAATATAACCAACAATGCTAATTCGCACAAATACCAGAGTGAGAGGGCTCTGTACTGTCTTTTTATTTTAGCAGATTTCAGCTTAATGAGTCCGCGTAAGGCGCGGCAGCGCGCAAGGCAGCGTTTGGTTCTTTAATACGTTACGTAGGCTGGTAAAATGATTCGCTGCGAGCTTTCAGTTATATAAAAATACATACTTACACTAGAATAAATATTCGCTTAATACATGAATATCGCAAAAACCTGTTATACAATAGAATTTATCGCACTGGATACATTTGTAAAGTGAGAATTTTGTTTTCGTCTGTCCAAACTTTCTGTCGTGTTCTTCAGAATTTTGGCATAGCAACTGCAACATCTTCTTCGCGTTGAGGTTTTTACTTCTTCCAAATGGTGACCTGCATCTAGGACGTGATGGACATTTTCTTATTTGTGAGTTTCTGATGAGGTATGTTAGTATTTACAATCGCTGATCCCAAAAGAAACTCAATCGCTATATTTCGATACCACTTACCTAATGGTGTAGAATAAATATGCTTTTATTTGGCCAGATATATCTAAACTCCTTTACACTTATTATAATGGACGATTGAATACCGTATTTTCACAAAATGTCAATTAAATCGAAAACTATCAAACTTAGCTATAAGGTACCTTTAATAAACTAACATTATTTTTTAAAAAGTAATTGAAAAATTTAATAAAATACTGGGCGTTCCATTTAAAAAAACATAACTTTGATGTTACTCGAATTTGAAACACCCCTGTATATGTGAGATTTTAAATTGTACCCGTTACTAACTACATACTACATGTAAAAGGATTTTTATTATTTCTTACCGTTTTGCTCAGGAGATTCCGTCCCGTTGAGCTTGACTCACCCTGTACACAATAGAAACTAAAATTTTATTTATGTGGTGTGATAATTTGCTCAAAAAATTATAAAATATTAAAATAAATGTTCGCTATGATGTCCATCTTCTTGAATATACAGTGTTATTCTTTTTTCCAACGAGCATTTTACGTTTTGCAAAATATCAGGGGTGACCATCTCAAAAGCATTTCTGATTCTTCTTTTCATATCATTTGCAGTGGTGGGAGGTGTGCTGCAAACTAAATGTTTGATATAGCCCCAAAAAAGAAATCCATGGATGTTAGTTCAGGAGATCTAGGTGGTCAGGCAATTGGTCCACCTCTTCCAATCCACTTATCAGGAAACTTCCTATTTAATTATTCTCTAACAGCACGTGAGATATGTGCAGGTGCTCTATCTAATTGCATCCACACATTTTGTCTAATATTTAAAGAAATATTTTCTAAACGTTCCCAAAAGTCTCTCTTTAAAAATCTAAGGAATTCCATCGATTTTGACGATCAACAGTATTAAATAAATGTTTATTTTCGGTGTCGTAATAATGGAAATTGTACCGATTCACTAATCCATTATTATGGAATGTTGACTCGTCGGTAAATAATACATTTTCAAAAAAATGTTCATTGTCACTAACGTGATCAAGGACCAATAAGGAATAATAAATACGTTTTTGTAAGTCTGTGCCATATAAAATTTGATGTATTTGTATATGAAAAGGGTGGTATTTGTGTTTCTTTAAGATCCTCCACACACTAGGCTGACTAATTCCTGTTTCTCTTGCAATTACTGTTGTACTAGTATTTTAGTTGTCAACAACGGAATGTAATAAAAAACTCATTATCATCATCATTTGTAACAGGCTTCACTTTTAGTTGTTTTGGGTAAGCCACACTTCCTGTATCACGAAATGCTTGAGTGCATTTTTCTGAGTACACTCTTGAAGCAAGTAAACAATTTTCATAGCATTCAGCAATGGTTAAAATCATATCAATTCTTTCTGTTGTGAATAAACCATTATTAAATTGAAAATATTTCAAATAACTTTCAACAGACTCGGAAAAAATAACAATAAGCAATGACAAAAGTCACGCCCAATGTCAGAGTTTTAACATTTACAAATGCGTTACCGGCAATTCCACAGCATAAAACTTACAAGGTTAGTCACATTAATATTATTTGTTAATATGTAAATTACAAATATCTGAAATCTTATCATGTACAGGTTGTCCCATTTTCGTATGTTTTACGGGGTATCTCGCTTATTTTTTAGATTAGAACCTTGCGGTTTTCGCAACACCGTGCTATTTTTTAATGAAAGAATCCAGTGGCGTACTCAGATTTTCTTTAGAGGTCACAGTTTTTGAGATATTGGCGTAACCTACTTTTTTTTATGGGACACCCTATATATTTTTTTGAAATCTTTTTCCCCTTACCACGAGCTTTTCAAAAATATAGCATAATCTATATTTATTTTTATAAACAACGTGACAAAATGTTTTTTTCTATAATTTACATTGATAATAGTGGATAGCCGTGGGTAACCATGGTAACGTTGTTTTTGTTTATTGTTATCGTTCTTGTTTGTTGTTGTTGTTGTTTAATTATTTTTCAATATGGCTCGAAACCAAAAATGTAAAAACTTTGAGAAGTATGGTATGAAAATGCAGACCAGGCCTTAGAACTCTATCTGAACAGGTCAGTTAATCTTTACCTTAGAATTTATATTTATTTTATATACCTATTTTGTCATATATTTCAAAAATTAAAATTTAATCTTTGTCAACATGGATGTTTTGACAAACCTCGACCCCGAGTTTACAACAAAGAGAACGAGGAATCAGAGATCAACGTTTCAGTAGTTGTTCAAGCCACTCCTGAAACCTCGTGCAGGAAAATAGATGAAGAGACCGGTGTGTCTAAAACAACAGTGCAAAGGATTTTAAAAAAACATAAATTCAAACCCTACAAGTATAAACTTATTCATCATCTGCACCCTGGTGATGCTGAACGTAGATTGGAGTTCTGAAATTGGTTTATAAATATGAAAACTCAGGACTATAATTTTGAAAAAAAAATAATTTGGTCAGACGAGGCACATTTCACAAGTTCGGGAATTTTTAATAGACACAACTCTCGGTTTTGGAGTCAAGAAAACACCCACGTGATTTTTCCTAGAAAGCGTCAAGGCAGGTTCGGATTTAATGTCTCCTGCTTTATTTTTAACCGAAAAATAGTTTAGAAGATTTATGAAGAAAACCTAAACTCTAATGGGTACTTACAAATTCTACAAGAAAAAACTATGAACATTTTAGAAGATATTCCACTGGCTCAACTGAACAATATCTTCTTCCAGCAGGATGGGGCTCCAGTCCACAATGCTAGAATAATACAAAACTGGCTAAATGAACGTTTTCCCAGGAGATGGATTGGAACAAATATTTTTGAAAAGCTCTTGGCAACCATAAAAAAAAGTAGGTTGTCAATATCTCAAAAATTGTGACCTCTAAAGAAAATCTGAGTACGCCACTGGATTTTACGTAAAAGATCTACAAATATCAGTGTTTACTTTTTTAATATGTCTGACAATAACAGAGTTACAGGGGATGACTGAAAATGCAATATTTCCAAAATCACCCTGTAGCGCAAAAACTAAGATGGCTACGGCAAATTTCATTAGTGCATCTTTGGTTCTAACCTAAAAAATCAGCGAGATACCCCGTAAAACATACGAAAATGGGACAACCTGTACACATAAGATTGGTACCGAGCTTTCTAGTTATTGGTAAAGAAATATACTACTACATTAGCAAAAAGACATTAAGTAGGCATTTTGGGAGGATATTTCCCACAAAAGATACATGAACAGACAAATTCCAAAACTTATTAAATAAGTTGAAAATTTGAAGTTTTAGGTATAGGAAACCCTTATAGCAGTTGAAAGGTAATTAAGTAAGTTAAACGATAAGTTTATAAAAAAAATACAGGGCGTTCCGTTTAAAATAAGCCGAATATTTCAGTATGAATATACTACTAATTTAACTGAAAAAAATGAACACCCTGTAAAGAGGTGTTTACTATTCAGTCAATAAATAGACTAAGGGAACAGTATTTTATTAGGAAATACTTAATTTTTCCTAAAACCCTACATTTTCAGATAGGTTGATATAACTTAAAACACTCTGTATGTAGGCATAGAGAATCCTTATGAAAGGGTTAAATATTTTTTATGCCACTTTTTTTGGAGCACCCAGTATATTTAAAAACATTTTTAAAGTGTTGCTCATATTGACTTTTACAATATCACTGTATTAGAAATTAACGTTTATATGCCGCTTCGCCGCAGAACTCCGTGGGGTCGGTCGTGATACACCCTGTATATTTGAAGTTCATAAGTATAACCTCCATTCAAGCAAAGCTTGTATAATTTTACCCCAAACTTATATCTCTTATTTTTTATATATTGTCTGAAGGATAATCGTCCCCTAAACGGTACTAAAGTTTCGTCTATACAGATTTCTTCCTCTGGCAGTATCACCTTTTGAAAATTCGGTATCAGCTTCTGCAAAAGGGGCGATAATTTATACATTCTAGTTTGATCTTCACTAAAATGTATACGCGCAATCAATAACTCGAAACGATTACGCGACATAAGGAACTTATTTTTATTATCGAATAAGGGATTTTTGGTGTAATACGAACAAAGCGTTGGCAAATTTTTTTAAATCCATCCACAAAAACAGGGCGAAGATTGTCTTTATTTCTTGTGCATTAGTATCTACCCAGTTCGAAATTCTCGCTTTTGGAGGGATATCACCTGCATCCACCACAATCAACTCAACAATATCATCGTTCACAAATAGTTGAGGTTTTTTTGTCATATATTTCAAAAAACTCTACTTTTATACCTGAGTTTGAGAAACTAAACGTAATATTTTTTAAACATTGGCATCTACATTTCTCCAAATCAAAGGTAAATTGTTGTTATCTACAGGGCCATCCTCATTTGAAAACGAAGAACTCTCGTCTTTTGGGAATTGGTACTAAGGAATTACATTTTCAATGATATCTTCTATTCTATGCTTCTTGGATTGACCTCACGTGACATTGAAGGTAACGTTGAACGTGTCGTTGCAGTAAATGCTGTATTACTTTAGGCCGTATTAATTCAGGAAGATTCCCACTTGAAGAATCACTGGTTTGTTCATCACTATTTAGTTCAAAGTCTTTATCGCGTAAACAAACTATCATCACTATTTTCAGTTGACAAAAATTCTTCCACAAATCTCTACAATTGCTCCTCGTCCTGATAAAACAACAAAACACACATTTACTACTTTACTTGCCGATAACTAATAATATGACACGTACACAGCTCGTATTCTGTTTATGACGTTTATACGAGTTACGACAGGAATATTCTCGATTTATTGAGAAGCACGTATGCATCACAGTGGCCACTTATAAAACAGGGCTGCGAAATGCATACGTGCTGCTCAATTTTTTAAAATATAGTTACAAAATTCAAAAATATAAAATAAACAAATATCAAGAAAAACCGTTTAAAACCTGTAACCAAGTGTTTTAAAAAATTTTAACAACTTGGCCCCAGGATTAACTTTTTTGAGTTTACATTGCGGCAGTTAACGTGTTAAGTATCTCAATTCACTCTTTTTATAGGAAGAATTACAATGTACCAATTAGCGAGAAGTAGGTATCATTGTTTATAATAGTAATACTAGTGTAAAAAAAAATAAAATTTTTTGAATTTACAAAAACCTACGTGTTAAAAATAGAATTTTCATTTCACTTAAGAATACAAAAATATCTATACAGGGTTCGCCTTTGGGAGCTGATCCTATGAGTATCTGCTAAACCAAACTTACTATAATTTTGAAAATTTGGTGACAGGGTAATGATGTTAGGGCTAACTCATCTAAAATATTTTCACGTTCGTACCACTTCCGGTTATACCGGAATTGGATTCTATGTCGAATTTTAAGGTAAGTTTGTTAAATAAACTAGATACGAAATTTCAGTCGTTTTAAAAAAAACCATTTTTCTAAAAAAATTGACAGATGCGGTCTTAGTAATAACTCGTTAATTGTTCTGTTCCTGTCAAACAATTTGAATAAAACTTTGAGGTGTTGTAGGCACAGGTTTATTGCAATACTCTGCAAAAAATGACATTTGTGTTTTGCATAAAAATAAAATTATGAATGTCTAAACTTGACTATCAAAAATGCAAGTTACTCAAAAATCAAATGGAAACCCTATTTTTATTACTCAGATCGATTTAACGTCAAAAATTAAGGTAAGTTTGTTTAAAACTTTATTTGCCTAAACGTAACTTATTATCAAAAAAGTCCCAATTTTAAAATTTGTGATAAAAATGAGCTACATACTTAAATCTAGTATTCCTTGTTCGTGGTCACCATGGAAACCAAATAATAGAGAATTGAAATAAAAAAATTTTGAATAAGTTACTGCAAAAATTATAAAATTGATAATTTTGTGATTCAAAAGTCATTTTGCCAAATAGAAATTTTGTAAGTCATTTTTTTCAAATTCGATATACAACATAAGTGTAAAAATTTAATACTTTATGAGTAAATCGAAAAAAACTACTTTTACTGCGGAGGTAGTAACTACATACTTATCAGCGCATCATTACACGATAAAGATGCTTATTTATTTTGTTTTTCTTTTATAGTCAATAATTGAATAAAATTGTTGACAGTTTGTGTTTTTCTTGATGAAATGGCTCGACTTGAATATTCTAAAACAGATTATTTGAATTTAATTTTAATTCACAGAGAATGTCATAAAGTTGTAAAACGAACCGTAAGAACATTTATCGAACGCTATCCTGAGCGCCCCCGACTATCAGCAAATACAATAAGACGTGTTGTTCAAAATTTGGAACAGTTTGGCACATTTAAACACTCTGCGCCTCGCAAAAAAACTGCTATTGATAACGAACAGAATGAAGTTATAACTTTAGGATATTGCCGTGCCTATCCTTGTAATTCCATAAGCGACGCGAAAACAGATATAGGCTTAACACCAACAACTATCAGAAGAATTCTTAAGAAACATAAGTTTAGACCATACTGTTTACAATTAGTTCAACATTTGAAAGAAGCGGATTTCTTGAAACGTATCGAATTTTGTGAAACAATTTTGCTCAAAATACAAGAAATTCTAATTTTTGACTAATATCATATGGACGGACGAATCTAAATTTACGAAAATGGCATATTTAATCGCCAAAACTCGCATTACTGAATAACGAAAATAGCAATTCAATTCGCGAATGCCATTTTCAGGAAATTTGGAATTTTAACGTATTTTGTGCTATTCGGAATAACGAAATCTTTGACGTGTATTTTTACAACGAAAATTTGAGAGGTTTAAAATAGTTGATTGTTGCGATTTATGATTACAAATTTAATTTCTAGGAGAAAATTATCTTGAGATATTAAACACTCGAATTCAACTGATTAAATCTAGAAAGGAAAATTTATGGTACCAACAAGACGGTGCGCTCCCTCACAACACCAACGCCGTTTCCATGAAACTTTATGAAATTTTTGAAGATCGTTGGTTTGTCAATAATGGTCCCTTTCCATGGCCACCTAGGACACCTGATCGTACGCCAATGGATTTTTATCTATGGGGTCGAATTAAAAATATTGTTTATGCTACACCACTAACGACTAAAGAAGATTGCATTGCAAGAGTGCAAAATGCCTTCAATTCTCTTTCTCCACAAGAAATTCAAAGGCCTACAAATGAACCCGTTATAAGACGGGTTCAACAATGTCTTGCGTCTAACGGGCAACATTTTGAACATTTATTGTAAATTAATTTACATTTGATCACGAGCAAGAAATACTAAATAAGCGACTTTATCGTGTAAGAATGCACTGATAAGTATGTAGTTACTACCTCCGCAGTAAAAAGTAATTTTTTTCGATTGACTCATAAAGTATTAAATTTTTACACATATGTTGTATATCGAATTTGAAAAAAATGACAGAAAATTTCTATTTGACAAAAATGACTTTTGAATCACAAAATTATCAATTTTTATAATTTTTGCAGAAACTTATTCAAATATTTTTCTTTATTTCAATTCTCAATTATTTGGTTTCCATGGTGACCACGAACAAGGAATACTAGATTTAAGTATGTAGCTCATTTTTATCACAAATTTTAAAATTGGGACTTTTTTGATAATAAGTTACGTTTAGGCAAATAAAGTTTTAAACAAACTTACCTTAATTTTTGACGTTAATCGATCTGAGTAATAAAAAATAGGGGTTTCCATTTGATTTTTTTGAGTAACTTGCATTTTTTGATAGTCAAGTTTAGACATTCATAATTTTATTTTTATGAAAAATACAAATGTCATTTTTTTGCAGACTGTTGCAATAAACCTTTACCTACAACACCTCAAAGTTTTATTCAAATTGTTTGACAGGAACAGAACAATTAACGAGTTATTACTAATACCGCATCTGTCAATTTTTTTAGAAAAATGTTTTTTTTAAAACGACTGAAATTTCGTATCTAGTTCATTTAACAAACTTACCTTAAAATTCGACATAGAATCCAAAAATGTATTAATATACGGGGGTGTTCCATTTAAAATAAGCGACTAAGTACCGACTTCCGGTATAACCGGAAGTGGTGCGAACGTGAAAATATTTTAGATGAGTTAGCCCTAACATCATTACCCTGTCACCAAATTTTCAAAATTATAGTAAGTTTGGTTTAGCAGATACTCATAGGATCAGCTCCCAAAGGTGGACCCGGTATAACGATACTAGTTTTAGTTATACCTAGGTCATTTTCGAAAAATATGTAAGATTGGACGCCTATTTTATTTCGATAATAACCATAAGTATACTATATAAAGTATTTAATGTTACTTTCGCAATATGTGATAATAGGGAATAGTTTTTTAAGCCTGTATTTTCAGGCACATGTTAGAAAATAATTATAATTGATTTAAGTGAATTGAAGTTATCCAAAATAGCACGTTGTTATGCCATTACGTTACTTCGAACTGCCGTTCGGGTTACTACGTCTGTATTGTAAAACATGCTGAGATCGCGCTATTTATCCTTGAAGGGTCCAATGGAAACGCAGCTTCGAACCGAGCTGCAAGGAAGTAGCCAGTCAGCCTGTTGGGTGCTCGCTTGCAAAGCACGTGTAACTCATACGCGTTTATATGAATTTTATTTCTATTCATTACAATGAATGGAATCAGTGTAAATGTGTTTTATCAATTCGTTATTTACTTAATAATTTTCTTAGTCTTTGACCGATGTGAAAGAAATCTGAAATCCGTTAATTCGAAGATAGCCGATCGCTTTTGTTCGTAGACATGAGACCGTTTGTGTGTTTATAACAAAAAAATACAATTACGCAAATTGTGGGTATAAGTTTTATTTATTTATATTCCAAACATAGCATATTTATTGCAAGCTACCCATAAATATATAGTGTGATCATTAATAAATTTAAGTGGCAAAATTGGATAGTATTTAAATGAAAAAAATGCAGTTTATTTCAAAATCGATAGGATAGTCCAGAATTCCAGATACGTACTTACAATTTAGAAGACTTAAGATTTTTAAGAATTCAAGTTTTATTGTATAACAGTTTGATTGATATAAAAGCATAAGGGATTCGTAATTATAAAATACATCTTTTTGTGGTTAATGATTGAATTACGTGTTATTGGATTATGAAAACAAGCAAACAATCGTGATGCAGAATAAGCGGTTTACAGAAAAACGGTTTTACATGGAATATTAAAGTTATAATCATAAACATATGGAAAAATACGGCTCGCAAGTTAAATAGTTTTTTATTTTTATAAAGTATTTAAAATTCAAATTTGTCTCCTTGAAATAATTTAAAAAACACCAGATGCTTATCGACAATAATAAAAGAACTGCAGGTTTATTTTGTGAACGTTAAAATATGTGTATTAATTAGTCTTAATTAGTAAATCACTAAATATTTAGTAATTTCAATTGACATAATTATTATTCATATATTTGGTCAGACGACTTTTGTTACACGTAATAATTTATTTCTAAAGAAGTGTGAAAAATGACCTTATTTGAAATATAGAAAAACGTTATCTTCAATTTTACGCCTATTTGCCGCGGTAAATGACCAATGATTTGTATTTTTAGTATTTTTAGGAAATAACCTCTTTATCTTAACGTTTGGTAAAATTAATTTCATCTTAACTAAACATAAATTAAAAGATATTCTATTTACTATCAGTTAAAAAGGTTTATTGTACAACATTTTTACCACTTGATAATCGATGAGTTGTTGTTATAATATGTAAATCTCAAATGTTTAGCCCGTAGGCTTTTGACGGTATTGAATTTTCTTTACAAAATGGTTCTACAAAGTGTATGCTTGAGGCCTCTATAAATATTGCAATCTAAAATTAATAAAATTTTGGAATTAAGTATTTCAACACCTTCTAAATATATTACAATATAAAAATTACAATAAACATTTTTTTCTTTTGTTTGTAATTAGCCCAATTAGCAACTTCTCACCTATTGTACTAGATAAACAAACGTTTGTAATGATATTAAGGTATTAGAGAAATATATATATATATATATATATATATATATATATATATATATATATATATATATATATATATATATATATATATATATATATGTATTCGGTCGATAGTTCCTTAGCCATTAAACTTAGAAGATAAGTTAAAATACCAAAGTTGTCTATTTTTATAAGCTGCATAATCTAAAAATAGTTTGGTTTCTACAGGGTGTAATATAAAAGCGGTACAATATAGAACTTTTGATTTTTAAATCAAACACCCTATATATCATTTTATTTTTCCATTCTCCTTATAATTTTACATCTTTTTTACAAGAATTACTTACAAGCTAAATCTTACAGTTTTTGAGATATTTGCAAAGTTAACTAAAAACACATTTCTATGTAGTAATTCAAGTAGGCGTATCTCAGTTATTTTTAAAGATAAACAAATAATCTTTGGTAGAAAATTTATTCATACATCAGCTTACTTTAATCTATTGTCAAAATTGGATTTCAATATACACGGTGATCACAAAAATTAATTCAATAACATAAATTTGAAAATGTTATATCTTTAGTTTTTTAAATGGCACACCCTATATTTTTTTAATGCCTTGTCTTCGTCTATTAATCGGCTTTCATTTCTATTAAATATGTTCTATACATATCTCTAATAGTTTCGGTTATATTTAAGATACATAAGAAGCTAAAAAACATATTAACTGAAATATAAACACTTAAAATTATAATAAATGATCAATATGACCACCATTTTGTTGCTGGCAAACATGAAGTCTTTGAATAAACGGGTGATCACAAAAATTAATTCAACAACGTAAATTTGAAAATGCTATATCTTCCTTTTTTTAATTAGCACTCCCTATATTTTTTAACGCGTTGTCTTCGTCTATTAGTCGGCTTTAATTTTTGTTAAATATGTTCTATACCTATGTCTAATAGTTTCGGAGATATTTAAAGTTTGTTCAATTTTTTTCGTTGATAACACTGATGAAGAGTAACATTAGTCGGTCAAAGCAAGCTGTGTGTACATAAGAAACTAAAAAATATTAACTGAAATACATAAATTGTAATTATAATAAATATTGTATGAAACCACCATTTTTAAGAGATATTTGACATGTTTTTAAACGATTCATCGTAAAATTAAACAATTTAACCAAAGAGCGTAAAACAAAAGATGAACGAAAACAACTGAAGAAATCAAGCTTATCAAACAGTGCTAATATTTGTGTAGTATTGTATACTTACTTCCTAAATTACAAAATGAATTTTTCGAAAGAACAACTTGTTAATATGATTTACGTCCTTGGTGAAAGCGATAAAGATTGTCTTTTAGCTCATCGAATTTATAAGCAAAAATTTCCAAATGCACGACACCCGCAAGTTTCAGCATTTGCAAGATTGAAAGAGCGTTTCGAGCAAACAGGCAGTATTCATTACGAAGACAATTTAGAACGAGAAAGAACCGCAATTAACGAAGGTAATGAACATTTAGTTCTTCAATCCGTGATTGAAAATCCCCACGTTTCTTGCCGACAATTGGAATTAGAAATTGGAGTTTCAAAAACATTAGTTAATAGAATTATAAAAAAATATAAATATCATCCATACCATGTCCAACTTGCATAAGAATTAGACGAGGATGACTTCGTTAATAGATTAAACTTTTGCAATTGGGCCATAAATAAAAATTTAGAAAAACCCAACTATTTTAGCACGATGTTATTTACTGATGAAGCTACTTTCCACAAAAATTGATACGTTAATAGACATAATTTCCATTATTACGATACTGAGAATCCCAGATTTATAATTCCTGTTGATCATCAACACCGCTGGTCACTTAATGTTTGGGCCGGAATTATTGGGGAAATAATTATAGGACCATATTTTTTTGAAAACACGGTTAAAGGAGATTCATTTTTAAACTTCTTGCGCAACGAATTTGAAACTTTTATTGAAGATTTACCTTTACAAACCCTTAGAGAAATGTGGCTGCAATTAGATGGCGCTCCTACGCATTGTAGCAGAAACGTTAGAAATTATTTAAATATCCAGTTTCAAAACAAATGGATTGGAAGAGGAGGGCCGATCTCCTGGCCTGCAAGATCGCCTCACTTGACAAAGCTGGGCTTTTTTCTTTGGGGTTGGATTAAATAAAAAGAATTAGAGACGTCATTCAAAATATAAATGTTTCCACGTTACGAAAAGTAAATTTGTCGTTTATTCAAAGACTTCATGTTTGCCAGTAACAAAATGGTGGTCACATTGAACATTTATTATAATTTTAAGTGTTTGTATTTCAGTTAATATGTTTTTTAGTTTCTTATGTATTCATAGCTTGCTTTGACCGACTAATGTTACTCTTCTTCAGTGTTATCAACGAAAAAAATTGAACAAACTTAAATATCTCCGAAACTATTAAAGATAGATATAGAACATATTTAATAGAAATGAAATCCGATTAATAGACGAAGACAAGGCATTAAAAAATTATAGGGTGTGCCATTTAAAAAATGAAGATATAGCATTTTCAAATTTATGTTATGGAATTAATTTATGTGATCACCGTGTATATTGAAATCCAATTTTGACAATAGATTAAAGTAAGCTCATTTATGAATAAATTCTGCACCAAAGATTATTTTTTATCTTTAAAAATAACTGAGATACGCCTACTTGAATCACTACATAAAAATGTCAGTTTTTAGTTAACTTTGCAAATATCTCAAAAACTGTAAGATTTAGCTTGTAAGTAATTCTTGTAAAAAAGATCGAGAAATAAAATAATATATTGGGTGTTCTATTTAAAAATCAAAAGTTCTATATTGTACCGCTTTTATGTTACACCCTGTAGAAATTTTTAAAATTTTTAAAACCAAAGGTTCATTGTCTCAATTCTATTAGATGGCGATTTCAAATTTTTTAATCGACGTTTCGTCTCCGGGAAAGCATAATCAACTTTTTATATTGCCGCAACAAACGAAATACCCTTTATTCAATAGCATTTTTTATTAGGAATTTAACCATGTATGTATGTACATTATGGGTTTGAAGCTGAAAAATTCGGATTTTCATTTTTACATTGTTCATGTATCAGTTAATATAAAAAGGCTTAGATAAAATAACACTTGTTTTAACATTTTGTCGAAAACTGTTTAACTTAGTTTTACTGCATTGAGATAGATCGTTGTTATTTGAAAAAACATTTTTTTGTCAATTTAAACGCCCTAACTTTTTGCAAATGGAGCATTTGCGGCTATATTCATATATACTTTTTTTGTTAAAACTGCCCATAGAATGCCTCCAATATATATATATATATATATATATATATATATATATATATATATATATATAAGTGATGAAATATTCTGTTTTCTGTGGTTTAAGACAACTTATTTAACGAGAGAGAGACATACATAATCGCATCATGCGCGATAAGCACTGAACTGTACTTACATGGGAACGCGCATTAGCGGTCTCTGCCATAGAAAAGCCGCGAGGTGAGAGAGATAGCGCGCAAGGGTCACTCTTGTCCTTTTCGTAACGTTTTGCGCATGCGCTGCGCGAGAGAACAGACGGCGTTAAAGCACGTCACTCTTGAAATCCGCAATTTTCATTTACTTATTAATTATTGATTTTTACTATACTCGTTATTGTTTGTTGCATCTATACAGCGATTAATATAATTGTTGTCATGACGTTTGTTTTTTACGATTATATTTTTTATACATCTTTACAAATTGCTTACAATTTTTATACATACCGATAATGTAGAATGTATTATGCGAACACGTGTAACTTCGTTTAATTTATAAAATGTACTTTACATCTTTTATGGTTAATAAAAATTCGAAGTTTAAGACATACCATAAAATTATTTTATAGTTCATTTATTTTTGTAAATTGACTGAGTATAACAGTAGCTAAAATGTTATTAACAAATCATCATTGAAAAATTGATCATTAAAGTATTCAAAACATATCAAATCCATTGCAATCGTTGCCACATGACAATCGATTGCTCTACGCATGCGCGTACGTTGGAGAGAAGGCCCTCTCTCGGATCGGGCTGGCGGACGGAGCGCGCGTTCCAGTACAGTTTAGTGGAGATAAGCGTCAACCGAGCGAGTAGCGTAGTGGTGACACGACCTGCTTAGCATTCGGGAGGTAATGGGTTCGATTCCCATTACCGTCTACCTTGTATGAGGGTTTTCCTTATACATGTATATTCACAACATGTGCGGCTACTTAGGCGAATGCTGGGGTAGTATTTCCCCCTCAAAACCCTAACTCCGTTCCTTCCGATCCTATCCTGACCACACCCACCCTTAATCCCACTATGCATATATACGTAATATATCTATGTATGCTGGGAATCCATGATTGTGGTTGAAGGAGCTCGGAAAGCTCGATCAGCCCGCCCTCCCCTTTGGGGAGGGAATGAAATACGCGGCCTTTTTTCCGATAAACGCCAAACATTGTGTTGGTATACAGTTGTATACTAACCACAGTTGTGGCGGGTTATTTTTTATCATATTATTCGTTAGTTAGTTAGTTCTGTATAGAACCTTTCGTAATAAATCTGAATGATAATGATGATAATAATAACGACTTGAAGGATTATGAGGATCTCGAAGGAATTAGTGATAATTATTGTATGAGTTGATTGAGTACGGGTGAATACTAACATATTTGCATAACATTTTTACAATTTCGTCCTAATCGAAGTTCCTATGACTACACTAATTTCTTGCATAATATTTAAAGTGTGCTGCGTTGTTGGACAAGGTCGAGTATAACCGCTGACCGTGCTTTCGTTTCATCCCCCAACACCTCGAACGGTACTATTGGAAACATTTCATTCTGCAAAACGAATAATCTCCTCCTGTCGTTACAAATTTTCTTCAATTGGTAAATGTTGGTGATCGTATTTTTTAATTTTTATTTTTCGGATGTCTTAAGAATTTTTGGAATACAGCGAAGAGTATGCGAGTTAACCAAACATACATTTTTTCCATTATTGCAATGTTCTTATTGAACAAAAATGGATCAATCTTACATTAACATCTTATCAAAGGTGTATCTTGTTACATGTTTAATTTACATATAAATAGTTCTTTGTTAATTAAAAATTGGCGTTTGTCCCAAATTAGCGTGAAAAATCGTGTTTTCTCGAGGAAAAAAGGAAAAGGTCACGTCTTTTCATTCACTCCCCAAGGGAGTGACCATGTCGCTACATGTGTATGAGGAAAACCCCCTGAAAAAACCTCATACAAGGTAGACTGGAATGGAACCCATTACCTCCCGAATGCTAAGCAGGTTGTGTCACCACTACGCTACCAGCTCGGTAGCGTAGCGAACTTAATTCTCTATAGAAGTTTGCTAAATTCAAGAAAAATTATGCATGTAACTTACACATAAATAAATGGTGATTCAGATAAACTTTGTTTGAACGGCCCAAAAGTTTTTTTTTATGAAAGTTCAATGTGAGGGTACTAAGTTTTTTACTCTGATTGTAGTGCTCCATCGAATTCGATATAACTATAAAACTATAAAAGTCAGTAATTCCCTCTTGATGCCATCGTATTTTCCGCTTATCCCTTTAGTAATTCGCACTAAAACCTTCTTTCCCTCAAATACTTTATGTTTTATTTTACATCAATACCTTTAAATAAGAAGTTAGTAATAGTGTAAAAATCTTTTAAACTGGCTGTTATATTTATATCTTTTTCCATAAATAGTGAATTATGGGAAATTAGTAAGAAAACCCGTGAGATGTGGGTTTTAATTGCTTTTAAATGACTATTAGGAATTTGGAAACAATTCTATATTAATATTTAACTACGATTCACTTGGTTCAGCTCGTATCGATGGAATGTCCATTGGATTCGTTTTTTAAAATTGATCTCACCACGATTAATGAGATATGGTAAAACTTTTTTGGAAATTACAGTAAAGCATTATGGGAATTAGAGTAATAAAAATTATCCGAAGTATAACCACGGCTGTAAGTTATTCTCATTACAGCACTATCTAATAACGTAATTTAAGCTAGTTAGTCGTCATCTTTACTTTTTATTATGATAATTTCGCAAGATGGCTCAACGCCATTTTGGAAGTTTATTAAGGTCGTTTTGGCAAAACGTATTAAATTAGTAACAGACTGTTACACTAAACAAGCCGTTTTGGCAAAGACAATAATCGTTTTAATAACTTAATCGGCCATCTTGGCAAATTGCAAATACACTAACTTTAATTCTAAATCAATATGTACATAACATTAAATTCTTAACTAAAATTATGTACATAATAATAATTACAATTTAATGTTGGTAAAGCTCATGCATGGCAACACTGTAAAATATCAAAACGAAGACTAAAATTCTACCCAGTTAGTTAGTTCATCGACTAGAAACTTAACGATGCTGAGCTTTGCCATATCAACTTTTGCAATACAGTTTGTAATCCAATTTTGAATTAAAATTATGTACACAATAATAAAATAGTGTTATTACTGAATAATAATTTATCGATTAGGAGATGGTGTAATTATAATTGGAGTACTTAATGTAGTTTTTTCGATAAAATAATAAATCAGAATATTTATGTTCAGGCAGCTTATGAATTTAACATTTTATTTATTACATTTTCGTACACTACAATGTTTTCGTTTTTGCTTAAATAGTTTTGAATTATTACCTCACGACACAATGAAAATATTTAATTATATATATAATGATGAAAATTATTGGTCAACTGTGGCACAGTAGTTTGATTACCGACTGGATTGTCTAAAAAACTCCAGACTTAGATGTTTGTAAGGGTGTAAATCCAATGAACATTGTAATCGGTGGGCTTAACGTCCACTGGGACGGAATTAAACAAAAGTAATAAATAGAAATTAATTACATTTATATATAGGCATAATTATAACAATGTATTACATATACTAGAGCATGTATTCAACATTAATTTTATTCATAGGCATAATTCAGTTTATTAATCTTATTTTAATATTACACTTAACAGTTTTGTTGGGTGATTGTTTAGCAATTGTGGACATTTTAACATGTTCTAGCAATTGCGGCGATTGCCCAACAATTAATTTTGGTATCGATGCTAGCAATTATCGCGCGATTGTAGAGCAATTTTACAATAATTGAATAACGTTTGTCGTTCTCACAGCATCGATTCGGTAATACATTTCCTACGTCAAATCAGATAAATTACATCAGGTCAATAAAGTTGGCACCTCCACTTGGCGCAAATGAAATAAAAATATTCGTATAATTAAGGACTAATTAAAAAGACTAAATTTTACCCACAAAATTAGAATTTATACCCGCTTAGAACCTGATTTTTAAGGTGGAGGTGCTACCTTGAACTCAAGCTAGCGCCACTATGATTTTTGATTAAATTACAGTTACATTCAATACCTACTTTGAATTAAAGACTAATTTGTATCCAAGTTTCTCCAGTTTTATTGGGGTCTTAATATTTTTTTGCGTTTCATAATAAAAATACTTAACCTTCCTTAATTGGAATATAACCAAGCACCCAATTTTTAATAAAATAAGTAGTTAACAATAAAATGCTCCTAAATTCGAAACACAAGTTTATTGAGATTTTTGTTGGTTTTTCAAATGTTTGAGATAATGTCATCAAACGCGTGAAGAAAGTTAACCAAAAGCTGAATTTTTAAGAAAATAATTTGTTTACAGAAAATGTTGATGGAGGCAAATTAGTCCTGAATTTATAAGTTACGTTTTTTGTTTTTATTAATTCTAAAAATTGCACTTTTTATTTATAAATTGCTTAAATAATTTATAAATCGTTTAAACAATGACAAACTAACTTGGGTGCAAATTAGTCTTTAATTCAAAGTATCGATTGCAAATCTTAATAGTTCAATCGGGAATCGTGTGGGTACTAGCTTAAGTTGGTTAGCCCCCCCTCTACTTTAAAAATCGGTTTTCCGGCGAAACTAAGGGGATGCAACTTACAAAGTCCTAAATTATAGGCATTATTTCATTTGGGACAAGTTGGGGTGCCAACTTTATTGACATAAGGCATGAGTTCCTGATTAGCAAAAATTTTAAAATTACCTTTATAATTGCCGTAAAATTCATTTGGATTACAGTCAACTGTATAGAGTTGGTTCGAAATTTTTGAGAATTTTAGTAGATTTAGCACGAGTTCTAGTTAATATTTTTTGACCCAAATTTAATTGCGCATTATTAACGGCTTTTACGTATTAATTCTATATCAGGTTATGCTTATCAACGATCCCGTAAAATACTTTTTCTGCCTTTGAATTATTTATATTTTAATTCTAGCACTTTTGTTTTACGAGTGGGGGGAGCATAGCAACAAATTTATACTTTTAAATGAAAATGATTTTTTCTCTCAACGTCATAGAAATTTTACATCCATCTTGGCAAACTTAAATGAAGTAACATTTTGCAACCAGCAGTTTCTATTTTGAGCAGCAGTAAAACTACTTTTAAAATCGTTGAGCCAATTAAGATTATTTTATACAATTAAAAAAGTCAAACTGCAATATTGAGTTACGCACTAGATTTACGTTGGAAATCAGAATTTGAACCTTTAATCAGAATTGAAGTGTTTGGAAAGTACAAAAACTATTACCTCAAGAACTACATTTTAAGGATTATTATTAATTTTATTAAATACATAAATAAAAAGTTTACCTCGAGTAGGATTTGAACCTACGACCTGTACTTTGCTAGAGTACCGCGCTACCAACTGCGCCACCAAGGTTCAAGCCCCAATCGATGTAAATTTTGTCTTTATGTATGTAGAACTGATGTAAATTCTAAATATAATGAGATTACAATCAAATTACTTATATTAATGGAATGTGAGCTGCAATATCGCATTCACATTCCAAACAACTACTAATATTAATTATTATGAGTTTTGTTATGAACGAATAAGTTCAAACGTAATATGTATTAAAAATAATTTGCCTTTGACTATCATAAATAAATAAAATTGATTAATTCATTATATTTAGAACTTATTCAGTTCTAATCATAAAAATATTTCAATGTCGATGACTGCTATTAGGTCAATCATTATATATTTGATTGAATCATTATATTTGAATTACATATTGCTATCGTTCATAAAACAATAATTTAATATTGCTTGACTTGGATGGAATTGGTATTGCAGGTCATATTAACTATAATGTATTTATTTGATATAGTAATCTATTTATTTGAATCTTACATTCAGTTCATACATAAACTCATCAATAATTTACATCGATTGGGCTTGAACCTTGGTCATTGAACTCTAGATGACAGGTCGTAGGTTCAAATCCTACTGCAGGTAAACTTTTATGTATTTAATAAAATTAATAATATTTTAATTACATATTTACCTTTGAACTTATTCGTTCATAACAAAAACTCATAATAATTTAATATTAGTCAAGTTGCTTTGGAATGTGTGAATCCTTGCGATATTGCAGGCTCACATTCCATTAATATAAGTAATTTGATTGTAATCTCATTATATTTAGAATTTACATCAGTTCTACATACATAAAGACAAAATTTACATCGATTGGGGCTTGAACCTTGGTGGCGCAGTTGGTAGCGCGGTACTCTAGCATAGTACAGGTCGTAGGTTCAAATCCTACTCGAGGTAAACTTTTTATTTATGTATTTAATAAAATTAATAATAATTTTTAATTACATATTTACCTTTGAACTTATTCGTTCATAACAAAAACTCATAATAATACATTTTAAGGGTTTGCGTGGTTCCCGTTTGTGAACATTTGTGTCCAAAATCATTATTTATACATTTATTTCATTGGGGAAAACGTGAAACGTATTGTCAAAATTACTCATTTATGTTGTAATTTCGTAGACGAAAAGGCCTAAAATACTTCCTAACCTGGCAAGAACTCTAAATTTTATGGTTTCCCGGAGGTCGTTATGGGTGGGACCAATAGTGTCAAAAATATTTGTTTATACACGTCGGCAAAAAGGCCAAACATTGGCCTTCTTAAAGGACTAAACATTACGGTTTTACGTTGCCTGTTGTTATAATTTTGTGCAACATTGTAATTGTTTAATTGATCGAATAAATACGTTTTTCTACACAATCCGTTGAAATTGATATGTCCTTTTTTGAAATTCTCTCCGTGCGCTTAGAAAACTCCAAAAATTAAAAAAAATAAGCGTTTAATTAACCTCTGTTTTTAAATTTATGAAATCTTGTTCTCAAAATTTGAACAATCATCTGATTGTATTTGTAATTACAAAGAACCAATTTTGTAATTATTTTGGTCCTTCGATCCGAATTGTTTTCGCCAAAATTCTTTAGAGAATTTTATTGTAATTGCAGAAAGGGGGGAACACATTTTGAAGAGGAATTTTTTAATGTATGAAGTGATAGGATACGGCGGTTTCTGAATTACCTAATCACTAATTTTGAATTTGTCTAAAATTGATTGCAAGTTTGGTAATTTATTAAAAACACGTTTAGTAATGATAGCGAGCACAATTTTTTTTTAGTTTTTTTATTCTATGGTCTAACTTATTTATTTCTTCAAAAAATTTTAATGTTTAAATATTTTGAACATAACTCGATAACATTGGCAATTTTAATTAAACGAGGTTTTCATCATGTTGCTATCTTCGGCCTTGTTTCATATTTTTTAATTTTTACGATATATTTATACATTTTATTACTATTAGCAAACAAAGGATGACGTAAGTCTTCATTAAATCAGCAAAGTATCTTTTAGTTAATATTTTTATCGGCAGATGTCCCCACATAAATTTCCATAAAATGTCAAAGAAAGTTGAAAATTATTTTTTATATTTTAAACTAGAAAAATTATGCATTATACCCCTTATTTTATTGATAGTCAAAAATATTTTGCTGCGACAGGGAATTGTTATAATTTAGGACATGGTTTGATTATAATTACATACAATTATAATACATAACCTATATATTTGTAAGTAAACAAATACTTTTTTTTTGTTTCTTATAAATTAAATCATTTCAGGTGTTATTCTCAAGATTTATAATAACCCTTCTAGAAGCGTAATTATTGCTTTGTAATCGACATAATTCTTGTAGATACTTTACGATAACATAAATATCGATACATTTGTGATTATTTCATTCTTGTACAAGAAAGTGTGTACAGTGTAATGTAGTTCGATGTTCAACAAAATAATTGATGTGTAATATTTTAATTTAGCACATAGTTTAAATAGATTTCATATTGCTCTAAGTTAAATGAAAAGCAATTTACATAAGTCAGTACATGTATTCAGACCACCTATTGTAGGGTTATCAATATGTTATGTAAAAAGTAAAATCTTTATATTACATTGGAATTCAAACATTTAAATTTAAAAAAAAAATTCACTATTAGTGTCACTCTCAGAAGTGGAATCGTTAACAGATACAATTAATGGTTGCAGAACCTCTAAATGTTTTTCAATTTCCCACCACTCTAACATAGACACTCCGGCATGTTTAATGCATTTCTGTCAATTCGTTGCAAGGATTCCATCCATATTTCTTTTACATGGTCATCATTAAATTTGGAATTATGTCTTCCTATATTTTTGTTGTAGTGTTCTTTGCAGTTTGCCCACACCAGTTTAATTGGATTAAATTGACATGATATGGTGGTAACCGTAATACTCTGTGTCCACACTTGTGTGCTGTTTCACTATTTCGTACTCCTTTGGTATCACGTTATCTGCAACTAATTGCAGTAATTCTTTTTTAAACATGCTAAAATTATAAACTATGTTGTGCTTTAATGGAAAATTACATATTGCAGTGCCCCAAGTACCCTATCTTGAAAAGTGCAAAACAATCGCTAAGTGATTTATGTTGACTTTACTGACAATAATGTTACTTACTATTACTCAAATTAATTGCTTTACTTACATTGACTTTTCTGGCAATAATTAAAATATTAGAATTTATTTACAAGTCTGATATTTAATTACTCCCAAACCTCAAATTTGATCAAAAGAATTGGCCGTCTAGTGGTAGGTACTTTGTGATATTTGAATTAGATAGGCTGGAATGAGGTTAAGTGTTGTATCATGTGGGGCAGGTAAAGACAATGAAACTACTCAAATTAAAATTAACGAGCTTTGCGCAATGATGGTTCAACCGTTAATATACTACTATGGGAAAGAACCACCAATAAAACCCACTTTATTCATAATAAGTAAGTGCACATTAATAAATCACACAAAAAAACAATGAAAGGGTTAAATATATAACAAAACACTATTAAATCAGGTTAAATTGCGTACAAAATTATAACATTTAATGAAAAATGGATAACAAGCAGTTTAGCTACACATAAACACAATAATAAACAAATCAGAATAAAAATCGTGATACGAAATATGTGGCCCTTTAAAACCAATCATGTTCGGTCAGTAAAATTTCACAGGTGATACTAAGGCAAAGGCAAGGACAAAAGAAAATAGACAAGAAATTTACACGTATAGAATTGTTTAGTGACTGCCAAAGCACAAAATACATACGTACAGTTACAATAAATTACATATAAAGAGAAATCAGTTCGCAGGCAAACAATTCTACTTAAACAAGCTGACACAAAAAGAAAGCCTTACAAAGGTAAGTTGCAAATAGATCATAACATCGTGACCGATATACAATTTTGAGTGCGTTAGAAAAATAAAGATTCTCTTTCTCAGGTTACACATTCATCTATACAACAATAACACAATAAAAATAAAATTCGAGGTGTTTTTTTTATGAATGTGGACCTGAACAGGCTAAATTAGGCCTATCGTGCTGAAGCACTCAGGAACACTTAGGAGGATGGATAGAGAGATATTTACAATTATAACCAAGCTTTATCGTGTACCCGTTCGTCCACGCCCACCTTTTCACAAATATAAATATAAACAACAAACAACAATGCTAATTCACCCACATACAAGAGTTAGGGAGCCCTGTACTGTCTTTTATTTTAGCAGATTTTAGCTTAATGAGCCCGCCTGCGAATAAGATACCCTTCCAAGGCAATGCTCGATTTTTCATACGTTACATAGGCTTGTAGAAATGGTTGCTGCGAGCTTAAATTATATTAAAAATACCTACTTACGTTGAATATTATAATCCTATTCACCTATTCACCAATATTTAACGGGTTACGATACGCCATTTAAACCCAAGACGATAACTATTATTTTACATATATTGTTTACAGGCACTTACCATCCGAATATTTAGTTTACTAAAGAAAAAAACATGCCCAGTTTGAGTTTTCCGAGAATGTATGCGATAAAATATTTATACCGGGTGATTCACGTCGATGATACCTTTACGTAAAACGAGACATGGGATCTTTTTGAAAATTTGGTCACTTGCATGGCTGGCTCGGATCTATCGATCTAAAATATTTTCAGCGTTGCGACGTTGCCGCTTATGTGGAATAGTGGCATTACCTTTGATATTTTTAATGAGACGCCGTGTATATTATTACATTGTTGGGTTCACTATTACTTTTAAATTATTTTTGCATCACACATCCCTATGTCTATCTTCAACCGTTTTTGAGTAATTAATTAATTTCCTTATTTTTTAGCCAAAACATGGTTCCAATCGAATGTTCATTATTGTGGTGTTTGAATTTGTAGAAAGTTGAAATTCTGGATGCACTCTATGAATAAGCTGTTCATCAGTTCTGCGTAATGAAATTGGTTCCATATTGTACAGGGTCGTTCGAAATTCGTTACGTTTCCGCAAGGTACAAAAATGCAGAAAAGTTCATTATTTCAAATGGGACACCCTGTATATTATCGAATATTCTGATAGACAATTTAAAATGATATATCATGTTCCTATACTTAAACAGTAAGGTTTCCGAAATAAAAGCATGTTATTGGCAAAATATAACAATTACAGGCGCTATTAAATTCCGTGGTGCATTTGTTCTTGCTCTCAGAGCACCTAATGACACTGAAAATCGTGAAATATTTTAAGGTTTCGTTAATTACACTTCGGAATTTAATATAATCCTGAACCAAGCGTCTGCAATATAAAGAATGCTGCAAAAATCATTCGTTTTTTGGCTTGCGTTCTTCTACTGTGCCCTACGTCGAATTTCTGTTTAGCGCTTTTGGAAAGACATCGCCGAAATTAATATGCGTTTAAGGACTTTTATAGAGAATGTTACCAAAATTAGAAACTGTAAATTGGATGACATTGCAATCGACGCTAATGCTGAGGAGGTCCAACAAAAGCAAACGGAAAAAAGGTAACTGGAGGGAGTCAACAACACAGGTCTGTGATGTAACGATAAAAGTTGCAGAAGACCGTTTTGCATACACAGATCAGTTAAATGCTACAATTTTTTTGTGTATGAAAAATTTGAAATGTATAACAAGTTGCTTCCTGTGGATTTTAATCTAACTATTACACCATATCTTGTGGAACTCTTCTTAATTTTTTAGTTGACATTAATTAGAATTGCTTGTCATTACGCCGACCGTCAATGGAAAAAGAGATTTTTTTTAGTTTAAAAAAGATAGGATCATTTTTAAGAACAAGTGGACAAGAGAAGCTTAACGCGTTAGTGTGTTTGTCAAGTGAAAAAAAAATTATTATATCAATGTTCAATTTTAATGAAAATGTAAATATAAAATTTCCATACTTGAATGCTAGAATTAAATAAAAAATTTATGAAATTATTAATTTTTATTGACCTAAAATTAGTATAAACAGTTCAAAAGACGTATATAACGACCTCTCCAAGTAAAAACACCATGAACGTTAAGAAAACATGTTTTGACTGTAACTGGTGTAAAAAATACAAAATCTACGTTAATGTACACTCAGGTCACAATTTTGTCATCAAGATATTAGCGAATCGAGAAACAAATTGTGCTACGTTTAAGATAAGTGCTCTAAAATAATATATTCATCGAATACTATAAGTCGATGCTTTGCCGTGCAGACTGAACCCGTCAAAGGCCCGGAGCATAACAATAAATGAGTTCCTCGGTGTGTTCAGAAATTGATGTATTTATAGTTAAAAAAAATGGATACGTATAGTTGCGTTGTCTGAGAAGAAAATTAAGTATAATATGTGTATTCTACACTGTCCAACTGTCATACAATATACGCCCTACCTACGGGCGAGAAAGTCACATAAGAATGAGCCAAGCAACAGGTAGAGTGGCTAAGAAATAATACAGAATAGAACAAGAAAATAATTCTTATTTTATGTTTCCAAAGGCAACGATTTTATGGTTATATTAGTTCGTTTTGTCACGTTAGTTACTATACGATATAGTCTGTTAATATAATTATAGTGGTTGTATAAGTATGCTTATTATTATTATCTGTAACTATTTTACATGTTTTCGTGTCTTTTTACTGAACTTGTCAGCATTATTGAAGTCTATTTCCTTTGAAACTTTTCTTTCAATTGATAGGGTTGACTGTTCGACTAGTCGTTCTTAATTCATTGTAGATCGTAGATCATTTGGTACGAGTTTCAGTTTAGAAAATATTCACCTGCATAATGCCACTGAGACGCAAACGGTCAAGAAGTATTGCAATATAAGAGTGATGCAAGGCAGATTCCCCCAGGTCTATGCATTCAAACGTAGATCGTCGAGCATCTTCTTGAATTGATAATTTAGCGTTACCTCCATGAGCTTCTTGTGTCAATGTTAACGTCCATATCATTGCATTTTTTGGTGCCTAAAGTTGAACAGCATTGTCTAGAACTGTTGCAACTAAAAACCGATTCATGGTTTTCAATTTGGTGAGTTTATCCAAAGTCATTTTCGGGACTGTAGATATCGTTAGACTAAATTTACTTACCACTCTACCTTGTTTCAAAACTTAATGTAGGTTGAAAAGGTGAAATCACATATAGTTGGTAGGAGTAAATTTTCCTGCTGATCTAGTAACAAAGTCTGCTTTAAATGGATCTTCCATATATTCCGAAGTGCTTACAATTTTTTCCATGTTTTATTTTACGACCTTCACCTAAGAGCTGTGATGAGCACTCCAGTGAGTATGGGACAAACGTTTCATACTCTTTCTATAAGCAGTTCCCATCTATGTGCAGAGGACGCGAAAAATTAATACAACTTCTCTATAGTTCCAAAACAGGTGGCGCTATATGGAACACTTGAAACTACAGGGACTTCACAAAAATTTAAGGAATGATTAAAATAGGGACTGAACAGAGTTTTTGGATTGACGTTTCGTGTTATTCCCTTTACTCCTCCATATACACCTAACATTGGCGCGCCATTATTGTAGTCTTGAGCACTGCACAACGCAATATGCAGCCTTTTTCTAGCTGTTGTAAAATGTCTGTTGACATATTCTCTGCAGCCTTTCTCGGCATTAAGAAAACCAATAAGTATTCTCGAACTTTCACAATGTCGTCTTCTGTATGAACGTGTCGAATTACTTGACTCATGTGACCAGTTCTGCTTTTATCGAAAGTGCTGTCAAAAATTATTTCATAATTGTAGTGTCCCAAGGTATCGTATCCTTAAAAGTGTTGTTTATTCGCAATATTGCAAATTCAAGAAAAACATCGCTAAGGGATGTATCTTGACTTTACTGACAATAATGCTCCTATTACTCAAATTAACTTCTTGCCTTACATTGACTTTCCTAGCAATAATTAAACCATTAGAATTTATTTACAACTCTTATATTGAATTACTCGCAAAACTCAAATCTGATAAAAAGAATTAGCTGTCTAGTGGTATGGCAACGTCGATTTATGTGAGTGAGATAGGATTGGATGAGGTTAAGTGTAGCATCATAATGGGACACATAAACAATGAAGCTACTCAAATTAGAATTAGCGAGCTTTGGGCAATGATGTTTCAACCCGTTAATTTTCTAAATTTGGAAAGAACCGCTAAGAATACCCAATTTATTAATAAATAAGTAATTGCATAAGTACATTAATAAATCAAAGTACAAAAAAAAACAGAAAAAGTGTTAAATATATAACAAAACACCATTAATTCAGATTAAAGTGCGTACAAAATTACATAATTAAGTAACAGAAAAAAATAAAAAGCAGTTTAACTATACATAAACACAAAAAAAACTAACGATGAAATCACACCCACAATTGTGTCATAAATAAATCAGATACAAAATTGTAATACCAAACATGTGGCCCTTATACAACCAATCACGCCGGTCTTTAAGGTAACACTAAAGTAAATAAGAAAATAATAATGCAGGGTTAAGGTACATATAAAATATAACAAACAGTAAAATTAAAACAGTTTAACTACACTTAGACAAGGACACAAAAAAGGCGTACACAATTGTATAGTGAATAAAAGCACAAAAACACATACGTACAGTTACAATAAATTATATACATAAAGCAATCAATTCGTAGACAAACAATTCTAAATAAGCTGGCTGAATGAAAGACAAAAAAAAATCATTAACACAAAGCCTTGCAAGGGTAAGGTGCAATTGAATCGGTAATGACCCGAAAGTTTGAGTAACTACGTTACAAACTACAACATCCCTTACTCAGCTTACACGTTCATCTATACATCTTTCTTTATTTGAAACCAACAAGAACTAGTTTAACATTAACAATGGAATTGTAGGTGGTTTTAATGTCATCTGGACCCGTGTCTGTAAACCCCGGTATCGTTTACAACAATTAGCTGACGTTTATCATGTCACGTTTGTCCACGCATTATATTCTCCACACGGGCGAAAATTTTCCTAAATAGTCAACAATATCAACTTATATCAGTAATGAGAAAGGGACACTGTACTGTCTGACGTCGAGACCTTTTATTTTAGCAGATTTCAACTTGATGAGCGTGCTTGCGAGATGGCGTATTGGCAATTAACTTGCGATTTATATCTCGTAGTAATTAAATAGAAACTTCTTGGAAGGCAATCATTGATTTCAAATAAGTTACATAGGCTTGTTGAATTGCTTGCTGCGAGCTTTAATCTAAATTCAAATACCTACTTACGTTTGAATATAATCCTTTAATTAATCACATGATCACCAATACGTAGCGATTATTATTTATAGATATATTGTTTACACGCCCGCTTCACGGATTAAACATCGAACATTTAGCGATAGGTTTATTTACATGACCACCTTAATTTTGAAAAAAAAGAAAAGGACAAATTCGCGTTGTTAGTGTTTACTAAAATGGACATGATTAAATGTTTATAACCACAACGGTTTACAATGATACCTTGTTATCGAAACAATCTGACTGTATGACTCAATCGAATCTCTAACTGTAACTAAGTAGTTTTCTCCACCCGCGTGTTTAAAAGTTATATAAAAATAAACAAGAAATATTACGTGGGAATATTTTCATATTTACTGCTAAAAGAGGTATTAATTTTTAAAATATACAATTTTCCGTAACAAACCTTATAGGTCTCGAACTTCCAAGTAACAAACAAAGACGCCTTTTGATTTGCGGTATGTTCCATAGTAATTAATTACTAACCGGCGAGGTTTTTAGCAAAAGTAGTATGTATAGCAATTTTCAACGATTCGTCACGGTCTTTCGCTAAACGCAGTTTCGAGAAAACACCTGTTTTCTACCCCAGCATGTTTTTCTTTTTCTTTTCAGCCCTTAGCCAAATATCAGTTACATAAAATAAAATATCCCACAAAACATTATGCAATTACGACTTATTACCAACATATGAAACCCATTAATTATCTTTTCTTCCGCGGTAACAGTTGCCATTTGAAATTTTTATTACAATAATAAAAGTTCTCGATCCGCTACTTACATATTACTTACCCTTCTTGATATCTACAATAATTTTTTGCCTAATATATTATATTCATTATATAAAGTTTACCTCGAGTAGGATTTGAACCTACCATATGTACTATGCTCTAACCAACTGAGCTATCAAGCCTCAATCGATGTAAATTTTGTCTTTATGTATGTAATTTAACATTAGTCAAGTTGCTTTGGTATGTGTGAATCCTTGCGATATTGCAGTCTCACATTCCATTAATATAAGTAATTTTACTGTAATATCATTATATTTAGAATTTACATCAGTTCTACATACATAAAGACAAAATTTACATCGATTGGAGCTTGTACGTCGATAGCTCAGTTTGTTAGAACGGTACTCTAGCAAAGCACATGTCGTAGGTTCAAGTCCTATGCCAGGTAAACTTTTTATTTATGCATCTAATAAAATTAATAATTTAACATTAGTCAAGTTACTTTGGTATGTGTGAATCCTTGCGATATTGCTGTCCATGATACTATTGCTTAGTATGTTATTCTCTTTACCAAATCGCATAATTTCTCCATTGTAGATTCATTTATGGACAAAACCCTTCTAGTAATTCCGTAGTCTTATTGTTGTAAGATGTATAAAGTTAAACTTTTTTGAAATTACAACATATTAGCTTACAAGACTAGAGGTGTACGTTAAACGAATTAGAGCCATGGAGCAATACGGGGCTTCGACTTGAACGTTTGATTTTACATACGTACGAGGGCCTCTTAACTCCAAGCTGCATTTTGCGTATTGCACGTATTTCGGGATTTGACTAAGGATACCTTCTCGAAATTTGGAGGCTCCGAGGGAAGGCGCGGACTGCTCCCTTTACCGCTCCCCCCTTGGAACGGCAAAACGCTAAAAACAGAGTTTGAGCGATTTCGATTTTTGGATGATCACAATACTTTTCGTGTGTTATATATGAAAAGATAAAAAAGTGTAATTTGTAACGACAATACTGTCATATAATTTTCCAACGACCAATTTTCATTAATGCAACCCTCAAGGTAACCTTGCAGTTTAAGACCAACAGAAAGCCGATCTGTTCGGGCTTCACCTGCAGTCCATGGTCAGGACCACAGACGATCCATCGACAACAATCTCAAACCTTAGCTTGAACAAAATCTTGAGGAGTTCCAAAACCAAAACCATAGACTACAGGAACTATGCGACAATGACCAATTTCTTAGTCCCATTTCATTCAACCAAATATTACAAACTTTTAGACAAGGAAGAAATTCTCTCTACAAGACAAGACAGACTTAACCGACAAATACTTAAGAGTCTACCACCAAACGCTATTAGACACTCCAAATATACAACAGATGCCTTGGCGTCCTATTTCCCGACGGAATGGAAGTCCGCTTCAACCGTCATTATATTTAAACCTACCGACTCCTCCCAACCTTCATTCTATAAGCTGATCTCCCTTTTAAGTTGTATGGGCAAATGTATAGAAACCATACTGTTCCAAAGGCTAAAACACCCCTTGAAACCAAGGATATTATTTTTAACAGCCAGTTCGGCTTTAGATCCCCTCGAAACTTTATACAGAATTCTCCAAAGCATTAAACCACCATTATTTACCTGGCAGTCTCCCTAGACATGAAACAAGCCATCGACACAGTCTGGCATGCACTACGATAGTTAGGTTTTCTGCATTCGTCCGACTCTTTCTCTCATATCTGACAGGAAGGTGTGTTAAGGTACGAGTAGCCTCTTCTACATCCCCGACACTTCACCCAACCGCTGGCACACCGCAAGGTTCGTCACTAGTGCTTATTCTATACACCATTTTTACCTACCACATTCCCCAAAGCGCCTATCCGAACATATCTATAGCCCAATTTGGCGACGACACCGCTCTAACTGAGTCAACCGGTGGAGATGAGCAATCAATTTCAACGAAACGCAAACTACTCTTTAGGCACCTTAAACTGTCCTAGACAAACCTCCATCAACTAACTTGACTCTATGTGGACAAAGACTACAATTACAAGATGCAATCATATAGGTACATCAGAAACATAATATTTAAACCCTTTATAACAAAAAGAACCTTTTTGTGTTTCTAGTTTGTATGTGTGCGGACTGACAATCTGGTGTTTTTAAATATAATATGAAATAATACCTAACATTTTTGTACCTTTTAATTTTTACGTAATTTTACTTTCATTTAGAATAAACATCATAGTTTTTAAAATAAACTCAAAACAATTTTATTCAAATTGTTACGGTCCAGTATTTCATAAATGTTATATATGTTTAAAATTTTTCACATAACTAACAATTATAAGTGTAAGTTAATTCACATAACTTAAATTCTGCGAAAATTTTTAAATCGAATATAATTTTTATATAAAAATTCAGAAAAACGGTTATAAAAGTCATTTGCATGTAAAACGCAGTTACACTAAAATGACCTCTTAAGCAATACGCAATACTAAAATATCGTAAATTCATTTAATTGGTAATTTGCATAATCCGCACTGATAAGAAATGTGAATCAATAGAAAATTATTGTAGGAAGACACGCCACGCCATTCCTGCAACATTGTATTTATTTGAAAAGTAACACAATTTCATATATTATAATATCGACATAATAAACATTTTTACTTCACGCCTTGTTTACGTAATCATGCGAATGTGTAGATTGTTACATGTTAATTAAACATTTTTCTCTCATTAGAGGTTTTGATGAGATCATTGCTGTACTTGTTTATTTATTATCTCCGAACATAATGTTGCTTGTGATCTTGATTTCTTGGAAATTTCTTTGTATTTTGGGTTTTTTAAACTATATTTTTTATGAACGTTAACAGATATGGAAACGATACTAATTCAAACATATGGGGTATACTATTTTTGCTTATTTTTCGCACACAGATTTATATAAATCAATTACTCTTCGTGTCGTCAGTATTGCCATTTGGTAGAAAATTTATTGGTCCAATGTTAAGACGAGAAAAACAATATCTTTTCATATAAATGGACATGAACATAAGTAAAGTCGTATTACTACAATTTTTAAGCTTATAATAAACTTTTTCTCTTTGTGTTCATTTTATACTATGTGTCTATGTACTGTGTGGTTCATTACCACATTGCGTGCCACGTCGCTCATATGTGATACCCAGCAACATTTAGCCAGGGGCCATGTCGATCATACTTTAGAGACATGCATTTTTCATTGTTTAAAACATACAAGGTACATATTCTTTTAACTTAAGAGAAGAGGAAAAAATAAAAAGTAAATAATACGGAAAATTAATGTTTTTCATTGAAACATGACATACACATTTGCGGTGTCGCGGGCACTTGTCGCAATAAGTGTACGTTAGTTTGGCTTTTGCAACATTCCTTTTGAATTTTGACGTAGCACACTGAACACTTACGGCCGAGTTTTTTTTTCATTTTCCCCGGTTCTCACAAGTAAATGGTGATATTCCTTGACCCTTTCTTTCTTTGTTTCCTCATTTTCGAGGTTAAGTAGCGCTGCAGCTAAAATGTCACGATAAACACGAATTTGTATTTTCTTTTTGTTGACCAATTAGTATAGGACCCATGAATTTACTATCACTATTTCCAGAAGCAATTCTATTCCTAACTTCTTATACCATTTTACACCCTTTCGAAGTGTAGTGGCGTAAGATGCCATTTAGTCGGACAAATCGATTCCCACTTTACCTTTATTGTATGCCAGAACTGCAGCTGGTTTCATTTCTGGTTTTCTTGATTTTATTTTACTTCTTCCTGGGACTGTCTCCGCTATGTTATTGGAAGAGCCTGGGGGATCTTGGGGAAAATTACTACTACTAGTTGATGATAGGACATTGCACTGGAGGTACTAGCTACGGCATTCGGTGAATCTCGAGAGTTGTTAGACTCCTGGGTCTCAATAGGCGAATCATCTTCAGCAATCCTAGGGTGAACCGGCACCAAAATTGGGGCGTGCTTTGTTGAAAGCAGCCTGACATCTCGCGTATCTCTCCATTTTAATACTACTATTCCGTTTCCATCTTCGTGGGACACCATCTCTCCTCTTTTTAGCTTTGCTTGAAAAACATCTTTTGGAATATCTTTCTTATTGGCTCGTAGGGTTCCAACAACATGTGTTAGCTTGCCAAACTAAATCACAGCTCATGTAGAAATTATCAATGTACATAGTTCGTCCTTGATAGAGGAGCTTCTCGCATAACCTCAAACACACATTTGTTGCTAGTCCTACTTCGCGTTGTCCTGTGGATGACTTTCCAGCGTATACTTCCAGTGCCCATGTATAACCATCGACTGAACATAGTTTGAATAGCTTAATACCATACTTGTGGGCCTTGTTTGGTATATATTACCTGAAAATGAGGCATCCCCTCCATGGTATTAAAGTTTCGTCTATTACAATCTCTTCCCCAGGATATAATAGAGACTGGAATTTATTCTGGAGGATATCAATAAGAGGTGAGATTTTTGCTAGACGATAACCTTTTTGAATTGTTTCGTTGTTGTTGAAATGCAGGAGACTTAGCAGCAATTGATATCTGTTCCGAGACATAGTTGCTCTCGGAATATCTAGACGACAAATACCCTTGGTCGCTCAATAATCAGGTAATGCGCTCAGTCGAACCAATCCCATCCACGGTGTCAATCCCAAGAGCTTTTTTGTCGGTGTCCATTTTTATGCGGGCAAATCGTTTTACATTTTTCGATGCTAAGGTTTGTTCCGCGAATCTGTTGGTTTGAGTGACAAGCAGGTTTATGACCTCAGCATCCACGATATGGAAAAATGCCTGAAGCGGAGTAAGCTCGTGAGATGAATCTTGTTGCAGGCCACTATAGGACCCGTAAACTGAAAGCTCTTGTGTCGTCCAACATATTCGGTCCACTCAGACGAAGTTGGTAGTCCGTCATCTCCTTCATTTTGGTCATTCTCTTCATTGCAGGCTTCTTTCATGACCAAATCTTGAATAATATTTGGAGCTTCTTCATCAGATGACTCAAGTTGAAATTTAGGAGCTGCGGTGTCATGACCAAAATCCGGATCGTTGATAGAGTCATTCGAATCAAAGTCAATCTCGCTGTCAATATCGATTTCAGCTAGTTCCGCCAATTCATCCTGTGTTAACACTCGACGACGTGTAGACATTATTTTTAATAGCCAGTAGAATTTTCAATCCTCAACCCTATAACAAAAGAGACAACTGTGAAAAACATGCGTCGACCATATTTGAGAGACGTGGGCGTAAATATCACGCCTTTTTTTCTGCAGGTCCATGTCGCTCATATACGATACACACAAGAAAAGTGAAAAAGAAAGACTACAAACTACAAAAAAGAACAAAATAATGTCAGAAAAGCCTTTATTCTACATAATACATACAAAAATTACAAAAAAATAACTTGGCCTCTGGGATTTTCGTAATCACAGCGTGGCACACAATGTGTTAAGTGTGCAACGAATCGGATTTTTTAATTAGTTGCACTGAACGTGAGCGTTAAGCTTATAATAAAACTACCAAACCACTTTCTCTTTGTACTTATTGTATACTATATGTATGTATGTACAAATGGGATATAAATGAGTCGAAATTTAAATACTACCAAAACTTAGTGGATATTCCGTATCTATCTTAGATGCACTTAGAATGGCTTTAAGCCAAACAGCATACGGACTAATCCAAAAAATATTAGATTTGCTCAATAATAAAATACCGTACTTTCGGAAAATGTAGCAAAATGTTATTGAGAAAAGTTATGCTCAAATACAAAGTTATGGCCTCCCTATTAGAATTGAAATAATTTTTTGGAACATTTTGAATTGCCCTCGTATAATACACAGTTTTACGCACATATTTTTAATAGAAATCGATATTTTATCGAGAATCCTAGAACGTCCACACAACAAATTTGTGAATATATGAGATTTAAAAAAGATCAGTGAGGCGTATTCTTAGAAAAGTAAGTACCATGCCTACAATCCAACTTTTATTTGCAGATTTTTAAGAAAGAGACTATGATTTGAGGTATATTTTTTTCATGTGGATTCAGATGTGTTTACTTTTAAGAGAAATGGTGGATTTTTCCGAGAAAACTTGAATAGTAACAGTTATTTGAAGTTTTTGAAAAATGAATTGGGAGACATTTTGCATAACATGACATTACAAGAACCGCAAAATTTATGGTTCATACATGACGGATATCCTGTTCATTCCAGCATAGACGATTCCCAATGTAAGGTACCAATTTTTGGCTATCGATTTTAGATTTATGTTGTTATTTGTGCATTATTTTTGGTGCGAGGATCACTGCTAAAATTCTCGGAATCAAGTACTTCTTGCAATGCGATTGTCGTAATCGTAAAATTTGACATTTTATACCATTAGTACAACTGGCAGTCTGATTCTAAACAGCGCAGTTTCATTTTAAAAGTAACAAGTCTGTGAAAAAATGGATATGTCGAATCGTGATTTTCGAGTGATTATTTTTTATGACTTTCGATACGGTTTAACGCCACAGCAGTGTGTGTGTGGAAAAACTAAAGTTGTTGTTTGGTGATGAAGCGCCGTCCAAATCATATTCTACAAATGGTTTGCAGAATTCAATCATGGAAGATCTACTTCTAATAACGATTTTCGCGGGGGTCGACCATGCAATTCTGTTGTCGTGAAATGATTTTATCAGAACTACATACAACATACATTGAGATGCGGGCATCCTTAGGCATTGCGGCGAAACAAATACATACCATTTTGAAACATTATTTAAATGTCAGGAAGCTTTGTAGCCGTTGGATTCCCCACAATTTGACAGAAGCTCAAAAAAACACGTGGCAAGTGGTGCAAGGAAATTTTACCATGGTCGTTCAAATTATGTATATTACATTGTAACAGGTGACGAAACATGAATATATTCATATGAGCCTGAAACTAAACAGCAATCATCTGTATGGGTGCTCCAAAATTAACCTAAACTAACAAAAGTCGTGCGCTGGCGAAGTGTTTCAAAGAAAAATTTGAGTTGGGTGATACCTATTGTTTGGTGTGTCATTAAGTCTGAAAGCAAGATACGTTGCGGCTCACTGTTTAGTATGCCTGCCTTTGTAGTAAAACCAAACCTGGTTTGCTTATTTTGAGTCGATGATACATCGCGTTTACCTTTACGTTATTGAGAAGTGTTGATGTTACCATACCTCTTGTAATGTTACCTTATAGCAACTAAATGTAGTTTTGGAAAATACATCATCCGGTATTTTTCTGCAGCAGGATTGTTTCTATGTTGAATGCACAACACGCAAGTACCTATCCTTTGGGTGCAAATTACTTTATTAAGTGGACAAATTATATGAATTAATGTACAAAAATTAAAGTAAAGCTACCTCTAATAACAAGGAAAATTATTAAAGCGTTAATGAAAGTAAAACGCATGATTTCAGTCATAAATACAGGGATGCATAACCTGCATCATTGTTATTATGTTGACGTAGGTCATAAATTTGAGTTATTACATTGAACTTATTCAGTTTCAATCTTAACTTTCATTTTCAAATAATTCTAATGTTTTATGTATAGTTTTTATGTATCGATTAAGAATTGGTATACTATGTTAAAGCCTTGCAAAAAGCCCAAGTACAATTTTATTTGCATTCGTGCTGAAGTTGGACAGCAAATAATACTTTGGTTTATTGAATATACAACGAAATACAGCTATTTATTAACTTTACATATATTTCTTTTATTTTACTTATTTAACAAAAAAAAAAAAAACCAGTGGCCTTATATTTGATTTATAGTTTTGGATATTATCTCTGGATACCCTTATGACCTATTGATGAAGAAAAGAGCTTTCAATTTACAGTAAGTATCTTGATTTATGTCTCCTAAGCCTCGCTAAACCGTGGTGCAAAGTAACCTTTTTTATATGTTGAGATTTCTGTACCTTAATCACATTTTAAACTCTTCTTTCAATATAATCAGTTGAAAGTGTAGCCGAACAATTTTATTTTTTTACGTTGACTTGGGTGAAAAAGCTGGAAATAACTTTCATTGGAGTAATAATAAAATGAAATGCATCTTATTAGAGCTACAAAACGAGTTCGACAGTAGATTTTGAAAAGATTTCTGACGAATTAAAGATTTTTGCAAATCCTTTTCTTGTAATGTTGAAGAGGTTTCGAGTAATTTCCAAATGAATATAATTGACTTGGTATCAAATGAAACGTTGAAAAGCATCATTTCGTGAAATCGGTGATCTTATAAGTTTTTATGGCAATTGCCATCTGATTTTAACGAACTAAAAACGTTTGCTCGAAAAATAATTACGATTTTTGGCAGCACTTACATATGTGAGCAAACTTTTTCTATTATGAATTATAGAAAAAATAAACATTGCTCTCGTCTCACTGATCAACATTAGAGTGACATACCATTTCTACGTCGAATTTGAAAGCAAAAATTCAACAAATTGCCAGCCAAATACAGCCTGAAGGGTCTCATTAAAAAATTAATTTTTCTTTGATATTAGAATTGTATGTTCAAAATCATTTCATTGTTTATATCATTTATATAATCCATAAATTATTGTGTTTTTTCATGCCAATATTATAAATTCATAAAATTAATAGCAACTGCGGCCCGCCTTAAATTTCTTTTGCACAATGTGGCTCTTGATTACCAAAAGGTTGCCGACCGCGGCCATCTCATCGTCGAGCCATCTCATCGCCGGCCAACTCATTGTCGATTTTGTTTTCTATAAATGCACGAAATTGTTACCCTCTTGTACTTGCTTGTATAAATACCGATACCGATCATCAATTTATTTAAATTTTGATTTTGACTGTACTATGGATATAGACATCCTGACAAATGTGTCGGACATAGCTAACTAAGTATTGTAACCTCTCCCTGTTTTAAATCCATAATCATAGTTAATATTAATTTACAAGATATAGTTACTAACATTAACATTTCCTTAAATCTTAATCAATTGATAATGAGCTTTAAAGTTACCGCGAAAAATAGGTATCTTCACTTAATTCTTCACTTAAAAAATAATGAATCGAATTGACAAGTATTCGTTAATAATAATAATCTTACAAGATAAGTTTGCAATAATGAGTAGAAAAAATTGAAGTTGGACAATGTGTCGATACTACAAATATGAAATTAAATAAACTAGATTGTAGTGTAATGTGATTAATTATTTTAATTTTAATTATTTTCTGTTATAAAATCGCAATGCTTTCTCTTATGTAGAAATAAAAGTAACAGTAATTAAAGTTTTGGTTGCGTATTATTGTAGTGTTGCATAATCTGTAGTAAAAGAAACTCTTAAATGGATAAATATTAGTCTCCTGAGTCCACTAATATCACCTATTTTGCTTTAAACTTAAGCAATAATTTGACATTTATGGGGTTAGATGCAGTATTACCCCTCTGCATTAACTAATGACTATTACATGTACCAGCTACACCCAAACAAGTGCAATCTGGAAAACATAAAATACATCAAAAACTATAAGTATAACTTTAATGCCTGTACTATTAGTAACTGATATCTGATTGATGGATTTGTTCAAAGAACCGAGCTGGTAGCGTAGTGGTGACATGGCCTGCTTAGCATTCGGGAGGTAATGGGTTCGATTTCCATTACCGTCTACCTTGTATGAGGTTTTTTCAGGAGGTTTTCCTCATGCACATGTAGCGGTATGGTCACTGCGTATATGCACACCATGTGCGGCTACTTAGGTCAATGCTGGAGTAGTAATTTCCCCCTCAGAACCCTAACTCCGTTCCTTCCGATCCTATCCTGACCACACCCATCCTTAATCCCATCGTGCATATATACGTAATGTATGTATGTATGCTGGGAATCCATGATTGTGGCTGAAGGAGCTCAGAAAGCTCGAACAGCCCGCCTTTCCCCTGGGGAAGGGAATGAAATACGTAACCCTTTCCCCTGTTCAAAGAAACGTGTTTTAAATTTCATCAACTTATAGCAACCAGCTTATATTGATATTATTAAATTTACTGGTTATGCGGTCACTTTCGTTTTGCGCTAATCATTTTATGGGTTAAATCCTGATCGAACAAGAGGCAGGGGCAAGTTAAAAAATAAAATACTCATAGTTTCTTTCTCATGTGAAATGCTGAATTAATTATTCCTAAATTGCGTTGTAAATGACGTGTTGGTATATCAATATCATTCATTACTAGAAAAGTTTCAACGATACGTGTTCAAATGAACCGTGCTGTACGTATTTTCTCTGGAAATTAATTTTTTGGTTTTGAACAACTTCCTATATTCATAACGCAAGAATCACATAGATGTAGGCTTGTAGTAGTGGTTGATCAAGAAAAATAGGATTGTGTGTGATACATATTCCCCGTTGATTTTGATGGTATCAATATAATTTAAAAAAATACCTGTTGATGCAAGGTATTTTACTTTGTTTAGAAATGTGTTGGTGGAAGATTATTGCGTTTAATTGAATTGTATACAGGGTGTCTATTTAGCTCCTCTGTGGTGGTATGGCAAGTCTTGACTTAGCAAATCGTCAATGAGGCAAACCGGGTACTTTAAGAAATTATTTAAAAATATACAGGGGATTCTAAAAAAGCGTAACTCAATTTTTTAAACGGCATGGTTCATTTTTTTGTCGGAACTCGATTCAGATTTAAATTCTCTATCTTAATGATATAAGGTTTGTTTATCACAAAATTAACTGCAAGTCAGTTATTTTGAAAATTGTCGAAAACGTTGATTATGTAAGGACAGTGATTTTCTGCATATGACCTGAAAATAAAATTTAAAAAAATGGCGATTTGTTGAAATACGTATTATTTACTACCCAAAAGTCATCATAATCCGAAAAGTGTTTATGTTATCAATTCTCAACATAAATGGACCTTGAATGTGCGGGATGGAATAATGAATGATCATGTTATTGGCCCTTATTCTTTTTAAATCAGTTTGACAGGGACTAGGTTTTTGCAATTTCTTCGCCAAGATCTTTTACGTTTAATTCGACACCTTCTGGAATATAAAAGAGCTCGACTGGATGGAGCTCCAGCTCATTTTAGTCTTAAAATTAGACAACACCTTGAAGAATGTTTTCCTGGAAAATGGATAGTACGCGGTGCAGCAGCTAGTTGGCCGGAAAGATCCCCTTATTGACACCTATTGATTTGTTTTTGTGATGAAATGACATAATGTAAAGAATAGGTCTATCTTTTCGCAATATTGATCCAGAAATGCTGCATGGTTGTTCCGTGCTCCCATAAGAAAATGTTTATTACAAAATGGGGATTCAGTTTAATAATTTTTTCTCTTGAAAGCCGCATTTTCACAGTCTACTTAATCAATGAAAATGTACATTGTTTTAACTTGAGTTCCTACAAATTTTTCGACAATTTTCAAAATAACTCATTTGCAGTTAATTTTATATACATAAATTTTATATCATTTTGATAGATAATTCAAATCAGAATCGGGTTCCGACGAAAAAAATTGGGTTATTTCATTTAAAAAAATTGAATTACGGTTGTTTGAAAATATGATAATTCGGCTTAAATTATGGAACACCCTGTATGGTATTGAGTTTTTCTAAGTTAGATACGTTATTATTTACTCAGTGCTGTACTAAAAGCCCATATTCCAATAATTTGTCATTTAAGTTTGCAATATTTTTTCTAATATCAAAACACTTATTAAGGGGGTCACTACCGAGGTCTTTTTCCATTGAAAACTCACGATTTTTAGGTACAGTTTTCTCGAAAACTACGGGGTCGTTTTTGACGAGGTGTTGCACATTTATTCTTACCATCACAATACACATTTATGACAGAGGAATTTAAAAAAATTTTATTTGTTCAAAAAGTATCAATTGGAGAAGAAACTTTCATTTTTTTCAATTGTTTTGAATTTCTAAAAAACCCTCCGTTTATTCAAATTTCCTCTGTCATATTGATAGTAATATTGTCACCTTTAAAACGATAAAAAAATTGTGTTGGTACCTGTTACGGTTGTTGGCAAAACGGTACCGAAATGTGTAAAAAGTAAATTTACAGGAGAGCCAAAAAACTAAAAAAGAACTATGAACAACTACGTTTTCTTTTAACAAAAAGTTTTGCGTTTTATTTTATACAGTTTACAAAAGACGATAAAATGAGAATTTTCAATGCAAATAAAGACGCCCTAGCAGCTACAAAAGAAGGAAGACAGAAAGCTAGTAGAGCGCGAAACAATTTAGAAGAAATTTTCAAAGTTGAGCAGGGGGCAATCTTTCCTGTATGGACAAAAAATATCTACAAATTGTAAATTATGTAATAAGTAATAACTAATTTTTATGACGTAATAAGGAACGTTTTTATTTTAAAAATATTTTTATAATGGTCCCTCAAAGAGATTGGAAAACTATATATATATATATATATATATATATATATATATATATATATATTGAGCGTACCTTATCGCCTTCGAAGCGATACATACTAATAACACTATCACCTCATATATAACAGCACCTCCGCTTTCGGAGAGGATAACGTTCGACAATAGTTTTGGCATTGGGGCCCTTCCACTATCCTAAAAACAAAGTTACAACTGGAGGTGTCAACGTATCTTTAGTACCCCCAAATCGGTCTGTTCGTTCCGCTATATATCCCTGACGCTAGTACCGCGCACTTCTGATGCGGTGTGTACGTAATCGCCTCCGAATATATAAGTTGAGACTTCGCTATAGCGGGGTTATGTTTGCTCCTCCGAAAATCGGCAACATTGCATTGTAGCTTACACTTAAGAAAATACTTATGTTCATTTTGTTGCTTTTAAGTATTTCTTGAGTGTGTTATCTGCCATAGGAGATATAACTGTTCGTTAGAATATCACATATTATGTTATGAAATAATGATTATGCTTCAAATAAATTTATATTGTATTAAATTTTAAATACTATAATACCAGTTGTATATACTATAACTTCCATTAGAATGAAAATAATGCAATGTGTAATTTAGATTCAATTTCACAATGTGATGATGGTTCACTTTATTATTATTTTGAAACAATCAGCAAAAAATTGGCTGGATGTCTGCAACGATTGAAAAAAGAAATACTGTTCATAAGTATTTTGTCTGTTGTAGGGATGTGTAATTTTTTTTTCCTGCAGACAGCATTGCCAAATAGTGGAGTAAAATCGCTACGTTTTTCTTAACATTAATCGTTGTAACAATTTAAGCTTTTAATCTAAAATTCAGATTTTTTGCAGACATATACATGAAATATGAGCGCTTCTAATAGCAATTCAGGAATTTTGAAAATGTTTACAGTTTTTTTTTAAATAAAGTTGAAAAAATAGCTGTGTGAATTATTGAAAATTTCTATACATTTATATCGAGTCAAATGCAGTCAGAAAACGTAGAAAGTTAAAAAAAAGATTAAGTCGCTAACTTCAATAGTTACTGAAATATGAATTTTTATCCGCTAGCTTTAAAAAGCGCGCTGTTGCCGTTCTAGAAATAAAATGCGTTAGCCTTATATCTAGAAATAAAATCAGAACATCTGTAAATGTAGAGTAGCGGTGCTTTTCCTAAAAAGATTACAAAACCTCATTTTCTAAAATGTAATTTTTGAAATCGGAAACAATTAATTTAGTAAATATGGTAATTAATTAAAATAAACTTGTCCAAAACATGTCGAAGCATCGATGTTATTATTATTCAATAATTCACATAGCTCGCCGCAGGGTGAAGTTTTGGATGCACGATTTTGATAATTTTATTTTTCAACTTTATTTTAAAAAAACTGTACAGATTTTCAAAATTCCTGAATTGCTATTAGAAGCGCTCATATTTCAGGTATATGTGTGCAACAAATCAGAATTTTAGATTACAAGCTTAAATTGTTACAACGGCTCATTTGCAAAGTTCGGTCCTGCGATTTTGATAATTTTATGTTTGTAACTGTATTTTAAAAAAACTATAACAGTTTTCAAAAATCCTGAATTGCTATTAGAAGCGGTGATATTTCAGGTATCGGTATGCAAAAATAAGAATTTTAGAATAAGCGCTTAAATTGTTACAACGGTTAATTTTAAGAAAAACGTAGTTTTCTTAACTCGATCTCTGTCTCAATAAATGAACACAAACCACTTGCCGGCTTTTTTTTTGGTCCACGTGGACATGATTGGGAAGTGTCAATAGGTAACAGAGTTTTGAACTCAAATCTCAGGCCGTGTAGAAGTGTGTATGTATGTATGGTTATTATTTGGGGCAAAATACGACAAAAAAGTTCGTTTATACACCAATTTCGTTGCAATGGTCACAAGACTAATTTCAATGGTTTTAGAGCATGGATTTATTCCGTGGTGTCAAAAATGTCTGAAGAAATATTTATCATCCCTCTCGTTGGTGAACCCGCCGAACGCATTTCTTTGAAGGACAAAAGCAAACTTTTACACTTGAAAATCTTTCGGCATTATTCAGGTTCAAAGAACCCTAAATTCTTTATTGGTTCAACAATTTTGTTGGGCAATCGGCCAAACACATTTCCTAGATTGGACGGAACTATGCTATATATGGTTTTGGTGCGTTGTTTATCATTTGGGGCGAGACATGCACAAATACTCCATTCATACACGCCCATACGTATTATATAAATGGTAAATCTTAAAATTTTTTGTTTGCCATCATTTTTCAATTTTCAAGACAACAGAACCCTATGGTAAAAAAGACAAGGAAAACGGTCAGTATGGATTAAGTTCTTACCATCCGATTTAATACCATAACCATAAAGAGATGATAAATATACACATCGGTCGTGACTGATAAATCAGTTCCTTTTTACCTTCGGCCATGATGTGTGTTTTGGGCGCTGGGTGCATGCGTCTATATCTGCTTCTGTACCTGTACCTGTGTCTGTGTTCAAAGAAATACATAATATCGACATACATATGATATAAAGTGTAATTTAGCGACATTACATTTTCATTATAAAGCGCCATAAACACAATTTGTAAATACCTATCGATTGTAACTATTTAGGGCCGGAAAGTCGAGCCTTTTCCAACAATAGCAATATTATAAATTCAAACGGCAAATAACCGATATAAACGGATGCGCATTGCAATCTAGTTCACAAATAAATCAAGACAACTGAGCTGGTTTCCGCATGTAGCAAGAACCATGCTAAGAAAACCCACATTGTTACATAAATTTGATATCGTGTTGCCACAAACCATAAAGAGCAACGAAAAGAACGAGTTTTATCATTTTACTGACAAAAGGGGTTTATGAATTTTGATTTTGCATTTTTTGACAAAAACCTAATTTGGACAATCATACCATAAAGGCATGAATATTAAATTAACATTAAAGCATAACTTATGGCCATCAGGACAATGCTTTTGGTGTTTTGGTAGCGGAATTGTTGAATATCGAATTTTCCAGTTTCTGGCCAAAAACTATCTTGAGCTAATTAATGGCTTTGAAGTCTAAGTACCATATGTTCTAAAGTAAGAAAAATGATACGATGTTTCTAAGCAGAATTATAGAAGCAATCATACAATTTTCTCCGCATCCGGAAGGTTTTGTGCTACTTAAGAGTAAAGACGCTGGCAACTAACCAACAGGCCTCAGAATTGCATTCCCGGGTAAAAAGAGTTGAAAGCGATGTGACATGAATTTTTGCATGTTGAGTAATGTGGTGGGGGTAAGCGCAAAATGGGCAGCATATCCTAATTCCGTGGCCAAAATTACAAGACTTGAGCAATTTAACAATTTTTGTCGGCTAAAAGCAGTTTCTGATTCTAACTAAATCGTTAATAGATGAATTGTGCAAATATGCGCTTTCCAGATTTATGGTTGAAGTTATTAACGCGATTTCTCCTTAAATTCTTAGTCATACATTAGAAGAGTGGAGTAGTTTGATGCCAAAGGCCCACTAAAATGAAACAAAAAGGCAACGTGTTTAATTTCTTCCCCAAAACGGAAATCCACATTGATGAATTCCCAACATACATACGTACATTAAGTATGTATGCATGGTGGGACCAAGGATAGGTGCGGTCGGGATGGGATAGGAAGGAACGTAGTTAGCGTTTTGATGGGGAGGTGCTACCCCGGAATTTTACTAAATGGCCGCATATGATATGCGTATACGCAGTGATCATGCCGCTATATGTGTAAGAGGGAAATCTGAAAGAACCTCATACAGGGTAGACGGTAACAGGAATTGAACTCATTACCTCCGTAATGCTAAGCAAATCGTGTTACCAAAGGCTCATTAGCACGGTGCAACACTAGAAGATTTTATCATTATACAAAAAGAAATGATAAGCAGCTTGTAAGGTTCAACGGACGCTGATATACGCGTATGACAAAAGATTTAAATTAATAATTAAAATTTCTATCGAAACGTTTAAAAACAGTAAAAATATACCAGCAAATAAACTTTAACCCGAAAAGTATCTTTAATAATGACTAAAAACCATGAAAGTTACATTTACATATTCACATAATAGCCTCACTTATCATAGTAATGCATACTTCTGTAATTAAACCTTTTTATTGCATTTACGTCTCATATTAATTGACCAATGAATTACTGGAATTTTTTTAATATAAATTAAACAATTTCCATAAAACACACATAGGCTGCGTATTTTAATTAAAATATACCATATATACCGAGAAATATACAGAAGCGTCGTTATCACCTCCGAAGAGACTGCAACACTGTTGTGAGTGTTGTGACAGCGTCACCCCAGTATCTGTTCATATACAACATACCCTTCTTGTACCTCCACATATGATTCCCAAAAATACAAAAATCTTTTCCCCTCTCAAGAAACCTGTATTCCTATGATTCCTCTCAGCACATATATACATTTTGTTTCACCTTAATTGTAGGGGATCACCCAGAGGTCAGATCGCCTCTTCTACATACCGGAGGCGACACATATACATTACACCATACACTATATCGATACTCCCCCACTTTGCTAGCATTTTTTAACCACTCCTACTGATCGGAAAACTGTGGAAAAATATTTTCTGTGTATAGAATTGAGTCTAGAATTCTAATCGGCAATAACAAAAATCGACTTTTTTTTCATTTTTCTCGGTAGTGACTTCCTTAATAAGTAAATAAACCTAGTATCAAGGTAAAGTACATTTATAGAGGAATCTAAGAATGCACATACAGGGTGTGCCATTTAAAAAAATCTTAATTTGTTGCAACCATTTTTAGACCACCAAATAATTTCTTAAAGCAACCCAATTTGCCTCATTAATGATTCGCTAAGTCATTTTTGTGACTGATTTGACATAACACCACCACAGAAGAAAGGAGTACCAAATGGACACCCTGTATATTATAGTTTTTTTGTATTTGTACGTACGCATAGTCAGCTTATAATGAATAATTAATTACACATAACTATTACTAGCAAAATTCTTATCAGCCATTTAAGTGTCAACTCTAAATATTTTTAAATACTTTATTAAGTAGTTAAAGTCAAAGTATTTAAATACCTTTTAAAATAGTTAAATGCGCAACAAAATATTTAAGCAAATAAACTTTAACCCGAAAAGTATTTTTAATAATGACTAAAAACCATGAAAGTTACATTTACATATTCACATAATAGCCTCACTTATCATAGTAATGCATACTTCTGTAATTAAACCTTTTTATTGCATTTACGTCTCATATTAATTGTCCAATGAATTACTGGAATTTTTTTAATATAAATTAAACAATTTCCATAAAACACACATTGGCTGCGTATTTTAATTAAAATGTACCATATATACCGAGAAATATACAAAAGCGTCGTTATCACCTCCGAAGAGACTGCAACACTGTTGTGACAGCGTCACTCCAGTATCTGATCATATAAAACTTTTTGAAGTGACAACATACCCTTCTTGTACCTCCACATATGATTCCCAAAAATACAAAAATCTTTTCCCCTCTCAAGAAACCTGCATTCCTATGATTCCTCTCAGCACATATATACATTTTGTTTCACCTTAATTGTAGGGGATCACCCAGAGGTCAGATCGCCTCTTCTACATACCGGAGGCAACACCATACATTACACCATACATTGTATCGATATATATATATATATATATATATATATATATATATATATATATATATAAACTATACATAAACGAAAGAACAGGAAAGTGAGTGTAGGTGGTTGATTGCATCAAGTCAAACCGCAGGAGCACTGCCGCGCTGGCATGAATTTTCCATCATCTCAACTCCCCACTTTGCTAGCATTTTTTAACCACTCCTACTAATCGGAAAACTGTGGAAAAATATTTTCTATGTATAGAATTGAGTCTAGAATTCTAATCGGCAATAACAAAAATCGACTTTTTTTTCATTTTTCTCGGTAGTGACTCCCTTAATAAGTAAATAAACCTAGTATCAAGGTAAAGTACATTTATAGAGGAATCTACGAATGCACATACAGGGTGTGCCATTTAAAAGAAAATCTTAATTTGTTGCAACTATTTTTAGACCACCCTGTATATTTTAAAATAATTTGTTAAAGCACCCCAATTTGCCTCATTAATGATACGCTAAGTCATTTTTGTGACTGATTTGACATAACACCACCACAGAAGAAAGGAGTACCAAATGGACACTCTGTATATTATAGTTTTTTTGTATTTGTACCTACGCATAGTCAGCTTATAATGAATAATTAATTACACATAACTATTACTAGCAAAATTCTTATCAGCCATTTAAGTGTCAACTCTAAATATTTTTAAATACTTTATTAAGTAGTTAAAGTCAAAGTATTTAAAAACCTTTTAAAATAGTTAAATGCGCTACAAAATATTTAAATGATTTGAAATACTTTCTATTTGGTATTTGCCCATGTTTGAGTGGGAAAGTAACTGGCAATTAAATACTTTTACTTTTCATTAAATATACATTTAAATACTTTTCAAAATAATTTTGTTTAACTTTGTTCTTAAAGGGCACTGCCGTTGTCATGCCGTCGACAGTATAAAATAAAAATAACCAGCATCATAAAATGCAACTTTTTCTTAACATTTCACTGGCAAAAGTTGACGTTTCAAGATAAATACTTTTTTCGAAAAATTGCCAGAAGTTTATTTTCAGAAGGTCAGCTGAATAATTCTGTATTTTGTATTTAAGTTCTGTTTTGCTTGTTGTTTAGTTTATTAGATCATTATTTATTTTCCATTTTTCCTTCAAGTTTATCATTTAAAATATGCATTTGCTTCAGTTTTCTTACGTACTAGATTAACGCTTTTTTTAATTGAGCTTTGGATTTCTCGCACTTATTCATACACTAACAGGAAGCGGTTCGAAAAGAGTGAATGCAACATAAAGCTTGTCCACTTTTCCTTTAATTTTCATTCTTCTTATCTTAAAGCTGGTATCAAAATTGTGAAAGATTATTTTACTTTTTCATGTCTTTTTTATGAGGAATGTTATTGAGAATAATAAATAAAAAAATTAGTATCCGGTTTTGTAGTAAATTGTATGTTTATCTTTATGTATATCGAAGGTAGTATAAAATATTACACACAAGTTGTGCAATAACAGAATACAAGTTCTTGTTTCATCTGCTCTATAATTTACACCTTGCAATCATAATTTAATAACTATCAATTTAGCTCAACAAAAATGTACTTTAATAAAACAATAATTTTAGCATTCTTCCGCTAAAATATCTGTCACTCCATCAATATAAATTCATCTCATAACAAAAGGGTCTTCTCCCAATTCACCCTACAAGGGTAGAAAAGCCTGCCATTCAGTCCATCCGTAAGGGTAACTTTCCCCTATTTCAGACACACACTCTGAAACCTAAAGGGATATTTTTGGTGAAATTAGTTGAAGCATTTTCTGTTAGAAGCAAAAGCATTCACACTGCTTCGTTATTTTCAAAGATAAGATACTGTGCGTGAAAGAATCAACTTTCAATTTCATAATTACAATTACAAGACACGTTTAAAAACTTAAACGAGTTCTTTGCTCTCTAGCTCTGTAATTTAAACGTAAACCAATTTGGAATTCCATAAATCTTATTTTCTGTTATCAGATGCGAAACATTGCCTTAAGGCTCCGTTACTTTTACAATCTAAAGAACATGTAGTACACTTCTCTATTCATTGTATTTAACGTTTCTTCTTCGAGTTTATCGAGTAAACGCAACGTCACTAACTTTAAATTATTATAATTAATTTTACATTCAATAATTTTTCAGTCTATCTACATTTAATTTCCCATTGTTTTTATTACAATAAATGATTTTATAATAACACGGGAATTAAATTATAATCGTTGTTTGCACTACTAATTACGTACTTTTACATATAATTTTCGGGTTCGTAACCTCTTTAGAGTGAAACGAGGAAGTAGGTACTAGGGAATTTAACCCTGTAGGGCGCGTGGTTTTACAAAATTTCAATGTCGACGCAATCAATACTGAGAATGAAGCTGTATCATGTTATTAAAATTATGGCAACCTACGAAAAGGATGAAAGGTTTACGCGTTCGGATGTTTGTAAAATTGATATAAAGTTTATTGAATCGAATGAAGTTTCGGATATAAACGATCACTCTTTCAACCATTTGGCATTAGTTTTTGAAACTAAAGTTCTGTCATAAAAATGCTGCGAAGTTTGTGATGCTTTTAATTTTAACAACCACATTTAACTTCTTTATTACAATATACTTTGTTTTATAATACTTGGCTAGCATTATAAAGCTAAAGAAACTTTTAAGCTTAAAGTTTATTTTGTTTATAATGCTCTTATAATCTATTTTGCGCGCAGTACACTGAAACGAAGGTGAAGTAAAAATGGTTGTAGTTTTTGTTACAGTGTTGCCAGATTTAGTTCTTTATTTTGATGGAAGGCTTAACAGCAACGTGACGTCTTTGATTTATGTATCGCAGTTGTTTATTTATGAGATCGTCGTGACTACGTACTATGTTGAAAAATCAAATCAACTAAAAAGCTACTTGCTTACAAAACCGCGGCCAGGTTAAACTCCTCGGTGCTTATTTTTTTGTTTGATTCTATTTAATTGTGCGTATTTTATTTGTCTAGTTTTTAGTTGAATAGAAATCAAGTAACTCGTGTGCTAATTTGTACAGTATTTTCTTTTGTATGGCACTAGGACATCGAGTGATTAATGAATGAAATGAAACAAATTTGTGATCAATAACACTTTGACTCATTGTATATAATGTTCTAAAAATAGTTACCAATACGTACAATTGTAAAGGAAACGACTTATTTGGTTTTATTAGACCTCTCAACATTGTTTATCGTTATTATTGTTCTAGATAAAAATCAATCATGCAAGAAACTTCTGATAAGGTAAAAGTAAGCGCATGTTAAACACGAGGTTGACCTTTATTAAATTCGAGTAAGTGAGCTGTGACCGTTAAGTTTAAATAAATACTTGTAAATAAACTGGCATTTCTTTTAAGTATCTAATTATTTATTTTTAAGCTTTATATTTATCACCATTAATCTACGATATATGTATGTAATTAATCTTTTAAATAAATAGCATGATAAATCTCTCTCAATATTTAAATTTAGTTCAAGTAGAGGTAGTAGAGGAAAATAATACCACAAAGGTGACAAGGCATAGCTCACTAAGATATTTAAATATAAACTCTTCTCTAGATTTAGTTTCCAAAACGTAACTTTTTTGGTAAAAATTTTAAATGAAAAACAAGTACGAATGCTTCAAATTTAACTATAATGCTTTATTAATTATAGAATAATTAAACAACATTACTTATAACTAATAACATCGCTAGCATCTGTACAAATTAAGTTTACTTTTAATGCCAATCTATATTTTTACAGTTGCATCTTGTAAATCAGCTTAGCACGTATGTGGAGCGTATTTTTTTTTTGTGATTGTGGACCTGAACAGGCTAAATTGGGCCTATCGTGCTAAAGCACCCAGGAACACTTAGGAGAATGGATAGAGGGATAATGAATTTCCAATAGATGCCTATGAACAGCTACCTTAAATTTTCACATATCATAAGTTAGAGGAAAACAGGAACTAGGGAGATCATGCCAGAGTTTAGAAGCCGTGTAGAAAATGTGGATTGCGCCCGTTTGGTACGACAAGTGAAGATTTGTACTGCATACTGATGATGTAAATGAGCGAACCGAGTGTTTCTCGCAAAGATAGCCCCAGATGGTATCAAAGAATTTAATTCAGCAGCACAATAGCCGTTGTAATAACGATAATACAAAGAAAGAACTGAAACAATCCTTCTATGCTCAACGTTTTTATTTAAACGATAACTTTTTGTACTAAAAATGTTGCAGAAAGTGATCGTTTTTTGAATGAACGTAGAAAAAGGTTGCAAGGAATAATATGCGAATAATATAGATATGGCTTAACGCCTCGCAGTTGAAATCATACGTCTCCATTTGAAATGAACCTTGTAATCAGTGGACCTACGACAACATATATTGGACAGTTCATATTACAATTCCTCGCAAGCAACAAAATATATCGTAAAGTGCGTTTTCGCACGGCGCCATAGCCAAACCATATATAGCGCGCGATAAATGGTGGCGATATTGTTTTACACCAAATGTGTGTGTTTTAACCCTAGAATTACACGGTGATGGTTGGAACATATCTAGTACGGTGACGTCGGATCCGACATCACATCATTTTGGGGATATTTTATACGAAATAGTTATTATAGAAGATATCAAAAAAACACAACTTAAAACTACACATTTAAAAATTATTTTCGTATATACAGGGTGTTACGTATTACCAGGGTCTATCAAATGTACTTTTTTAAATGGAGCACCCTATAAGTATATTTTTACATTTTTTGAACTGATTTCAACGACTTATTACACTTAGTTCTAAAATAAATTGTTTAGATGTTATAGTCCAGTGAAAATCGCGAATTTTCATTGTAAGCTGTCACAATTTCTGAACTATTTAAGGTAATGCAAAACGACTTACATGTACCTTATCTTAACTTTATCAGTACTATTCGTTGCCAAAATCAAAACTCCAATACAGAGTTGTCAAAAAGTTGAAATTTTCGATCCAAAAATATAAAAATATACAGAGTGCCCCGTTAAAAAAAGTGTATTTGGTACACCCTGGTAATATGTAACAATGTGAAGCTGGCCCCCAAGTTGCATATTTCGTAATTATTTAATGGCATTCGATTAACCACAAATGACCAACAACTTCACACTTGCCCCCCGAAATCGAAAATCGCCAATTTTTATTACTGTATCTGATTGACAATGATTGACCATGAACTCGATTTGTTTGACCACCCTTAAAGAAAAAAACTAAAATATACTTTTGTATTCATTATAAGGCATGGTCAATCCTCGAATACGCTTTTTGAGGATTGACAACCCTTCATTTCCTATGAATAATCATCCAGAAGAACAATCAGTGCATTTTGTTTAATAATGCACTGTTTCGAATTTTGAGACATGGCCAATCCTCGAATATGCATTTTGGGACATGACCAATCGTCGTATATGCTTTTTGAAGATTGAACATCTTTTATTTTCTACATATAGTCATCCAGAAGAATAAAAATTGCATTTTGTTTTTATTAATAATGTACTATTTCGAATATTGAGACATGGTCAATCGTCAATATGCTATTTCAGAGATGTCAGTCCTCGAATATGATTTTTCAGACATGGTCATTCGTCGAATATAGGACCTTCTTTTATTTTCTATGAATATTCATTCAGAGGTCGTTCGTTGTCTTCTCCCATAATATGAAATCTCATTACTGTCATTTCGAGTTGCAAGCTGTGTCCGATCCCTGGTAGTGAGCTTAAGTGCACAGACCGAAAACGGGCATGCTCTCGTGAGCAACTTGGGGTTATTTAGCGTCTTGGGCAACTGGGACGTAACACTATTTACTTACATTACTTACTCATGTTCATACAAAAAAATTGGAAAAGTTTTATTTCGTTACGGTTTAAAGTCAAATGTATTATATTGTATTTAGTGATTTGTTATCTTGTTAGTATTTTCATTTCTGAATTAAAACTCGTTTACCTTACATTCTAGGATTGATCATGTCTTAAAATTCCAAATAATACATTATTAATCAAAATACACTACGTGTTCTTCTAGATGAATATTCATAGGAAATGGAAGATGGTCAATCCTCAGAAAGCATATTCGAGGATTGGTCATGTCTCAAAAAGCATATTCGAGGATTGACCATGTCTCAAAAATCATATTCGAGGATTAACCATTTCTGAAAAAGGATGACTATACATAGGAAATAAAAGATGTTCAATTTTCAAAAAGCATATACGAGGATTGGTCATGTCCCAAAATGCATATTCTTCTGGATGATTATTCATAGGAAATGAAGGATGGGCAATCCTCAAAAAGCATATTCAAGGATTAACCATGCCTTACAATAAATATAAAAGTATATTTTCGTTTTTTTTTTAAGGGTGGGCAAACAAATCGAATTCATGGTAAATCATGGTCAAACGATGGTCAATGAGATAGAGCAATAAAAATTGGCGATTTTCGATTTTGGGGGGCGTGTGAAGTTGCCCCCCCTCCCCCCCAATCTTATTTTTGCAATAATTTTGTAACTCAATAAAAGTTGTTGGTAGTCATTTGTGGTCAATAAGTGGTCAATCGAATGTCAATAATTAATTACGAAATATGCAACTTGGACGGCCAGCTTCACACAGCTACACGTAACACCCTGTATATATGAAAATAATTTTAAAATGCACAATTTTAAGTTTAAGTCTTCATTTTTGTAATTACTTTTGTTGATATCTTCTCTAATAACGGAGATATCGCACTTCGACGCACTAATGCCGCACCCTGTATATTTATAAACTAGATTATAAAAACATACACGCTTAAACAACATGGAAAAATTACGAAATTCTTATATTTAGCTTGTATATATCCTAAATTATTATAAAAAAATGATGAGGGCAAACGATTTGTTTGTGCTCACCACACACACTTTGCTTACAGTGTCCACAACTGTAGTTTCCTCTCTTTCACTTTTCCGGTTACAGAAGGCACATAATCCTGGTCGTTTGAGCTTCCCTATTGAGTGACACCAGGTAAGTTTGCAGGAGAAAATACGTCTTTATGCAACAGTATACTTCTTTGCTTGCTTAGGACAACTGAAATTCTGGGATTTCCCATTCTTTACCCCATATGGGTATCCGATAAGGTAAATGCCAAGTTTTTCCAAAATTGAGAGCTCGATACTGGGTTATCCATCAGCTTGTAAATTACAAGCATTCACAGCAGCAGCATCAAGAACTCCAAAGAAGTACCTCATAGGCCATCGGTTGGATTTTCTTTTGGTGGTTTTTAAATGGCATAGCTGGTCAAAAACGTCGCCTCCACCTTTGGTCATATTGTAAAATTTTATTACATCGGGTTTATTGGAAATTTCATTTACGTCTCCTGTAGAGTGCATTGACGAAATCAGAATAACATTTTTGTTTCTCTGTGTTATACTAAAATTGTACTTGAATCGTACAAAAATCTTGATGACTCTGGGGGATCACTTTTGTGTCAATAAGTAATTTCGGAATTTCCTTCTGGTTTTTCGAAGCGTGCCTACTAAAGTAATCATATTCTTAGTAAGTTCCTCAGCCAAATGACAAGATGAAAATCAGTAGTCTGTGGTAACATTTTTGTTTGAATTCTTCAGAGGTTCTAATAGCTTCAGAACATATTGAGTTGATAACAGCAAATCAGTTTTTGGTCTGTTCTGTTTGCCAATATATGGAATTCCTCCACAGAAATAATCTTATCCGGTTTATTAGGGATATACATTTTAAACGGACATCTTCCTCTAAAGCTCAGCAACGTCTCATCTACAGTTCCTTACAATTACTCTCAAATAAAGTCCAAAGTTTTCTGAAGGCTGTGAATTTATCGATTCTTCTACGTTATTCGCTCATGAGCTTAGAATCGAAACGAAGTACTCTCAATAAAAATTCAAAGCGATTTTTGCTCATGACGCACCGACACAAACTGGGAAAAAAAAGATGACTAATGTCAACCCTGAATTTTTTAGTACACCAAGCATATAGACTGTTCTGAATTACAAGTTTTTGATTTTATCTCGATGTCCTCATTAGAGGAGTTTTAAGAGGTCGATTTCTTCAGTAAGACCTCTGGCTTTACCCCTTGGTCCTGGAAGGTGGGTTATATTTCTCGAAGGTGTTCGAGTGTGTACACTACTCAATGGGGTATCAGTCCAAATTTTGCATTGTCTTTACCTATAGTTTATCTCACCTAGTGGTTCGTTCCCTAAAGACATATTGATACCATTATCGTCGCTTTCGTCAGAGTCAGGAGACACATACTCGAATCCTCATGATCATCGCCTGATAAAATAGTGTCCTCTATTTCACTGTCACTGTCATCTACATAATCGGTCGCAATTTGTTTAGTATCACTCAGGCAGCGTTGCAGGTCAGTAGTAAGATGGCCAAGAAAGTGGCAAAAAATGCATATGACCCTTTAACTCTGATAGAATTGCGAGAACAAAGGCCGTGCATTTGGGAAAAAACAATAGATAGACTGAAGAAAACAAAAACGTGCACGGAGATTTATCAGTTTCTGATCGAAGATTTTGAAAACTTGGAGCAAGAGGACAAAGTGGAAGGAGGTAAGTCATCTTATGTCATACTTATGAGACGACGAATACATTTAAAAAAAGTCGGTATTTATTTATATAAAAGTAATAATGATTTGTACATGATAAATACAAAAACTATATTTTCGTCATTTGCCAAGGCAAAGCGCCTGCTGGGTTAAAATAATTCATCTCTTAGCTCATTAACATGTTGTCCATCTCTGACGAATCTAGTTTGAGGTAGGTTTTGTAACCCTCTTGTATGTACAGCAACATACATGTTACTAGAACGAAAGCCATCTCTTTGACGAACCACATTCTGTAAAATTTCGGCAGCTTTTACAATATTTTTTGCAAATGGTTTAGAAACATTTGAAGCCCTATGGAAAATTCTCCATTTGTTGACCAATATACCAAAAACGCATTCTACAAACCTTCGGGCTCGTGTTAAACGACAATTGAAGACCCTTTTTGTCACACTAAGATTTTGTCCTCCAAATAGTCGTAACAAATTATCACTTAAACCAAATGCCTCGTCTCCAACCAATACAAATGGCAAGTTTATATCTATTTCTTGTAAAACAGTTGTACCATCTTTCATTTTTGTCCAAAATACAGTTTCTTGAAAAACCGAAGAATCACAATCCTCTCCATAGGTGCCTATGTCTACATAAAGAGACTTATAATCGGAATCTGCCACTGCCATCAGAACCATAGAAAAATAGTGTTTATAATTCAAGTTCGTAGAGCCGCTGTGCCTGAATTTTTGAACCCTTATATGTTTACCATCTACAGCTCCAATGTAATGTGGAAAATGTGACATTCTTTCAAAATTTTCTACAATCTTCAACCAATCTTCTTGGGACGGAGTGGGCAGATTTTCTTCTTTTAAACGATTCCATAACTTTCGACAGACAATGGGAGAAATGGTTATCTGCAATCACTTTATGCCAGATTTTTTACATAAATATTTACGGGTTCATTGTTTATTTTAGATTTAAGTTGCTTTGGTCAATAATTTTATTGGCTCGCTTAGAAACTAGTTTTTCCCGATCGTCCCCTTAAAATGTATAATTTATTTACAAAATTTCATTGCATGTGTACGTAAATAATTTAGGCGTAATGACCGGGAGTGTCTTTAAGAACTGCTACCAATTAATCCTATTTAACGGTTTCCTTGGTAGCAAAAAAAAAGTTATCTTACAGTTAATAAGTTTTAATACTATCAAGAATTTTATTTTTTTTATAACAGAGAGTATTGTAATGAAAACGTGATTTAATTTACCTTTAAGACTGTCCCAAAAAAGATATAATAAAAAAAATTTAAAGAAACGATCGTTAGGTACTAAAATGGCTCTAAATGTTTTATTATATCTTTTTTATTAAAAACTTTATATTCAATTATTCACATAAAGCACATTACTTAACTTAGTACCACATCAAACACTAAAAATCAAAATAACTCGGAAACGCACAGGAATTTCGAAACAGAAGAAGGTACATTATTTTTGTTAAACTGTATGTAGATAATGAGAATAACAGTTTTTTTAAAAAATAGTCATTGGCGTAGAAGTTCTGTTTATGAAAGGGGTTGAGCACCCCCTCCACTCCGCCACTGTGCAAGTTTGTGAACATTCTTATCTCTTGTTTTATGCCCCTTAATTAATAGACATTATCCCCACAACATGAAAAAAATCTAAGCATTCGTTTATGAAAATTTGAGAAAAAAAATTTAATTCAACACCCTATATCTCGGAAACGAAGCCTTCTACGACATCTGTTTATAGGAACTTTTCTTTTTAGAAACATGTGTTCTATCTCCTGTTAAAGTTTGTCTACAAAAACTGACTCACCCTGATATATATATATATATATATATATATATATATATATATATATATATATATTATATATATACCTTATCACATGCTCCACAATATCTGGTGTAAACTTTTGCTCCTTCAGGTTAATTTTGGTTTTCGGTGTTGGAAGCACTGAAAATATTTTTCTGTCCGTGTTGAACGTTGTCTGTGTGTTGGTTTTGCTGGCGATTTTTGCAATTTTGTCTGTTTGTTCCTTTTACATACGGAAACGTGATCTTGGCTTTTGGTGGTTCCTCCTCTTCTGTGAGTCTTAAATTTTCCTGGTCCTGGTATTTTTACAATTTGACTAGTCAGTTTCGGTCTTTGACAATATATGAAATGATTACATTTTAAACTGTTATTCTGTGGTTGGGTTAAGCGTTTTGCGATGAATTTTTTTATTATTCTGTAGTAAATTTCATAGATTTAGCAATTTTCAGTGACAAATTTTACAGTGCAAATAGTTTCTATAACGAGTAAGCATTAGGCGTGAGTAACTCACATTATGGTCTTATGCAGACAGATGTGGATCTTATTTATGTTTGACTCCTGTGGAAATTTAAATGCAGGTGGCGCTCTTTAGCTTTTCATATATTCTTAAGAGGTACGGCAAGCCCTATTTTTAATAAAAATCAACCCATACCATTGAGCTCAATAGATACTATGTATCGCACTCTTATAAAGTACTGTAACTAGAATGCATATCTAATTGTATACACATATTATATCATAGAATAGCAACCGGTAACGTGGAATGGATTGAATACTGTTACATTAGTAAATAATTAAAATTACTGCTTCGCTTAACTCGCAGACATACAAAAAATGGGGGAACTTTAACGGTACAACTTGATTATGAAATATTCAATTAACATTTTACAAACCTTTTGAAGTTATCTCACAAAATCGAATACTCGTATGAATACCTATACTTGCATCTATATACAAAAAAAGAATTTAATATATCTATATAGTGCTCATCACTTTTTGTTTATGATGTACAAGCGTGTTATAGAAATTAATTTTAATTTTACAGCTTTTCTTTTAAGCGGTCGTGCACAAAATATAATATGAATCATAAAAGAAAAGGCTGTTTGTCAGTTTTAGTGCTCACATATACATTTTCTTCACACATGACGTTAAAAACATGTAATCCCTAAAACGTTTTGAATAAACAAATATTTTGTATTGCAGTACAGGTTTTCGCAATGACCCGAATAAGAATAATGAAACTGCAACATTAAATTATTTTGTTGTTGGATGTGAGGCACTACATTGTTTGTATGCTTCTTGCATTGCGTTCATTAGTTCTATCCAATAACCCGTAAAAAAACCAATAGTATAAAAATTCCGCACAATGTAACTAATGTGAGCGTACTTCATTTTTCACTAGAAAATTATTTCAAACAAAATGGGTTAATTTATTGAATTTTTCCTTAAATTTTACTCGAAATTTTCAACTAAACTCTAATTAATGAGATAAATTTGTAAGAACGAAGAATTATGTACTCTCAGCAAGACGGTGCTCCACTTCAGATTTATATTGTAATCTGCTATAATTATCTTGATTCTATAATTTTTGTTTAATCCCTTCAGCGGAAAACGTGTGACGACTGATTTTGACCATAGATAACAAAAAACACAGGATTTTGTTGAAAAATGGTTCCAGACCTCGGGTTATTAAACGAAACTTTTGTGTTGGTCGATTCGATAATTTCTCACAAACCATATAACAAATGAGTTCGCAGATTGATGGGCAGACACACAGACAGAAACATCTATCATTTCCAAATGTTGTGATTGTGATTTTATTTAAATTGGTGTTAGTTCCAAAAGTCAGCACGATCACAATCGTTTTCCTATATCTTGTGTTTTAGGTACACGCATAAATGGGATTATTATTTGTACCCATTTCCAGCTTTATACAGGGTTTCTCTAAGTCTGTATAAAATACTAGGACAAATTCCTGAGACTAAAATATGCGGATCTAGCCCGATCAAAAGTGATGGTTTCCGAAATACAGGGTGTCGAAGTTATTATTTTTTTAACTCTTTTTAAATATCTATTTTAATAAATAACAGGATTTGCATGAAATTTGGTACCTAGAGGTTTTCTATGATAAGAAATCCAGATTTGATCATAGTTTTGATGTATCTTCCAGAGCAGGGCTTTGTCTTCATTTAAAGTTGCATAACTTTCTTCTGCCGCGGTATATCAAATTTCTAGTCAGAAATTCTTATTCCCTGGTATTTTTTCTTCAAAAAAGGTTTACCTTGTAGATGTCGCTTTGAGCAGCCATTTCTGTGATAATGGAATTTAAATGTTTCGTTGCGTGCTAAAATTCGTTATAGCCCTCCTTCACACTTTATCTAGGCTTAGGACTGGTCCAAGAAGTTTGGAGCGTGTTTAAGGACCAATCGGCCAGCAACAACAGAACTTTACACAACTTAACAATATAAGAATGTAAGATTGAACTGGCAAAAAACAAGAGAAATAGCATACAGTCGATAATGAACGATCAAAACAGCAAACTTGTATTAAATTATAAATTCTTCAATTAAACTCGAAATAAATGTTGAAAGTGACCCTCGTTTTTATGTACACAAAGATTAATTCTACGGAGAAAATCGAACTGCACCATATCCATCATCTCTACATCTAACCGTAAAATGTTTACAGTTCTCTTAAAGTTCTTTTAACTGTATCCTTCCAAATCAATGTGTCTGGTGCTCTTCAACTCGTTCTAAAATTTCTTCCTCAACAACTGCTGTTCTAATAGTACAATTCTGTCCATAATTAATCGTATCAGGAGCAAAACTACCCGCTGCTCGAAGACGCCTTTTTATCACCGACTAATATTTGATGGCTTGGAATACGTCTATTTGGAAATCTTTATTGGTATATTCTGACCGATTCCCGATCATTCCCTTGGCAATAACTATAAACTAATATCATATCGGTCATTTCTGCGTTAGTGTAGGGTACGGCCGTAGCGAAAAATTGAAGAAGGAAATTAAAATTACAATTCAGATTTGTCAGATTGAATTTTTTGACAATACTTTTTTGTAACTAATGACAATACTGAATAATGTTTAGTCGTTGCTATGATGAATTTTAAATTCGTTTGTCACGGAAACGGCTGCTCAAAGCGACATCTACAAGGTATACCTTTTTTGAAGAAAACATATCAGGGAATATGAATTTCTGAGTAGAAATTTGATATACCTACCCCGACAGAAAGAAGTTATGGAGCTTTAAATGTAGACAAAGGGCTGTTGGGGGCGCCTTTGGGAGATAAATCAAAACTATGATCAAATCGGGATTTCTCATCATAGAAAACCTCTAGGTACCAAATTTCATGCAAATCCTGTTATTATTAAGTAGATATTTAAAAAAGAGTTATAATAATAATTATAATATCTTTATTTTGTTGTTATACATTTATGCTATTTACAGTATCTCCTTTCCTTACTTAGCCTACACTGTCTTCTTCCCTCTTGTCTCTCCCCTCAACTGTGTTCTTCTTTCCCTCTTCCATCCAATCTACTTCCCTTCCTTTTTCTTCTAGTACCTCTTCTGCCGTCCTTTCCTCTTCCCCGCATTCCCTGTATTCTTTCAGCATATGTTCGATCGTCTCTATCTCTTCCCCGCACAGCCTACATTTTAAATCTTTGTCCCTTTTCCAATATTTGTTTCTCCTCTCTTCGTGTCCACATCTAAATCTCGCTATCATTGTCTTTCTTTCCCTCCTCCTTTCCTCATGCAAAATCCCGGTATCCCTTCTCCCTTAATGTTCCTATAGTTTACATTATATTTTCCTTCTCTCACCTTCGTCGATCTTTTCTGCTTTTGGATATCCCTGTCCTTTTTTATTATGTCCTCTCTCACGCTCACTGCTACCCTTCTTAGTCTCTCCACTTCATCTTTCGCATACCCGTTTCTTTCATAATATTCTTTTCTGGTTTCTTGTCCATATTTTATTCTTCCACCTTTCGTTTCTTTTCAGCATTCTAGTAATATTTTGCACCCCGTTCTGCTACTCATTTCCTCTTCTATTTCCTACTTCCACTCTTATTTTTTCTTCTTGCATATTCTCTCTAATAATGTATCCTGGAGTTTCTCTTTCCACTCTCAGTACCCACTTCCAGTATTTTCTTGCAGTCCCTCTATCTCTATACTCTTTCCACCACCACACTTCCGCCCGTACAACACCACACTTTTTATTAGTTTCGATAATAGTTTCCTTTTCCTTAAGTCCATTCCAAATAGTCTTTCCCCTACACTCCACACTTGCCCTATTGAGTTTTCCTTTTCACACACGTTCTTTTATAGGTTCCCCATCTTTGTTGTCTTGCCTCATCGTGTATCCCATCGTGAATTCCTTTTCCTTCTGTATCTCCTCGTCTCTCCATTACCACTCCTTTTTCCCCCTTTTCTGAATACCATTACCTTAGTTTTGTTCCCGTTTACTTCCAGATCTTTTCTTTTCAAATATCTGTCCATCGTTTTTAACATCCCCTTACTTTCTTTTTCTTCCTTTGCTATTAGCACTATGCCATCTGCGTTTGCCAGCGACTACACTTTCCTAGTCCCCACTACAGACCTCCTTCTTGCTGCCCCTTAATGTTTCCTCCAGGTCTCCTATGTATACAGCGAACAGGCTTGGGCTCAGTGGGCATCTTTGCGTCAGTCCTTCCTTGTTACAAATCCTTCACTTAGCTCCCCATTCATCCTCACCCTGTTCCTCGTTTCGTCGTATATTTATTGCATCCTTTCTATTAGCCTTTCGTTCATCTTTTTTTTTCTCAGGTATTCCCACAGCTTTTGCCTGTTCACCCTATCGCTACTAGGTCTACGAATACCGCTACCATTATCCCCCTTTTCTTTTCTAATTCCTTGTTTGCCATGTGTTTCAGAATGTACACATTATCTATCGTTCTTCTCCTTTCCTGAATCCTGCCTGTCCATCTGGTAACAAATTCTTTTCTTCTGTTTCCTTCTTTAGCCTTTCCTCCAGTACGGTCGCGTATATGATGTAAGCCGTGTTTAGCAATGTGATTCCTCTATAATCTGTCATTTGGTTTTTGTCGCCTTTTTTGTGCACTGGGCATATATGTCCTTCTCTCCACCTCTCCGGGAATCATCCCCTTTCCATATTTTGTTTATTATTTCCGTCATCCTTTTTGCTACCTTTTCTCCTCCGTATATCCACTCTTCACGTTGTGTCCCATCTTCTCCTGCAGCTTGACCTTTTTTCACCTTCTGTATTGCCTATATTACTTCCTCTTCTTTTATTCCTTCTCCTTCTTCATGTATTTCGTATCTTTTCTTATTTTGTCTTCCTTCTCCTTCCTGTATTTGCTCCCCCTCCAGTACGTTCCTGAAATATCTCTTCCATTCGTTTATTTTCTTTCTTTAAATATTTCCATACGTCTTCTTCCGTTTTTATATCCTTAACCTGCTCTTCCTGTTTCTTTTTTGTTTTCTTCCTTTTTACTCTCGCATGTTTTCTTGTATTTCGTTACTGCATCTTTATATTCTTCTTTTTCTACTTTGCCCTTTTTCCACAGTCTTCGTATTCTTCTTGCCTTCATCTTGGCCTCCTTGCATTTTCGGTCCCACCCGTTTTCTCCCCCTTCCATTTTTTGAACTTGACTTTCTCTGTTGCTTCCTACATTCTCTCTCTCATTTCTTCCACACTTTCTTGCACTGTTTTACCTTATTGTTTAAAACAATAATAACTTTGACACTCTGTATTTCGGAAACTATCAACTTTTGGACTAAGATAAATTGAGCTAGATACTCATATTTTAGTCTCAGGAATTTGTTCTAGTATTTTAGACAGACATTTTGGAGACGCCATGTATATATTTCGTTAAATAAATATCGAATTCTGGTTTTTCTTCTAAATTAAATTAACCATTATTACACAATTTTAAATCAGATCAAACAATATTTATAAGAAGATTAATTACATTACCCCTTGTATAAATAACGTTATTGAAGGTGTATAAGTAAAGTAACAGAAAATAAAACATAATATTAATCAAACTTTAAGTGTTTAATTTAATTTCAATATTTGAGCATAATCGATTGTAATTATTAGTGTACATTTTACAACTTTGTCAGTTGAGCATTTAATTACAATATTTACAGAGCATCGGTTATTGTAGTATCCAAGCACATATATTTTTTTTATAACGACAATCGAACTTTAGTATATTTGGTTAATAACAGTACATCTTGGATGAATTCTAATGTAGATCAAAATATACGGGGTGTCCAGAAACTCTACGGACAAACTTTGCGTAGGTGATTCTAGACCCAAAAATAAGAAAAAAAGTTCATATAAACTTAGGTCCGGAAACGCTTCGTTTAGGACCTACAGGGTGTGAACAAATTTTATTTTCCTCGGTTTTATGGCGATATTTTGCGAACAAATTTGAATATGGTCCTGAAATTTTGAGCACGGGGGTTTTTGTGGTCGAGAAACTTAAATATTTTATTGATTTTGATGCTGCCTGCAGAGGGCGCCATCTACAGTGGTATGCTAAAAGTTAATTGGCCACCCGGTATATTGACGTTCCGTTTGAATTAGTTTGTTCCTTTTTCAGTTCTAAGCAAAAAAGGTATACTTGGTCGATGCCTCTCCGATCAACCGTTTTCGTGATATTGGTTGATGAACAGTTCAATTTAATTCCCTATAATCCTTAGCTAATTGGAATTAAAAATCGAAGTAACGTATGTTTGCATTTTTATTTTAACTTTGAATTTAAGAACGAAAATGAAGAAATAAATAATAAAACTAAAAAAATAAATGTTACAAAAGGTGTTCCACATGATGACCATTTGCTTCGATACATAATCTCACTCGTTTTGATAATGAGCGGCGAATCCCTAAACATATTCCCACATTATTTCTGAAGGTATCGCAGGCATCTATAGTGGTATGCTAAAAGTTAATTGGCCTTAACTTTTTTACCACCCGGTATATTGACGTTCCGTTTGAATTAGTTTGTTCCCTTTTCATTTCTAAGCAAAAAAGGTGTACTTGGTCGATGCCTCTCAGATCAACCGTTTTCGAGATATTGGTTGATGAACAGTTTAATTTATTTAACCAGCTATTGAATCTCTTGCCATTTTAGCAGGCTTTGACTAAAACAAAATGACAAGTCGTTGCTTAGATACACAAATTTATTTGTTACATTTGTTGTTACTCTTGTTGATACAGCGTCCCAAATTTCAAATTAACATAAAACCGAGGAAAATAAAATTTTTTCACGCCCTGTAGGTCCTAAACGAAGCGTTTCCGTACCTGGGTTTATATGAACTTTTTTTCTTATTTTTGGGTCTAGAATCACTACGAAAAGTTTGTCCGTAGAGTTTCTGGACACCCTGTATACGTATACCAACTTTTAGTAAACGTTTAGAAAAATAGTACTTTAATAAAAATCGTATCTGTATAGAAGGGGACGTCCAGATCGAATTATACAGACTCAACCAATAAGATGTAATCAATTACAGTTTAGTTTTTAATGGATTGTCCTGGTATATTATATTGACGTGGATTAATTACATGAAACAGAGTGAAATTTTTTGGTCATGAAATTTTATTCTCCAATTTATTTATTTTTCAATTGAGCGTCTTCTTTGTATTTTCTTGTTCACTTATACCAGGTGGTTCTGATTTTAGTTATTAAAAAACAAACAGACATAGAAAACAACATCAAACTCCACCATAATGATGAATTAGTGGAAATATTTAAAATGTTACGAAAATTTATGTTTGTATTTATAAAACATAACCTTTCTTATTCTAGTTTTCCTTCTCTTTTGCTGTAGGTGGGTGGTTCTCTATTGACCTCTTATTTTTCCGTATTTTCTTATTGATCTTATTCTATTTTGCTTTGTGTGAAATAAGTTGCTTTTCCGTGGTTTTCCTTCTATTTGAGCCAGCGCTATTTTTATTGCGGTTTGCTTTGCTTCCCTTTGGTATTCCCCATGCTTTCTTTTTTCTAATCGTATTCATCATCATGGATTCACTTCTTTTTATTGGATTGATACCAGTCCTAATAATCTTCAGGATTGTATCTCTACTGTGAATTATATCTTCTTTATGGTTTACTGTGTATTTGATTGCTCCATTTTGTATTATTTATTGATTATGATTAATTTTCTTTCTCAATTGATAAACTTTAAAAATTCTTTTTTAGTACGCTATTAAACATCGTTAGCGTACAAACTTTACTAAATTTACTTTATAATATAGTATTTTAAAGACTTCATGAAAAATTCTATTGGCTGGGCTCCACGTTTGGCGCTAATTATGGTTGGAGGTTGAATTCTCTGCGACTGGTGCGTTACTAATTGTGGTTATACGTTGTTCGCCAGTTTTAATTATCCTCCTCTTGTAGTTATTATAATATTATTTTTACTCATCTAGAAAATTTAAGTCTCTCCTTTTAATAATTGTTTAAGTTTAAATAAATTACGGATAAAAATTATTTAAATTTGTATCTGTGATTACCTTGGCCAGCTATTTAATAAACATTGATGACTTGAATAAATCTCAATTAATTATAAACCGTACATGACTTTGTTATCTCGATATTTATTTAATTCTTTGCAATTATTTACTTCATCGTATTGTATTGCTTGAAGCAAGAAACGTAAAAAGCAACTGATTTAATCATCTAATAATATTACTGATATAAAACTAAATGAGCACAATGGTTCCACTACATTATTAACAAAAATGCTATTCTGTTTTGTAGTAATACTTACGGCTGAAAAGACAATCTTTAATTTTAACATGCAATTTAATGTTAAGTGTTAAAGTTAAATAATTGTAGGAGTAAAAATAAGACACCATACAGTGTTTATTCAACAAGAACTCAAAGTACCTTACTGATTAGTTGAGTTGATCGGCCCATTTCCACAGTGTTTGCTTTTATATCGTGGCGTTTCGGAAGCGGGCTCTGCTTCCGTCATCAGGAAGGACTGTTTACGCATTGAGTCCAATTCATATGTAATGATTTTATCCCAAGCACTTGACTACTCTCAGATTCGAACTTGACTTAAATGTCTGACACCTTTACCGCTGAGCTAATGAGCAGCATATATATATATATATATATATATATATATATATATATATATATATATATATATATATAGTATTTGTCTCCTTTGCTACTATCTGTATGTTATCCCATTGGATGTGGTGGTCTTCGTTGCAGACATGTTCGGCGATTCTTGATCTTTCTGTTTCGCCCTTGCGGGTGTTGTTCTTATGTTCCTGAGTTGTCGCTTTGAGTGGTCTGGTCGAATTTGAAGCCAGTACGTCAGTACGTATTCTACTGCGCAACCACGAAAAAGTACTTTCTAAGAGAGCTGGAGCTTTTGGAAGATGGCGCCCAACATCGATTTAATTGAAATATCTTCAAAATGTTTTCCCTTTAAATGATAGCGTTATGTACATTTATTTAGTGGAATATGCCCAATCGTATGGCGTGAATATGATTTTTTAGTTGTGCTCATAAGCGGCTCGTTTGGGCGGGGCATAGGACATTGTTATTCATAAGTTTTTGTTTTTCAAAATTTCGAAATTTTCACAAAATATAAAAAATTTCGATTTTTTCATAAAAGAATGATACTTTTTTCTGAAGTCGCTACGACGCACCGTTTTCGAAATAAATCGATTTGAACTTTTCATGTGTTAATCATACTTTTATAAAATTAACTAACGAATACATTTATAATTAGGAAAGATTGCCATGGAAAATAAACAAAATAATAATGGTGTGAACGTCAAACTGCTCTCATGTCATAAATTAATTTTTCTTTAGAAAGTAAGAAATAAACTGGGGTAAAAAATAATCGTTTTTAATATAAAAAAATGTTGCTGACACAATTAATAATAAAAAAATTCAAAAGGACAACTGAAAGCATGAAACACAAAACTGAATCTACAAAAGATGCTCCACATGACTACCATCCGTTTCTATGCACAAATTTATTCGTTTATGTAGATTGCCGAATTTTTGCAAAAATTCACCTATTGTTCCTAAATTTGTTGCAGGCATCCTGAATTCTTCTCCAAAGCTGATCACGTGTTTCTATTGGTTAGGAATAAACCACTGATTTTAGATATCCCGAAACACAAAAATCGCAAGAATTTAAATCTGGAGACCTTGCTGGCCAAGCAACTGGACCGCCTCTTCCGATCCATCGCTCTTGGTAATTGTTATCTAAAAAAGTAAGAATAGTTCTGCTATAGTGAGCCCGCAACCATCATGTAAAAACCACAAGTTCCGCCGAATATTCAGATTAATATCATATTATAAATCCGGTAAAGTATTTTGTAGAACGTTGAGATATTCTTCGCCGTTTAAACGATTAGGCAATTCTACAGGTCCAAGTAAATTATCACCAAGGTCAGCTATCCATACATTAATGCTAAACCTTTCCTAGTGTGCATTGTGCATTCCATTTTTGTAAAAGCGGCTCTATCACAAAGCAAAATATTAGAAAACAAATCTTGTTCTTGATTCTCTTTATTTTGCATCCAATTCGAAAAATCAACACGAGCAAGAAAATCACCTGCCTGCAAGGCCTGGACTTTTTTGAATTGAAAAGGATACAAGTCTTCCTTATGTAGAATGTTCCACACAGAAGATTTTGACACATTGGAATACATTGCAGCCAACCTTAGTACGCTTATTTCGGGAACTCAATTTCCATTAAAATATCATCCTGATATTCTTCCATTACATCAGCATGTCTTCCGTTTCATTATTTTTAGGAATTACCGGTCCTGTTTCCCTAATTCTTTGATGAAGAAGCGTAAATGATTTAGGAGCAGGATTCTACCTGGATATTTATCTGCATATCTACATCCTTCTGCCCGAGCGTTACATTGCATTTCGCCGTACACTAAATGCATATCGGCATATTCTTCGTTACTAAACGAAACCATTCTAACAATATTCAACTTTTTGTATTTACGGTAATGTAACTAAACAATAAAAAATCTTTCACTTAAAACTTATTTGACACTTTAACCTCAACTAGTATCTGTAATACTAGTTATTTTGACGTTCAGGCAATTGTTATTTTGTTTATTTTCCATAGCCATCTTTCATAATTGTAAACGAATTCGTTAGTTAATTTTATAAAAGTATGATTAGCACATGAAAATTTCAAATCGATTTATTTCGAAAACGGTGCGTCGTAGCGACTTCAGACAGGAGTATCATTCTTTTATGAAAACATCGAAATTTTTTAAATTTTATGTTAAAATTGCGAAATTTTGAAAAAACAAAAAACTTATGAATAATAGTATCCAATGCCCGCCCAAACGAGCCGCTTATGAGTACTAAAACTAAAAAATCATTCACGCCGTACGGTTGGGCATATTCCACTAAATAAATGTACAGAACGCTATCATTTAAAGGGAAACCATTTTGAAGATATTTGAATTAAACCGATGTTAGGGCACCATCTTCGAAGAGCTCCAGCTCTCTTAGAAAGTATTTTTGTATTAAGGTAATTTACGTTAAATCGACATAAAATCATCTCTAGATTCTGCAGTTTTCTTTTGTGAAAAGAGTTTGTGGACACCCTCTTTAAAAGCCATATTGTAGTTACTCGCAATAATGCAAACTTTATAAATATTTAAAACCGTAATATTGGCTTAAGTTGCAATAATTCATATATTATTCATAGTATCCAATTGCATAACATTTAATTCACTGGCAGTAATTCAAAGCTTACAAAATATTTAAAAGCATAATATGGAATTTACTTGCAATAATGGAAATGTGAAAGTACCTATTCGTGGTTACATGAAATAGCACGGGGCAAGGTTAGTGTTGGATCATAGAAGGACAAGATGAACAGTAAAATAAACTCAACTAGTATTTACGATCTTTGTAATGGTTCAGTTCTTTTATTATGGACCGGAAAAATCCATCAAGAAAAACCAACCAGTTTAAAATTCAATTATATAATTTACGAGTAAATTAAAACTAAATCAAACAATCAGAAAAGAAAATGTTTGACGTATATGATAAATAAAGTCACACTAAAAATATGATATAAAGTTTAATATAATATAAAGAAAAATTTAGTAGTCTAAAGAGTGACCCAAAATTTAAATTAAAAGTGATCAATTAAAACGTAAGATCTAGGTTAATTGCATATTAATTTTTTAGTTTTTCTCATTCTTAGTAAAAATATTTAGGTGGCGTCCAACTTGAATGTATATCATCACAACATTTATTTGTTATATTGAAATAATATTTAACATGTTTTGAACTATTTGAATCTTAGTACCACTAAATAAAGCTGTTGCATTGAGTAATGATACTCAATGGCTGTTGCTTATTTATTCTTGATTTTCTTAAGCCTACCATTAATGTTCCTTTTACTACTAAACGTTATAAATACCTTTTATAAACATGTTTTATTTTATTAACTGCATAATATGAGCCGTACAATAACCCAAAATATATGTTTTGATTAAAATTTCTATACTATTAACTATCGATGAAGTAGAGTGATAAAGAAAACATTAAAATATTCTCTACAATGTAGTATAAATAAACATTTTCTCTGCCGTCTCGCTATTTTTATTTGTAACAATAGTAATTCTAAAGCTATCCAATTTAGGGTTATAGAACTTTATACAAGTAATTTATTTTTCAGAATTTCGCTATGATATTGATAAACAGTTTTGATTAATTACGTGTTTTGGCTCACCCTGTACAATTGTCATAGGTTTAGACCACTCCCTATATGTACAGAGTTGGTGTCTTCGATGATGAGTACAGAAAATTGCTTGAAATTGGCATTGTATAATTTTACACTCTCAAAAAATAAAATTTTTGATATTGAGATAAACTAACATTTGCGATGGTAAACCTATATATATACGCAGGGTGCAGCGGTATGGGAATCACTGCACAAACGTTGTGAGAAAGTAAATATCAAAAGTGTTATTAAGTTGGTGGGTGCGCTTTTAGTGAGACGAACATTAACAATTTGCCTATTTTTATATGTTTATTTATTTCGATAGCAATTTCTTCTACACTGAGATACTTCCCCGGAGCGAAACATTGCACATACCACCCATCTTCAATGTAGATTTTCTCAGCGTCCTGTGAAAATGGTAGGGTTGCATTTTTTTTAATATTACCTTTAGCATATCCTGTTATTCTATAATAAATTAAACGGTTCACTTCACTTACTCCCACAAAGGAACACGGATACTAAATTTCCGATACGCCGACAACCCACGAAACCGCTAATCTTATTCGATTTGGTTGTTGAGTAATAAAACTCGACGTTATTAAAAAGATATGTCATGGACCTTATTACTCGATTAGGTAAGATAGAACTCGTCAGTGAACTTGTGGAAGGTTGATAAACTCCTCACTATATCCACGCCAAGTACTGTTTACTATTTTCCGCGATCATTCCCCGCGAAGAAAAAAATATTGATTTTAAATAGGGTGCTTTCAGCTTCCGTAACAAATTATAATTCTTCTATGTGTCTTCAACCGCTTCGTTATTCAGATGGATTATTTGCTAAATCGGCAGTCTTTTTTTACCACTTCATTAATTGTAAAAAGCTCACTCCAATTTGTTTCGTATCCCTTCCCAAAGGAATATTTAGATCTGACACCGAATTTATATTTAGGTTGACAGACTGTACCTAATTCCTATGCGTACCGGTGGTTCCACACCACCTAAATATTTTTATCATTTACAGCCGCAGGTAATATCTTGATACTCGAATGATGACTGCTGCTGTACGCGCTTTTCGAGTACATCAATACATTTGTGTTGTGACTAGCCCGGCATTGCTATCGCTCGCTGAGCAATTCAGTAACCATGGTCATTTAATGTAAGTGTCATATTTCTGTGTAAACCCTATAATACTTCTAGTAATAAATACTCCTTTATCCGAATGTAAACTTGTAGTTCCTGTTAAAATACATCACATTGCAAATTAATGGGATCAATTCAGGATGGTTGCCGCATAGTTAATGACACGTTTCATAAGTTTGAAGCTGGCAAAATATGTCTTGCATGCAATATTCTAAACTTGCACTTTCAATATCGTCCTTTGTTATACATCATTTCGATTTTTTAATTTATAAGTGGAAGCACGTCGCAAGTTTATCTGTATTCATCTCGCATTAATGAGTGCAATGTGCATAAAGTACTACTAAAAGTGCAACTAAATTTAAAAAACAATGTGATTTTAATTATAATTATTTCCAGTTGTAAGCAGGGGTTCAATGTTCTTTTAAAATGTAAATTTATACGTAAATAATAATTTTTGTTGTGGTTAGAGTAATAAGATACTATCTTTTACAATTGTTTTACTGTTTGGTACATTGAAGAAAAGTAAAAAAAGAGATATCTTGGATCTGAATGCAGTTTCTACAAACGTTGATTTCTAGGTACATACGAATTTTATTTTTAATAATAATATTTAAAATTATATATACACAGCGTGTGCAAGAAAAGAATGGACAGCATGGGGATATCTGTAACGGTAAGGGATAGTAGATGAGACAAAAGTTAGCCAATATTGACGTTATTTTTGTGGCGTTTACAAATTCCAGATGCATTTAATAGTTTTAAAGATATTTGAAAAAAACTGAATTTTGAAATTTTTTTTTTTTTCATTATAGGAGATATTAATAAACGCAAAACAGTTTTCAATTGCCACTTTTCTGATAGATTAGACGAAGTTAACTAAAATTTGTGCGACGTTTCGTTTCTGAACAACTGTGATCAATATTTGTTTTTTTTTCTAGATAGGTGAAAAAAATTGTGATAGAATTTTCTTGTAGCATTTTTTATGACAAATTCACCCATATGCGCATGTTATCTGCAAATTTTATACAAAAAAAAACACTTTGTTAGTGTCCATATTTTATTTATCAAGTAGCAATTGAAAACAGTATTTTTTTATAATAGGAGGAAAAGGCTACGTGTTTCATTCCCCTTAAGGGGGAGGGCGGGCTTCTTGAGCTTTTCAAACTCCTTCAGTCACAATCCTGGATTACCAACATACATACATTAAGTATCTAAGCATGGTGGGATTAAGGATAGGTGCGGCCAGGAAAGGATCGGAAGGAATGGAGTTAGGGTTCTGAGGGGGAGAATACTACCCCAGCATTCGTCTAAATAGCCGCACATGGTGTGCGTATACGCAGTGAACATGCCGCTATAAGTGTATGAGGAAAACTCCCTGAAAAAAGCTCGTACAGGGTACACGGTAACGGGAATCGAACCCATTACCTCCCGAATGCTAAACAGATTGTCTTACCACAACTCTAGTGGCTCGGTTTTTATAATAGAATTAGTCATAAATAGTCTTCCAAAACAAAAGTACGTAAAATTTATAACAAACAGGTTACTATAATTTTCCAAACATTAATCACCTCCATTTTACAGTTAAATCCAAAACAATTGCCGAATAATCCAAGTAGCCTTTGAAAACAATGTCTGCAATACAGTTTTGACATTTAGTGGCATTAATCAATTCCGATTGTTAAGAGTGTACATTTTGACGAATTTTTTGTTCAATATTTTTCTTGAGTATGTTATTTTTTTTTATTAACTATTGGCATCTACTCAAACGAAGAAAAATTTGATATGTTGCAATGGTACATTTTGTGCTGACAAAACTGTATTACTGCTGAAAACATGTATTCTAATAGATACCCAAAGAGTAAACAACCCGGATAATCTATTTCTAGAAGACTAGTAACCAATTTTGAAGTGTACGGTTCTTTCAAGAAACCTAAGATAAGTTGTAAAAAACGTTCTAATATTGAAAATGAAAATAGTATTTTGCAAGCTATTATAGAAAGCCCTAAAACTTCAGTGAGAGACATTGAACGCAATATTAGTGTACCAAAATCAACTGTCCATTTTATTTTAAAAAAACAAAAATGGAACTCCTACATATTCAGAGTTTGCCAGGGGTTTGACGGGTGACGATACAAGACGAAATTTTTGTGAGGGGTACAAGAATGTATCAAGACCATGTGAATTTTCCACCAAAAATAATCTGCTCAGAATGGTAACGAATAACGGTATTTGCAATAGGTGCAATACGCAGTTGTTGAGCAGAAAAAATTTACGTTTAAACATATCTTCTAGATACCAACATCGTTTCGGTTTTAACATGTGGGTGAATTTTTGGTAGGAGGCTAATAGAACTATTTATTTACAATGAATTACTCATATTGCAACGCTATTTATATTTACTAGAAAATATCTTGTTGAGGAGTTAGATAATTTACCGCTGGCAGTTATTTAGAATTGCTGGTTCCATCAAGATGGTGCTCAGCCCATAATGCAGCAATTGTTCGTGATTACTGGTCTAACCACTTTCCAGAATGGTGGATTGGCACTCGTTTATCCGTATCTTAGCCAGCAAGGTCCCCTAACTTAATATGTCTAGACTTTTTTCTCTGGGGTTACATAAAGAATCAAGTGTATTCTCAAACTTTTGAAAATGAAGAACAATTATTAAAACTCGTTGCCGCCGCATTTAATACAATTGCTCCACATATGCTATCATCTGTTTTGTCATAAAAGCTGTTTTCAATGACTACCTGACGAAAAAGCTATGGAATAAAAATAAAATGTTGTTTTACAAAAAACATATGCATGTTTACATGGATGAATTTGTAATGGAGAATGGTATAAAAAAATTCTGTCAATTTTTTTGACATATTTAAAAAAACAAGAGTTGGGGATGCTGCTCAGAAATGAAATGTCGTACAGAATGTTAGATAACATCGTCTAATAGAGTAGAAAAAGTGCTTTTTGTTTTTCAATATCTTCAAGAAGAAGCTCAGAAAAAAATAAAATAAAAAACTCAAAATAGGATCTCGTTGTTAGATAACTTTTCTCCCATTTAACCGATCTTCGATCTCTTACCGTTACAAATATACCCATGCTGTTCATTCTTATTTTGGACACGCGGTATAGGGTGGAAAGTTTAAAACATAATTTCTGTTAACTTTCCCCATAGTATAATAACATGTACATTGCAGTTAAAAATAATGGGAAAAGACAGCATAGATGAATTGTTAATAATATACAGAGCGTTATATTCACCCCATATTAATGGATAACCTTGTTTAATTTTTGGAACATTCGCAAGCCAATAGTATATTTCATTAGTAGTTCAGAAAATGTGCGCGTGACAAATATGGACGTATAACAATCGATACTTTTCAGTATGCCACTCTGAAAGCAAAAAATCTGGAGTGTCTCCAATCAACATTTCCGTATACATACATCTACCATAAAAGTACTAGCGGATTTATATAATTACATAATAAAACTACTACTACTACTACATGCAAAAAGAAACTAAAATTTTTTGATTTCATATTATACATGTCCTTCACAACACATTAAGTATTTCACTTTTTGTTAATACATACAGGGTCCGTCTTTGGGAGCTGATCCTATGAGTATCTGCTAAACCAAACTTACTATAATTTTGAAAATGTGCTGACAGGGTAATGATGTTAGGGCTAACTCATCTAAAATATTTTCACGTTCGTACCACTTCCGGTTATACCGGAACTCGGTACTTAGTCGCTTATTTTAAATGGAACACCCCGTATATTAATACATTTTTGGATTTTATGTCGAATTTTAAGGTAAGTTTGTTAAATAAACTAGATACGAAATTTCAGTCGTTTTAACAAAAAAAAACATTTTTCTAAAAAAATTGACAGATGCGATCTTACTAATAACTCGTTAATTGTTCTGTTCCTGTAAAACAATTTGAATAAAACTTTGAGGTGTTGTAGGCAAAGGTTTATTGCAATAGTCAGATCGATTTAACGTCAAAAATTAAGGTAAGTTTTTTTAAAACTTTATTTGCCTAAACGTAACAGTTTTATACTTATTATCAAAAAAGTCCCAATTTTAAAATGTGTGATAAAAATGAGCTACATACTTAAATCTAGTATTCCTTGTTCGTGGTCACCATGGAAACCAAATAATTGAGAATTGAAATAAAGAAAAATATTTGAAAAAGTACTGCAAAAAATTATAAAAATTGATAATTTTGTGATTCAAAAGTCATTTTTGCCAAATAGAAATTTGTAGCCCTTTGAATTTCTTGTGGAGAAAGAGAATTGAAGGCATTTTGCACTCTTGCAATGCAATCTTCTTTAGTCGTTAGTGGTGTAGCATAAAGAATATTTTTAATTCGACCCCAAAGATAAAAATCCATTGGCGTAAGTTCAGGTGACCTAGGTGGCCATGGAAAGGGACCATTATTGGCAAACCAACGATCTTCAAAAATTTCATGGAAACAGCGTTAATGTTATGAGGGGGCGCACCGTCTTGTTGGTATCATACATTTTCTCTTTCTAGATTTAATCGGGGTTGAATTCGAGTGTTTAATATCTCAAGATAATTTTCTCCTAGAAATTAAATTTGTAATCATAAACCGCAACAATCAACTATTTTAAACCTCTCAAATTTTCGTTGTAAAAATACACGTCAAAGATTTCATTATTCCGAATAGCACAAAATACGTTAAAATTCCAAATTTCCTGAAAATGGCATTCGCGAATTGGATTGCTATTTTCGTTATTCCAGTAATGCGAGTTTCGGCGATTAAATATGCCATTTTTCGTAAATTTAGATTCGTCCGTCCATATGATATTAGTCAAAAAATTAGGAATTTCTTGTATTTTGAGCAAAATTGTTTCACAAAATTCGATACGTTTCAAGAAATACGCTTCTTTCAAATGTTGGATTAATTGTAAACAGTATGGTCTAAACTTATGTTTCTTAAGAATTCTTCTGATAGTTGTTGGTGTTAAGCCAATATCTGTTTTTGCGTCGTTTATGGAATTACAAGGATAGGCACGGAAATATCCTAAAGTTATAACTTCATTCTGTTCGTTATCAATAGCAGTTTTTTTGCGAGGCGCAGAGTGTTTAAATGTGCCAAACTGTTCCATATTTTGAACCACACGTCTTATTGTATCTGCTGATGGTCGGGGGCGCTCAGGATAGCGTTCGATAAATGTTCTTACTGTTCGTTTTACAATTCTATGATATTCTCCGTGAATTAAAATTAAATTCAAATAATCTGTATTAGAATATTCAAGTCGAGCCATTTCATCAAGAAAAACACAAACTGTCAATAATTTTATTAAATTATTGACTACAAAAGAAAAACAAAATAAATAAGCATCTTTATCGTGTAATGATGCGCTGATAAGTATGTATTACCTCCGCAGTAAGAACTAGTTTTTTTCGATTTACTCATAAAGTATTAAATTTTTACACTTATGTTGTATATCGAATTTGAAAAAATGACTTAGAAAATTTCTATTTGGTAAAAATTACTTTTGAATCACAAAATTATCAATTTTTATAATTTTTTTCAAATATTTTTCTTTATTCCAATTCTCAATTATTTGGTTTCCATGGTGACCACGAACAAGGAATACTAGATTTAAGTATGTAGCTCATTTTTATCACACATTTTAAAATTGGGACTTTTTTGATAATAAGTATGAAACTGATACGTTTAGGCAAATAAAGTTTTAAAAAAACTTACCTTAATTTTTGACGTTAAATCGGTCTGAGTAATAAAAAACATTTGATTTTTTGCAGACTGTTGCAATAAACCTTTGCCTACAGCACCTCAAAGTTTTATTCAAATTGTTTTACAGGAACAGAACAATTAACGAATTATTAGTAAGACCGCATCTGTCAATTTTTTTAGAAAAATGTTTTTTTTTGTTAAAACGACTGAAATTTCGTATCTAGTTTATTTAACAAACTTACCTTAAAATTCGACATAGAATCCAAAAATGTATTAATGTACGGGGTGTTCCATTTAAAATAAGCGACTAAGTACCGACTTCCGGTATAACCGGAAGTGGTACGAACGTGAAAATATTTTAGAAGAGTTAGCCCTAACATTATTACCCTGTCACCAAATTTTCAAAATTATAGTAAGTTTGGTTTAGCAGATACTCATAGGATCAGCTCCCAAAGGCGGACCCTGCATATTAATAGTGCTTTAAGATGCACTTTTAAATATTAATGTAGGTAATGTCCAACGCCTTGTATTTAAAACAAAAAATTAAAAATACATCGTTAAGTAGATTCTACTCTTTAACCCTTATACAAAATTTTGAATAAGTTCCGCCATTTGAAAGTGTAAATGTATATTAAAGTAAATTATTATAAGTTCTGTTATGAACGAATAAGTTTAAAAGTAAAAAATAAAATTTAAAAACGATTTTAACAAAATAAAAATTAATTTCCTGGTCGGGGATTAGAACTCTCCTTGCCTTCCATTATCAGTCCAATCAGTTAGCCATGTGCCTGTTAGGGTACAGATTTTGAATTTTTACAGTTTCTGTTAATTTGTAGTTCGCTAATCAAGCTGAAACTGTATACTCGTATATGCGTTTTTCATGATTTCTATTGATGCTGCAGCATCCCAATCGAAAATTATAATTAAAAGTCTCCTTTTATATAAGAATAGTGTTTTTTATCTAAATATCATATCTGGTGCCCTAAGCAGCTTGAAATTTCATTACTAATAGTTTTTCAGTGTCTTTCATGCGTATAATAAGTTTCAAATTGATAGCATCATTTTTACAACTAGTTTACCTGAAGAAATTTGAAAACTGTGTAGGTTAACAGGTACTTTCGGTAGTCCTATATGTACCAAAAGTTTGATACGGATCTAAAATTTAGCCATAATAGCCGTATGCCAAATTTTGTAACTACAGCTCAAACGGTCCGACCGCTATCGTGTTTACACACAGACACGTACACAGGCGGCATGCCAGAAATGCTCAAATGAATTAAAGGGCCCTCGAAATACCTTCCCTTTACGGGAATGTAAATAAACGTCAAAAAATCGGCAAAAAAATCTACACAATGTTCGAAATTTGAATACAAACTGGAAAAATTGTCACAATTCAAGCGTTGTTTAACGTTTCTAAGGAAAATAGGCAACCATTTGTTTGCAGTTATTAAGGAACTTTCAATAGAATCTTTTATTAGAAGGCGGCTAATGTCATTAGCGCACAGGAAAAACTTGTCCTGGCGCGCTCGGGAAAGCCCATTTTACGTGCGCTAAATAGACATGTAAACATAGTGTTTTCAGACAGATATAATAAAAAAATTTTCTATGGAAACGGATACTATGAATGTTCACAGTTTTGCTTTAATTGAAATGGAATATAAACTATATATAAAATATCGGTTAAACATACATAAAGACAAAATTTACATCGATTGGGGCTTGTATCTCGATCGCTCAGTTGGTTAGAGCGCTACACTAGCAAAGTAGATGTCGTAGGTTCAACTCCTACTCGAGGTAATCTTTTTATTTATGTAATTTGACTATAATCTCATTATATTTAGAATTTACATCAGTTCTACATTCATAAGCACAAAATTTACATCGATTGGGGCTTGTATCTCGATAGCTCAGTTGGTTAGGGCGCTACTCTGTCTAGCAAAGAAGATGTCGTAGGTTCAAATCCTACTCGAAGTAAACTTTTTATTTATGTATTTAATAAAACTAATAATAATCTTTAATTACATGTTTACTTTTGAACTTATTTGTTCATAACAAAATTTATACTTTAACATTAGTTAAGTTGCTTTGGTATGTGTGAATCCTTGCGTAATTGCAGGCTCATATTCCATTAATATCAGTAGTTTGACTGTAATCTCATTATATTTAGAATTTACATCAGTTCTACGTACATAAAGACAAAATTTACATCTATTGGGGCTTGTATCTCGGTAACTTAGTTGGTTAGAGCGCTATTCTAGCAAAGTAGATGTCGTAGGTTCAAATCCTACTCGAGGTAAACTTTTTATTTATGTATTTCATAAAATTAAGAATAATTTTTAAGAATATAAACATGTTTCATCTACAAGGTAGTCATCATCAGGATCTAGCGATTTTGATTCACATTAATATATAGTTACTTAGGGTTAGTTAAAATCGATATTAGTTAACTGACAGATTTGGGAAATGTCATTGGCTAATTGTTGAGTTTTAAACAATCAAACTTCTCAAATGTGTCAGTTACTAATCAGAAGTTTAAACCATATGTATACAACTGGCGTGAATTGTATTTTTATTAAGGATACTATAAAATGTAAAACACGACACTCGGTACTAAATTATTTCTAGAGGACAGATGCATTTTATTTTTAATTATAGTTTAAAAAAAATTGTTTCTTGTCACATAACTGTAAGCTATAAACATTTTTTTTTTCATTTTGCAAAAATAATAAATATATTTCTTCTTTTACAGGTGAGGATTCAACTACACTTTCTTCGCCACACAATAATGGTCGGTATGTTGTTTTTTATCATTGTAATATAGTTCTAAATCATTTTATTATCAAAACTATTTTCCTAAGGAAAATGGAAAATTTTTTAATACCAAGGTTTACCACATTAGTATTCTAGTTGTTTTGTTGACCTGGACCATTTATACAGAAAATATATATTTGTTGGGTATCTTTTTCCCAATTCTTAATATTGTTAGTATAGAAAAGATCGCATTTTAGACAATATTAAACGAATCGAAAAAGTTTTTTAGACTTTTTGCTGACGGATAAAAGAAACCAAAAAGTTTATTTTTATGTAACGTTCACTTATGGAAAATAAATTGCATTGGTTTCAATGCATAATGTATGATTTTATTTATAAGTTTGAACTAATAAGTTGTGTAGATTTATGACGCAGTGCATTAATTTCGGTAAATCGTTAATTAATAATAATAATTAATCATAACCGATTTAACAAAATGTGTAATTAATTTAATGGAGAGAAAGTAAAAATATTTTATAGATATAAAAATTAATGTGCATCTTATAAATGTAATTGCGTAGGTTAGTTTTATCTATCGTGATGTAGGGGTCACGTTTTTAACACTAGAGACAACCAGGCTTTTGTAGAGGGAAGGCTAGAGGTTTTCAGTCCCACTACCAAGTATTGATTTACCCAAATCCTATTACGCAACTGCCGAAATTGTTCAAACTTTTCTGAATTTCACTTCCGGTTACATAACTCATGCCACTATAATGCTTTTTAGTACATAAGGATGCTTTCTTTAATAATTATGCATTTAGTATTCTATTTATTATAGTAAAAAGTATTGATTTTTATGTTCAGTTGCCTTAAATTAATTATAAGTACTTACATTTTGTGTTTCAAACCAAAACATTACTAATCGTGCTAAATTTCATTTACAAAGTTAGCTTTTACGGTTTTAGTTGGTTAAAGAATAGATAAAATTAAAAAAAATTAGGAACAGCAATTATCATTTTACATTTTGTTAAATTTTATTTTCTTCTCTGCTAAAAAAAATACGCCACAGAATATCAGAGAGTAATAAATCATGTTATTAGTCAAATAGTGTCGTTTTTTTTTCGTGGAAGCGGAAAACAAAAATCAGTAGCGAACTGGGCTAGTTTAAACGAAGATGATGTAAATGTGCCGCTTGCAACATATTGTGTTAAGTAAAGGCGGTTCAGGTAAAGGGTAAACAAAATACGGGCGGGGCACAGTTCCCCCAGTGGTCAATTGTCCAATTATTCCTATGGTACAGTTCCCCCAACACTACCGAAAAGTGTAGACATAATTCCGCTAGTCGTAATGATTGACTTTAATGACTAATTAGTTACCTCTTGCGAAAAGACTGCTTTTTAAACCTCTTACGAGATATATCCTGCACAGTACACACTAAGTTTTGCTTTCTATCTTATGAGATAGAAATAAAAAGGATAGAAAGGAAACTTACTACTGTAACTTAGGAAAGCCACATAATCAAGCTTTGTCTCTGTGTCGTATTTGTCTCGTGTCGCTTCTGTCTAAATTATCAAAGGGGTGTCTGGGGAATTGTGCCATTATTTTTATCTGATCTTCAAGCAGTGGTAATTAGTGATTTAACCGCTTGTGGAATAAACACAGAAAGAAATTCGCATATAATTCAATTCATTATTTTATTTTGTTATTTTTACGTTTTTTTTTATAACGATGATATCAAAGTTTACTTCCGCACATCAGTCGTGCATGCAATGCTAACGCCCAAAACTATGTTCCGGGGAACGATATGAACGGGGTCGCCACAACGAGCCTAATGTCCATTTATGCTACTCGGTTCCGAGATGCACCGAACGAGTTCGGGAGTAGAGAAAATGCTCATTGGAACAAATGCATTTTGGGAGGAATGGCCATCTGGTCGCTCGCAACTAACGGGATCGCCGCAACGAACCCAATGTACATTTTTCCTAATCAGTTCCGGTACGTGCTGATTGCACAAAAGATACGTGTGAAACCGTAAAGATCTAATGAATTAAAATTGTAATTCCTGTAGCACATATTTTTACATTGTTTTGTAAATAAGCACCGAAGCTTTCCCTCTATCCATCCTTCTTCCCTCTATCCATCCTCCTGAGTGCTTTAGCAGAATAGGCCAAATTTAGCCTGTTCAGGTCCATAATCAAAAAAAAAATCAAATTGCGAATTATTTTGAGCACATTATGAATATAATTGAATTGTATGTGGCAAGCCGCGTTATTTTGTAAAGAGTTAAGTGTATTCAAACCAATAATTGAATTTTATTTAATTGAATACATATCCACACTTTTCAAAGAAGTTCAATTTTTATTTGACTGTAGTGTCATAGAGGGAAAGTACGTAGGTACACAAAAAATTAATTGCTTCAATTAAATTTTTTATCAAACAAATATTAATTTAATGAACTAAAATTTCAATTTTGGAAAATTCATTTATTTCGTGCCCAGTTATAATCGGCCGAATTAAAATTTGACTCAATTATAAATTCATATTCAGGAACTCGTGCTCCATCTATCCTAAAGTGCATTTATCTCAATGTGCATTTTCTCTACTATCGAACTCGTTGGGCGCATATCGGAACCGAGTAGGAAAAATGCACATTAGGTTCTTTGAAGCGATCTCCTCATTTGGCACCGATCGGTTCCGAGAGGCTACGAACGTGTTCGGGAGTAGAGAAAATGCACATGAGGACAAATGCACTTTAGGATGAATGGAGCCATCTCATCTGACTGTACCTACTTCGGGTAGTCAAATTACTATTAAAACATGCATTATTTTGGAATAAATAGCAATTAAATGAATTTTCGTAAAACTTTTTGAAATTGCATCGAAATACCTTACAGAAAAAAGTTATAAACTCAAATTTGTACGCTAATTGTTTAAACAATAAAAACGGTGTTTTGAAGGTAAATTTAAAATATCCCGAGTTTTAAAGTAATTTTGCTCAAATTAATAATGTAGGGGTTTTTGAGGTCGCTGAACAAGAATATGATGTTAAAAAATAAAAATTGAAAATGGCTAGTACAATATGGCCGAGTTTTGTAAACAATTTATTTAGAAGTGACGATATTAAAGGTAATTTTTCTAAAATTGACGGTACCTTAAAGAGTTTTGAAAATAAGATCACTGTTAACTGTCTGGCACAAAAGTATGTCTACGTGCAATCTGTAAAAATTGAAATAACATGTATAAAAATGTATCATTATTATTGCTGCAAGTTTTAAAAACGAATTATTTTTAAATAAAAAATAAAACAAGAAACAAAAACACGTGGTTGATGTTCTTGGCTTCACAACACTGAAAGATAACGACTATTTTCAAAATTTTCCCTTCTCTAATTAAAACGTTTGTAGCAGCATGAGCCCGGTGAGCTCTAGTTAACAGGTGTTCCTTCATCTCTCTCTCTATCAAATGTAGTATTTTCGACATAATATTTTCAAACTGATATTTATTATTTTAGCCTGAAAATACTCTTTAAAAATGAATCTTGGTTCGATTTTCTGAAAAATACGTTATTTTTCGTATTTTCTAGAAATAACACTAATATTAATGAAAAAAGATTTTTTTTTGTCTGAATATACTTTTATTAAGGTTATATAATAAATCTATGTTAGCTAAGTAAAAAAAAATTTTTCAACGTTATTAAAGTTCATTACACATTGAATTTCATGGATTTTAGATACCAACGAAATTTTTTTTTTTTTTTAGTTTTTTTACAAAATTTGACTATTTACTCAATTTTTTAAATGAAACTAAATATACCATCTTAAAGTACAGATTTCAAAAAATAGGTAAGTTTTTTCTTGTGTCCACTCTCTTTCATAACTCACGGGCCGCCACTGGTGGAATTGTACCACACCGCAAAAGACGGCCCTTTAGAATTCGACTTAAGTAACTCATAGACGTGTGATTGGGATTTCAGTGTATTAAAAATTGTAGATTAATTATCGAACAATTGAAAGGCGTGAATGTATTAAACATTTATTTTACATTTGGCTGTTTCAAAATGTTGATGTTTTGATTAATATAAAATAATTATGGGTGTAGTTTACATCAATGTTGTTACATTTAATATTGTCATAAAGATAGGAGCATGCGCCCGGTGAGTGGTACTTACCGAGCAGGTGTTCCTTCATGTTCTATCTCTCTCTCTAGTAAATATAGTATTTAGTTGGCTCGATTTTCTGAAAAATACGTTATTTTTTCGTATTTTCTAGAAATTATACTAATATTAATGAAAAAAGATTTTTTTTGGCTGAATATACTAAGGTCATATAATAAATCTACGCCAGTTAACTAAGTACAAAAAAATTTTTCAATGTTATTAATGTTTATTAGACATTGAATTTCATGGATTTTGGATACCGAAAAATTTTTTTTTTTTTAGTTTTTTACAAAATTTGACTATTTACTCAATTTTTTAAATGATTTCAGTGTATTAAAAAGTGCTGATTAATTATCAAACAAGTGAAAGGCGTGAAAGTATTAAACATGTATTTTAGATGTGGCTGTTTAAAAATGCTGATGTTTTGATTAATATAAAATAATTATGAATGTAGTTTACATCAATTTTGTTACATTTAATATTGTCATAAAGGTAGGTTTTGGAAACAAATGCGATAACTTACGAACAGTCTTTATCATCCTCATCCGATTCGGATGAGCTGTCATCTTGTCCTACGGATGTTATAAAGGGTTCTATAGTTTCTTCCATTATTACATCAAATTCCCACATACGGTGTTCCTCTATAATTACACGATCAACACACTTTTTCCACTTTTCTGCATTGACATTGTCTATGGCTTGCGTTAAAAGTTGTTGCACACCACTTAATTTAAAGGTTGTATTGTTACGACCTACTTCACTTTTTATTTGAGCCCAAACTCTGTGGAGTTAAGTTCGGTAGTGATATGGTGGTAATCTATGTACGGTAATCCCGCGTGAAGCACACCAATAACATACTTAACAAATTGTTGCTTATGCTGACTTGCTATAGCTAAAAGCTCTCGTTTGAGATAGTTTCTTCAAATTGTATCTGTTACGATGTTAACCATTTGAGAACATCTCCTTTTTTCCATTCAGTTGTTGGTAAGCGTTCGACTTGCCTATAATGGTAACTTGCACTATCCAGAACAATTACAACTCCCCGTTCAAAATATTCTTCAAAAACATCAGCATTCGTATCTTCGTGATCATCCCCTGTGTGCTTTGGACTCCAACACAAGTAAACCATTTTTTTCAGAATCCATTCGTGCTACCTATATGTGTAATAGTTAGTCGTCAACCTTTGCCCAATGGTGGATTTATTCCAGTTGGACTGCGTGATGGTGACTTGTAATTTCTATTTCTAATTTATTTATAATTAGATAATAGCGTAATGAGTACTTTCTAAAATTATACAAATTTTCTTGGAGTTTCGGACGGTCCTCGCTATCCTGTACAATAATATATTATCTGCTTCAGTAAAGATGACGTTTGTATTAATTCAATCTCAATCAATTTCTACGTAACTAAGAAAGATAGAACTGTCGCTTCATTTCTTATTAAATGAAATGCTTAATTGATTTACCTAAATTTAAATCAAAGACGTGATAATGACTTCACAAACGGTTTCTCTGCTGAAACCTGAAACTCATTAAATGCACTTTAACAAACATTATTTGGTTTAATATATTTAGAAAAATCTCAAATTTCTTCTTCTTAATTAAGAAGAAGAAATTTAAGATTTTCTAAATATATTAATATTTTATACGAACATAAGAAACTGAAAAGTCAATATATTCTACAGATCTAATAGTACTTATATACCTTTAATAAGTACGCCACTAACGTGTCGCTGTCAAAATGATTTATTACTCTCTGACATTCTGGGACGTACTATAGCCGTATGTTTGAGTTGAGTGTGTTCTAAATTGTTCCAGATATTCTGGATAATATTTTGTCTATTAAATATCTAGTTATTACTCGTGGTTATATTTTATCAAATGTACTAATTATTATCCATTTTTCTTTCACTTCTCCTTTATAAGTGATTTTCGGTGGTGGCAAATGAAGCCTGTCCTCGACTCAATTTATTAAGTTTAGTTATAATTTACGGTATTTATTTTATTTCGGTGTCAACTCCTGTGCGATATGCGGATAACGGTTTCTTCGGTACAGTGGTTGAAGCGGGTTAAACGGATTCGGGCGCCACCCAAAGATAAGCTAATGTCCAGGGGGTCTTTGGGTCCAATCCTAAACTTGTACGGTTTCCAAACGGTTGCTCCATTGCTCTCAGTGGAGGAAAAAATTAAGGGTACTATCCGGTGGTGGAAGATGCTCCTAAAACAGTTAATTCGGACGGATCGCGGATAAGAACAGACAAAGCTCACCGATTCTCTTGACAAACAAAAATCCTTCACCAATGGGTAATCATGAATGAATGAATGCTGTTCAACAAATAAGAGCTCTAAGTCAACGGCAGCGGTTAAAATTTACATCAACGGTTATCAGCAGCAATCAAAACTTTCTCGTACTATAAATTTTGAAACAAAATAATTACTTTCAGATTTAATTATAGAGCGTGTATCTATTAAGTTAAATTTAATTCACTAATTTAAACTACTCTTTTACCTCATACTTGTAGAATTTATGCAGCTTCGACTATACAAATATGCAGTGAGAACGAAAAAGATGAAAATACGGCCATCGGCATTTTCGCGGTGGGGTCCACTTGGAAATTCTGAGCTTTCCTATGATGAGGCGGCAACGTCAAAAGTTGTTTTAATTAAAATTAAATCAGTTAATGATTTAAGGCTTATGTCGACATGCTAAAATTATTATTTACGAACTAACGGAGCGATTGATATTATTTACCACTTTCTACCAAAAAAAAAAATACATAACTTATAAAACTGGTTCATTAATAATTAGCCAGGCTTGCATCAATTCATAATAATCAAATTCGGGAGTCAGTTACTGTTTCACACATCTGTTGGCATTTACAGTATATCACATTTTTACAATGCAGATAGATTAATACATTCCATTGTTATCTCAAAGTTGTTTGGTCAACATTATAGACATTATTACATCCATAGCTTTAATTTTTAATTTCGGAAGTGATTTAATGAACTTTGTTTTCTCTATAATTACAAAATTAAATTTATTTCTAAACGGTAGTTGCAGATGCCAAAATTACATTGGTATATTCGTATTTATTTTAAACATAATATTTCACGGTCAAGCACTTATCATTCAAAAATGTAATTTTAAGAAATAAATTAATAAATTTACAAGAACGTTGTTATTAATTACTTTGTTAATTTGATTCTCCGTTACTTATATTTATGGGGTTTCAAATTCTATTTTTGAATATTAATATAAAAGGTGTGTGTGTGTAATTTTACATTCAAAAGATGTATTCTAATACAAAATAAATTATTATTCGTCAAGCTTTAATTGTGGTATATAAAAACAAAATTTGTATTTACGGTTAATGGTGTAATCTTTCAACTCCTTAAGTTAGCTTATCTTGAGAAATTTTACTATGAATACCTAAACATTATTTTTATTTGTCATTCATTACGCTTTACGGTGTAATTATTTATAATACTTAATTCAAATATCATATCAATATTTGACGGTGAGTATATTAATTATTTTACGAATTTGCTTCCGGTTTTTGTTATTAAACACGGAACGTTTACAGGTTTTTCAAACAGCGGTGCTAATTACTGAGTCTTTTATTTGCGGAGAAAAAGGAAAAAAACTACTTTTCACATCTTGGTAATGATATATTTTGTATTGGACTGTCCCAGCTATATTGAAATTAACCATTGAATTTAGCAAACATTGCACATTTACAATATCGTAGAGCACGTTTTCTGTGTTTTAATTTATTTTTTATCTTTAAACTATTGTTAACACCGAGAAAATATAATAAAAACTGTCATTGCTCCCGTGTGATTTATGTACCATTCGTGATGTTACTACTTTACTAATTCCTTCAAGATGTCTTCTTGTGTGAAATTGTATCCTTTTAATAATATGGGCGTTAACGTCAATGATATTGTAAGTGCATACCATAGAGCATCGGATTATTGTCGTTCACAATAATATTAAGGGAGTTTGTTTGGTCAATAACAACTAAACCACTTTTTTTCTATTGCACTCGATAAAATAACCCATTCATTTCTCTTCGGTACATACCTAACCATGATTATATTTTTATTGAATGTAAATGTGAAGGATAAAATAGTGTTTGATAAGGTATTCTCATTTTGTACATGTCCTGTTTATCTTTTTAAAAGGTGCAAGTGCAAAATTGTCCACTGTAAGATTTCATTCCTAATACTGAATACTAATACTAATCAATGCCTAGATGACTTCTGATCATAGATATTGAAACCGTCTATAATGAATCGTGATTCCGAATTACATATCTAAAGTATTTTAATCCCATGTTTAGCTAATATTCTAAACATATATTGGACACTGTACAGTGCGTCCCGATTTCGTTCTTTTAGTTGTTAACTTTATTATTATCAAAGATAGGAGTTTGCAGTTTTTACATCGACGTACTACTTTGTTGACTTAGATTTCATGGCAAAATCGAAAATTGAGTAACTTCTTTTGTTTTCGACTTATAGCCAAACGTCGATATTTGTACACTTTTTTCAAGGTCTTATACCTCGCATAATACTATTATATTGATATATTTCGTCAACGGTACTTCTATGCTGCGAAGTGCCAAATTCAATTTTTCTAGGGGGTGTTGTTTTTGAGTAAAAATATAAACTTGCATTTTTTTAAATGGAAATCATAGTTGGCTTGGCAACCATCAGCTGCTGCTTAGGTTTTCAAGAATATAAATATGTCCTGAAAAACATCTTCCAAATATTTTTTTTCAACAAGACGGTGCCCCGGTCCATAATTCTTTGGCAGTAAGGAATTACTAAGAAAACCGTTTCGCCACTAAATCCGGCACTTCGCAATATATAAGTACCGTTTACGAAATATATCAGTATAATAGTATTAAGCGTAGCATTCGCCAATAGATATGTTTTATTGAATGTTTTTAGCAGATCTGCATTGTTCCATAAATAATTGCTTAACTGCAAGCTTCAATCTTTCTTCTTTGATTCTTTGCTCGCAAACTTGTACAAATACGTTAAATATTCCATTCCTCGATGTTGATACAAAATCTAAAAAAGCATGTAATATAGCCCAAAAGCTGATTAGATTTTGAGAAAAAATCAGCAGCGGAGAGAGGTTATTAGGAGCAGTTTTTGGTTTTTAAGAAAAATATTTATTATATTTCAAAGATATAAAAATACCAGCATATAGACCTTAAACAAATCGATTATCTTCTATGCAATTTTTTGATACGGCGCGTAATTTAGCCGTAAAAATTCCCTAAAGTAGACATTAAGTGTAATTTTTTCAAAATCTGAATACCGATTAACTTTATAAGAAAATGTATAGACATGTCTTTAAAGAAAATTTCATTTTACGTAATTTTTCTTTATAAAGTTTCTGAATATAAACCAAAATAAGTCTAAAAACTAATTAAATAGGATTGAAAATGCTTAGTTATCGGTATTTTATAAAGGGTGGAACAGGGAAGTACCCCTAATTTTGAAGATAAATCGAAAAACAATAAAACATTTTAAAAGAAAACTTTATTGTGGCATCAGAAGTATACAACTAGAAGTTAATTTTTATTTCTTTATGTCATTGCACTACTGTAGCCGGTTTTGAAATTCTGCGTAACTTTGCGTAGCACCTGTTGTGTAATGCGGCCAACTTCATGGCGTATTGCGTACTTCAAGGCTCCTAGGATTCTGGGTTGTTGTTTAAACACCTCACTCTTGAGGGGGAATTCGATAATGCGTATTCAGCGGACGCTGCACTACGACGATGACGGGAAGAATACGTCTCGACGGCAAAAGCCTGTTGCTCCTTCGACCAACAAGCCATGTCTATTATTAATGGCGGTACTAACGGAAACTTACAAGGCCCCGTCATTCACAACGATGTGTCGAGAGTAGAGATACTTCATTACCCCGTTCTGAAGAAGCGGGTGGTTTTGAAATTTTTTTAAGTTAACATCTACATGTTTATTAACGTCTATGATAGGAACGTAGTTAATGGAAGAAACCCTAAATGTAATTTGCCTTCAATAACTGTATTGCACTCTCTTCTAGGGAGTTGTTAATTTACGTTGGTATGAGTTCGTCTTGATTTGTCTCCGACACTACATAAGTCTGAAAATGACATGCCGAAATTAGTCACCTATTTAAATTAAGTTACTGAATATAATAAAAAATTGTGGAGAAGATTGTAGGTATTTACTACCCTTAACTTCTTCAAATCGCGATAATGGAGTATAAAGGAGTTGTAGTATATGGGGACTTTAACATTGATAAAAAAAGTAATTTTATGCCGTATAACATTTTAACCGATATTCTGTTATCAGTAAATCTCGAATCTCTAATTGCTGATTATACAAGGATAGCTCGTTTAGGCAACATTTTATCGTATTCTTCAATTGATTATTTTTTAACCAATTGAATTGAATACACTAAATGTCCTAATTTTGGTCTGTCGGATCATTTGATCAATTAGTGTACTTTACAACCCCCAAAATAAAAAACTGTAGTAATAAGTTATTCCATACTTCTAGAAAAATAACCCAAGACAATATTACCGAATTTAAAGTAAGATTAAGTAATTGTGTTCAAAAAGTATTCTAAATTCAACTCAAGGAGTTGACGAAATATTTGACGAGTTAAATGAATCATTTAAATGGTGCACTGATGTCTGTTTCCCATTTGAATGCAGTAAACTACCAAGTAGTACATCTAAGATACATTTTTCCTATCAATTAAAAGCAAAAATTCTAAAACTTAGGGAATTAAATTGGATTAGAAAGCTATTTAAAGAGCATAGGTATGGTGCTTTATACAAAATTGAAAAAAGAAACTGAACAATGACGTAGACCAAGAAAAAAAGCAATATTATCACAACCTGATTTTCAGTTCTACTAATATTAATAAAACTTTCTGGAATATTGTGAATGTTGTGAGAGGGAGAGGGAGAGAGAGATGAAGAGGGAGAGGGAGAAAAGATATCTGTCTGGTAGACAATGGTAACGTAATCTTAGATCATTTCACTATTGCAGAAGTATTTGTTAATCACTTTACTACGACTTTGGATAATTCGGATTCAAGTTAGGACTCTGTCAGTTCTCATAGGTACCATATTTAGAAACAATCATTTAGCTTTAATGCTATTGTGTTATGAAGATGTTTTAGTGACAATAGAAAGTCTGCCTAATAAATGTAGTTCAGGCTTGGATGAAGTTTCTATAAAATTGATTAAAGAAAGTAAACATATAATATCTCAATTATTTGCAGAAATTATAAATAAATCAATTTTACATGGACAATTTACGACTATTTCAGACTGGTAACATGGATAAGCAATGTATCTAAAGTCTTTGAAAAAAATGTGTACAAACAAATGAATTCGTTCTTAACCAAATACAAAATTTTAAGTGAATGTCAACACGGATTTAGGACTAATTTTTCAACCGAGACTGCAATGGTAGATCTCGTATGATAGACTAGATAATAATGAGTATGCCGTGTAATATTTTTCGATTTAGCCAAAGCATTCGACTCTGTCGATCACTCAATATTATCCAAAAAACTAATTAGACTAGGCTTTCGGGGCAATATGCTGAACTGGTTAATATCATATTTAGAAAACAGAACCATAAAAGTTAAATATCAAAATACACTATTTAATGCGTATCCAATAATTTCAGGAACTCCACAAGGGAGTGTGTTAGGTCCTCTCATTTTTCTGTTATTTATCAACGACTTACCTAGTTGTGTCACTGAAGGCTCCATCGGAATCTACGCTGACGACACCAGAATACTGTTATCTCATTCAAACCGAGACGAACTTATAAAAAAGATTAAAATAGCTTATGATCAGTTTCAAGCATATTGCATGGAAAACAGCTTAAAATTGAATACGAGTAAGACTATCATGGTTGAATTTTTAGGTGGCTACAAACCGACGCAAGAGTTTGTAATCAATATAAACAATAACCAACTTATTAACTCCAAAAACGTGTGCTATTTGGGTGTTACTTTGGATTACAACCTCAAATGGAACACTCACATTGATAACATATGTTCCAAAATAAATTCAAAATTTTATTTAATACGCGTGCTTAAAAATAAAGTAGACCTCAGCGCTCTTTTAAATGTGTATCACGCCGAAATGCAGTCGTTAATATCTTACAACATTATTGTCTGGGGCAGCAGCCCAGATGTTAATAGTGTTCTTTTAAGCCAAAAACGAATTATCCGATGTATATTTAATCTGAGCTACCAAATGTCTTGCCGGGATTATTTTAGAAGATATAAATTATTGACAGTACATGGGATTTATTTGTTAACATTATTAACATTCATGCATACACATAAAGATAAGTACCAAACGCATGACTACCATTTATATCATACAAGAAATAAAAACAGTTTTATACACAAAAAACATAACTACGAATTTGATAAAAAATGGCCTATTTACTCTGGTACCCATATCTACAACTCTTTATCAAATGAAATAAAAAACTCTAAAAACATAATTATTTTTAAAAATAAACTTAAACAAAACTTAATTGTTAAGTTCTCCAAATGCGATTTAGAATTTATGAACTATCTTAAAACCTAAGAACACCAAATTATTGTAACTGACGTACCTCATCTACCAATGTAGCTTAATGGGTGAATAAATATTATTATTATTATGGTACAAACCCCAGTTTGACTTTTCATGAAAAAAGTATTATCAATTTTCGAAGATACATTTTGCTTTGATGTCAGAAATGAGAAAATTACAAATAAATTAGTTTACAATACTGGAATACCGCGTGTCGATTTTTGCTAATTTGCAAACATCGTCGATTTATGGTCACTACTTCTGTTAAAATACTATGCCCAAAAAAATTGCACGTTCTATTCTATTCTATCGAATACAAAATTACTGTAAAACTTGTAAACCTTGCGTTTGCTATGTAATGTTTATACATAGTGATTTTTTCCCATCCTTAATATACTTGGCACTGCAATGAAGAAACCGTCAATTTTATAATACTATTTTACAGTATTTGCGTCATTAACACTCCCACCTCCCCAATACGATCTTTAAATCTCAATTTATTGGCCCAAAATGAATGAATTTCTTATTATAATTTTAGGGGTCGAGTTCTCTTCCGGGAGGGATGGAACTCTTAATGCTACCATAAAGTACTTAGTGTTCTCATTATTTATACAATTGACGGGTTTTTATAAATTTTAATATTCATTATAGTGCCAAGGGTATTAAGGGTGGGAAGTCCTTTTGAATATAACTAATGCGTTACTTTTTAACCTAAGCTTAAAAATGCAGGCCTTATTATAACAAATTTTGTGTAATTGTAAACTTTGAAGCTTAATAATTGCTCTATTTGCACTAAACGTAAAAATACATTCTTTTCGCCCTTTTTTCAAAAAATCTTCAGAATTTAAATTTGCATTACTAACACAATGACGGACAACTGTTTCTTTAAATTAAAAATTCCGACTCTGGTAAAAGATTAGAATAGGGAACTTGAAAAAAAAATAACTACAGAGAATCAAAAAAGCTACAAAATTCAGGTTTTTGAGTTTATGACGAAAATATTTAAAAACAATGGAAACACAACAACGGGAAGAAAAGGAAAGGGCCACGTATTTCATTCCCTCCCAAGGGGCGGGCAGGCTGCTCGAGGTTTCCGAGATTCTTCAGCCATAATCATGGATTCTCAGCATACATACATACATTACGTATATATGCATGGTGAGATTCAGGATGGATGTGGTCAGGATAATATCGGAGGGAACGGAGTTATGGTTCTGAGAGGGAAAATGCTACCTCAGCATTCGCCTAAGTAGCCGCACATGGTGTGCGCAGTGACCTTGCCGCTACATGTGTATGAGGAAAAACCTGAACAAGCCCCATACAAGGTAGACGGTAACAAGAATCGACCCCATTACCTCACGACTGCTAAGCACTTCGTGCCACCACTGCCCTACCAGCTCGGTACCTAACAACAAATAAAACTGTATTAAATCAACCGGCGACTGGACTGGTACCGCTGTTGCATGAAAACGTGAAAATCATGAGTTGTGACGTCAGGCACGTTTTCAAATGCTCTTTAATGGTTGATAACTTTTAATATTAATTACAAGACAACTATTTATTTTTAAGGCGTCATATTCTGTATATCGCATTTTCTAGTTCCCTAATTCCCTATTGAAATGGGTATGGTCATACGACCGGCCGGCCAATAGCGTCGCAGCTTTCAATCAATCACCATTTGATCATGCGTCGATCATGCCAATACAGAGTAGGTACCCATAGATTTTTTTATAAAAATATACGTCACGTTTTGACATATTTTATTTACCATGCCTATGTAGATCAGTAAATTGATATAATTGGTTCTGTGGTTGTCAAATGCAAACATAAAGGGTAAGTGATTATTTACAGTTCTAGAAACAGTAAGTAAAAATAAGTACATTTCGTTTAGGCATTTGTATCCATGTCAACGATGAGTACCTACTCTATGATTTCGTTTTCTTAACCAAAGAATTAAAAAAGAGACATCGGACGGAAAATTGTATCACGAACGTTACGGCTTGAGCTGCTATCAACCAATATTTCTGACTTGGGTCCCGCCCAGTCTGCAAACATTGTCTTCGATCAGTAAACAACCCTTACCGTTCTTGATTTTTAATATACTATATAGATGATGAATGCAATTTATCAATTAAAAATGCAGATATTGTTTTGTTTTTCTATTTTTATCCACTGCAGGGATAAACTAATTATTTAAAAAATATTTGACAGTTATGAATTCTGGCTCAGAAAACGAATAAAAATATATGCACCATTCGGCACAAACCTTTATTATAAAGTTTAAAACAATTAAATTTATTAAGTGTAGATTGTTAGGTTATGTCTATGGTACCTTCCCTCATTTTGATTTAAAGCTACTATTTTTATATTATGATTGATAACGTAGACATAATCACACACTTACTTGCACATGAGAAAATAGACATTTCTTTTTTCTCCGTGCGGTTTATTGCTTTAGTTTTATAAAATCAATAGTTGGCTGACTTTGTTGGTACTACATAGACAATTTTAAATTGGGATCAATTTTACTATAACTATCATTTATGAAACAAATATACACAGTTGAAACTGTCAAATATATCAAGAATGGTCCGAGATATCAAATTATAATATTATAGACCAGTAGAAATGTTTTGAAACTTTATGATTAAATTTTTATTTATTTATTTTGTTTTATTCCGTCAAAGGTCAACTGAATTTTTTTTATTATCATCATTTTGGTACGGTTGGAAAGAAATTTTATTCTGAATTTAACCATAACAATTACGTACTTTTTTAACGTAAATAAATAAATAAAAGTAATGAAAAACATGTATCAGTGTTCATTCACCATTTGTTTCTTGACAATAGTGAATGAACCGAACAAATTCTTGAATGTAATTTTCCCATCAAATGCGATGTAGATATAGTGACTACTTCCTGCCGAATGCATATTTAGTGGTTTTTTGGTATAACTCTTCTTTTTAACAAAAAATCGAATCGTGTCATGTCGAGTTATGTACCTTGCCATTGGACTATAATTTAAATGGAAAATTCGAGTGGTTTTTTTAAAAAATAACTGTCAAAATCATCGGCATTTAATTCTTGCAGTAGGTGTACCATTTACGGATATAAATCTTTCTTTAATAGTTTTTGCACTGAAGCTACACTTGCGCTTTTACTTTTTCGTTTAAATGAGACTTTAATGACATCTTGAAATTTCCTTAATAACCAGGGTATTTTCCATATAGGCAGAATTTCGAATTAACTCACTGATTGTGCTTTTATTAAAAATAATTTCGCGCCAAAAAGTGTATGCAGTAAAGATTTAGCACTGTTACTCAGATTGATCTTTGTATATTAATTAGGAGTTATTTTAATAATATTTTAATCCAATTTGAATTGTAAATAAAGTATTTATTATTTTTATAAACTACATTTAGGAAACAAATTAATAATAAGATAAACTAGTAGAAAAATAATCCAGTCATTATTTTTATGAAGCTACATTTAAAAAACAAATTAATAATAAATTTATATAATGAAAATAAGATAATGGTCTATATGTTTTTATTCCAGGTTAAATGGAAAAATATTGTTGTAGGTTAATTAAAATGACACAAGTGTAAATCGTTAAATCAATTAAAACAACCTTTTTCAACATGTAATAAGTGAAATTTCTCCATGCATTAAATAGTAGTAATTAGACAATCAAATAGAAAAATATTCATTAAAAAATCATAATACATGTTATTTTTGTTTACTTGAAACCACCATTCATATTCTGTACTAAAACAATAGATATGTTAGTAAGAAATCAAAAAATAGCTAATAAATATCTATAAATACGAATTTCGTTTTTACCTGATCTGCCAATAAAACCTTAGCTCACTGTTCTTTATTTTAAAATAAGAAACAGGCGTAATGATCTGTGCGTAAATTGGAATTATATTCCATCAACTATTCTTTTAAACTTTATAGTAAACGCGTACGAGTGTGATTTACCTTGGTTGAAACTAAAAATCCTAATGACAACTAATAAAACAGTTAAATTTGGTAATGGCTTGTCTTAGAGAAATCTAATCTCAAATCAACATTCATCAATGTAACCCAAAGTAACAAAAGAATTATTACACTGACTCTGTGTAACAACCATTCAATAAAAGAAAGCTGATAAGGCACTACTGATTTGCAACACTTTAACTGGCTATTTCTTTTAGTTAAACATATAAAAAAAATAATTGGGAAGATCCACCACAACCCAAATAAACGAATAATAATTAAAAATTATTATTAATTTTATTAAAAATTAATTAAATGAATAATAATAACTCTATTAAGGCCAAAAGTCAATAGATTTGCAAGGTCACCTTGTGGCGATAGCAACCTAAAAAGTCACTAAAAAGATAACTAAAAATGGGGTCAGATCATTGCTAAAAATAACTAGTTAAAAACAGCCGGCTCGCGTCCTCGCTAAAAGATGGTCGCGTCATAGCCAAAAAAAGCCGGGTCACGTCTTGGATAAAAATGATAGTGGCAGCATCATTGTTAAAAATAGGTGATGCGCCTCACCATTAAAAAATAACAGGTAACCAAGCATGTGTTGTTTGAATATCTGCAATGCAAATATATCACTTAAGAAGTAACCAGATTGGGTGGTTCGTAGTGCTAGACACACGTAACTAGAAAAGTAACTAGATGTGAGGTATATAAAACAGGTCTTTAGACGGATGTAGGTCAAAAAGCCTGCAGAAAAACAATGCCATAATGAAAACCTCAATACAAACATTTGGATCAGGAGCAATTTCTAAGGAGTCTTCAAGAAGGCAACAAATAAAAGACCTAATACGCAAAATAAAGGATCGGCTTTGTATTAGTACTTACTGCGAATATAGTAAAGTGTTGATTTTTCTTATGGTCCAATTAAAATACAATACTAGAAATGGCCCATTTTAAGTAAATTAATCTTTTACTACACAACATATACAAATTGATCTTACTTATGTACTGCAACATAATTTAATTTAAACAAGCGCGCACGTATTTACATGGGTATTAACAATACTTAATGCAGACTTAATTCTAATTTACCATTTTCCAAAACCATTATTTAGTTTGAATAGATCACTGTATAAGTGTATTTTACTATCGCTCAGATTTCTATACACAATATTTAGCATAAAGGATTCTGTTTATTCTCTAATATTTATAGACACTTTATTTAGACATTTGGAAAAGTTTCACAACACAAACAATTTTCAACTTAACACAAAAACGAGACAATGCTTAAATTGCACTACTGAATTCTACAACGTAAATGGTTTAGATTGTTATGCACTTCACCGCGAAACAACAGCGTTTTATGACTGTAACTAAAGATTGACTGCAATTTAAGTACCACATGATCGTGCCGAGAAGAAAATCTGAAACGACACCAACGCAATCAAAACTTCCAAACGTGAGCGATTTTCTCTTACGCACAAAGCAGTACATTTGAATGCTATTTGTCTATGATATGAACAACTTATTCTACATAACGTAACAATACGTAAAAAGCTTAATGCTTCCAAATACTTTCACACGCTACTTTTTAAATTAGCTCTTTTACGTAGTTTATAGTTTAATTATAATTATAGTCACACCGATCGTTAAACAAAAATTCGCAAAATTATGACTGCAAACTTATTTTTAGAAATAGGGGGGACGTGGGTTAGGGGTTACAATTTTACGCATATATATATATATATATATATATATATATATATATATATATATATATATATATATTGTTGGACTAAAACGTTATGAAAATCATGAAAACCTCATAACGAAACATAGTGTCAGGATGATTGATATATTATAATTTTGTACTGATTTGGTGCTATTTATTACCCTGAAATCAAATTACTTGTTAGTATCTTTTATAAAATTTTTGGACTACAACGTGAAGGAAACCACGAAAACCTTATAACGAGTATGGGTCAAGATAATCGATATAGTTTGGTGGTAGTGTCTAACTTCAAAATGAAATTTTTTGCTTGCACTTTACGAAAGGTTTTTGGTCTTAAATGCTTCGGATATCACAGTAATCTTGTAAACATATGTGATGCACCAAATTGTGATATATCAATCATCGTGTTATAAGTGTTTCGTAATTTCCATGCCGTTTTAGCCCAATGATTTCATAAGAAATACGAGAAAAAAATTTTATTGTGGGATAACCAAATAGCACCAAATTGGCTAGGGTGCCCCGTAAATATTGTAACAAACGTCGGTAGGTGAAAGTGTACCTCTAAATATGAAAAAAGTTCCCATAAAAGTACCCTTGAAGATGCGTCGTTTATTGGGTACAGGTCGTTAAAACTTTTTTTGACCGTAACTCCTAAAATATTAAAGATACATAAATGAGATTCGGTTGACTTATAACACTTAGGGAATGACGTATTGTGCAACATATGAGGTAATTTTTAAATGTCAGAAGCGTAGGTATAGGGGTTATTTGAAGTATTTAACCCTGTAACTTCTACGTCACTGGCATAAAATGAATTTGAGTGGCAGTTTTTGAATATCTAAAGTCTTTTACACGAAAACTGATTACCTTGTGTAAAGCTCTAAGGTAAGTAGTTTTCGGGAAAATTGGAATATTATGATAAGATACATATGTTGGGCCCGGCAATTCTTAGTTGCAAAGTAACAATCTAGTAGGTAAGTAGAATTCACAATATTTTAGAAGCGATTTTCAAAAATACTGCCATTGTTTAAATGACAGTTTAATTTGAAACTTTTCAAATAAACATGAATAATTTTGAATATTTAGCCGTTATGCATCTCATTTACGGTGAAGCTAAATGCAATGACCATGAAGCTGTGCGTTTGTATACAAAACGGTTTCCTAAACCTTCATACCATTCAAGTTTTGGAAGAATTTATCGTCGATTAAGAGAATATGGTTCGTTGAAACGTCCTGATGGTACTGGTCGTCCAAGAACAATTCGCACGGTAGCTTTTGAAGATGCAATTTTGAACCTAATTAATAACCGGCCAGATACCAGCATTCGTGCATTGACTAATTTCGTGAATGCTAGCAAATCAACTGTCTGGAAAGCTGTAAGTGAGGAATTACTTTACCCATATCACATACAGAAGGTTCAAACAATGACTCCAGCAGATTATCGTCATCGTCTGGATTTTTCCAATTGGTATATTTAACAAAATCGAAATGATCCTGATTTTCTTCGAAGCAGTTTGTTTACAGATGAGGCATGCTATATCAAAGATGGTTAATTCAATAGTTTCAACAGCTACATTTGGGATTATGAGAATCCCCACGCTATTGCTTTAAGAAAAGATCAACGCATTTTTTCCATTCATATTTGGGGTGGTATTATCATCAATACTATACTAGGGCCATATTTGTTGACTAAATGGAGATTATTATTTGCATTTTCTAAGTTCAATTTTAGCTGAGCACTTTGACGATTTACCTCGCCCCAATATGTGGTTTCAACACGATGGGGCACCTGCTCATTTTTATAGGAATGTTCAAGACCATTTGGACCAATTCTTTCCAAATCTATGGATTGGTAGAGGAAATTTTGTGGCTTGGCTTGCTGAGTCTCCAGATCTCAATCATTGGTATATGAAATACCAGTACGAAACCAAGAACATATTCTGGCAAGGGTGATAGCAGCGTTTGGAGAAATTAGAGACAACCCTGTAGCGTCCCCCCTGGTACCCTATCTTGAAAACTGTAATTTGAACTTATTTGCAAGAATGCAAATTTAAGAACAAAACAATCGCTAAGTGATTTATCTTGACTTGACTGACAATAATGTTACTATTACTCAAATTGATTGCTTGCCTTACGTGGACTTTCCTGACAATAATTAAAACATTAGAACTTATTTACAAGTCTGATATTTAATTACTCGCAAACCTCAGATCTGATCAACGAAGTGGCCGTCTAGTGGTAGGTACGTTGTGCTATCTCAATTAGATAGGGTGGGTGAGGTAAGTGTTGCATCATGTGGGGCAGGTAAAAAAATGAAACTACTCCCATTAAAATCAACGAGCTTTATGCAATGGTGGTTCAGCCCGCTAATGTACTATTGTGGGAAAGAAAAACCAATTAAACCCACTTTATTCATAAATAAGTAATTGTACAAGTACATTAATAAATCAATGAAAGGGTTAAATATATAACAAAACACCATTCAATCAGGATAAAGTGCGTACAAACTTATAACATTAAGAGAAAATGAATAAAAAGCAGATTAGTTACATAGAAACACAATAATAAAAAACCCATGTAGTCACACCCAAAATAAAAATTATAACACCAAACATGTGGCCCTTTAAAACCAACCATGCCGGTCTTTAAGTAAATGAGTACATAAAACAATAAAGCAAATTACGGTAGATATAAAATACAACAACAGTAAAATTGCACAGGTGATAATAAAGTAAAGGCAAGGATAAAAGCAAATATACAAGGAATTTATACGTACAAAATTGTTTAGTGACTACTAAAGCACAAAATACATACGGAAACTTACAATGAAACATACATATAAAGAGAAATTAGTTCACAGGCAAACAATTCTACTTAAACAAACTGACAAAAAAACAGTCATTAAAACAAAGTCTTAGAACGTAAGTTGTAAATAAAGCATAACATCGTGACCGATACATAAGTTTGAGTGCGTTAGAATACAGCGCCCCTTTCTCAGGTTACACATTCATCTATACAACAATAAAAACAATAAAAATAAAATTTCTAGGTGTTTAATGGTTATTAGTCACGGGATTGTGTACCCACTTGGCAATTGTCTTTTACAATTAATAACCAGCAGTATCATGTACCCGTTCATCAGCCCACCTCTACACAAATATAAATATAAACAACAAACAACAATGCTAATTCGCACAAATACCAGAGTGAGGGAGCCCTGTATTATTTTCTATTTTAGCAGATTTTAGCTTAATAAGCCTGCGTGCGAATAAGATAGCTTTGCAAGGCAATATTTGATTTTTAATATGTTATCTAGGCTTGTAAAATTATTTTCTGCGAGCTTTCATTTATATAAAAATACCTACTGACACTTGAATATCTATTCCTTTAATTGATCACAGACACAAATCGTTAACATATACGGTTTAGCCCCGAAAGAAAAGACAACTTAGTGTTGGCGAATCCAAAGGAAATTACACGCAAGAAATTATTTAAAGACAAACTATTTATAATGACGGTATTTAATTAACCAAAAATCGATCTGGCTCGATTGACACTAACTGTAACTAACATCCCCTCTGACTTCCAACTCACTATCTCTACCCCGTCTTTCAAAAATAATAAGAACAAGAAACATTAATTTACGCTGTAACAGTTTCACATTATTATTGCACGACATTTTAATTTTAAAAATATGCATTCGTCCGTAACAAGCGCTACATTTTGGTCTCAAGTTTGATTGTACTAAACAAAGACTCCTTTGGATTTGCGCTATGCTCAGCCGCAATTAATCATTAAATCAATGATATTTTTACATCAAGAGCGCGCATAAGAAATTTCAACGATTCGTTACGCCCCCTCACTAAAGCAGTTTTTAAGCGTACACCTGCCCGTTAAACCCCAACATGTGTTTTTCAACCCTAGGCAAATATCTCAGTTTTATACATTCTCACATTTCTTATACAAAAATGTATACAATAAAATATTCCGAAAACATTAGCAGTTACGACGTATTATCAAGATATCAAAAATCCACTAATGATCTTTTCTATCGCGGTAACAATGACGATTTGATTTTATTACAATAATAAAATTTTCGCGGTTCGCTACCAACAACCCTGGTATGCTTGGAAGAGTGCACCGATCCATGATTCGTTGCGCTAATTTCTGCATTGAGTATCCTATTGTAATAATTGTTTTTTAAATAAAAATTATTCCTCATTTTATCTTAAGCTATTATTATCAAAAAGAGATTGATTCTTTTGGTGCATCATCTTATAATATTCCAATTTTCCCGAAAACTACTTACTTTAGAGATTTACACAAGGTAAACATTTTTCGTGTTAAAGACTTTAGATATTCAAAAACTGACACTGAAATTCATTGTCAGTGACGTAGAAGTTACAGGGTTAAATACTTCAAACGACTCCTATGTCTACGCCTCTGACATATTTAAAAATTATCTCATACTTTGCACAACACGTCATTCCTTATGTGTTATAAGTCATCCGAATCTCATTTATGTACCTTTAATATTGTAGGAGTTACGGCAAAAAACGAAAAAAAAACTTTTTCTTTAATGACCTGTGTGTAATAAATGACGCATCTTCAATGGTACGTTTATGGGAACTTTTTTCATATTTAGAGGTACATTTTCACCTCCCGACGCTTGTTACAATTTATACGGGACACCCTGTATCATTTTGTGCTATTTGGTTATCCTAAAGTAAAATTTTTTGTTCGTATTTCATATAAAATCATTGGGTTAAAACGTCATCACGAAACCCTTATAACAAAGCATGGTTACACGATAATTTATATACCATAATTGGTGCATCACATATGTTTACAAGATTACTGTGATATCCGTAGCATTTAAGCCTAAAACCTTTTCGTAAAGTACCAAATTATATCAATTATCTTGACCCATACTCCTTATAAGGTTTTCGTGGTTTCGTTAACGTTTTAGTCCAAAAATTTTATAAAAAATACTAAAACTAATTTGATTTCAGGGTAATAAAATAGCACCAAATCAGTGCAAAATTATAATATATCAATCATCATGATAGTATGGTATGTTTATGGGAACTTTTTTCATATTTAGAGGTATATTTTCACCTCCCGACCGACGTTTGTTGCAATATTTACGGGACATTCTGTAGATCTACCATTCTGATACCATGATTTGTTATAAGGTTTTCATGATTTTCATAATGTTTTAGCCCAATAAATGTATAAAGTATACGTCCAGCAAATTACATTTTAGGGTAGCAAAGTAAAACGAAATGAGCACTAATTTATGGTATATCAATCATCCTGATACCATGCCTAGTTATAAGGTTCCAAAACGTTTTAGCCCAAAAATTTTATGAAAAATACAAGCAACTCATTTTAATTCAGTAATAAAGTAGCACTTAATTAGTCCAAAATTGTGATACTATGTTTTATTATAAGGTTTTCATGATTTTTACGTTTTCGCTTTAAAGTTTTATGAAACGTGCCAGCAAGCATTTTAGGTAGCACCAAATTATGGTGTATCAATAATCTTGGTACCATGCTTAGTTATTAGGTTTTCGTCATTTCCATGACGTTTTAGCGTAAAGATTTTATGAAAAATACGAGTAAACAAATTCTGTTTCAAGGTAACAAATTAGCACCAAATTATGGTGATATAGTTTTTCTGATTTTCATAAAGTTTAAGCCCAAAAATAAAAAAATACGAGTAACAGATTTCAGTTTACGGTAGCAAAGTAGCACCAAATTATAGCACATAAATGATTTCGATTTAGTTGTTAGCTAACTTTATGTTAAACGGGCACAGCCCTTAATTTTCTGTTAATGAAAAGCGCACCAAATTTTTTTTGTGGTAACAAATTAGCACCAAATTATGATACAGGTTCAAACTATTGTGCTGCAATGTCTGTGCTAACTTTAGGTACGTACTTATTATATAACATATAACTATAAATAAGTAATATAACAAATATTATGAGAAATAACGTGTGCGAGCAAATTTGCACTTTTCATCAATTATCGTTAGTCGTAAAACTTTTTTTTTAATTCAATTATAACTAAAGGTCTTCTTACAAAAGGAATTCCGAAACCTAAAATCTTTCAGAAATAACATCGTAATAAAATGGTTTTGATTACTATTGCAAAACATATAACAAAGAATTCTATAACTATGTACATCAAACTTGATTTGCGTTAAAATCAATCTACAAGTTATATAATACCAATAATAGTGAATTTATGTTGCGTAATAATATTAATAGAAAATCTGCGTAATAGAAATGAATAAAACATAGTTGAGATTTTGATTAACATTTTAATCAATTCAAAATTTTCAGTTAATTTAGTTAGACGTTCTAGATTAATTAATATTTTACTTACGCATTTTTTCCGCTTGAGTAGCTAAACGGGTCTTTTTTGTGGTTATCTATTTTTAGTCATGTGAAACTGCCTCTAATACAAGTGTATTTGTAGTGTCTCTTCTCAAAGATAATAATAATTTGGGCATTTTCATATTATTTAAGTCAGTGATGGCTCGACACTATTGATTAGTGCAGTGCTAGTAGGTAATGAATGTATAGTTACATAATAATTATATTTTATTCTCCATTGATTGGTTTAAGACTTAAAACACTAATTTCATACGAATGAATATTTTTAGTCACTTAGCACATAAAATTTCCCACAAAATTAATATAATTTTGAAGTATTTAGGTCTCTTGCTTTTAAGTTAAACACATTTTAATTATGTTTTAGTAATTATTAGTAACTTCCTTTACGCATGTAAGGAACTGAAATTTTGTGTAGACATTAGGTAAATCCTCGATTAGCTTCACTATAATTCTAATGCGATATAATTTTTTGTAATTACCTATACTTAATTAATTTTAGTACATACAGAGGTGAAAACACAATTATCTTTCTTATTTAGAAATTCTAAAAGTTTGTCTAAAATTCGTCAGTAAATAACATTAAATTACAAATTTTAAATACCCCTACACAAACAAATCCTTCAAAAAGTAAAACAAACAAACCTTTCAAACAAACAAAAGAAAAACTAAACCAAAACCGGCTACTCCGTTTAGAAATGCCTCATTTTTAGTCGGGGGTTAAATAAGTCAGCTGTAATGATTGTGTAATTTAAAAGCCTACTGTTGAACTACACATTATTTTTAGCAAAAATAAATAAACATGATATCTTGAATAGAATATTAAACCGTCTAGAATATGACATTCCAAAACACCCTCTACGGATGAAAGCAAACAGTGAAACATTAACTATGTAAATTAAATCGTTGCAACGCTGTGAAGACTACACATCGAAGGGTATGTCACTACAAAACAATACATACCCTTGGTGCAACTACTTTAAATTTATGACGTAATTTCCAGAAATATTTGTAATTTTAAAAAGTAATTCCTATAATTTTCAAATTGCGATAAGTAATTTTGTACACTACGTCTCAAAGTCAAAAACATCTTTTTCAGGCGTGAAGTTTGATTGTGCTATTTTATTATGTTTCTAAGAAAACTATCTGAATGGGTTTATATTCTGCATGTAAAATAGTTTTTTGGAATAAATTCAGTAGTTCCAAAATTTTCAATGTTTCATAAAAACGCAGAACTATGTAATCTAGTGGTTTATTATGCATATTAGTGATGCAATCGTGTAGTATATTATTTCATAGATAGAATGTTACATCTTTTATTTTATTTTTTGATAGTACTTTTAAGAGATTTTCAACAAACCTAAACTTAATAGGCAGTGCTCACGTTTTAAAAAACGCAAGGCTTAAGAACAAACTCCTCGCCTACACAAGAGTGCATTGTATGAACTAAACGATTTTTTTCTTGATAAAAAAATATACTGAATTGTTCTCGAAGTGAGCTACGTTGTACTGTAAAAATTTAGGAACGAACGATAACGTCACAATATACAAGGTAGCCAAACGAGGTGGGTGTGGAAGATTGTATAAAGACAAAGTAACTTAAAGAGATGATTTTGGACCACGGGTAGATATAAATAGGTACTACATTTTAAAAATATTTTTGATCATACAGGGTGTTTCATGTTGTTGGAGCAAACTAAACTTATATTTTTTTAATGAAATACCCTGCTTCTTATTACATTTTTGGAAAGCCTATAAACTACGCTTTCATTTGATACCAAATTATATAGATCTATCTCCTTTGGTTATAGACATATTCAATTTTTTTCGAACAAATATTCCCACTTGCGGTCGCCGCCACTGACTTGTTAGGCGACTTTTGTGTATTTTAAAACGATAAAACATTTTTGCTGGTCCTGTAGTATTTTGAAATATCTTAATATCCAGATTTTTTAATAATGTACAGGGCGCCACTGTTTGTAAAAACACCCTTTTTTTATTTTGTTTTAAATGCCATTTGATGCATTGCTTGATATTCTTTCTTTTTCATCAAACTTGTCTTATACCTAAAATTAATCATTTTCAAAATATTTTTAGTTTATTTGTGAAATTGCGATTGTAATACAAAAAGACCAGAAAATTGAGGTATTAAGTTGGCCATGGGATTGTAGTTTCTTAAACAAGAGTTAATATAACAATTACAAATTGATTTAATGAATTATTTTAAATTTAACAGACTTTTTGAACAAAATTAATGCATAAAATACTCTTGCTTCAAGGCAAATTTAAATCAGTCCTTAGTAACATTTCTGAAGTACTCCATTTGATTACGTTCAGATCAACGATTTCATTTTTTACGTCTTTTTGTAAATGTAAACGTCATGCAATTGAGTTTCATGCTAAAGAATTTTTTAATGAAGTTGTATTAATTTAAGTGAAACTTTGGCGTTTTTAAATATGTATCACTTACAAAGATTTTACTGTAAAAATTCGAATCTTCGAAAGTATCTTTAATTTATTTTCTTATCTATTAGCATTATCAAATTTGTCTTAATATTGTAAATTAACTGGCATTGGTTTCAGTAAATTAGGCTGGTGAAAATAACTGTAATACTGTATTACTTTTATATGCAATACTGTGTAATAAAATTAACAAATGCAAATTACAACAAAACAAAAACAATAAAATGAAAAAGAAAAAAAATCTAAAATCAATTTCTCATTAAATGCTCGAATGTTGTTCCTTCAAGGCTTTAACCTCAATACATTTAGTAACACGTCGCATAAATTATTTTTCACTTACTCTGTCGGCCATGTGATATTTTGAAAAGCATTTCTGATTCTTTCCTTCATATTTTCTGGTGTGGTTAGAATTTCTTTATACACATAATCTTTTACGTAACCCCACAAATAGAAATCGTGTGAGGTCAGGTCAGATTTTAGACCTCAGTCGCCAAGAAATGGGCCCTCCTTGAAAAATGCACTGATTTTCTTTCCAGTGGTTTAGAAATGTTCGTACGTCTCGATGGTAGTAGGCAGGTGCACCATCATGCCTAAAACCACATATTTTCGTAAACTGCTTTATTAATATTTTGAAGAAGGTTAGGTAGCACATCTCTTAAAAATTTTGTTGGTCAACGCGCCTGGTCCAATGAGGATTTTCAGTGCTATAATAATGCATGTTCACAAAACCATTACTTTTGATGCAAAAACCAGTTGCAAAAATTAATTCTTCGTTCAAAATCTTGATCACATAGTTGTTGATGAAGTTCTATATGATATCCATGGTATTTATGGGCCTTTAGTAAATTTTTCACGCTAGATTTTTTTTATATTAGTCATACGTGATATTTGTGAAGCACTTACATGAGGATTTTCCTGGATTACAAGTAAAACTAAGTTGGTTGTCATTATTTGTCATTGCTTTATTAGCTACTTTCCGTTACTTAAATTGGACACTACCTGTTTCTTCAAATCTTTGTAAAGATCTTGAAACGCCTTACGTCGCGGCTTTTTTTCAGCATGGGATATCTTGCTGCATAAATTCTACTTACTAGTAAGCAATTTTTTTGACATTCTCCAAGAATAAAAATCATTAAAACTATTTCCTGAATATTTAGAGTTATTTTCAACACTTGGAATAAATTAAAACACAAATTAGGTTTAAACTGAATAGAACCAATTGTTACAAACAATTTTTCTTTTTTTAACGCAATATTGTCGTGTCCACTTTTGCCTTTTAATTACGAGTTTAAATATTAATTCGAAATAATCTTTGCTATTTGATCAGTAACCAATTTAAATTTACAAAAAGAAAATGGGCACAAAAAAGTCTGTTAAATTTAAAATAATTCATTAAATCAATATGTAATTGCTATATTAACTCGTTTTACTTGAAAAATTTTTTTAGTAAGAAACTATAATTCCATGGCCAAAATAATAACTCTCTTTCAGTTGTTTTGTATTACAATCGCAATTTCACAAATAAACTGAAACTATTTAGGTACAAAACATGCTTGATGAAAAATAAAGGATATCAAACGAGATGACATGAACAGCATGGGGGTGCCATTTAAAAAAATTTAAAAAAAAGTTGTATTTACAAACAGTGACACGCCCTGTATCTTATTTAAAAATCTGAAAACTAAGAGATTTCCAAATAGTACAGGACCACAAACAATTTTCTACCATTTTAAAATAAACAAAAGTCGCCTAATAAATCAGTGGCGGCGGCTGCAAGTGGGATATTTTTCTGAAAACAATTGAATATCTCTTAAACCAAAGGAGAGAGACCGATACAATTGTATTGAATATAAGCGTATTTTATGGGCTTTCCAAAAATGTAATAATATATAGGGTGCTCCATTTAAAAAAGTATAAGTTTAGTTTGCTCCAATAAAATGAAACACCATGTATGATCAAAAATATTTTTAACATGTAGTTGCCTGAAATTCCCTGATCCAAAAATCATTTCTCTAACTTATTTCGTCTTTATACAATCTTCCACCCCCTCCTGGTTTGGCTACCCTGTATACTTGAATTTATATTTTATAAACAAAACAATTTTAAATTGCTTTACTCATAGAATGCACAGTTTAAAAACAGAAAAACTAGCACTTTGATCATAATTCAACACACTACTTGTTCTGTGTATAAATTTTTGCGGAGCCAAAATGGATATCAATCGATAGCAATAAATAAAGAATTGGTAATAAGGACACTTTGAATCTTTCTATCGATTTATTTTTACTGGAATCTAACTGTTGATTTTTCTTTTTAAATGATACTAAAAGTTACATTTTTTCGGATTTTAACTTTTTCTACCTCTTAGAAAAGTGACGTAGATAACAAACTACTTTTTGAAGAAGCAGAATCGAAAATAGGACAAATTTGATTGTCTGAATATATCTTGCTATGGTCTATTAAGATAAGATGCTTTTCCTTATCATAGATAAGCATAGCTTAGACATATCAACGGTACAATACAGAACAGACCTTCGACCTGTAATAGGCCTGAAATGTAATTTAAAAAAAAATTTTAATTAATATATATATATATATATATATATATATATATATATATATATATATATATATATATATATATATATATACTTCACATGTGTACGCTATTGTCTAATACTTTCTCAATTTTAATTTACACACGTTTATTTTAACCTTAAATATTTCTCTCCAATTTCCTTTAAAATTGAAATTTTATCCTCGCACGTTATTTCCGTTGTATGCTTTTCTAAGCAATTAAGACCAAAATGGTCGCTACGGCTGTGGCTAAAAAAAAGAAATAAACTAATGGTAATGTGTTTGGGTTAATTCAAGTGTCCTAAGTTTATCTTAAGCAGATCTTTTCTGGATTTAATTACTAAAAATGGTGTTGAAGATTTCTTTACTACATTTACTTTATTAATTCTCCACTTCTGCTAAACAACGATTTATAAATATACTACACCGTATCAAACATTATCGAACCATTTACATCTTAGGAACGAATATAATTGATTTAATTTTGTATTTACTGTCAATATTTTAGGACAGTTACTTCCCGTCATTCCTATAGTTCTGAAGGATACTTACTCGTGTCAACCGTAATAAATTCACTAATAAGATACTTAGGTGTTAGATTGTTCGTTTGCTGGGTCTCCTAACACCCCGTATAATATCGTTATTTTTGTATTGAATAAACAATCGTACAGAACAGAGAATTTATTTTCTAATATTTATCTCGACATTGATGTCTTAAACCACAAATTCATAGTCAGCGTTTCAATCTCTACCCAAATTAATTACGACGGTCGAAGACTATTTGTCGTCCTTCAGACGCTATTATAAACACTTACCAATAAGTTTCTTTTGTGCTTTGAGTTTATTTAATTAATCTTGTACTTTACTATGAATAGTTTACATAGGTAGTTTTAAGGTTAGGGAAAAATGTTTCTACTTGTGAATATTAATCATATGGAACTTTTAACATACATTTTTATAATTAAATTGTTTGTTATTTTGTTACTGTTATTATTAATACAAGGATTTTGTATTTGCAAGATTTCCAACGCAGATTCAAATTAACTAAGTTTAACCTTCGCCGTCCCGAAACGGGGTCACCGCTGACCCAGAAAAGACAAAAACGTCAATAGTTTTCACAGATTGTTTTTAAATTAATTCTCCTTTTGAGAATTCGCCTATTTTTGTAAGAAATTTAATACATTTATAGGGAATCTCAAATCCATTGTTTTTTTTTTCGTATAAATAATATTTGTTGGTGTGGGTCAGCAATGACCCGATTTTGGGATTCCACGGTACAATGAATATGTGATTTGGATCATGCGCTGTAAGATATTTCACAACTGTTTGTAATATTGTGCTTCCCTGTCATCCCGATTTTGTGTTTTATGCTGATCAGTTGACCATACAATGCAGTGGTTCAAAGGTGTTTTTTTATAATGCTATATTTACAGTGGTGAAACCGCATTTTTTATAACTATGGATTTGGTGCGTAAAAGACCTTTGTCTGAAAAAGAACTTTATGAAGCGCTGATGGATGATTCAGATGATGCCTATGTGCCTTCTGAAGATAGTGATATATCAGAAACCGATGATATTCTCGAAGAACGCGAGGGAAATATTCCACTTGAAGTTTTAGAAAATGAAAGTGTGGTTATGTCTGGTCAAGAAGACGACAGTGACAACAACATTGATGAGGAACATTCCGATGGTGATATCGTTGTGGCTGGCCGCACTTGGAAGTATCTAGCTCCCAAAAAAGGTAGGAAGAGAGTTTCTGAATTTGTTCGACAAGACAAAAGTCTTACAGATAAAAGCAAAAACATAGTGTCAGTGATTGATTGTTTCAAGTTATTTATTTCAAAAGAAATGATAGACATAATTGTAAAATATACTAATCAAAGAGCAAATAATTTTGTAAAGTCGCATAACCAGAAAAGTGGAAACGAATTGAGATTGCCGTGGGTGAATGTCGATGCAACAGAAATTAACGCTTTCTTTGCAATACTTATACTTACTGGTCGATTTAGAGAAGCTAGAGAAAATCCACAAAACTTATGGTCAACAAGCAATCTGTCTTTCAATCGACCTATATATCGAGCCATTATGAGCAGAAGTAGATTCCAAGATATACTACGATTTATCCGTTTTGATGATTTACATACAAGACCCCAACGAAAAGAGGAAGATAAACCAGCCTCTTCGGGAAGTGGCTGATATCTTAGCAAAAAACTGTCGAGAATCGTACTCTCCATCGGCTTGCGGAACCATCGATGAGCAACTGGTCTCCTTTAGAGGGCGTTGTCCATTCAGAGTGTATATTCCAAGTAAACCCGGTAAATATGGGATAAAAGTTTGGGCACTCTGCAATGCAGAAAATTTCTTTTGCTGCAATTTCCAAGTTTATTTGGGAAAAGAAGGAAATGCCGTTGAAAGAAATCAGGGGCAACGAGTAGTTAAGACATTAGCAAGTCATTGGTATGGAAGTGGTCGAAACATTACAACCGATAATTTTTCACTGACATTACGCTGGCTGAAGAATTATTGTCAAAAATCTAACATTGATTGGAACTTTGCGTAAAATAGAAAAGACATACCAAAATGCCTTTTGGATATTGGTTCCGTGCAACGTTTTCATCCGATTTTAGATTTGGAAAGGACGTGACATTAGTTTCCTATGTTACTAAACCTAAAAAATTGTGGTATTGCTATCTTCGCTTCACCATGAACACGAAATAGCGGAGAAGACAAAAGTTCAAGCCAGAAATTATTCTTTCTTACAATGATATAAAAGTGGCGTAGACGTTTTGGACAAAATAGTACGTGAATATTCAACCAAAAGAGCCACAAGAAGATGGCCTCTGCGGCTCTTTCTAAATTTTCTTGACATTGCTTGTTACAATGCATTTGTAATATGGATAAATAAAATCCTAACTGGTTAAGCCAATCATCAATAAAAATCAGAAGGAAGTCATTTCTTGAAGAACTTGGCTCATCGCTGGCTAATGACAATATCCTACGACGAAGTAATCAAATTATACAGGACGGAAGAGGATTTTCTAGAGCCACTTGTAGTGCAATAGAAAGCACCGGAATACAACTTGCAAAAAAGGCCAAAGAAGATATTGATACGCAGGGAAAAAAAGAGGCCGCTGGTGGTAACGACAATAAATTTTCTAATAAGTGTGATTTATGCCACAAATTTGTATGTACAAAACATAGCACCATTATCAAAAAGAAGCAGATTACTTGTCATTACTGTCAAAACGATGAAGATGGAGAACCATTATAAAGGTGAAATAGTATATTAACGTTTATTGCCAAAATACCAACAACCAAACAATATTTGCAGGTTTTGAGGAAGTACTTTGACATTTTGTTCGAATGTGCTCTTGGCTTTTTCTATTTTATTGTTTGTGTCCAATCATTTATAGTAACTTTTTTTGTAGAATAAATTTATTGGTTTTGAGTTTGTTTGGTTTAATTACATTATTAAAGACGAAAATATATAGAATACGCGGCAAAAGTATAAAATGGAAATAATTCCAACATTTTGAACTTGGGTCAATTTTGACCCGGTTTTGGGATTCCATGTTTTAAGCTTATTTTGGGACGGCGAAGGTTAATAGGAAACTCTAAGGGTCATAATCTAATTTCTTTTTTTATTTGCAATTGGTTTTTTTAAGGTTTTATTAAAAAAACAATTTTTACCGATTATCTATCTACATCAGATCTTATATACGTATATTTCTCGTTAACTAAATTAAGAAACATGATTTGACATATGTATGTATTTTACTTTCAGAATTTTTACGTTTTAATTAATTTTTTACGCGACTATATTTGGTTGTTTACCTCGTCTGTTTCCACGACACTAAGTTTTGTTTACTAGTTGCTAACAATAAGTACGACGCTAAGTATTTTAGCGTTCTAGAACGGTAAGTAAATTTATTCAATTTTAAATAATAACAATTTTTATAATTTGCCTATTAACGTAAATATTGAAAGTACAATTATTACAATTTCCAATTATCACCGGAAGCTTATTTTGAAAAACAGATGCCGATGAAAAAATTTCAGTACCTCGAGCGACTCTTGTGGTACAATGATTAATCCATCACGTTCCTCAAAGTCTTCTATTTTTATATTATATGACTCTTCTCGTCTACATGGACCAGCTATTCCTAATATCATTCCTACCTATAAAAAATTTAATAATTTAGTAATGTATCTTTACTTTAATATGTAATCTAGTACATTGTGTGCAAGAAATTTTTCAGATTCACGTAAAATATTCATTCTAATTTTCAATGTTATTTTCACAAAAAAACTGTAATAGCTGTAGTTATTCACAAATTGTTATAGCAACGAAATACAAGTTTTTACAGTAAGACAACTTGGTATAACGAGACTAATATACATATGTACCGGGTGTCCAGATAAGAATGCAAAGTGCTGTTTCTCGAAAATATTCGTCGTAGAGAGTTGCGGTAAAAATTTTTATTACTAAAGTGGAAAATATTTTCAAATTTGCAAGATGTCCGCCAAGGAGCGTACCGCCATCCTAAACTTTTAAAGTGATTTTTTACTGAAATCTACCTAGTAAATGTACCAAAAAATTATATGCTTTTTAAAGTTCAGCTTTATTCGAGTAATTTTTGTTTTCTTTTTGTTTGACGTATCTATTAAAATAAAATGGAGGGGGGGTGATTCAGTGATTTTTAAATAAACAGCTGTAACTCCTAAACGACTGAACTTATTTTAAGTAAACTTAGTCTCCTTGGAAAGAGCATATATTGCTCCATCAAATCCATCTTACCTAATTCTAATGTCTAATTTTTAGTTGATGCCGCTAGAGCGCGTTTTTTGATGTAATATCAGAAAATTGTAAAATTCTCTAAAAAATTAAATGCAATAATATGACTTTCTCCATAAAAATGAGATCAATCATCCCTAAATAGGTTAGTGAAAACCGCATCTGGATATCTTATTGCTACCCTAAAATATCGAAGAAAGAAAATTTAGTTATAAAATTTGAAATATTCGATATTACACAGGTATTTATTTGTCTTTTTTCAAGATTCAATGAAAAATTTCATCATTTTATAATTTTTAAATAATAAAAGTTTTCATAATTTCAAAAATTAAAAAAAAACATGTAGGGGCATAATCATCAATGCATAGAATATGCAAGTGTAGAATAGGCAGAATATTAGGAGTCCATTGAGAAAAAACAAATATCTAAAATCAACTTGTAAACAAATATTAAAATTTGACAGACAGTGTAATTTATATTTGTTACCCAAGTAAAGTCCTTAAAACTACCTATAATGTCTTTTACAAATGATTTAGTCTAGTTGCAAAATGATTGCGGTATACACTGGAATGCTCTTCCACCAAAATTGCGAAGAGACTCGGCTACTAGAAGAATGCGAAGACAATATTGTTAATGTCTTAGATCGTGCATTGAATCCACGATGCGAGAACTGTTCTCGCGTTGTCATACTACTATTCAAAACACTTTAAAGCGTAACACTAGGTAAGCTTTCATGTCAAAACTTGCGAAAAGACTACGGCTACATAGTTTCACAGAATGTGATAGAATTTCAATATTGTCATAATGTCTTAGCATCAAGCCTCTGATGAAGACTCTTGACCGACGGATAGATTATTGAGTCATTGGATGTTGGGCATGATCAGCGAAAATAGAGATTTATATCACGAAATACTATTGACGGATGAGGCCACTTTTAAAAGTGATGGAAACGGTAAGTTGCATGATATGTCATTTCTGAAAATCTACTGTTCACATGTCTTCACAATGTGTTTGAATGTTCAATTGTTGAACTGAGAACCATTATCATAGGTTTTAGATCAAGCCTTACATGACGAAGACTTTGACCGACGGATAGATTATTGTCATTGGATGTTGGGCATGATCAGGGAAAATACAAGATTTTTATCCGAAATTCTTTGGACGGATGAGGCCACTTTTAAAAGTGATGGAAACGTTGCATGATATACGCTATTGGTCTGACACCAATCCTCACTGGTTGCACGAAGTCCAACGTCAAGGTCGTTGGAGTGTTCATGTGTGGTGTGGCATCCTGGATCGAACTATTATAGGTCCCTGTTTCTTTGATGAACCACTAACTGGTGCCGTGTTTCTTTATTTTCTGGTAAACCAATTGCCTATTTTATTAAAAGATGTGCCTTGCAATTACGGCAAAATATGTTTTTACAATTAGATGGTTGTCCAGCACATTTTTCAATAAATGTGAGAAAACACTTAAATTTAATATACCACCTGAGGTGGATTGGACGAGCTGAGTATACTCTCTTAGCCAGTGCCGCATTTTGAAGACATTCAAAATATACCGCAATCATATTAACAGCTTCATCATTTGTAAAAAAACATTATAGGTAGTTTTAAGGACTTACTTGTGTAACAAACATAAACTACACTGTCTGTCAAATTTTCATATTTGTTTATAGTTGATTTTAGGTATTTGTTTCTTCTCAATGGCCTACTCCTAATATTCTGAATACTTTGCACTTGCATATTCTATGCATTGATTATTATACCCCTACATGTTTTTTTTTAATTTTTAAAATTATGAAAACTTTTATTATTTAAAAATTATAAAATTATGAAATTTGTCATTGGATCTTGAAAAAAGACAAATAAATAAGAGTGTTATAGCTGTTTATTAAAAAAAAATCACTGCATCGCCTCCCACCACTTTATTTTAATAGATACGTCAAACAAAAAAAAAAACAAAAATTATTCGAATAAAGCGGAGCTTTAAAAAGCATATAATTTTTTGGTACATTTACTAGGTGGATTTCATTAAAAAATCACTTTAAAAGTTTAGGATGGTGGTTACGCTCCCTGGCGGTCATCTTGCAAATTTGAAAATATTTTCCACGGTCTTTTTTTGGCCACTTTAGTGCCGCAACTCTCTACGACGAATAGTTTCCGAGAAATAGCACTTTGCATTCTTATCTGGCCACCCGGTACATATCATTATTTATTAAGTACATATTTAAATTTTTTAATAAATTTAGTCGCGCAAAAAAACGTCATAAGCATCTCGAACGTTAAGGACTACCGATCTCAGACAATAATTGGAATCGTCGCTTCGCTCCTCCTCCAAACAATTGTCTTCGACCGGTAAAATGTCCTTACTGTGCTAGATACTTAATATATTATAACTTCTCTATTGGTTTGACTGAATTATTTCGATTTCGCGTTGTAAATCTAGCAATTTTTTTGCTTTGTTTATCTTGGTTAAGAACATTTTGAGACCCTACTTCACTGGCTGCAGGTCACACCGTATCATTGACGCTGTGTATTGTAGAATGAAATTTATAAACTAATATAGTAATTTCAAAACGCCTCCCATCATTCATTAAAAAACATCCAGAGAAACATTACATCCAAAAGAATTTTACATAAGGGGTTTGGACTACATCACCCAACTTTAAAACGTTGATCATAACCACTAATTTAATGTTAAATTTAGCAAAAAGTAAAAAAAATATCAGGATAGGTATTCTTATACACCAATAATGTTTAACATCTCTAGGAATACAAATTACAGCTATTCGTGAGTAGATCTAGAGGACCATGACTGAGTTACCTCTCCCCCGCTCTATCGATTGTTATAGGTATGATTCGAAAATTTGTTTACTTCTAAACTGAAATGTGTTTGCTACATTCGGGTTTTCAGATGCAGTAGCAACCTTTTCTAGTAGTCAACGTAGCATGGAAAATAACATATATGCCATTTATCGAAAACTTGCCGTCGCCGTCCGTTATACAGGGAGTCCCAGACGTTATGTCTAAATTCATTTAAAGTTCAAGGGTCTAATTTTTGGAGAAACGCTCGGACACGTCGATTTTTATTTTTGACTGTGGTTTTTTAGTGGTAAAATTTGGTATATAGGGTGGCCCAAAAATGAGTTACGACCCCCAACTTGATTTTGTGGGGAAAACGCCTGTTTTTTTAAAACTATCAAAAACACTTGCAAAATAATCGTATCCAAGGTGATCCATGAACAATAGGTACATGTTTTCGTTTCGTTGTGGATGTCAATTTATTTCTGATGTCGAATTTCAACATTTGTCCTTCCCGAAATGGTGAAGTTAACGGAACGAGAAAAAATTTAAATTCTCTGCATGATTGGATTTGGTGATAGAACACGTACACAAATAGCAAATAGTGCACATTTTGAACATTTAATTGGATTTGTTGTTGTGTTTTTTGAATAAATTGTTTCTTTTGACAGAAAACAAAGGCCGCCTTCCTTGATACGGTCTTAATTGTTGATACGTTCAATTGTAAATCCCTCGAGATCCGTTGACTTTAGGTATAGGACATGGTACATGAGATTTACTCAGAATTCAAAGCAGATTCAGAAAATGAAATAAAAAACAGGTGTTTCCATTTGACAAAATCAAGTTGGTAGTTGTAACTAATTTTTGGGCCACCCGATATACAAAATTTTACCAGTAAAAGAACCGCAGTCAAAAATAAAAATCGCCGTGTACGGGCGTTTCTCCAAAAACTAGACCCTTGAACTTTAAATAAATTTAGGTATAACTTCTGGGACTCACTGTATATCCACTAACACAACCTAACGACTTTATAAATCGAATTATAAATTGAATTTCAGTAAAGCCGAGCAGACTTACGATCGAGTATGGTCTTTCTTAAAATGGGCGTCGTGGTCAACATTGAAGTGTGGGAATTGTGGGTATGTTTGACGTTAAGACTAAGGGTTATGGTAAACATGCAAGGTTGAACGTTGTGACCCCAAACTCTATACATGATATTGTTGGAAATTAAGTCCTTTCAATGCAAATAATAATATCTAATAAGGAAGTGCTCTATATTACATTAATTTGAACGTCAAACGTGATCCAAATTCCAGTAAACATTGAAAACACATTAATTGCTGACATACTTTTGAAATCGCTCAATTAAAGTACGATACTTCTCTCAAATGTTTACTAAACAATATAAGGATTAATTCGCGTTGTTTTGCCTTGTTTATATTCGCAACAATCGCGTGTGATAATTCTAATAATCAATTACATAATGAAAATGTAATTAAGCTTTAAGTATTTCGTCTTTAATGAATGTAGTAATTGGTATAGAATTTAACAATAATAAGTTTATTATGAAAGATAAAAAAGAGTTTTATAGTAAATTGATATACCCGTATTAAGTGACCCGCATTGGATAATAATAAATTTAGATAATCCCCAGTTATAACTGTTTATTTATAAAATACATGTTATTCCATAATAATTATTACATTAAGTATGTTTATCTGGTTAGCACAGTATTCTCTATATTCTATATTATAATGCAATAATTTGTATTGATTTCAAAATAGATGAACATAACTTATTAACTCATTATTATTTTCAGGATTGCATATTGTATGATTCATTAAATTTAATGAAGATGAAAGATATTTTTTTACTTTATTGAAATTTCGTGGATGTTTCCTTACAGTAAACTGTAATTAAAGGAAAGATCAATTTGTATATTAATCTAAGTTGAGATGATTTGATTAATTAGTTTTACTGGGACTTCTCAAAGGATTTCTGTAAGCTTTAATAATTGTAGCGAAAGATCGAATATTATAACATTTCTAGACTGCGAATAAATTATATGCGAGTCATATTAATGTAATAAAGTGGTCAGTGTTGATTTTAAATAGTTTATAAATAAATTGTTTAGTTTAGCGCGTAGTTCTAATCTACAAACGAGTATATTGTGAATAAATTGGAATAATTGTTCCTTTTTAAAGAGTAGACTGGAGTATATAAAAGAGAGGAATGTTAGGCAATGGAGTAATTTTAAGAAAGGCCACACCCCAACTTCTTAATTGATGGTCAGTACAGTTGCTTCGTGAGATTATCCGTTATAGTACCCTCAAACGGGGTGAAGTCGATCAAAAAAATATAACAATTATATTTTAATGTAATTAAAAATATAACTTCCTTCGATTGGTGACTGGGTCATAGGTCATAGATGAAATTTTTTTTTAATTTTGAATTAAAAGGTGATCGATTTTACCCCGGGTTTGGGAGTCGATCACCCATTTTAAAATGCATATTTCCCACTTTAGGATTGTTTGGGATGAAGTCGATCAGTAAAAAATTAAAAAAATTATATGTAGGTACCAAAGTACCACCTACGTTTGCAGAATTTTGCAATAAAACACAAATAAAGGAAATATAAACGTTTATTCCTTGACAAGCTTTACACAGCCATTTATTTCTTAATGACATACACCTTAAATAAACAAACTATACTTAAAAATAAAAATACAGGCAAAAATAAAACCAAAACCAAAATTAAAAAAATTTACGAAATGAATGAACACACAAAAGTTTCTCATTGGAGTGTTTCCATTTCGTTTTTTCTAAGCGAGTAGAAATGTTGCCACGTTTTACTTATTTTAAATTAACTTGTCGGACAATCTGTTCCCTGTTTATGACAGATTCATCCGGAATATTTGGATAAATGAAAAACAAAGATTGCATGGATGGATGTTTACGCAGCGTACTTACAACTATCTCAGTCCCTGATATTTCAATAATTTTAGCGATATAAATTAGATCTCTCTTATTTGTTTCATATTTTGTGAAGATAAATTGTCCATCCCAGTTCCTGGATGAATCAAGAATAATGTTGGCTGGCTCAGTAGAACTTTCTCCAATTTCATAATCAGTTGTGTTGATCTGCTGTTCCTCCGCCTCCAATGTCTGTAAGTCATCTTCCTCTGCGCTGTCGCTTATTTGCCTCTTACGTGTTTTGGGTTGCTTGCAACTGCTCTGATTCTCTTTTTCTAAATCTTCTGTGCCTATGCTTTTGCCAGCGGCTATGTTTAGTCTTTTTCCTCGTTTTAGAGCATCATTAGGCCCAGTCTTGAGCTCGTGTAGCTAGTCTACAAGCACTGCAGTCATAGAAGTTTCTGCCACGTAAGACAAACTTAATGTTATTTTCACACTCTTCAATGACACTGACAGTAATAAGAGTAATATGACTTTGCAAGTTATCTCCAATAAGCAACTTGATTCCTTCTAATTTTCGGAAAAATGGAAGTGCTACGGTCCTGAACCAATCGTCAAACAATTCAGAATCAAACCATCCTTTGGAGACCTGTTGTAAATTGCTCTTGGTCCTTGGCCCTCCCTCCAACCTTCATAAATATGTTTGGCTTTGTACACTGTATAAGTAGGGAGACGAGTTCCATCAGCAGCTATTGCGAACATAACTGTTGTACTGCTTTTGGTGGTGTCAAGTATCCTGTAGGCGTGTTTGTTTCCTTTCTTCATTACCACTTTAACCGCTCCGGGATCGTCAACGAAGTTTGTTTCGTCATAGTTTACAACGTTTTGTGGTGGAATATCTCTGACTATAGCCGCCACATTTCGGAAATATTCCTCAACAATTTCGTATGTTACAGCGGCTGTCACTCGCTTTGTATTCTCCGCAAGCTTGACTGTAAGCTGAGAATGCCTCTTCATCAGACCATTTAGCCACCCTTCTCTTGGCATATTATTTTTAAATCGCTTTTCAGTGATGCCGCGACTATTTAAATATTGCTGCGTGATTCGCTTAATATCAATGTGCTTTAATGGGAAACCCCACTCAGCACAGGTTTGCTCATCAAGAGCAGGTTGACCACCATATGTCAAGAGAGCTGCCGCATGATAGTGATTGTCAAGTGTCGTATATGGCACTGCAAACCTTTTTGACGCTTTTCGCATGCTCAGTCATGTACTTTCGTGACATCTATAAAAAAAGAAAATAATAAAATACGATTCGCCCCCACCCTGCCGATACCCCTCATATGCTAGCACACAAAATTAATATATAAGAAAATCATACAAAAACAAAGTGATCCATTTCACCCCGTTGTTTTGTTTCTACACACAAAAATTGAAATTGAAACCACACAAAAAATAAATTAGCGTGTTTGATTGTGAATACCTTTTCTTAAATATATTCCTTATCACCTAGAGGGGCTCGGACGGGCCTAGTTTTCACTGATTTGGCTGTGCAACTATTTGATTTCACATATTTTAGAGATTGAGAAATTGTGCTCTTTTAATATTTAATTATTTTTGGGAAACGCACTTTACACGATTAACCAACAACACCGATATAATAGATGTTCATCTGTTCGCCACATGAATGTAAATAAGAATAAGCCCTGCCGATCGACTTCACACCATTTGACGGTATATTGCTTGCTGGAATAAATAAATAAATTTGTTACAGTAATTTTGGTCTCGAGTGTTTATTGGATGCAACATGACGGTTGCTCAAAGATTTTTTTAGCTTCTATAACAATATCAGTTATCGGCGTTTTGGTTAGTGACGATACTGGAAATAAGCATTCGGTGAAATCAGAAACAGGGATACACCAAAGAACACGATGCACGAAATGATTCAACAACTAGAAGTTAGCATTAAGTTTTGATTGTATGTATGTATTTAAGCCCGTCACCTGAAGCGACAGCCCTCACTGGGTGACTAGTTAAGTAGGAGGACGATCCTTCACTCTATATTATCTTAATAGCATAGTGTGGTAAGGAAGTTTCGTCGCAATTAATTTTGTATTTTTGAAAAAACTTCAAAACTATTTCATTATATTTTATATCTTTAGGATGATCTTCGGTCTTCTATACCTCGTTTCATCTTCGTCGTCGTACTTCCATATTCCTGCCATGGTTGGGTCGGTATAAACCGCAAGTGCAGTTTCCTCTCAAGCTGCGACTGTTTTAGTGTGTTTCCTTGTACTGGACAAGCGGAGATCTGTGTAGATATTTTTCTTAGATGTGCAAAGGGGCGTTTGTCATGCTTATTTTTAATTACCCAAAGGTGACCGAAGTAGCATATACCTAGCCTTCTGCGGCGTACAACATCGCTGGCCAATCCTTAGGTACTTATTTTGAAGGAGCAGCATATGCCTATACTTCTGCGGCGTACAACATGGCTGGTCGAATAACTGTTTTGTATAGTAAGAGTTTGTTGTCAATGGTGAGGACGCTTCTTCTTCCAAATAACGCCCTTTTGCCATCTTCTTTATATGGTCTACGTGATTGTCCTACAGCAGGTTCTTATCCAGAATAAATGCAAGGTAGTTCATTGAGCCTCTCCATGGGTAATATTTTCCGGGGGCGTCAGGAGTCTACGGTTAAAGAAGATGTCATGCTCTTCCGACTTGAATATGATTCGTCATTTGGAGCGCTATTCTTCTGGGTCATCAGCCGAGTGGTATGGGAGCGTAATCACCTGGGCGCTGCTGTTGCAGTGACCGAGAACTGTGGTGTGATCCCTGTCCGTGCTTGTTCTCAGGAGATCTTATCAAAAATGAAATAATTTTGGGCATAATAAGGAACCTTGTGGAACTCAATCCCTACCTGCCCTTGGTATGGATTTGCGGTGAGCGTGTTTCACTCTAATAGATCTATTTGAAAGAAATGATTGGATTAGTTTAACCATCTGGACGGGAATGCCTTGTTCGAGAAGCTTAAAGAGAAGTGCAATATGCCAAACTATCAAAAGACTTAGCAATGTCCAAATATAATCGTCAATCCAGCTGAACCTTCTAAAAACATGCTCTACAAGTTGGAGTGGTACAGTGGTGCGCTCTGAAACTAAACTGCTAATCGGGAGAATCTGAAGTCGTTCTACTACTTCCTATAACCTGCTTATGTGTGAGCTACTATCTTCGCGTGGTTCTCTCGGATGAAGTCTCTGTTGCCCATTAGGAAGCTGTAGATTTTGGTATCCGCTGCTGTGACTGGCTTTTTCATTTTCTTGATGGTTATGGCCACAATTATTGCTTCTACTGCCCTATCCATTTGTAGAATGTTTCAGAATTTCCGGATGGTGATAGGGGGTTACGTTGTGCAAAACGGCGTTGAGCGGTGATTTACATCTGAAGGAATGTAAGTTTCTCCTTTTTTTCCGATCAATCTGCCGTTGCCGTGTAGTTTGTATTTCCTCATCTTGGGGTTGTGGCACAGTCTGATGTCGGTCTCTCCCAGCAGTACTACCTTCAAGTCGTGTTTGTGTACGAATTCTTCGAGCTTATTTTCATATTCTTATATGGAGGGTAGCTGGTTTGTAAGTGCGTTTATTCATGTACGGTCCTTTTAGGTCTTCAGTATTTTCATGGCTAGGACTAAGTCTGCTTCATCTTCGGCCGATGTAGATTCTGTTGGTGAGCATGTTGCGCTGCTGCTATTTGTGAGTAAAAGAATCCTGTTTCAACGAAACTGGTTTGTGTCCTGGATGCTTGTTGCCGTGGCGCGTCTCTTGTCAGTGTTTTTGGTTTGAGAAAGACCTCCTCCGTACTTGGCTATTTGACCCCCGCCGCAGTTGGAGCATTTTACGCTGTTATCTATTGGCGTATGTAGCATCGGCGTAGCATCCACTTGTTGTGTGTCCGAACCGTTAGCAATTCACCTTGGTGTAGGGGCGAAGACTATGGAGGTAGTTTTTCGCTGCTGGCCTGTGTTCATTCTTGACACCTTCTGATCGAAATGTCCTAGGGCTGCGAGATCTTTCGCTACTTGTTGCAGCATCTGGTCGCTGGTAGGGACGTCTTTTATGAGAATCTTTAGGACTTTGGCTTCTTCTAGGATGTAGAATAAATTGTGGGCGTTGTTTTTGGCCTACGGTGTTTAATGTTTTCATGACAGTCTTATAGTCGTTCTCTCGATGTAAGATGAGCGAAGGGATGTTTTCCTTCTTCAGAACTGCTTGTTCGTACTCGCTAGCCGTTTTCGGATGAATGGCTGGATGTTCTCTTTCTTCAGATGGGTACTCCGGATTGCCGAGTGTCTTTTTCCGCACATTGGTACAAACAGATGCATCTGCGGCTTAGCTGACAAGCGTGGTCCCTTTACGAATGAATGTCGGTGTCAGGGTGCATGTGGGCTTTGCTTTGTTGCCACGTAATTTTTTTTCTTTGATGATTTACCTAAGTGTCGATGCTCGAGTCGTTGGTTGCCGCGGTTCCTGATTCTTTTCCGCCATCATTTTATAAATTCTCGCAATGAGCTGGTTGTGTGCGTCAGTTTTTATATATTGGTTTAGCATTTCTTGGATCTTTAGTTGACCATCCTCAATGAGTTTGATAGTAGCATGGATTTGCTGAACTTCTTGGGATGGCCCTGGCTTGGCTTTGATTCCATATTTAGTAAACACATTCAAGGCACACAGAGCGTCTATAGAAATCGACTGAAAAAAGATTTTGGTATCGCCACTACAATTTTAGTTATAATATTCGAGATACTACTCTGTTAGAGCCGTTTTTGAGTGTATGCTCTAATAAGAACATATTCTGACAAGAGCGTATGTAAACAGATGCAGGTCATCTGCTGATTGTTATTGGAAGTTGCTTAAGTTGTCGATTTGGAAGGTAACTATAACCGGAGTTAAATCGCCCAGTATAGCTAAGATTTAAACATTTTTTGATTCATACGTTATAGTTCAAAGAAAGCAGCTCCTTGCAAAGAGACCGGGGTTGTCCATTACTTTTTACACTTATTGTAAGACAAAATAGACTTTTGCCAACAAAAATCTATTTCATGATTAATTGATTGGTAAATATTCCAATAACCGATAAACCAGAAAGTTGATTGATCGATCATTTGAAAGAAAGAAAGGCTTCCACGCTCCACAGCGATGGATTCCTAGCATTCATATATACATTACGTATATATGCGTGGTTGGATGAAAGATGATTGCAGGAGGAATGTAGTTAGTGTTTTGAGGGGGAAGATACTCCACCAGCAATCACCTAAATAGCCGCAATAATCATACCGTTATGTGTGTATAATGATGATTGCTATGATTGCCAAATTGATGAAATTAGAACAATATAAAATCCATTAATGGAAAAATCGACTAAACAAAAAAAAAGTCGCGTATGTGTATAAAAAGTACGCACTATCATTCACTTTCCCAAATATTGCAAGAATGTAGGCAGTGTTCTATCTCGGCAAAAAAATGTGGTAGAGGGCATATACTATCACGTTGTACATTATCATACAATTTCGGACATGATTAGTTCGTTTACTTGTGAATTGAAAAGCAAACAATCAGTGAAATGAACACTGCGATTTGCACATTTAGATTACCAGTGTGATAACAATGACAATTCTATTTTACCTTTGACAAGGAAAGACGCGTAATTCTGGGATACCAATCTGTTACCATTCGCCACCAAAATGTTGAAAGAAGAGAGAGAGAGAGATATCTTCTTTATCTGTCATATCACGGAAGACGGATGATGCTAAAGTTTGTTTGCCACCAATTCAATGGCGACCGATTAATATTTCGTCACAATTTTTTACGTAGGTCTGAAATGCATGTTACGAGTCCCTTCTCTTTCCATGTCAAAGTATTTTACAAAGGAATGTGTATCTCCGAAAATTCTTGTAGATCTGCTTTTAATTTAAAATTACTTTGCTAATGGGTAAAGTAAGCCTTGCCGTATAAGCCTTTAAAACGCACGGATGAGTATTATTATATATTAGAAAATTTTATCACTAGACAATCTGTCTAGCTGTAATAAAAAGTTTTCTCTAAATTTCTCATAATTCAATTTATAATGTAGACACCCCTTTGGGCAAAAATAGGTCGACTCTTCTAAATTGCGCACAATACTCGCAATTTTATTTATTTAAATAATTAAAGAAGGTATCAGAAAAAATTATGTACATGAGAGGGCAATAACTTTTGTTTCTTCCTGTTTTTGTTATCAAAATAAAATAGAATTTTTCGATCTCTAAAGATAATTTAAATTTTCTTTAAAGCCGAAGGTATAATACAAAAGCTTTCCATAAAATTTGAATTATAAATGACTGGCTTTTATGGTGGTAGACGAATGTGGATTATGTTACAACTGTCCTTTATGTAAATTATACGTCCCAGTACTTACGTGTTTTCGTAGACTAGCGTAATTGAATCAGTGAGAACGCGATTAGCAAGCACATTTAGAACTTTAGAAGAAAACAAAGTTTATCGAGGAAACCTGAAAAAAAAGTGTCAGGCTATATTAGTTGAGTTGTTTTGTATGTGTTAAACATAGCCCCCTCCAAATGTTTATGGTCCATGGAAGCAAGGTGACGCCGTCTTGGCTGTACAAAAGCCTCTTAACGATAACCGGAGTCCGAAGTCTGATGTAGAAAAAAAGCATGTCAGTTGTTCTCTCTCACTTTGCGGTAGTCTTTCAAGGACTCTTGTTCATTCTCGTTATTTTATTCCGTACTCTCTGTAGGATGCTCAGCATTTTGATTCATAATGATGATGCTGCTGTTGCTTTATTTAAAGATAGCGAGCACCGTCTTTCTCTTTCGTTTTACTGGTAGCCGCACACAATTTTAGTTGAGATAGGCTTTAAAGTGATTGCAGACACGACAGTTATTACAAAATTGTTTCTCCATTTCACTCTAACTAGAATGAAACGTACTACTACCAACTGCATTAATAAAGTTTGTTTATTCCGGTTGGTGCACTAAATTTTCCAATTTAAAAACGTGTCTTACTTTCATCAAATTTCTAATTTAACACTGTTGATTGCAAGTCTGATGTATTTTTGGTTACTTTGCTTAAGGCTATAAATAGGGGGTGGTCAGAAAATGTGCTAGAACAAATCGAAATTTATTCACTTTCCTTAATTGTCTTGTTTATTTTTAGCTCTTTAATGACCGAGAAAAAAATAGCAAATTAGCAATTTGAAACAAACAAAACTTGCGGTTAGGTTTGATAAATTGGACAAAATTAGTATATTAATAAAGCCCATTATTTATTTATTTAGGTGGCGTAATTGTTGCTTCTCATTTTTAGTGCTTAGACCAGGAAAACTAAATATAATAAAAGCATCATGTTACTTATACAGGGTGTGGCGCGAAGAGTTTTGTTTAAAAGTAATGGCGGATACAGTTATGTTAAAAATCCGAAATTACGAAGCTGTAGGTTTTGGATGACGCTGAGTTCAAATATAATATTGTCCTGAATGTGGCACTTCCGGTAATACCGGAAGTAGACGTCAACTTTGGCATTTTAAATGGAACCTAATATTTTTTTTTCGAATTCTACATGAAATTCTAGATAAAATTTGTACACAATGTCCTATACCAAAAATGAGGTATTTTCGAGATATTTCGATTTTTTTTTTAATTTTGAAAAAACACCCGAGTCAATATATTGAATAACGATATCTCCATTAAATAACGAAGCTAGTGACGTGAAATTGTAACCAATAAACAACAAGCGCTTGCCCGTTAACTCCATATATCCATCTCGTTGATATTTTATACAGGGTGTTTTAAAGTTAGCCGCCAACATGCACAATTTAAATCATTTATAAGTTGCTTACTTTAAATAGAACACCCTGTATTTTATTACATTTTCCGCTGTATTTTTTTAAGCCAATTCGTTTGGTATCAGTATTCCCTATATCTAAATCCAATCACTTTTGAGATATTTCATTATCTTAGTTAAAACATAACAACACTTAATTATTTCAACATTAGTAAAGAGTACGCCATGATTTATTTCCATTCTTTAAGGTAATATTTTGTTATTTTTTCATAAGTTATTAATTTTGAAAAGTAACCAATAGCCTGAAAGGATTATTAATTGTGGATATCATTAAAAACGTTGACTAGGTAGGTATTTTGTATTAATTTAATTAAATAACTTACAAACAAAAATAACTAAATGTAATATTAAACAAATAAAGTTTTATAATAACTGTTCAAAATTAGCACCATCTACTTCTAAACATTTATGAATCCTTTTCATTGACTTATGTCTTGTAATTCTGGAAATATGGTCGGGTGTTAGAGAATTAAAAGCAAGTAAGATTCTCTGCATCATATCTTCCTTTGTCGTAACAGGTTTGGAAAATACCTGATTTTTGATGTAACCCCCAATACCAAAATCTAGAGGAGCCAAATCAGAAGAGCGAGCTGGCGTACGAAACGAATCCTGATTGGCAATCCATCTATCATCAAACATGTCGTAAAGATGCTGAGCAACAGGCCCAAAGTTATGAGGAGGTGCTCCATCTTGCTGATACCAAGCTGAAGCCGTCTCTCCATAAGTTTTCATCCTCTTGGGTCTTCATTAAAAACCATTCACAGAATTCTACCATTCGAGGAAGATGCGATGAATTGTTCTCGTCGACAAAGTAAGATCTTTCTCACAATCTCTAATGGAGGCATTTGGAGAGGCCGTAAAATAACCCAAAACATTAATTTCGTTTATGTCACTGTCCACTAGTGGTTTATTTTTATTAATTTTTGTCTTAAATTGACCAAATTGACGGCAGTTTTTAAGCAATCTTCTTACAATATCACCAGTTGCATTTGGTCGATTCGGATATCTTTCTGCAAAAACACGGCAAGTCCGTACAACAATTCTATTACACTCGCCGTAAATAATAATAATAAGATTTAAAAAATCATCATTAGTAAATCCTACATTTGCCATTATTTACTATGAAATACAAACTGGTAAAGAAGACTGTCAAAACAACATAAACAATTAACGTTTTATCAAATTCTAACAGAATTACAAGACATAACTTAATGAAAAGGATTCATAAATGTTGAGAAGTAGATGGTGTTAATTTTGAACACTTATTATAAAACTTTATTTGTTTAATATTACATTTAGTTATTTTGGTTTGTAAGTTATCTAATTAAATTAATACAAAATACCTAGTCAACGTTTTTAATGATATCCACAATTATTTCAGGCTATTGTTTACTTTTCAGAATTAATAACTTATGAAAAAATAACAAAATATCACCTTAAATAATGGAAATCATGGCCTACCCTTTACTAATGTTGAAATAATTAAGTGTTGTTATGTTTTAACTAAGATAATGAAATATCTCAAAAGTGGTTGTATTTAGGTATAGGGAATACTGATTCCAAACGAATTGGCTTAAAAAAATACAGCGGAAAATGTAATAAAATACAGGGTGTTCTATTTAAAGTAAGCAACTTATAAATGATTTAAATTGTGCATGTTGGCGGCTAAGTCTAAAACAAACCTGTATGAAATATCACTGAGATGGATATATGGAGTTAACGGGCAAGCGCTTTATGTTTATTGGTTATAATTTCACGTCACTAGCTTCGTTATTAACGGAGATATCGTTATTCAATGTGGACTACGATTTTTTCAAGATTTTTCAAAAAATCGAAATATCTCGAAAATACTTCATTTTTGGTATAGGACATTGTGCACAAATTTTATCTAGAATTTCATGTAGAATTCGAAAATAAAATAATAAATATTAGGTTCCATTTAAAATAACAAAGTTGACGTCTACTTCCGGTATAACCGGAAGTTCCACATTCAGGACAATGTTATATTTGAACTCAGCGTCATCCAAAACATACAGCTTCGTAATTTCATATTTAAACATAACCGTATCCGCCATTACTTTTAATCAAAATTCTTCGCGCCACACCCTGTATTCTTTTTTATTTCAGTTTACAGAAAGGGATGGTTAAGGCATTTTTAGATTAGGGATTCCAATTAATAAAATATATTTGCCATCTTATTTAGTCATAGTTTAAAATTTTCTGGAATTCTAAGATGCGAATTTAATTTTTATAAATCTTGACTGCCCAATTTCGTTGGGATCATTTGCGTAGCGCTTTTTTATTAGCGTGGATGAATAACAAGCTGAGGGTACTTCTGACGTCTTTTTTCGTGGTGAATTCCTTACTGTTGACAGAAATGAGCTACCGGGTTTACTCTTTCTTCTAGTAAGAAAAAGTGCAAAATGGTGATTCCCTCAATTACCTATAACTACATTACTCGGACATATTTTAACGTAGAATTCCGTCATTTTTTTTCTAGCTCCATCTCGTTATAACTCAAAGTTAAGCATTTTCAACCAGGGTTGATAAAAATCATGATTTAAAAAAATCAAAAATCTATGATTTTTTTAAAATGATGATTTTTGATATAATTTTTAATTTCCCTCAATTACCTATAACTGCTTAATTTTTGACTAGAACTACATTATTTTAACATTACTCGGACATATTTTAACATAGAATTCCGTCATTTTTTCTGGCTCCATCGCGGTATAACTCAAAGTTACGCATTTTCAAGCAGGGTTGATAAAAATCATGATTTTTTAAAAAAATAAAAAATCGATGATTTTTTTAAAATCATGATTTTTGCTATAAATTTTTTTAATTTGACTAGTTTTTATTAATATATTATTTTCAAATAATTCTAACTGTTTATGTTTTGTTTTGTTAAGCAAACAAATATTTGCAGGCAGTAGAGTTGCAGCGATTAAACGTTTACAGTTACACGTTTAAACGCCCTTGCATAGGTAAAATGTTGTAAGTGCGTTTAACCGTCAAAATCTTTTAGTATCAGCAATTCTTTAAGTCATACAATGAGAGTATTAAACCCACTATAAAACTACTAAAACTGCAACAAACAAGATAAGGTAAACTAACAGAATATAAATTATTAAATTAGAAAATCTGTATTCTTTACTCTTGAAATTGTGATGATTCAAATAGTTATATTTAAGCAGAAGTCTTTTTCTATACCCACCTTACAAATTTAGATCAGCTCTTTTATTTACTGCATACTACATGTGGGTTCATAAATCTTATTTCCATTGAATATACAACAATGAAAATGTGTTTTTATTTTGAAGCATTTAATAGTTTAGGATAGAGTTTCACTTGTAATAAAAAATATCATTTACGTAACTAAATACCTTTATACATCACGATTTTTGTAGATTTTGTGCTTCTCCTAGTCTTATTAGCAGATATTTAAAAATCTCAAAATTTGTATTTGATGGGCGCTTAAACGCAGATAACATGTTTCTACTCGTTTAATAAAATCTATTTATTAAACTTTGCAACCCTAGCAGGCAGGAATAGTACAGATAGGAAGCGAAACTCGACCAGTCTTAACGTGAAAATTTTGTTCACGCAGTTTTGCGAGTTTGGGGAAACTTGTAAAAACTGGCAGAAAACGCTCAACTAACATTTGGAGTCATGACAAGCCGAGCAGAAAGGAGTTTAGTACTTGACAACACTTTGTAAAACAGAAAGTGGTCGGCACACTAGATTACAGACCAGTGTGCAAAAAGTGTGGTAAGGACTAAAAAGTCACTGGAAAATCTGAGAAAGTAAAACTAGTGATATCATTGATGTTGAACTCTTCATGGTAATTGTCAGTCATAGCCTGGAACTAGCCAGAATGAAACTATCCAGTTGCAAAAGAAACAGAGAAGCGAGGACTGTGAAAAGGGAAGTGTAGGCGAAAGTGAAAATAGTGGAAGTAGCGGTCATTTAGGTTCTTTTGTTGTGCGAACTAGTCATAGCCTGGAATTAGCCAGAATGAAGCTATCCAGTTGCAAAAGAAACAGAAAAGCGAGGACTGTGAAAAGGGAAGTGTAGGCGAAAGTGAAAATATTGGAAGTAGCGGTCATTTAGGTTCTTTTGTTGTGCGAACTGGAAAAAATAAGTAGAAAGGATTGGATAGACAAATAGTCAAAGCCGTTTACGCAACAAATTGCAGTTTTAGACCGATAGAAAATAAGGATAAAAATAATGAAAATAAGTCTGTTTACATGTCCTTAGATGAATAGTCCAGTGAATATAATGAGCCGATAATCCATATCGTCTTGATAGCAAAGGATGGAAACAGTGTTTTCTGGAAAGCATAGATACATCCGGTCATCCTCATACAGCTGACTATCTTGCTGAGTTGGCTACTAACTCAATAAATAAGTGTAAAGATGAATATAACTGTAAAGGTACCAGTATTGTGACACATAATGGGGGCAACATTGTCAGTATGAAGAAAAAAAATTACGGTAGTTCAGTTATCCTATAAGTACATATGGTAGTTCGGCGTACTTGCTTAGTTTGCTCTCCAAAGATCTAGAAGAATCGCAGGTAAAAGAACATTTAGTACAAATTGTAAAATACCCATTTGCCAAATGCTTGATACAAAGAAAAAGGGGTTAAGAAATTGGTCTTACCTCAAGATGTTCGATGGAATACACTTTCACATTGTGTTGAGATCTATATAAATGAATGGCCGAAATTGTTATTAATATGTGAAGAGCATAAGGAAGAAATTGATCCAGTTATTTTTAAAAAAGTTCCAGATATCTATTTTAAAAGAATGGCTGAAGATTTTATACAGTTGCTACAACCAATTACTATAGCACTTGAAGTAATACAACAAAAAGGTGCATTTTTATCTCGAGCAGTTTACACATGAAAAAAGTTAATGACTATTTTTGACACTGACAGTTTTGTAGAAGAAAGAAGCTTGCGTCAGTATCAAATATTCAATAAAAGATATGTTCAAGCTCTAACCCCCTTTCGCTTTTTGGCATTATATGTTGAATCCTACATAAAATATAAACAAAGAATATCCATTACTAGCTGAAGAAAAGAGAGATGCCATTGAGTAATCATTACTCATTGGAGATGCTTTAAATATTGTTTCCCAATATTACCATTACTAATTAAGTTGGAAGCCAAGTCAGACCCTTTTCACAAAACTATGTTTTTGGATAAAATAATAATAAATGTAACAGCAGTAAAGTGGTTGAGATCGCAAGAAGAATTTCTTTTCGATTATTATAATAAATAATAAATATTACCACATACAAATGCATCAAGGTTTTATTTTGTTATGGTTAATTGGAAGTTTAGTTGCTCATAACGTTAAAAAATAACTCTTTTTGCAGTGTTTGCGAAAATATAAGACTATGTCATGTATATTTTTAACACGTTGACTGCCGCAATGTTAAATAATACTTTTTCACTGGTAACCTTACTTTTTTGTATTTATTTGTGCTAAATATAAATTTGTGTGATTATATGGTGCCCCTCTCCACGTTGAATTTGATCTAGAACATGTATAAGTCACTGAGAAACCAAGGTGGGTACACGTGGTCATAAGGCATCAGTTTTGGGTTTATAGCCACGTGACATAAACATGCTGTCTCACAAAAAATAGCGACTAAAATACATGCGCCGACGTATACAGAGAGGGAGTTCCCCATTCAGTGTACTGCAAGTGTCATTAAATAGTAAACGAGCTCACAAAGGTTATACAAAACACGTGGTGGTTGATGAGTGCAGCTATAATATCTTTGGAAGAGGAACATCGTCAATTACAAGCCGTATGGCAGGTAAAATCGTTTGCTCTAGATGTTATCCCTTTATTTTTTGCAAATACTCACAATTTCTTGCAGGAGGTCTTATCAGATGAAGAGCAAAATCTCTTCGGCGAATCATCTGACGAATACGTTCCAAGCTGTGATAAATCAACATAATCTTCAGATGTGGTCATTCAGGCGTTTGATCAGGTTGCCTAAAACGACGTCGTGGATCTGCTAGCAATACTTATTGTGTGAAACGTAATCGGATTATCAATGTTCCTGATATATCACCTGACACCAATAACACTGCTCATAGGTCTAGTGATCCAGAGAGGGACACCATCGAAGAGGTTATCACAGCCTTAACTGTAAATACCGAAAGTGAGGGAGCCAACATACCTGAGGTTGACAATACGAATCTAATTTGACAAGATGTGTTTGAGGAACATCTAAAACAGTTCCTTTTTACAATTCCTAGTGCTGGTATCAGCCCCTAAATATACGAAAGTCATCACGCTAAACGTCCAATAGACTTCTATGAATTACTTGTGAACGAAGATATGATGGTTTTGGAGACCAACCGATATGCCAGACAGTGTAAGGCAAGAGAGACCGCAGCCAGGGCTTGAATATGTCATTGGCACGATACGGATGTTCCTGAGATAAGAAATTCATCGGAATGTTGTTGTGGATGGGGTTGTGCCAACAGCTATAGTTCCAAAAGAATCAATTTGCATCCATGAGAAGCAGTTTATGAAAAACAAGCTTTAAAATTCGGAATAAAACACTATAAACTTTGTCTCGAAAAAGGGTATACTTATAACTGTTTAGTATATAGTGGGCAGGATAAGGCTGATGGCCAGTCATCATCTTAAAACATCGTTCTCACTTTTGCGAAAAATTTATTAAATGATGGACGATGGACAAAAAAACGCATTTGGTCGGTACGCTCGGATTAAACCGTAAAATGAATCCTAAACAAGTCATTGAAAAGACCTTGCAAAAGGGGGAGACGATAGCGGCTGAAAGTAATTCATGAGTTGTGGTTCAGAAGTCGAATGATAAGAGGGATGTTGTTACTCTTAGCACAAAGCATACCGGTGCGCTCGTGAACGGTACCAAAGAAACTCAGAAACTAGCAGCTGTTGTGGATTACAACAGTCACAAAGCCTACATTGACCTGTCAGATTAGATGGAGCCCTATAATACCTGTCTCAGAAGAGAAGTAAAGTAATGTAGAAAGCTTAGTAAATGCCCATGTTATTCACCAAGAGGTAGCAAATCACAAAATCAGCACCATCAAATTTAAGGAAATGATTGCGATTGAACTGCCAAATTTAGAGACCCTGGTTGATCAACCTGGCAATGAATTTATGCAACTTGTCCTCGAGGATTGTGGCAGAAAGAAAATAGCCAGGTGCGTTGGATGTTACCAAAGGTTCAAGGAGGAATTCGGAAAAATTATTGCATGCCTTGTTTTTTCAATGCACATCGATGTACTAACTAATGATTTTTTCGGTTTGAGGACTGAAGATGTTTTTCGGATTTTACATTCTGGAATAAGTATCACTTTTCCTTTTTGTATAATTTCATAATATAAAAAAATGCTGTATTGTGTTCGTAACAAAACAAATGAGAAAAGCATGGAAACAAAATAAGAATTTTCCACGTTTTGTTGTTAAAAAATATACGTTTTTTCAATTTTGTGTTTTTTGTTTTATTGATAGGCACGATTTACAGCCACGTCTACCAACAAAAGTGTCTCAGAATCACTGGCCAGGTTTCTGCTTCTAACAGTCATTTGTTATTATCGCCCTATGAGAAAAACCCAGTGGAGACTCGCATGTGGGCACACGTGACTGAAAATTATGCGCGAGTCCGAGACTCCAATGTGGGTAAACGCGGCTATCAGTTTGGTGAGACACGACATTGGGTACACGTGTTGTCCAAGGTGTTAACTCTACATTCCCACAATAAATTTCATTTATTAATACGCATAGTCCTAATATAGTTAACAAGATAAAATACATTCAATAGCCTGATGTTTTAAATACAATATATCATAATTCCACAATTTATTTTATATAATAGTTTATTTCTCGTGTTTCAATACAACATGTATCATTATCGAGAAAAAATATATAAGTAAAATAATAAGTAGTCATGGTAACAAATAATCAAAGTAAAACAGCTAACATGATGTAAATTATAGTTCTATATTTTAAATAAATGTTAAAATCAACCTGTTCGTCCATTAAACGCACTTTCTGTTTATCTTTATAAATTTCGAACGCTTCCAAAACATCTAATTTGTCTTTTTTATTATAAAAATGTAAAAATTTAATATTATTTCGTGAAGTCGTAAGGTGACTATTTACTATTAGATGTTTGGCATAATTTTATTTATCTATGTGTTTATATTTGTAACATCTAATGTAATCTTTGCATCTAATATCAAATTTTCTAAGTGTTTGTCCCATATAAACAGAATTACAAAATGTGCAATTCAATGTATAAATACCCGAGATCAACTGATATCGTTTCCAATTTAACGTATTTTTACAGTCTAAAGCGGCTATGTATGAAACTTATCATTATTTACGGACATACGCGTAAGTATACGCAGTGGCATGGAAATTGCAACACCAAGAAGGGGTAGGAATTTTTTTTACCAAACTTGGCAGAAACGTTTAACTACTAAAAGGTAGCAAAGGAAAAGAACAAAATATAAACACAATTTTGTTGGTTACACACTCCTACACTCATCGTGACATCGATTCTAGCAGATGGTCGATGTCCTCTTGAGGTATTGTGTCCCAAGTAACCTGTAACTCGTGCTGTAGAGCTTGCAGCGTCTGCGGAGGAAGCTTCAAGATTCTCAGTCTTCTCCCCATTATGTCCCAAACATGGTCGATGGGCGAAAGGTGGGGAGATCTGGGTGGAAATGGCAGGAGATTAATATTATCCTCTGCAAATCGGTCCAAAGAACGTCTTGCAATAAGGAGACGGGCGTTATCCTGCTGCAAAAGTGTGTCTTCCAACAGTTGAAGAAATGGAATAATATGGGGTTCTACCACCTCATCCACATATCGTTGGGCGTTCATACTTCCTCGAATGAATACCAAACGAGACCTAGTCCCATAAGTTATAGCACCCCATACCATAATCCCTACAGTTTGGTGCACATGCCTCGCAACAGAAAATTCAACACTTCGACGTTCCGCACGTCTTCGTCTGACCCTCATGCGGCCATCATTCATCCCCAAACGGAATCGGGATTCATCAGTGAACACCACTCTATGCAACTCGTGGTTCCAGTGCAGTCGCAACCTACACCACTCCAAACGACGCTGTCGAAGTTGAGCCATTAGTCGTAACACAAGATGTGGCCGATAGGATGGTGAGCCGGTAGCTCTGATTCTGCGGTAAACCGATCGAAGGGTTACAGGGCGACCATCGTTAGCTAACCATTGATCGGCGATTGATCTGGTATTTGAGAATCAGTCTCTTGTTGCCGTAAGTTGAAGATTGCGGTCCTGCACCTCATTTGTTCTTCTTCGTCTCCCCGGTTCCTCTTCTGCGGCGTTCCTGACTCTCCCTAGTTCATACCTGATAGCAGCGCATGATCGTGGTTTAGTCCCGGTTAAGGTGTTTTGCGATTTCTCTAAACGAAAAACCACCTTCGCGCGAACCAAAAATACGACCTCTGTCGAATTCGCTTAATTGGCGGTAATTTCCATGTTGGCACTGAGTATACGTTTTCGAGTAATTATAAGATCAATAGAATTTAAATACACTTTACACGTAGTTGGATGCTTATAGTTCGTAAAATGGACAATCTTCAAAATCGCGTTAGCTTTTATATTAATACTGCTCATGAAGTTATATATTTTTATCTCAGATCGTAACGCATGGAGCCTGGATTAAAAGGTAAATATTTATTCAGTGTGTTCCTAACCCTCGAGGTGAACAAGAAGAACGTTCTTCGTTATAGGCGTTGTAAGTCGAGGTACCTGCGCCAAAAAGCGATAACAATCAGATAACGCATATTTCGCGCGGCATGGAAAACATCCACTTACGATGATACTACATGTTTTGCTTATTTTTACGTGCATACAGAATTGCACGTTACATCTGTCATTAAAATGAAACTGGTGATTAATAATTATAACTAACGTCTCCTGTCGCTTATGGACGTCTTTTTCTATCCTAATTGGTTTATATACAAATGCATATATGAAATATTCATGTACCGCTAGAGAAAGTAATAGAGTAATTACGAAAAGTAGTTGTGATCCTCCCTTTGTAATAATTTTTCAATTATGCGTAAATATTTTACCTAACGCGATTCATCAAGAAAGGATTTAATGTGATTTCAATAAATAGAATATAACGTATGTAATAGAAAACCAATTGCGATAGATAAAGATATCCCTGGCGCAGGTGCCTTAATTTAAAAAGCATATAAGGTGCAACGCTCTTTTTAGTCCACCGTGCGCGGTCATAAAAACAGAATACACACTTACCTTCTAATCCAAAGGCCATGTGTAATAATTCCAAAGATGTATAACCTTACGAGCAGTAAATATTAGCGCTAATAAATTTTTGAGATTTCTCCATTTAACCGACTATATTTACGTACCACAGGTCATAATGACCAACGTTTAGTTCCCTTTCAGCTCTAATTGTAGAGATCGTGTCTCTATTTATTCCAGCTTCATAAAACCAATTTTAACAATAACTACATTCGCAAAATGCCATTTTGCTTTTGCTTGTTTTAAGGGTTTTTCTTACAAAAAATGCTTTATGATTTTTGTTTTATAGCTTCCGTTGCTCCTAATTAACAAGTCCATTCGTGAAAACTTCTAAAACGTTCCCAATTTTTTATTTCTATTAAATCTCACATAAACAAACGCTCCCAAAAAATAAATTTTAGCAGTACAATAGTATTAATTACAAGAAATACAGTTAAGAACCTAATAGTATTTGCGAAATTTACACTGATAACGATGTTAGGATTTCTACCAGTAACATCACTCTCATTGACTACTTCATTACCAAGAGGTCCAGTTTGAATCATTTGGGTTGTATTATGATGTAAAGCTCCTCTAAATATTTCTTGTACTTCCGGTAATGGTGCTACAATCGTTGTTGTAGAACCTGTATCGTTCTCTTCATTGTGTTCACTTAAACTGTGAAGTGATTTAACCTTCTCATTGCACTGTAAAGGCCCACTTTCTGAAATTCTATATCCAGTCTTATTTGTTTGATGGTTAAACCAGTTTGTCAAATCCTTGACGGAAACATTCCTTTGGGCCAAATTTGCCTTCGGTATTACATCAGGATTGCTTATAAAAACTTTGTCATTTTCATCATCTTTAATACAATTCGTTTCTGAACGTTTACAAAATTCAATAAAAATTTTATCCACATGCGTTAAGCTATAAAACTATCTTTTTTAGAGTAATGTACATGCATTTAAAACTAGCTTACCTTCTGTTAGATGCTTTATGTTGGACGGTAATTTGAATAGCAACGTCGGAAATTGGAATTTCAGGTTTAGTTTGATTCAAATATTTATATTCCGTAACCGACGTTTCAACATTATAAAAATTTTGCAGTACCTCATTACATGCACTTATTAATTTCACTTGTAATTCGTCATTCATACTTTTCTTACTAGAAATTTTGCTCTTAACCTTATGTCTGAAATGACAAAATTTATGAAAGGAATTTTGATAAGTTGTTACTAAGATTTTTATATTTTGAAAAAAAATGTGAAATTGAATGGAAGCATATTATTGAAATCAGTGTCATTTTTACCACGCAAAGACTCTTCTAAGGATGACCAGTGTGCAAGTCATTCAAATAAATGCTCTTTAGTATTTAAATTGCATGACATATCATATTTTCTTATAGTGTACAAGTTTTTATATAAGGCTATCGTACGACTTAAATTGTCTGCCCCGTCTCCACCCTACTATAGCAAAAAAGCGTTTACTGCCATTTCTTTTTTTTTTGCACGTTTTCGAAAATACATAAATATTATATAGAGTTTAAAAGTAGATGTACGCTATTCTTAGTAAGAGCGATATTCTGAAACATACTGATTTTGGGTATAAAATAACACTTTTTTACAAAAATGATCCCCCCCCTTTAAATTTAAAACGAATGGGACATGGTATCTTAATTGATTTGAACAAATTTTAGTTCTCTATTCGGCATTCAAGGTGCTACAAGCGTATTCTTAGGTTCCTTTGTCGTCCATATAATAATTACAAAAGCACCAGTTCTGTAGAAACCTGAATAACTCATGTTATTTAATGTGTGTTACTAATCTACTATTATTACGGTATAAAATCTGCTTTAATTCGACTTAATGGGTAATTTTAGTTTTAAGTAATTTAACCCTTTCGCGGGCTAATTATAAGAACGTATTATGAAACATTATGGAAACTGATGTAGAGTAGCAACACTTTTACCATACATTGTCACTTGTGGATGAAATTGACGTAGAATTTATTTTTGTAAATATTCATATATCTGAATATCGTATTGTAGAATTTCAATAATTTTAGTTTTACGTAAAATGTATTTTAAATTCGTTTTTCAAGTTCTTCTTCGGAATTTTCTTTTTCTTTTCTTATCGCATTAAGTTATAAATCTGACGTGTTCTTGTGGAGGTAAAGGGGTTTTGTTTTTCAATTATTTAGTTCAGTTGGAATTAGGCTGTTGGTGAACAGTTGGAAGTAAGAGATGTAGGGACCGGTCGCGTACACAATTTATCTACTACCTACCGGGTTACTGAAGTTATCGAGCGTGGAAAGTTGTCCCTTCATTAGTGTGGATTACACGAAAGGATTCTTCAACCCCGGGAAGCTTTGTGTTTATGTATTTGTTGGATTTTTCAAAGAGAAAGATTGTCTTGAATTCTCAGTTGTTATCTATTTTTTTTTGGGAGTAAAAGCGCGCTTCTGCGGATTATACTATCTTTTTATTGTTTTGGTGAATTTGTGTGTATTGAGTAAGTAATGCCGGTTTTCCTTTGTTTTGTGCATCCTAACAGGGCCGGCTCAAGAGTTTTAGCGCCCCAGGCGAGTGTATTGCTAGCCCCCAAATAGTTCGGTCACTGAACTGTAGGAAATTTGAAAACATAAAAAAACAAATTCAATTATATTATAAATTTACTATTTATTGTTAAAGAATCATACTAACTTTACTTTACTTTAACTTAAGTTTACATTTTTTGTTTCCTGGCTTTCTGTTTGGCAAATGTTACCACTGATAGGTAAGTCTGATTACAGGATAAATTACACTTATTGTATATTTATTAAAACTTATTGCAACATACACTTGCATCTTAAGGCACCCACAGCTTGTTCAAACAGACAATTATCTGCTGCATATAAACTGCTTTAATGAAATGTTGCATACATGAAAGTCAAATAGCGTGTAAATGAATTAAGTGTGATAAACTCAAGTAAATCAAATATTAAGTTATAAACTGTCACTGTTAAGATTGCGAATTTAAGTTAAACAAAACAATTAGTTGAATTGACATAAAGGTGTTAATTCCGTAATACAGTACTGTGCCGAAAGAGATTGGAGGTTTATTCGTATTTTCCATTGTCAATAAAATGGAAATTTGCGCCTCCATGCTGTGAGTTAGGAAGAAAAGGTAGTACACAAACTGTGACTATTGAAGGTAATAACTTTTTGTGATTTGTGAATTTAATAAATTTCTAAAACTGTGGTTGGTTACGTGGATGAACCATCTTTCTTTGTTTTTAGAATTATTATTTATTCCCCTTTTGATCTTTATGTTGTTGTGTTATATTATTGTCATTTTTTACATTGTGCTGGTATTTACATTGTAAAGTTTACCAAATTTCAATTCAAGAGACAGATAATTAAAATTAATATATAAAGTTAATTAGTTTTGGGAATTCTGAACCTTGTAAGCTTCTTTCCCACGTTTACATTTAACGTATGAAAGGTTGCGCTTTACTTCCTTTCGGAAGTGAATCTATTATTTGTGATTTTAAAAAATTTGTACAGATACTCTGATTTTTTTTTATTATTATTATTACAGTATAGATAGCGTATTACAGAATTTTAAATTTACATATAATTTTCGCCCTGCCTCACAGCGTTATCATTATTTACGAAGCACGTTTAGAAGATAAAGTATTTTGATTATGTTCATGTTACTGATATGTTTATTTTTTTTACGATAATTTTTGATTTACACGACCTTACGGCGACAACGTTATTTATAATTTTTTTATGATTTTGATGAAAGCTTTGAACGCTAGATTGTTTGCTATTTAATTTATTTTATTTTTACGATATAGAATTTCACTGATAAAATTTAACGTAAAGTTGGAGTAAACGAGGTTGATGGCCTATCAGCTGATCTTTGAGTACGTTGTTTTAGTTTGTTTACATGTGGATAGTTTCGAAGGTTTACAGGGAGCTTGTTGCCAATTTACCTGGTTTATGCGATGTAAGGGTAAGCAAGTATTTTGTTTGTTTTAAACGTTGCTGTGGAATACTCGCATTTATGTGCTTAGATCCCGATATTTTCGATTATAAGCAAACTGGCGCCCTTCAATTTATGACTTTCCCCTATTGTGACTTATGTATTACGAACTATCGTACTTACAAAATTAATAACACACCTACCCTTTTTACCATTTTTTCATAGAATTTTTAAATAAATTTGGTGGGAAATATACTTCCCAGTGGCCTTAGGTAGCTTCACATGTTTATGTAATAAAACAGTGGAATTCTGTTTAGTATTCCATACCCTACACCGGCGGTATGTGCCTTGCTCTGGAATGTGCTTTCAAACCTGTGATAATCTCACTTCTTCTGAAACAATTCTTTGGTTCGGCCAGAACTAAATAGGCGCTCCTCATTGCTCCTCGTTGATCATAAGTACTAGTGATATTTGGCGTAAAACAAAACCGTTTATAACAGACAAATCTATCAAGAAATAAAAGGTCATGTGCCACCATTTCATTGATCTTCTACCAATGGCATATTTCTCTTTCCTTTGGTCAAATTTATCCACGCCTTCCGTGATTTTATTCTGAGCATCCACTACTTTTAGACAGTAAATCCTTGAAATAGTTCAGTTCAGTTCTTTTTACTGTTGTGCCTTTTGGAGTAATCGCAGTTGTTAGAAGGGTGACATTTTACGGCACTTATTGCTTGACGGGACTGAAACATAAATTCACCTCTCTTTAGTTTGTAATTTGTTTCATCATAGATGGCAAACCTTTCCTACTATTTCTCACAGTACCCATGTTAAAAATGTTACTTAGTCGATAAGACAAACGGAGGTAAAAAATGATCAATAGCTACTATGCCTTTCATATGTTTTGTTACATCCCATACCATTTTCTCACCGAGTCTGCCTACTTTCTTACTGTCTTTGGTTTTTCCAGTGTAAACATTAAATTTTGAAAAAAAAAATCAGTTAATAACCATTTCTTATAACCACGTTTTCTGGCCTTTATTGGCATATACTGTTCGGTGCTAATGCTACCTTTGAATGCTATCATTGACTCATCAACTGAAAAATTTAAAGAACAGCTATATACTTGGATGCATTTTTCGCTTAAAAGGTTTATAAATGGTCTAAGTTTATATAATTTGTCATAAACCGGGCTATCTTTAGGGGGACACCATTGCAATATGAAACTTCAGTATCTTCTTGTATCTTTTTGATGTCAGAAATACATTTCACTCCTAAACATGGGTAAGTACTCTAATAACTTTCTAATCGTGGTGGTTGATGTATACCCATTAGAATCAAATATCCTGCATAAGCTTTTAGTTCCTTCAATGTTAGTTTTTCTGGTGTGCATGCAAATTTGATTGCGTAACAATGAACTGAAGAATGTGATCATCGAACATTTTCTTTAAATATATCTCGTTGCAGCAGATAAGTTAGCACCAGTTGTATGTGAAAAACTACAGACAAGTTATCAAAATATTCAGATGCTTGCGCCCACTCACTATCATCAAGTTCGTCGTCTTTACTGGAAGAATTTTCAATTGCTTGATCTTGAAGTACTGGGCTGTAAGCTTTGTGACAGTTTTGATTCACATTGGTGATATGGATATGTTGATTTTCAGGTACATTTGAACAAGATGTATTATTGCTTTCTCATATACGTACGTATCTGTTTTAGTTTTCAAACACCTTTTTTTACATATCTCGAGGTTTTGTGACCTAAACATAACGAAAAACATATTTTTAGAAAAAAACAATTTCGTGTCTGATTGTGTCTGTGTGTGTGCGCGCATCTTTGAATCATTAAAGTTTAAAAATTTTAAAAAGTTATATAATGAAAATAACAAACTTTTTTATATAATTTCAAAATAAAAAAATGTATAATAACCAGTGTCAACCGATTTTTTTGAAAGTGGAGCGTTGGGGGTTTTTAAGGTCCCTAAGCATAAATCATTTGTCAAAATTAAAAAATTCAAAATGGCGGATCAAAAATGGGGGATTACCATGTTTATTTAATTTATCAACGGATTTTTCTGAAAGTTATTGGGTATTGGGGTTTTTAAGATCTCTAAGAATAAATCATTTGTCAAAATTAGAAAATTTAAAATGGCGGATCAAAAATGGGGAATTATCGTGTTTAAAACCCGATATGACTCAAATTCAGGTATTGTGGGCTTTGAAGTTATTTATTTACATATATGAGAAAGCATTATGGCAGATAATTTGCAGCGGTTTAATTACTATTACTTTCAGAACTACCAGTTTACCAAGAGCCTAGTATTTATTTCTATCCTCAAGATCAACATCTGTCTCTGAATTACCGCATCATCAGGTAAATGTAAGAAATACTCCAAAGCTTCCTCAGCCTGCTCAGAGTAGTGTGGATCTCATTTATGCCTCTTCACCTATACAAAATTTTTTCTTGTATTCGACTTATACATAAAACGTACGCACATTTGGGCGCTGGGAAACATGCTTCCCACACATTTAATCGCTAATTCCAATATATTAAAATTCATATTCATCAAATAAATATGTGCCACAAGTAGCAAACACCGCTGCCTAAAAGGCAAAAGGCTTATTTACTTACCTTATCAAAAAATATCTCGAGTATTCTAAAAAACACACTCCGAATTGTGAAAACAGCTACAGAATCTGAGCTCAACTCATTTTTTCTTGGCTTATAAGAGTATCAGTTAGATGGAGCTATCTATGTCTATAATTTTATATGGTGACTAACATACATCTCACGGGTCTATAAAGTTGGTGGAAGGATTAAGTAAAATTTACAGTAGGTATACTGAGAAATTTAGTTTTGTCAAAAAGTTAGATTTTATACCACAATTTAATATGTTTCAGGATATTAAACAAAAATAATGAATAATAGTTATTATCACTTAGAGGTTTGGCAGCAACATTTTTTATTAACCTTATTTTAGCCCAGCCAATATAGTCACGGCAAAATTTTTTCCGTTATGGGGGTGAAATTGTTAGAGAGAGACAAACTTAACATACCAACTTCCATACTAACCCTGATAATTACAAATGATATATCTATGTTAGTGAAATACACGTTGTTGGGTTGTTAGAACTGCCGAATAAATTACAATGTTGTCAGCTCTTCTGTTTACACATAACTTCTAATTTTGACGTTTTCCACATTTTGAGATTTTCGATAAGCTCCTCGAAATAATACATGACTACTTCAAAATGTTACAATTGCTTAATCATCGCAAAATGATCTAAGAACTGTTAAAAGTATTGTTACTTAGTTGAGAACGAGTATTTCCATCAAAAACTAATTTTCAAAATAAATGTAAACAATATAACCTAAGTATTATGTTGACGTCGAATTTCATACGTTTGGCAACAATGTCAAGCGCTGACGTTTATCCCCACATTGGAAAAGAGTTTGCCGCGACTCTACATACCTTTATCTCAAAATGAGTTGCATCTGGTTCGGAAACAGGCGTACTTTAAGAATTCGGAAAAAATGATCAAAAAACATATTTTTTTGGTGGATGACGTAATAGAAAACCAAATATATATTCGAACAGAACAGTTAATTTTACGTAAAAAAAGTTCACTTACAAATTTTCCCAAATGTATTAGTATAGTTTCAAAAAATTATTGAAACCAAGCACCCTAGTGCGTAGAAAATAGGTACGCCTGAGCCGTAAATTGCATTTGACGCGCTGAATAATCTGTTGTTTCTTCGTGCACAGTTCTGTAATACTACAACATGATCTTGACTTTGAAATTCGGATTAATATGATCAAAACTTTCCGAAAATTTCTTAAATAAATAATTTAGTAAATGTTGAAAAGGATTGAAACTTATCTTCTTTTTGCTGAGAATGTTCGATTAATACGTTAGTTTCAAGATTACTATATTTATTTGGCCCATAGCGATCAAAAAAGGCAGGCTCTAAAAAATTAGATAAAAGTACTCGAATGCTGAGAAAGAAAGCACGCATTTTCCTAAGGTAAACGGTGTTTTCAACTTCCTAACTTTTTCTACTTTTATAATATACAGGTTGTCTCAAAATTGTCGCCCGTCCTTTCCGAATATGAATCGGGTGGCTAAAACAAATTAAATCGTAGAGTGAACATTTTTCGTTTTGTCCTTGGTTACCGAGTTATTGATAATAAACAAAAGGCTAAAATTAAATCTGTAAACTGTATTAATAACAGTTAGCTTCAAAAAATTAACTGGCGTAGATATGGCGATGTTAAAAATTTATGATTAGTTATGTCAACTTCTGACGTAATAAGTATAAGTATAATTTCATACGGTTATTTGTTTTAAAAATCTAACGTTTGTAAAATAAAAAATTATTAGGGTGTATTTCTGTTGTTGTTAATAATAATTCCCTAATATTACTACTAATAATAAATAGAAGATTTCGTGCCTTCAGCTCAGCCAGTGATTAAATGGGCCATGTTCTTAAACTTTGATTTGCTTTAATTAGAAAATGTGCGTGTGGTTAGATATGTTCAAAAAAGATGTAACTTCAACCTGTAAATAAATGTTAAAATACCTTGGACGCCATCTCATTTTATGGATAATAAGTAAACCGTAAATGTAATAAATGTGAAATTGAAAACAATAACAAGGTTTATTATAAAATCTTTAAGTTATAAATTAGAAAATCTTAATACTAATGTTAATAACTTAAAAAAATACCTTATACTAATAATTAGAAGTGAAATACCTGTTGTACCTTAAAATTTTGGTTGTCACTGGTGTACTGTACTGATAAGATGTGCTGACGAAGCCACGCTTTCAATTTTGGTTGTGCAATCAATCTTTAAATGGAAATATAACAGAGTTTTGATATTCGTTGATCCCAAATGAATAAATTCTTTTACAAAAAGCTAAACTTGGTTGATTTAAATGGGTTAATGTACCATTTATTTATCATTTTCAGCATAGCAACAATTTCTATTGCGCCATCCTCGTTAAATTGAAACGTAATAATACACTGAAATTACGTAATAGGAAAATGTAACGTAATAAAGGTAAAACCAAAGTGAAATAAAAGTAAAAATAAAAGTGAAATAAAAAGATAAATATAATAGACAAAGAAAAATAGGTTTAGTTAGCTCTTACCGTAAAATTTATGACACTTTTTAATAAAAATAATTAAGAGCAAAAATGGACGCTTCTTGCTTTCATATCGTAACAACAACGACTTCAAAATAGATGTCTACGCAGGAACTCAATGTGCAAGACGAAATGCGCATACTACCCCACTTTAAAATATCTAAACGAATACTTTTGCAGCCACTAAGGTATGCAATTTACATGACACAAAAATGCACGAAGTTGCCTAAATTATTGTATATTTTAACACAACTCAAAAAGGTTTGTTACACGTTATTATTCTAATCTAAAACATGTTTATATGTTAAAAGTATTAAGTGCGTGTAATGATAATGCCAGTGCCGTAGCTAGAGCATATGCGGAAAAATTCCCACGTCGACGACACCCTGATGCAAAAACTGTTAGACGGGTTGACTAAACATTACTGGAAACACGTAAATTAAATCCACGCTGAACATCGTCCAAGAAGAGCAAATTCTTCTTTTGAAAAGGATACAATTGCTAGAGTATTAAGAAGGAATGGTTTATATCCATTTAGGCCTCAAAAAGTTCAAGTTTTACATGAGGGAGATAGGGAGCTTCGGATTAATTTTTGTAGATGGTTATTGGATAACATAAACAATGATCCACATTTTGTAGAAAATATTATGTTTACTGATGAGTGTACACTTACCCAGACAGTAAGCACAAATACTCATAACTTGCATGAATGGAGAGAAACCCTCATTTAACACGCAAAACATTTTGGGCTGGATTATTAAGTAATAATGTAATCGGTCCAAACATTCTACCTAACCGACTTAATTCAACGTCGTATTATCAATTTTTAAATGACAATTTACCACTGCCATTTTTCGAAGACGTTTCAGTAGCAACTACATTGAATTATTGGTTCTAACATGATGGTGCTCCCGCACATTATGGTATACAATTAAGTTCATTAAAGCAAACTTTCCCCACTGTTCGATTGGAAGAGGTGGACCCGTGCTATGGCCTCTTCTGAGGCTTCTTCAAATCAAAGGTTTATTTCATACATGTTGAGAGCCCGGTCGTATTCACGTTGCTGTGACATTAATAGACGATAACGTGCTACAGAGGGTTCGTGCTTCAATGATAATTCGTGCAAATGTTTGCATTGAAGTAGGAAGATAGAATTTTAGATTTTTGTTTGTTATCAATAACTCGGTAAGGACAAAACGCAAAATTTTTACTTTTACGATTTAGTTTGTTTTAGCCACCTTATTCATATTCTGAAAGGATGAGCGTCAAATTTGAAACTGTATACAGTATATTTTCACAAATTTTGAATACACGTCACAATCGAAAATGGCTCTTTCGATAGTCTCAGTACTGCCATTCATAGCACAATTATCTATAAATTTTGAAACTCACGGATTAAGAAAACGAGAGTTGAAGAAACATTTTGCAGGTATTGAAATTCTTCAAACCCAACGATTTCTTTGGTACAAATTAATAGCGAAGACACCGAGTTTCTCGTTCCCACTGTCAGTTTCGAGCCGCTGACTGTGGTTTATCCGTATGCGCGCGACGTTGTGAATTTGGGCACAATAACTGTAGAAATAGCCTCTCTTTCCGAAAATATTTTTTATTTAATCATAAAGTGACTTATTTTCGAAATTAACGCTCGACACGTTAAAAAACAGTTTTTGAATTTTATTTTGATTATTCCCGACCCGATAGGGTAGAGAACTTTTCAGAATATAAATCTACACATTTTTCCAAATCTATTGAAAAAAGATCAGTAGGTCCAAATCATTTTGAGTTTTTACCGAAAATTAGACCTCAATGACTGGGCTGTTTTGAACGGTTTGAACTGCATTATAGGGGAGCTGCACTTTTGCCTTTGATTTTAAATTAAACAAGAGCTCCCGGCATCTTAAAGGTTCTAACCGATTTTATACAGAGTGGCTATTTTAAGTAATAATGCCGCGCGTTAATTCAGAATATTTTTATAATTAATAAATTTGTTGTTTTTATTATTATCACTGTTCATTAATAACTATTGAACTACGTTAGTTGAAAGAAGAAAAAAAACTATTCAATTGCTAATTTAAAACTAGGTATTATAAATAATATGTTGGATTTGTTATACTTCTATGAATAAAACGTTCGTTTGCTGATGACGACGTGTGTTTACGATACATGATTTACACCCAACAGGTAAGTTTTTATAATTAATTTAGTTAATTCACTAGATAACTGTTGAACTGTGTAACTAAAAACGAAGAAAAGTACGAAATTGTTATTTGTTATTAATGCAAATATATTTTCATAAATTATGCAAGTAAAGATAAGAATTTTATTATTTGCATATATGTTTAGCAACATTTCGCATCAAATTTGGTACCTCTTCCGTAAATAGTTAATAAAAAACGAAAAACGTAATGCTTATGAAATCTTACGTTCTGAGAATAAAAATTCCATTGAAAGGTTAAAAAAATGAAAACTAAAACACATTGTATAATAATTAGTGTATAATGGGGAGAATCGATCAACCCCCTTATCTTTAGATTTACCTAATCTTCATTTTAATAAATAATATTAAAATTCAATAAGTGCAAGAAATGCTACTTCTGTTAATTTTATTAGAAAAGTAGTACGTGTATGCACGTTTTCTGTTTATAAAAATGTTTTTGTATAATGTGCATATTTACATGTAATACTTTTCTAATAAAATCAAATGAAGCTTCTATTTTTATATTTACTGAAGCGTATTATTTATTATAAAAAAGAAATAGCTAAAGATAAGCGAGTTGCTAAATTCCATCCATTATACATTAATTATTGCACAATGTGCATTTATTTTAATTTGTTTAACATTTTAATGGAATTTTTATTCTCATTAGAACATTAGAGTAAGTTATGGGCTTTTTATTAAAAATTTTTTGGTACGAAACATTAAGATATGTTTATTTTTATTTGGTTCATAAACATATGAAAGTAATAAAATTCTTCTGTAGTATAATTACTAGCATAGTTTATTAAACTGTTAATTACAAACTATTTTAAGGTTTAGCTCCAAATACTTTTATAATAAAACATTTTACGTATTGTTTTTAGTGAGTGTAAATGCGTTGTAACTCCCAACTATTTTAAATCATATCCCATGTTTTAATTTTTTGAAAATTGAATTAGGATCGAAACGTATCATAGTTTGTAAAATCTGTTCAAAATACACGATTTGCAACCATAATTAAGTAATACAGTTGTTAATACGCTAAAACTGTGTAACTACAACGAAAACATTATTACACTGTTAACTCGAAAATATCTCTATTTTCCGTAGAAACTGAAAAAAAAAGGTTTTACAGATTAATTACAAACATTTTTGAGGCGTATCCCGCACTAGCATTAAAACCATTTTTATAATAAATAAAAAGTGGTCGCCCTTGCACTAGAACTATAGAACTGTGTAACTGCAAACGAAAAAGACTGTTCAACTGTTAACTACAATCTATTTTGAGCCTTAGATTTGTTATTATTATTATACTGGTCAATAATGCACGATAGCTAACTAGGGCTGCTATTATACTATTACCTACAAGCGGAAAAAAACTATTTTTATTATTAATAAAAGTCCTTAATACGATAAAACTATTGAATTGTGTAACTATACACAGAAAATACTTCCAGTGTTAACTACAATCTATACTTGAATTCAAAATGTGTTTATAAGTAATAGATTCGGTGGTTCTTATTATTACTATGGTCCTTAATACATCTACCTTGTATGATGTTTTTTCAGGAGATGTTTCTCATACATATATAGCCTCGTGATCACTGCGTATACACAGATCACGTATGTTATTTAGGCAAATGGTGAAGCAGTAAGTTTCCTAACCCTAACTCCGTTCGTACCGATCCTATTCTAACGGCACGTATCCTTACTCCCACCGTTGATACATACTTACAGATGTATGTTGGGAATCCATCACTGTGGCTGAAGGGGTTTGGAAAGCTCAAGCAGCCCGCCCTACCCCTTGGGGAAGGAATGAAACACGTTGACTTTTCCTTTTTTTTTCTAATATACTATAAGCTAGTGAAGTGTGTAACTACAAACCAGAGGCTATTGTACTGTTAATTACAAACGGAAAAAACTACTAATTTGCCAAAATACAAACAATTTTAATGCATATCTTGGACTAGGATTAAAAGGATTCTTACAATTAATGGAAGTATGATCTATTGAACTGTGAATTACAAACGAAAAAACATTTACATTATTAACTACTAGATACTATTTTAAAACATGACTCGCTTTTGGATTATAAAACATTTTATAGTTAAAAAATGTGTGGTTAATTCACATAATTAATACGTTGTTAAAGAAGGCAGTGTCATCCTCAAACTGCACTATGGAGACTCCGGATTGTGAAACAGTCTGAGTGTATAGCATATGGTCAAAATCTTGAGGTACGCCTGTCGTTGAATGAAAAGGTTCGGAAAAGACGTTTCCTACATTAACCCCTACTGAGTAGTTAGTCAAGTACGAGAGCAGAAGTAAAATCGCAGTAGGATAATTTTGTCGATGGGTCATTCGTGCTAGACCCTGTAAAATGTCCAGAAAAACCACTAGATGGCATTGCTTGTGTCTCCGAGTCGCCTTACTAAAATCTTCTCAAAGCATTTTCCAAAAGACAACTTATAATGAATATGGGTCTATGGGAAAATGGGTAAGTTAGAGAGTGGTTTGGGAAGTATGACTGTGGAAGCAGATTTCTTAGTCGTCCGGAAATAGAAGAGCGTAATGCATTTGTAGTATATGTTGGTTAGTAGGTTTATGACTTGGTCTGCTAGGTGTCGGAGAATTTTCCGTCCTTCTTTTAAGTATGAGGTAACTTGAATGATTAAGACAACCTTATAGGAGCTTTTAAAGGCATTATCGAAGACGGGTGGTCTAAAGAAGGTTTTAAGGTGAAGGTCCAACATGTCGGCCTTTCCTTGGGCGGTATAAATAAGCTCTGGACAATCTGTTGAACTATTGCCAGAAGAGTTTACCGTTTCGGCAATCCCGCTAGGATGTGCCTTATGCCTTCGGTGTGTCTATTGGTTTCTCGCCATTGAGACGGTTATATTCTGCCTTGAGAGCCGCATCCCTGAATCTCATGAATCGGCGGTATATTTGTCTTTTCTCTATGATCCAGTTTAAGATATGTAGTGGGAGAGGTTTGCGGGATAGATATTGTTTTGAGTAAAACTGTGTTCTCGATAGCTTTCGTTATAACAGAGGTTTTGTCGGTGATGACTCTCTCAACATCTTGGGGTGTTACGAGGTCTAGTGTGGACATATGGTTGGAGTTGTGTTCGGAGAACACGTTCCAGTTTGTATTTAAAGTCTATAATTACCAAACAGGTTGGAGCTGCTGGAGAAAAAGGCGATCGGCTGTAACACTGATCACATTCGTGATCCAAAAAGTGTGCTATGTGCTCAGAGTAAATGATGTAATTAGGTTTGAGGTGCCGGTGTGTTCGAAATAAGTGGGTTCAGTGTTCCTGTACGTGTAAGAGGCAGGCGCAGTAATTCTAACGGGAGGTTAATACCGTTTCTATTGATTGAGGTATGATCTAATTGGGTGAGACGGGTATTGAAGCTGCCTAGTGTACGAAATTGGGAAGGCTAGATACGTACTCGAAAACGTTATCAGAAAGGGTATCGGAGCCGAGTGGATTGCAATAAGAAAATAATGTATTGGAGAAGGAAAGTACACCGTCACAGTAGTGCATTCGACATAAGGAGGTACTTGAAATCAGGCGGACGGGAAGGGATTTCTGGTTAGTATACTTCGGTATCCGTTCAACGTAGTGGTCTGTATGCAGGAATGATAACTAGAACTTGCACGGAAGATATTGCGTATGCATATAAAATATAAAAGTAATAGAACATCCACCGTATTCGCCTGATTTAGCAATGTGCGACTTTTGGCTATTCTTTGGGCTCAAAAGGAACTTACGGGACAGAAGGTTTTCGTCTGAAGAAGAGATTGATGCCGCAGTTCACGCTTATTTTGAAGGCATTCCGAAAGAAGATTGGTTGGGAGCTTTTAAACAGTGGAAAGAAAGAATGGTCAAATGTATCATTGTTGAAGGGAATTACTTTGAGCATATTTAAAATAAAGTCCTAAAAATATTAACCGTGTTTCTTATTCTCAATAAATTCAGCTCGACCACCGTATGCTATGTTATGTGTAGCGTTCAAAAATTTTTTGTTATGGGCCAGAATTAATCTTTAATTAGGCAAGCAAAGTGATTATTGCCTTAGTGGAGTGCCGGGCGTTACACGTAAGCTTGGTGTACACGAAAACGTGAAAGTCGTTTATATAGAACCTAAATGCATGATTCATACAAAAATTAAAAGAATAATTTGAACAGTCCAATTTCATAATGGTGCGATTTAAAATGTGAACATTCTGTGCATGTCTATAAAGTTGGCACTCCCATTAAAAAAAAATTATATAGTCTTTAACCCAGATATGCGTCAACACAAACTTTTTTTAAAACAATTTTAAGTATGTAGAACATAAAAAAATGAATACAAAATGTAATGGATTCCAGTGGGTCCTAAAAGGGCCAGGCGTACTTACAGGACGTTAGGAACATAACATACTGTACATAATTATTGATTACTTTACATAATAAAATTACGTGTGGTATGCAACAAAGCATTTAACATGAATCCCAACATCACACTTAAGACATTTCGTTTGTTTATCCTGAGAAATAACAAAATGGTCAATTCTATCCAAACGAATATGCATATTTTCATTTTGACTGGGTCTTCCCTTAGAACTGCTACTTGGTTTTTTATTCTGTTGTAGAAGTGCTACGGCTACACATCTTCTGAACTGGAAATGGTCCATGCCACACTGCGCAATTAGGGAAGAATACCACTTTTCCCTCTAATGGAGATACGATAAAGTCTTATGTTCTCATCACAGGGATCTACGGCGCCCATATTCATATTGTATTTTCTCACGACATGCGGTTGTACAATTTGAATAATATTTTTGTCACGTTGGAGTAACTTTTTACAATATAAGTTGGTTGGACGCCTAAAACATTGGAACACATTGTGACTATGTTGTTGTTGTTCCATTGAACAGCAACAATATTACTTTCTTCTGCCAGTCGATACTCATATTCACCTTTCTTTTTCCTTGAGATTTACGGAGGCAAATGGATTGTTGCTAAGTCTATTACAACGGATTGTTTCAGTTCCCTGAATATTTGTATTTCGCAAGGGAAATAAGCAAATCTCCAAAGTAGGAAAAATTATCAAAAGGAATGTGAAATTTAGTATCTTTCCACTTAGATCTGAATGTATCTGCGTATAAATACGTAGTATAAATGGTGTAAAATTTAATAATGCCGTAAATCAATGTTTTTATGCGTTCTCTATACAAATCGTTAAAATAACTAGAGACACATACCATTCATTAAAAAATAATGCTGTTGACTCAGAAGGTAGATTAAAGCAGGCCGGTTCATGCTTTTTTTTGATTTGCTTATTACCACAAATTTCTGCTTAGTTATTTCCACTTAGCATCAATATAGTAACTTCAATGCAACAATAATAAAAATTATCTCGGACGCCAAGTTATTTTTTTGATTATGCTCGGAATAACTAAACCGAGGATACAATAAAAAAAATTCACCTAAATGTCAAAATAAAAAATATACAAACTATGTTTATTAAGCATTTAAATTTGGAATTATATAAAATATATCTTAAAAATAGCCTTATACTAAAGAAATCATTAGATAGACCTTTACAAAATTTTGTACAACTTCTTGAGAACCTCTGATTATTATAAAAATGCGAAAATGCAAACCAAAGATGATGTAATCTTTATATCAATGTTGCGCAATATATCGTATTTTCAATGTTTTACGTTGTAAAGTATACCAAAGTTAAAATTACTTCTTACAAATTTATATTCCTTGAAATTTGAATAATCCAAAATTTATTGCACTCTTGAAGGTTCAAATAAAAGGCGTGATCTAAATTTAGATCTAGCAAAGTATAAGTACAAGCGTACGTAAAAGTAGAATTAAACGTGTAATTAAAATGTAATTAAAATAGAATTAAATGTGCAATTAAAAGTACCAAAAGTGTAAAAGTATAAAAGTCAATGTGGTAAAAGTGCCCGCAAAGAACAAATGTTTCCAATTTTAATATAATACGAGTGAAAAGTATCTTACCATTAAATCAATGGCACTTTTCACAAAATTTAGGTGGAAACCAAAGATGGCTTTCCTATTCAAAACAGAATACATCAAGAAATGCTAAAAGGGCGCTTAGGATGTCAGGTGATATCGCGTTGCGCGGAAATATGTGCAAACAAAATAATTCACGATATGGAAGTATAAACCCTTAAGAAAATATGCAACTTAAGTTACACCAAAATGCAAATTAAGTTGCCTACCACAACTTATAAATCATTAATTATCAAAAACCCTTTTTCTTATATTTTACAACTAAATGAACGAAGAACGTAAAAGATTCGTTACATGCGTATGTAAGAAGACCATGTCTCCCTTAGTAGGGAATACTGAGCGATTTTTGCAGAGGTGCATGTTATAAGAATTTTGCATTTATATGTGTAAACAATGATCTGAGCTTTGCGAATTTGTCATTTATTTCCAAATTATTATTATTGCAAAATGTAGATTACTCATGATATATTCAAACCTATCTCTTGAGATGGCTTCGGCTACAAGTTCATTGTGGGTATCTTTTTCACGTTCCCAGAACATTCGACTCCTAAAGGGTTTTAGATATCCGCTCAGTAACAGCACTCCCAAAATGATCTCATTTCCCTACCAGAAATATTTCCTTGTTTGTTTTTCTGATTTGCATACCAAAAACATGACATGAACACGAATGAGATAATGATAAAAAAAAATATTTTTTTCTACCTGTTCGATTCATTCATCATTAGCTCAGGAAGGTCATTATCAAAAAAGTTCTGAAATAATTCAAGAGGTTGTTTCGTAGCCGTCATTTCAGAGACATCGGGTAGCCATTCGTCGTCGGAATCAATCGTTTCAAAATCTTTATTCGTCCATTTCAAGTCAGTTCTCTTTGCTTGGGAACTTTCTTACCTTTCTTGGATAGGCGTTTTTCTACTTCAGAAAGTGGCATGTTATACTCATTATCATCAGAACTAGTAAAGGAATCAGCTGAAGTTTTGATACTTATTTCAACGGGTGCTCTTAGCTGATTACCCGGTAAATTATCAATTGTCAAAATTATTCTCGTCGCCTGGGTCCTCATCGGTGATATTCCCACATACATTTTCAGGAGGAAGCATATATATATATATATATATATATATATATATATATATATATATATATATATATATATATATATATATATATATACAGGGCGAGTCGAGCTCAACGGGGTCGTATCTACTCATATTGAATCTTTGTATACAGAACTTGGGGTCGGGGCTGGTGTTGTTCTTACATACGCAGATACATTGAGATCTAAGTGGAAAGATCCTAAATTTCACTTTTATTTTGATAATTTTTCCAACTTTGGTAATTTGCTTATTTCCTTACGAAATAAAAATATTCAGGGAACTGAAACAATCCGTTGTAATAGACTTCGCAACAATCCATTTGCCTCCGTAGATCTCAAGGGAAAAATGTATATGTGAGATTAATTTTAAATTGTAGCCGTGACTAATCTACATACGCCTGTAAAAGGACTTTTTATTATTTCTTACCGTTGAGCTTGACTCACCCTGTATATATATATATATATATATATATATATATATATGACGTGTAAACAAATAAACTTTACGGGCAAAATGGTACGCTACTGTGAAAATACTCCCGACGCGCAAGCTTCTCCGTAACTGATCTATGTGGTGTGTCGTCACCTATGTATCATTGGAAATTTTTGGCGGGCTGTTTAAACCGTCGACGTACAGGTAGAACGACAGGTATATCTGGGGTAATTAAATAATTAATATAATAATTAATTTATGAACTCTGCAACGTAAACTACAATTATACAAAGTATCGTTTTTAAAAATATACTTTGTTATATTCAAAGAAATTGTATAAGAATTATAATTTAACTTAATTTTTAAATCGTACCGTTCAAAAAAATCGATGCTAATTACTCTGTAATTAGTGCTGCTCAATAAAATAATTAAAAGCTTCTTATTTTGTAATATTTTCATAATTCATTTATGTAATAATTATTAATATTTTGACATAGGTACATAAACATTTTTGTAGGTCTTAAATTCATGGTATAGTGGAGTTTTAATTTTTGTGAGTTGGAGGCGCTAACTTGATCTCAATGTATCATCCCTGCATCCCCAATGTTATGTGATGTGTTGCACTTTAACCGTGATGCGCACAAATTTTATTTTTTAGGTGCAGATTAGTCTCTAATATTTACTTAATTATAGGCTATATCACGTTTCATTTTTTTAAATGGGGGCGACAACTTCCTAGAAATTAATTCTGCTTTAAAAATAAATATTAAGCAATTACCGCTTTAAAAAATTATACATCATTTTACAATAATAAATATTTATTAAACATGAGTGCCAATTTAGTATAATATCAATTTGTTACTTTAAATAACTCTTTGACTACCTGGAGCATACCTCTTAATAATTAGGTTAATTTCAAAAACGACTGTTTAGATTGTAATATCCAATCTTTAACTTTTTAAGTAAATTTGTTGATTCGTAATTACTTACCATTTTATACGGTCGAAGTAATTTCTTTGACATGCTGGTTGATTTAGTAAATTATCAAAAATATGTTTTTTCATTGGTTTTTATTTATTGTGGGCTTATAAAGTGAGAATAATATAAAATAAGGATACGTAAATATTCCTTATCCAGTGAGAAAGAAATTATAGGAATTTCTTTCTATTAACAAAAATTTTATTTAGCAAATTTTGTTAAAATTAGAATCAATTGGAGTCATTTAATTACGGTTTTTTAATTAAAAATCGCAATACAGCTAAACATTCCCCTTGTCATTTTAATTTGTAATGAATGAAAATAAGCTACTGAATTACTAAGCTAATTTTCCAACATAAAAGCGAAGTAAATTAGTCGGTATTATTGACCTTGAAACACTATAACCATTACAACAGGATTGTCACAAAGGAAAAGTGTATTGACCACTATGTTTTTCGTCTTCTTTTTTTGAAGTGATGAACTAGAACGGCCAATCAACACGGAAGCTTTATAATTGCGGTTTTATAGATCGGTTATCCTGAACATATACTTCGTTTGGAAATAATTATAAATTCTGATGTATCAATTTTTTATATACATTTTTTTTTTTTTTAATGTGTTTAATCAAGTTGATTGTTTCCGTTTCAGTAATTAATTGAGTGTAGTTTTTTTTTCATTTTTTAAAGTATTCGTGATTTAATTAGGTTTTTTGTGTAATGAATAAGCTGTTCATGAACACATTTTATTGTTGTTCATGGTTCTTTGTCATTTATTGTTATTTCAGTTCAATAATGCGCACGTCGTTATTAATGGTAACAGGTGGATATGGCATTGTCGCATTTCATTTTGCTGTATTAACAATATACTTTATTCTCTTTGCGAATTTATTATTTAAACTAATAAATAATTCATTACCTTTATATCTAAACATTATCTGACATTTACGGGAGAAAAGGGTTTAAATTACATTTTGTGATGCGTGAAAGTAGCAGACACGTATATTAAACTCTAAGAAGATTGTTCAATAAATTACTAGTTTTATTGTTTAATATGATAACAAAAGGTCCTTACGTCATTTTATTAACATTACTTTTTACTGTATTCTTAATCGTAACCGTATTTGAACGAAATTTATTTAACATGGACATAGAAAGTTTTTAAAAACCCAATTCACAAAAATACAGTGTGGTCTAGAAATGTGAGGTAGAATGTTTATGAGGTTAATACTTTAGAAGATGTTTTATACTAGTCACAAAATATTGTAGAAAACAGACGATAAATAACTCAAAATTACTTAACCAGACTGATTATTTTTTTAATGTGCCAGATAAGCTTTTTTATGGTTAAGATTAAGAGGAAACATTTTTACTGCTGATCGTAATTTACATTCGTTTTTTTGTCGTAAAAGTTCTTTGACTTTAAAAAATTCTGGATTCTAATTGGTTTATTGTATAATTTGCTAATTCTCATGGTCAGTCATTGTTCTTCTTACAACACGAGATGATTGTTTATGTGTAGCAAAGTGGGAGTGACGTGTGAGGTGTGGGCTTCATTCTTGTTCGCTGAAAAGTATGTGCACCTGACAACATTAGTATTTGTAATATTCTGTAGCTTTGATAAGTTTCTTAATAGCATTGTTTCCGGTTTTTGTAACGTACTGAATGTACCAGAACATGAATTTAGGGTTTATCAATATTAATGACAGGCTTGATAGACTCCAACTGCTATATATAAAAAGGTATTCGACTATCCCATATTTAAATGTTACTGGGTACAGCTCATTTAACAGCCAAACTTTCCTCCATCAACAGAACCTACAGCATGTATATCTACATACATGTAAATACCTGACACATTTTCATTTGTGAAGGCTCAGTATTCGCATTTGGGCCAGTCTTCTCTGCGCAAGTTCTGTTCACTGCTAGTGGAATAAGTATTTACTATATTCTCCAATTTTTGTACATAGCCGTATCGTTAATGTAATCTGAGCTTGTGGCGGTTTTAGAAAAATTTGACAAATACATTATTTAATAATACTAGGATCAAAGGTAACACCGGATTAATTTACTTTTGTGTAATCACCTCACAAGTGGGTAAATTTCTTTATGAATCAAACTACACAGTTCGCTTGCTTAGTTTAAATTAAGTCGCAAGACTGTGTTTGATTCGAGAATTATACGAATCATGTTTACTTCTTTTTCACCTAAGCAGTTCGACCGATGTCATTTAACTTACGTGTGTATTACATAATGTGTTTTACACCTTTTGACCCATGTTTTTTGAGAGACGCTTGGAATGAACAATATCATGAAAAATAATGATTTTACTGTATGAAATAACGTGTTACTTTTATTATTCGAATGATAAATCAGGACAGGACACAGGACGGATTCGAACCTAGGCAAATCGGTGCCAGTTCGATATGAGGTCTACAATGTATAATAGCGGTGTACTATATAGTAGCTGGTTCAATATGCGGTTTATTATGTTTAATGCGATCTACACAATATATAGGCTTACATAGGTGAAGTATTGTGATTCAATAGGCGCATGCGGACTACCACAGAGTAGCTGAACCAATATGCGCTCTACAGGTGAAGTATTGCGGTTCAATAAGCGATGTATCATTAAAAATATTTTTATTATTGATTCTTGAATTGAACTATTCTTAACTACGAATAATTAACTATAATTAATATATAATTTGAAATACAACCAAATTGCCGAATAGTAAGCCATATACCTACCCCACGGTACATTAACATGATACTCAACCCAGTGAAAGTACTTAATTACCCGATTGGCAATTAGTTTATTGCTTTCCTTAACGACCGCGTTGTACTGATGCTTATGTGTAATGGCATGTAGTTCAACCTCGAATTGAACGATTCTTAAGCATGATAATTAACACACAATTTTAGGCGTAGATCGCTTATTGAGCACCTATATGTAGGCCTGTATATCATAGTAACTTTGTACATAATAAACCACATATTGGACCAGCTGGTCTATGGTAGACCGCATATCGAACCAAATACTCTGTAGCACCGGCCAAACTGTAAAAGTACGCCACTACCGGATGGTTCGGCGGGTGTGGAACCTTATGTGAATATCAACTGTCGTACAAGTTTAACAAAAATTTATGTGAAATGAGTACTCAGAATGGGCACCTAAAGCATGATAAAAGTCTTTGTGAATAGGACAGAAATTTATTTTACAGCGTAATTAATTTTAGAATTATAGTATTATCAACTAAGTCAAATGGATATATAAATTAATGTTAAATCTACTATACGCTTTGTTATGAACGAATAAGTTCAAAAGTAAATATGTAATTAAAAATTAATAATAATTATTAATAATATTAGTCATGTTGCTTTAGTATGTAAAAGGAAGGCCACGTATTTCATTCCCTCCCCCAAGGGGAAGGGGGCTGCTCGAGCTTTCCGAGCTCATTCAGCCACAATCATGGATTCCCAACATACATGCATACATTACGTATATAAGCATGGTGGAACTAAGGATGGATGTGGTCAGGATAGGATCGGAAGGAACGGAGTTAGGGTTCTGAGGGGGAAAATACTACCTCAGCATTCGCCTAAGTAGCCGCACATGGTGTGGATATACGCAGTGACGCTGCATGTGTATGAGGAAAACCCCCTGAAAAAACCTCATACAAGGTAGACGGTAACGGGAATCGAACCCATTACCCCCCGAATGTTAAGCAGGTCGTGTCACCACTACGCTACTAGCTCGGTTTTGGTATGTGTGAATCCTTGCGATATTATTAACATAAGTAATTTGATTGTAATTTCATTATATTTATAATTTACATCAGTTCTACATACATAAAGACAAAATTTACATCGATTGGCGCTTGTATCTCGATAGCGCAGTTGGTTAGCGCGGTACTCTAGCAAAGTACAGGTCGTAGGTTCAAATCCTATTCGAGGTAAACTTTTTATTTATGTATTTAATCAAATTCATAATAATTTTTAATCTTAAATGTAATTATATTAAAAACTAAATAAAATTTACCCCTGTATAAAAACTGTCAGAAATATCAGAATAAGCACTAACGATGTATAATCAGTTAATATACCGATCTTGAATTTTAGTCTACTAGGCTAAAGGTCAATAAGAAAAGACGCAAGGTAAATGAAGGAATATATTTACACAAAAAATGACAATAAATAAATGAATTACTACTAATCTTGGTAGTCAAAAGACACTTAATACTAAAAGAGAATGGGGTACTCGGTTGCAACTAACCGGAGAAAAGAGTGCAAACAGAAAACCACGGTTGCATTCATGGACATATTTGCATATAAAATTTATGCATATCTTTCTATCATATACTTCCAACAAGGAAAAATCTTTTTGACCTTGGCTTATGCGCATGACTGAATTGTAATAGCGAAATCCAAATTTTTGTAATCTTATGTTTAATGCTCAGAAGAGCTTCGTTTGGTGCAGGTTTGATCTAAGGTATCCTATGATTCCTTTTAAACCGAGTCAAGAAACGTAGAAAAAACATTCATGCAAAGAAGCTTTATAAATGAACCTTGGTCGATTAAGGCTTTATAATAGCAGAGTATATTTTAAAATTAATTGTACGTACGTACACAGGCTGTAACGCAAATGCAAGAGACCTTAAAAACCTCTATTTTTTATGTGGTACGCCCTGTATATTATTGCATTTTTGAATTTTACTCACTTGTTCTACTTATTCCCACAATATAGCACACAGTAGGTAATACTGAGTGGATTTAAAAATGAGAACCATTTTTACGTAATATTTTGGGTGAATTTTAAACCCTGTAGCTAATTAAGTCAAATACATGATAGGACAGTAACAAAATATTGTATTTTGTGCTACAAGAAATCAACGAACATTCCGAGACGTGTACGAGAAAGATCGCTAGAGCTCCTAATATTTGTCACCAAATAGTTTGGCGTATTTTAGTTGACTTTTTGTTATATCCATACCATATTCTAAGGTACAGGCATTACACCCCTGGGTTTTCCCACAGCGTGTGAACTTCTGTCGGTGGTACCTTCAGATTATTACACTAAATCCGCAGTTTGAGTCACACATTTTGTTCACAGACGATGCAAATTTTTCTCGGAATGCTATTCAAAATTTCCATAACAACCAGGTGTTTGCGGAAGATAACCCGCATGCCATAACCGCAACCTATTTTCAAGAACAGTTTTCGGGCAGGAATTATTGGTAATCATGTAATACGTCCATTTTTCCTACCAGGACGCCTTGATGGACGGTGTTATTTGCATTTTCTCGAAGAACTACCTGGGTTTTTTAAGATTGCGTTAAGGAATCGAATGTGGTACATGCACGTTGGAGCTCCTGCACATTTTAGTGTAATTGTCCGAAATCATTTAGAAACAGTTTATCCTGATCGTTGGATAGGTCGCGGAGGACCTCAGCAATGGCCTTTCATGTAAACTTACTTTATCAAAATAAAATAAAACTCGTTTTTCTACAAGCTGAAATCCCCGCTAAACTTCTAATGTAATTATTGGCAATTGAAAGTTTTTTTAAGTTTTAAGTAAAATCAGTCACTTATTTATGAATTAATTCACATTTAATATTAAACGAACTCAATAGCGTCAAAAAAGAAAAAAAAAAACGATTTCCATACAACAGTCGCTTAAGCGATTTGACCCTGAAGTAAAACGATTTTTATTTTTTTAAGCGAAAACCATACGTCGGACGAAATAAAATCAAGAGATCAACTTTGCTCACAAATGAATGAGAATTCAAAAAATAATTTTCATTTTAAGAGAAAGCACTGGTGTACCATTTTTTTCTCCAAACATATTCAATTCAAAACTCACCACTGGTAAAAATAATAAAATTGTGTGTAAATCAGAAAATGCATCTTGATGCATTGAAGACGTGTACCAAAATTTATAAAGATATCTACAATAGTATCGCAATCGTGATAAACAAGATTTTTTTCTGGAAACTTTATCACCCTGTATTTCAAAAGTTAGGACGTTTACGACTTTCGTTCATATGAAGTTTTTTCTTAAAATTAGCATGTCTTTTAGAAACACCCTGTATATTACGTCATTTGATTCCTTTGGTGTTTCAATATACTTAAATGCAATATTATTCTAAATTTTCACAACTCTTTGTTTAAAATAGACCTAAATATTTTGAGCTGGTTATGAAAAACAAAACTGAAAATAATAATTTTAAGATACAATTATAGTTTTTTAACGTTTTCTGTGTTCTCAGCCTGGTATTGCAGGATCTAATACGATTTTTCAGGGAAAAAATAGAACAGTATATTTTGGAAAATGTTCGACATTTTGATCTTTGAACAATTATTGAGATAACTATCATAATTCACAGTGTTTTTTTTTTAATTGTCTGATGAAATGTGTGATTTTGAACATGTCGCTAAAGTCTAGTGTTCCACAAATGGAAAATATTTAAATTTTTCACACTTCTGTAACTATTTTTGGTGTTTTTTCTGCTGGGAAAAATATACTATAAAAGGGACCTTTTTTAATAAAGAATGTTTTGAGTTTTTCGTTTCCATCCAACCAGCTCAAAATACTGTGGTTGGAGTATTATTGTTGTGAAAAATATTGCATTTAGGTATAGGGAATACAAGGTGTTCTATTTTAAAAATCGAGAAAATATGATGAATGGCTTTTGACCTACCCTGTACACAATTATTTTAACAAAATACAAGAATCTATTGCCATTATATGTGTATATATATATATATATATATATATATATATATATATATATATATATATATATATATATATATATATATATATATATATATGTATAATCGGCTACAAGGTTGATTTAGCTAGTGGAGTTGTGGTAACACGATCTGCTTAGCATTCGGGGGTAATGGGTTCGATTCCCATTACCGTGTATGAGGTTTTTCAGGGGGTTTCCTTCACACACACCTAACGACATGGTTCCTGCGTATGTGCGGAAATTTAGGCGAATGCTGGGGTAATATCTTCCCCCCTCAGAACCTTAACTCAGTTCCTTCCGAATCTATCCTGACCGCACCTATCCCTAATCCCACCAAGCGCACATACTTAATGTATATATGTTGAGAATTGTGGTAATAGAGAATCCTAAAATACAGTAATATACAGGGTGCACTGTTTAGAAATACAAGTTCAGTGTCATCTTATTTGCGTGACATCCTATATACATTTAGTTAATATACAAGCTGCTATTGTCTGTAACTTTTTTATATATATATATATATATATATATATATATATATGTATAATCGGCTACAAGGTTGATTTAGCTAGTGGAGTTGTGGTAACACGATCTGCTTAGCATTTGGGGGTAATGGGTTCGATTCTCGTTACCGTCTATAAGGTTTTTCAGGGAGTTTCCTTCACACACACCTAACGGCATGGTTCCTGCGTATGTGCGGAAATTTAGGCGAATGCTGGGGTAATATCTTCCCCCCTCAGAACCCTAACTCAGTTCCTTCAGATTCTATCCTGACCGCACCTATCCCTAATCCCACCAAGCGCACATACTTAATGTATGTATGTTGAGAATTGTGACAATAGAGAAATCTAAAATACAATAATATACAGGGTGCACTGTTTAGAAATACAAGTTCAGTGTCACCTTGTTTGCGTGACAACCTCTATACATTTAGTTAATATACAAGCTGCTATTGTCTGTATCTTTTGTCTGAAACATTTTCTTTCTTACTTTAATACTTGATCGACCGAGTCCATAATAAATGTATGAGAATCGCAACCGGTAGGTGACAAGTCTATAAAAAAGAAATTGTTATCACAACAATGTAATAAACTGGCCACTAATCAATATTTATACTAAGAATCATTTTAATGACAAAATAGTTTAACGTGTTCCAAATTCAAATTACATTTATTGATTAAGACTAAGCTGCAGCGGGTGCGTTTGTAACTGGTGTACAAATAAACATCCTGAAGATTTCTATATTGGGAATCATTAATATATGTTGAAATTTATTTTCCTTGAGCCATTTGTAAAGAAACAACGGCTTTTTATTTCATATCTTGTTGGCTGCCCGGTGTGATTGGAATTAGATCAATTCATCAGTTTTATTATGACACCAAACTTTCCAATAAATCTCATTGTAAGTTCTTGTTTAACATTGTCAATTATGGAGCGAAATGTATTCCTTTAAACTTGTCTCTTCCAGAAAAGCAAACTTCGGCAGCTCGGGACTGAGACTCATAAGCTTGAAGATTTCTTCTTGTTTTACGTCTCTCGTCACGTTAACACACGTTGTTTTCACACACATGACTTGAAAACTTCTACTAGGTCCATTGCATTTTGATACTTTTATTCTGAACATATTTGTTTACTTTATTTACTTGTGAAAAGAATTGGTACCCCATAACTGAGCCATTACACATCTTTTTAACCGCTTTAACTTTATTGCATGGCTTTTAGGTTCCTCCCCAGTACTAGATTTTTGATCTGTGTTACTTTCTAGGACATCTTGTAATGCAATGACTTTTGTTATTGCTGTGAATTGCAGACAGGACATATGATGTAAATGGAGTGAAATCCACAATTATAACCTTTAGACCTGAATAGATGCCACGCACGCTTAAGTGCATTGTAATAAGACTGCCCGCGGCACTTTAGTATGTCCAATCCAAGAAATTGCAGAGTTTCTGTAACACCGGTAAACATCAAGCGATTTATATCCAACATTTTAGAAATCTCTCTACAAGTCTCTATTTTGTTTCGCATAGCGTATTAGAAATTATTAATCGTTACTTTTAATATTACAAAGTTTTAAGTGATCTTCGGAGATCTAATAGAAACCGACAAGTGTTGTCTCATCTAAAGTGTTTTGATTGGATATGATTATTTTATCTTGTACAGGAATTTCCATTGTTGGTAACAATAATACTTCTTCTTTTTCCATAAAAATTGCAACACCTAGAATTTGTTGAACGATTTTATTGAAATTTTCGTCAATGACGTCTTTCATTAGAACAAACAAACGATTAAAATTTGAATAAAATCTAGCTTGTAGTTTTTTTTTGTTTTTCCCGTTGCACTTAGTAACAATAAATTTGAAGAAATAAACCAATCAGTGTGTAATTAACTGTCAATTTTGCAAATTGTTTGTTTACAATTGCGTTCTGAACTTGGGAACAATGCCAAGAGTACGTCAACATCAACATTTTTCCCAATTGACTGATTTTAAACGTGGCCGTATTATTGGCATGAGAGAGACCGGACTTTCGCTAAGAGAAATTGCTCGTCGTATAAACCGAAATGTTACAACGGCATTGGGATGTTGGTCCAAATGGTCCGAGGAAGGGGTGCAACAACGACACCATGGATCTGGACGTCCCCGCAGGACTACAGATCGTGAAGAACGTCGCTTAAGACTTTTAGCCACAAGAGACAGATTTTCGACAACTCGATCGACTGCAAATGATTGGATGAGAGGTGTAGGACCCAGAATGTCAATATCATTTGTTTATCGCCGGGTCTTATGGACTGCGTTCATATCGTCCATTTTTATGTCTTCCTCTTACACCACTTCACCGTCTACGCAGGATAGAATGGAGCAACGAAAGAGCGAATTGGGCGCAAGAATGGCATCGAATTGTATTTAGTGACAAGTCCCAATTTTGCTTGTGGGCCCACGATGATCGTAGGAGGGTCAGACGGATGCGTGAAGAACTTAAAAATCCAACATTTTTTGTGGAACCCAACACAGCCCTCACACAAGGACTGATGATATGGGGTGCAATATGTTGCGGTAGCAGGTCAGCCTTGGTCTTCATTGATGGCAACTTAAACGCCGCTGGTTATATTGCCAATGTGCTAGAACCCGTTGCGTAGCCGGAGATCGTGTAAGTTAGTTGGAGGGTGTGGTGAATTACCCAGTCGCCTACCGACCTCATCCCATACATGTTCAATGGGAGACAAATCAGGCGACCGAGCAGGCCATGGGAGGACGGCAATGTTAGCTTCTTCCAAAAAACGTATTATAGCCCTTTCCGCATGAGGGCGCGCATTATCCTGTTGCAAAATGGGATTTTCCAGCCCCTGAAGATATGGAAGCGCAACGGGTTCTAGCACATTGGCACAATAACCAGCGGCGTTTAAGTTGCCATCAATGAAGACCAAGGGTGATCTGCTACTGTAACATATTGCACCCCATATCATCACTCCTCGTGTGAGGGCTGTGTTGCGTTCCACAAAAAAATGTGTAATTTTTACGTTCTCCACACATTCGTCTGACCCTCCTACGACCATCGTGGGCCCACAAGCAAAATCGGGACTCGTCACTAAACACAATTCGATGCCATTCTTGCGCCCAATTCGCTCTTTCGTTGTTCCATTCTAGCCTGCGTAGACGGTGAAGTGGGTTAAGAGGAAGACATAAAAATGGACGATATGAACGCAGACCATAAGACCTTATCCGGCGATAAACAGATGACATTGACATTCTGGGTCCTACACCACTCATCCAATCATTTGCAGTCGATCGAGTTGTTGAAAATCTGTCTCTTGTGGCCAAAAGTCTTATGCTACGTTCTTCGCGATCTGTAGTCCTGCGGGGACGTCCAGATCCAGGGCGACGTTGTTGCACCCTTCCTCGGACCATTTGGACCAACATCTCAATACCGTTGTAACATTTCGGTTTACACGACGAGCAATTTCTCTTAGCGAAAATACGGCCTCTTTCATGCCAATAATATGGCCACGTTCAAAATCAGTCAATTGGGAAAAATGTTGATGTTGACATACTCTTGGCATTGTTCCCAAGTTCAGAACGAAATTATGAACAAACAATTTGCAAAATTGACAGTTAATTACACACTGATTGGTTTATTTCTTCAAATTTATTGTTACTAAGTCCAAAGGAAAAAACAAAACAAAAACTACAAGCTAGATTTTATTCAAATTTTAATCGTTGAAGAAAATTTCAACAAAACCGTTTAACAAATTCCAGGTGTAATTTTTATGGAAGTCAGTATACTTTCCTTTTTGTTGCGTCCAGATTAATACTAACTTAAAATAAACTTGTTACATGTAAATAATTTTGTCCATAATTATGAGATATAAATATAGTTTTTAACTCAAAATGTGGTGAAGTAATTAACTATATGAACTAAATACTCAAAACCATCCCCATGAATATTTATTAGCATAAAGTTAACATCCAAAATAATCATTACACTTCGATATGTTTCGACATGGGGTTACTAAAATATTATAACAGGTAAGTTAACATAAAACTAAGATACACTTACATCAAATGCAACTAAAGTGTTCTGAAAATCTACATCTAAATTTACCGCCTGTTGGGCCAATGTATAGAGAATTGCAAGTCCCACAACAAAGTTTCTAAACCCCCGACCTATCCAATTTGTCAATTCTGTCTTTTGTGTGCACTAACATGGTTTTTAGATTGAGTTTGGAGTTAAAAGAGATATCTATATTGTATTGTTTAAGCAGGTTTTTGAAAAAATATGATGGTGATCCTATAAACGGCAGTGATGCATATTGTGAGGAAGCATTATCTCCACTGTGTGTTAAAGTAGTGTGCCATCGAATGTGATAATTCCTGATGAATTTTTTGTACAAATTGTGGATAATATGCCTGGAATAACCACTGCGGCCAGCAAATTCGAATATTAGGTTAAAAACTCTTTATGGAAGTTCTTTTATTTAACGGTAAAATGAACAGTCTATGAAAGTAGAACCTGAAGGCAGCTAATTTATTAGAAAACCAGTGAAAAGAACTGTATGGAATAACATGGTCCGTAGTAGTAGGTTGTCTATAAGTGCCAATATCTAAGTAGTCGTTGAACCTAGTTATTTTTAGATCTAGAGACTTCAAGACGTTATTACATTCTTTTTCTACCTTGAATTCAATCCGAGGGTGTAAACTATTAAGAAATTGAAAACAATTCTGGATATTTTAATCGTTACCTTCGAAGACCACAAAAATATCATCCACATACTTTTTATAAAAAATGAAATGTTTCTTAATTAAGTTGTTCTTGAAAATTTATTGGATTCCAGAGAAGCTAAAAATAATTTAGCTAGTAAAGGTAAGCCTGACAGTTGTATGTAATCATTATTATCAAATTTAAAGAAATTTTGACTGAGGCATAGTTTGAAACAACCACTCAGAAAACCGCAAATGTTGTCTGGATGGTTAGCAGTATTCAATTATGTGTTAACAACGCTTAAGGGAACGGTTGCAAACAGATTGACAATGTCAAACGAGGGAAGGAGGTAATTCTGTTCAACTTTAAGTTCAAGCAGATTGTTAGATAACTCGATGAAATTCTTGATAGAGAAAGGAAATAGTAAGTGTAAACAATCTCTCGCAGTATGATTCAAGCATTGTTGATACTGGTGTGTTAGTAAACGAAACAATAGGTCGCATAGTTCTCTTTGTATATTTTTGGCAAGGCATAAAGTCTCGGAAAAAATGGATTAATTAAAATTAAATTGTAATATTTAAATTTGAATTGATCTCTGAAAACGCCTTTATGTTCAGTAATAAATCTCCTGACTTTGTTAGTGAATGGTTGAAAGTCATTAGGACCATTGGGATGTAGAAATTCTTTACCCTTAGAAATATAATCTTTTTTGTCCATGATCACCAGACCATAACCTTTGTCCACCTTAGTACAAATAAGAGATTTCTTTTTAAACACAGATTGGATGTTTTTAATAATCCGGTTGTTGAATTTGCTCGAAAGTAGATTAATATTCTTAAATTTATTGCAGCAAATGGCCCTTATATTCGCTATTTCGGGAAGCTGAGTTTTTTTGTAATATAACCTCCAAATCTAGTTTAAAAAGGTCTAAGGAATTATCAAGATTATTAGGATTGAGTTTTACCCTTAGACTCAAAGTATTAAGTGCATTAGTATTTAATTGAACATGGCTCAAGTTAATAACTCTTTTATGAAAGAAGAAGTTGTTATTGTTCTGATCATCTTGTAATGCAAAATTATTATTGTTTTTATTTTTGTTCTGATTATGGTATTTAATGCGTAGAAGATTGTAAATTTTGTATTTAAGTTTTTGAAAAAGTACAGACCCTACGACTTTAACTTCATCTTTAACGATTGTTGGTAATGAATCTAATCCTAGACTATGAAGATGTTTAGTGGTTGATTTCAATCTTGAGCCATTGAATCTTCCCTTTTTCTAAAGCATTAACCGCTCTCGTAGAAGTATTCTTAGTCTTCATCTGTATGTAGTTCGATATAAGATGTTGTCTTAAGCAAGTACTGTTGAATGGACATGATTTTTTAATCGACTAATATTTTATTGAACCAGACATCTCCTTCAGGGATGTATTTGGTTTTTTCAAATTTGTTTAATTAATGTTTAATTTTTCTACCAATTTCATTTTCACTTTATGTTTCAACAGATCTACGATGTCTAACTTTTCATTTAAAGATTATCTACGATTTTAGATACTGATACGTTTACCCTAGCTTGCTTTAATCAGGTTTAGGTCAGTTCCAGTAGTTGATAAAGTGAACGGTTTACCAGTTATTTGCAATTTCATCAATCACGGTCAATTAAATACTACCGCACCAAAATTTAGTAAGTGGGCAGTGGGCTAAAAGTCATAGTTGTCATATTGTGATTTTTGATCAGTTTTCATACAATTTCTTTATCCATAACGAATAATAATCGGTATTACAACTCCGAAATGGCAGGTATGCACATAATGTTTGTTAGAGCTTTTCGTAATTGTGCTGAAGCTGTTCGGTTATATTCCCAGGCATTTATTTCCAAATCGGAGGATACCAAATAAAAAGACGTTTGCTAACACTGACCGGCGTCTTCGTGAAAGTGGTACATATTATCAATTTATAAAAATTCTATTCATATCGGTTTCTCACAGGTTGTTTGAAGCCACCAACAATTGACAGTGGTAAGAGGCGAACTGCAAGAACACCAGTTTTAGAACAAAGAGTGTTGAATGCAATTGACACTGATCCCACAACAAGCTGTCGTCAATTGGCAAGAGAAAATAATTTAAATCAGTCCGCGATATGTAGAATTATTAAAACGGAATTTTTGCGACCTTTCCATTATCGAAAGATACAAGCTTTGACCATTAATAATTTTCAAGCAACAGTGAACTATTCACGTTGGTTTCTAGAAAAATTCAATAATCACCGAAATTATCCATCGATTCTCTTATTCACTGATGAGGCAGGTTTTGCCAGAAACCGAACTTTTAACTTCCATAACAATCATTACTACGATTATCAAAATCGACGCGTTATCATTGAAATCAATCATCAACAGCAATTCAGTGTGAATGTATGGGCTGGTATTATTGGCAATAATTTAATTGGTACATTCTTTTTGCCACAGCGCTTAAATGATAATTCATACACCAATTTTTTGGATAATGATTTACCCGAGTTACTAGAAGATCTGAATGTTAGAGGTCGGATGTGTTTCATGCACGATGGTGCGCTTTCTCATTTTGCACTCACTGCTAGGCGGTCATTGAATCGAACTTTTCATGCAAACTGGATTGGACGTGGAGGACCGGTTTCTTGGCCTGCACGATCTAAACCCTATGGATTTTTTTTTTGGGGTCGTTTAAAAGACATGGTGTATTCGATGCCAATTACAAACGTCCAACATTTCCAGTAACGAATTTTTGATTGCTCTAATTTTTCAACGTACCTCAGTCAATCACGAAAAGAATTCGTAAATGCATAGCAGTCAACGGTGAACAATTCGAACACTTAATCAACTAATTTGTTTGTTAATTAATACTTTGTTTAACTTAATAAACTCTTTGACAACTATGACTTTTAGTCCACTGCCCACTTACTAAATTTTGGTGCAGTAGTATTTAATTGACCGTGATTGATGAAATTGCAAGTAACTCGTAAACCGTTCACTTTATAAACTTCAACCAAGAGGACCAAATTTGCAGAAAATTGAATAACGGACCATACGTGAAAAATCACACACAAAAAAGTTGGAATAGAAAGTATACGGGAACAATGTGAAAACTAATACTTCCAGTCCATTTATAGACAATCCAATCAAACCAGAAAAATCCTCGTCAACAAAGAAATAATTTTCATTAGGGATAGTATTTTGAAATTCCTAAAGGTTTTCGAGTTATTTGCGAAAAACGATTTTCAAAATTCAACTTTGAAGGCCTGTCACGTTGTAGCCATACATTTTAGAAAAAAATTTTACCGGAGTTTTGGTCTTCAATTTATGTGTAGAATATACACTTGAAGCAGGGTTACGTTTTTTTGGTTCACGTTGTATAAATAAAGCAAACGGTACAAACAGAAACTAAAATTAATAATAATTTTTAATTTTTAAAAAGATAAAATTTTATGTGATATTATAAGGTACTGTAGAGATGCTTGGCCAGAAAGAAATGATTGGGAACCGTATGTTAAACGAAAAAATGAAATCAGTATTGAGAAATAGTGTCTGTTATGGGGGTACAGAGTCACCAAACAATTTAAAAAACAATGTAATGCACGAATTACACGCTAGTCATTTAGGCACAACGAGGATGAAAGAAAGATCAAGATCATATTTTTGATGGCCAGACATTGATAAAGAAATCCCGAAAAAACTAAGTTAACAGTGTGGTCTCAGCCTTCAACAGTTTGGCATAGGTTAGACATTGAATTTTTAGGACCATTATATGCAAAAATGTTTTTAGTAATTGTAGACGCTTACTCGAAGTGGCCAGAGGTTTTTGTTATGAGTAACATTACTGCACAAAAAACAATTGAAATATTTAAGATCATTTTGGTACGTTATGGGTACCCTTTACATTTGGTTCACCCCAACTTATTACCAAGCCACAACCGGAATAGCTGAACGATTTGTAGACTCATTCAAGTCACACATAATAAAAAACGTAAAGAGTGGACAAAAAGTTGTATACGCTTGTAATTTGTTTATTTTTGATTATTGATGTTCCATTCACAAAATCATAGGCTCAAGCCCAGCAAAATTAATGTTAGGAAGAGAGTTAAGATGTCGTTGCTCACTGTTAAGACCAAATCCGGTACATGATAAAATTGACCTCGAACGGGTCAAACAAAGATTAAATAGTAAGGACAAGTATAAAACATTCTCGTTGGGAGAAAAAGTAATGGTAAAAGACGCATGGAAGGATACAAAAAATTGGTCATTAGGTAAAATTAATAAAATCTTAATACCAGGTGTAACTTATATGGTAGAAGTAGATGGACTGCCGTGGAAACGACATGTCAATCAACTGCTCAAATGCGGTCCAAATTTAGAATCAAATTTTTGAGTTCCATTATTTAGTTACAAGTTATTATTACCTATGTTTTCGTTAAGTTTTTTTTTTACAAATATTTTTAGTTTTTCTGTAAAAATGGGGAGAGTGTCACTAATAGATGGCAACACTAACCCGCCGCTATAATTTCCAAATGACCTACATTTATTGTATATACTATAAATTACTGATGACCTACATTGTGTTGTATAAGTTGGGTTAGGAATAAAACGTGTTTTTCCAATTAATAAATTTGGATGTGTCAATTAATCACTCTTTATCACGATACAACAGGAGCCAATTTAAAATTCTTATTATAATCATACTTGATTTGCCGACATTTTACTTTTGTGCTTTCAGCATACTAGTTTCTTTGTCGTGGTAGCAGGGGAGACTTCAAATAGTTCTTTTTTTTTGTTCACTTTTTCAAAATTTACTATCATAGTTTTACTAAAATTCAGAATTAAATTGTAAGTATTTTTCAGTTTTTTGTAGATTTTAATTATATATTTATTTTTGAGTAGGTATTAACTAACTTGCTATAAAAAATTTTATATATTCCACTGTGTTATGGTTTCCATAACATTATACTTTTTTGATGTAAGTACCTTAGTTATTAGTTTTATGTTAACTAACCTGTTATAATATTTTAGTAACCTGATGATGACAAGTGTCTGTCGAAACATGTTGCAGTTTTAGATACTAATAAATATTTCATGGGGAAAGTTTTGAGTATAATCCACATAGTTCAGTTATTATGTTAACATTGTAGATTGCCTAATAAACATAACATCATTCTACCATCACTCTTTCGCTTTTTTCTCAAAAACTAGTTCAGTAAAAGTATTAAAGTTTTATACCAGTGAAAACATCGTTATCAAATGAGTACAATATGGAGCTACTTTGTCATTTAAAAAAATTGTAGTGATATTTGCTGCTACTTTGTTTTTTAAGAAACCTCTGACTAAATATCTTACTGTAATGAAGAACTAAATATGACACAACTTTTATTTCGGACATTTTTTGATAAAATAACTATTTACCAAGATATATAGAATATTCCATACTTTTCGGGCACCCTGTATAATTATGATTGGAATAATAATTATAACTGTTTCCAATGTAACCTTAATATATTTACTTGTTACATAAATATTCGTCTTGTATTACATATTTAGGTTTTGGAAAATAGACCATGAAAAATGTCATCTGGTTTGAGTAGAATAAAAATTATATAAAGTTTGAACATACTTTTTCACATAGATTTAAAAATCTTTTGTAGCGTTAAAAGTAGCATAAGTTGATTTAAAGTTGAATATTATTCTTGTAAAAATAACTTCTCTTTTATATAACAAAAATAGCAAAAAGCAAACCCTTTGATCAATTATTTTATAAAACATACACTAATAGATTTTTTCTCATTTAAAACGCGAGCTTTTCAAAGTGCATTTTAATGTTAACGTTTCCCGTCGCTTGACACTAAAAAAAGGACCGAATTCATATACTAAAAGCACATGACAAAAACAATTTCGTAACTCGTAAGTGTGCCAAATCGGAAAAATTTTACAATAAAATCTATTTAAGATAAGTAAAACAGAATGAGATACGAGTTCTTTCAGTACAAATTTTCTACGACAGATGACACATCTACTACGTCCATAGGTTAAAGGAGATATACTCGAATAAGCTCATTCCTTAAACAAATTTTACGAAGCGCTCATCTTTAATTTCTCTTCAAGGTATAATAAATACGCTGACGGTCCCTATATTAAACTTATCGAAAATAGTTAACAGTTTATCATAGTTTTTTGTTAATTTAATCGAAACAGAGTCCTTAATTAAAATGTCGTAGATAAACCAATCGTTGTTTATAAAGGTTTCGCTTTTAAAAAGTATGGGAGAGGTTAATTAGAAAAAAAATCGTCAATAAAATTCAATCACAGACATCTTAAACGAACAACGAATGTCTGTACATGATGGTCGAAGCCTTCTTATCTTCCGAACAACAAGCAACCCTGTTTCTTTCATAAATCAACCCTGTTGTATTAAACCGATATTCTAGTGAATGTAAATAATTTTAAAGGAAGAGAGAAAAGTTTAACCTAGGGATCAATACTTATAGTTAAAATTGAATGTAGAGTTTTCCAACTATTGAGTGTTTAAACTATTTTCCTTTATCCATCATTCCAGTTTGTTGAATGTTAATATTATATTATATTAGAATAAAAAAGTCTATTCAAATATATCGTTTATTTTGATAGAAAAGGTGTGTTATTGCAGGAAGCTAAATATATATTAGATGAGTATACATGCTGGTCGAATATACCGCTGTAGTATCGCGACTATTATAGACGTATTTCGAAACCTTTCCAAACGAAATATTTTTGTGTGTAATTCGCCATAAGAGAAAGTTTAGATAGTATTTTTCGTAGTTTTATTAGTGAAATAGGTGATTTAATTGTAATATATGTGTATAAAAGCCCTTAAATAGTATAGCTTGTTAGTTTAGAGTCATTTTTAGCGTACTTTGCAAAGCGCGTTTGAAGTAAGGTTCACCCAGCATCTAAACAAAAATATTTCTGTATAGGTGTGCTTTTATTTAATGTAAAACTGCACCACAGTGTTATTTGCATACATATACAGAGTGGGCCACCGCCAACGGGACGGTCTTTTGTATCTAGGAAATACGTTTTTTCAAATTTATTTTTCAGGGGGGTTACGTATATCAATAGTGACCACATTTTAAAATTATTTTCGTACATACTGGATGTTCCAGAAAAGCGTGGCTTATCAAATTTATGTTTTTTTTAGTGGAACACCCTGTATTTTCGTTCAATTTGGATAGTACTATAAAAATAAGGTACACTTTAATAAATGATCCCTATAGGTAAATATTACAGTTTTCGAGATATATTGAATTTTATGAAAATAATAGGTTTCCGAAAAAAAATCATACTGACCGAATCAATTAAATTAAAATGACAAAATTCTAGTTGTAAATATTAAAGTTGTTACCCTTTCAATCCCCATAGCAAATGATTCTTAATTCCTTACAGGGTGTTCAAAATTTTCAGTTGTAAAATAATTACATTCAAATCACATTATCTTGGTAATTTTAAATGTAACACCCTGTATTTTATTAATCTACATTATTCAAAAAAACATTCTCCATCATTTGGTATATGAGTTTCCTATACGTAAATATTACAGTTTTTTTTGTTATTCAACATTTTCTTAAATTTTATGTAAAATCCCGTATAATACAACAAAAATTTAAAATTTAATCTAGTAGGTTGCTTTCTGTCATTACTTAAATTTAATGTTAATCCCTTATAACAAAAAATTTAATCTAATCTAGTAGGTTGCTGTTTTTTTAGACATAATACAATTAAAAGTTGTTTTTTTAAAGTCTCTGTGCACAATAATTTTATTTATTGTTAAATTGTTAAAATAATAGTTTAAAACATTTAAACACATTACAAGAAAGAATTGATATGATACTGTACATTGGGGAATGTTTAGAAAATTGTTTTCTGGCTTCTAGATTGTATGCTCAAAAGTACCCGACCAAAAACATCCAAGAAAAGAAATTTTTGAAAGGTTGTTGAATAGATTTAGTGCTACTGAGTCAGTTGCATATCAGAAGGTGAATAAAACAAAACAGGTTACTGGGAATATTGAAAATGAGTATGATGTAGTAACTCTCTGTTACTGATGACCCTCATACAAGTACTAGAAAAAATTCGTATGAAACAGGTATCAGTCGAACAAGTGTCCGTAGCATACTTAAAAAAAATGGATATTATCCATATCATATTCAGTTACATCAACATTTGTCTGAAAGGGACTATAATCTGCGTTTAAACTTTTGCTTATGGACTTTGGATAAGGCTGGCAGAGATCCTGATTTTTTAAATTCGTGGAATTTACGCTATTCAGAGTGATGGTATAGTAAATAGGCGTAGTTACCACTATTACGATACTGAAAACAGACATATGTTTCGTACTGTTGATCGCCAACACCGATGGACTGTAAATGTTTGGGCAGGAATATTAGGCGATTATGTGATTGAACCATATTTCTTTGATGGCCACCATGGAAGAAAAATTTTTAATTTCTTAAAACGTGATTTTTGGATACTCCATGAGCATATTCCATTAAATATACGATAAAAAATGTGACTCCAGTAGGATGGAGCACCCGCGCTTTTTGCCCGACCTGTCAGAGAGTATCTGAACAGAAAATTTAGAAATAGGTGGATAGGCAGGGGTGGTCATTAAATTTAAGAAAATGTTGAATAACAAAAAAAACTGTAATATTTAGGTATAGGAAACCCATATACCAAATGATAGAGAATGTTTTTTTTTAATAATGTAGATTAATAAAATACAGGGTGTTACATTTAAAATTACCAAGATAATGTGATTCGATCAGTATGATTTTTTTTCGAAAACCTATTATTTTCATAAAATTCAAAATATGTAATATTGACCTATATGGATCATCTATTAAAGTGCATCTTATTTTTACAGTACTATCCAAAATTGAACGAAAATACAGGGTGTTCCATTAAAAAAAACACAAGTTTGATAAGCCACGCTTTTCTGGAACACCCAGTATGTACGAAAATAATTTTAAAATGTGGCCACTACTGATATACATAACCCCCCTGAAAAATACATTTGAAAAAACGTTTTGCCTAGATGCAAAAGACCGCCCCGTTGGTGGTGGCCCGCCATGTATATGTACATGTTTCAGAAACGAAAATGGTTATGTGTTTTGTTCCTATGTGCAAGCCTACAGCGAGCAAAAAACATGTAGGTTTTTAACCTTTCCAGTAAACCCAGAGGAGCGCAGGAAATTGGTAAATTTTATAAGGTATGTTAAAGTGAAACTATATTACAAGTATTTTATAGTTAATAACAAAAATTCTGGTTTCATAGACGAGCAGATCAAGAGCCCTCAAAGTATTCGTTCGTGTGTAGTTGGCCCAACTCTCTTTAAGCATAATTTGAAAAGAAGACTTGAATTTAGTTCACCAGAAAAACGGTTAGTAATTTACTAAAAATGATACTTAATTTTAAGGTTTATTACTTCTAGTACAATGACTAGCAAGCAAGCCTGTAAGTGCTGAATGTGAAGGCGTGCCGGAACAAGATCCCATGCCTGGAACATTTCGGACCATTGAAAATAGTGTTGCTAACACTACCGGGGCTGCGATTCAAGCAGAGAATTACTTTCTAAATTAAGACGTTGTCACTTTAGTCAACAGCTAGAAAATTTGAAAGTATCATAAAGAATATAAAAACAACGGTGTCTATGTATTAATGTACACTTGCATACCAACGGGAGCTATTTTTTAATTGTTGTTTAACACAAGGGACAAATTCAAATTGACCTATTATTCACAGTGGAATGTAGAAGAAATTTCAAAAATAGATCAGTGTTTGTTAACATTGATGAAATTACGATTAAACTTGCCCCATGAAGATTTAGCAATTAGATTCAACTGTAGCAAGGAAACGGTTACCAATATTTTTATGACTTGGGTGTCTGCATTACACGAAGTTCTATTTAAACAGTTCATGGCAACCATGGCTACCATCTGCATTTTTGGAATTTCCACACTGAAGGATAATATTGTACTGTACTGAATTATGTACAGCTATGCCGAAGAATTTGGAGAAGCAGCGCTTAACATACAGCTGGTATAAGCATTGCAACACATGGAAAGTGCTTATAGGTGTCGCTCCAAATGGTGCAGGAACTTGCATTAGTGAAGTTTACCCAGGGTGTTCAGGCGACATGATTTTAGCTGATAAGGGCTTCCTTATAAAAGACATGTTACCTGAAGGACTAACCTTAAATATTCCACCTTTTTTAAGCACTCCTCAGTTCACCGAGAAGCAAGTGTTTGAAACATGAACAATTGCAAAGGCAAGGATCCATGTTACAATATTTTAGATCGCATACCACAGACATTAATTGCACACTTTTCCACTATTTTCCAAGTATGTGGAGCATTAAAAAATTGGCAGTACTCATTAATAAAAGAAGTAGAGGAATACTATAACTAATTTGTTTGTTATCTAATAAATGTGTTGAGCTTTTCCACCGTTTTATTACCAATTAACAGTTCACATGTACAATTTAAAATACAATTTAATCTTTCAATAAAAAATAATAATTGCAATAACACTTCCTTTAAGAGTCCATATTACTAAATAATATTGAAATCGCTTAAAAATATATAAGAGACCTTGAATTTGATCATAATAATGATGTTGCTTACTTTACTTCTACTATGCAGTCCTCTCCTATCAAACCATCAGGACTGCCTCCTAAAACTCCAGTTGGAGTCAACCACAATCCTGTTGGAAGCAAGATGAGTTGGGCTGCCGTGGTAAAATTTTCAATTGCAACACTTTCGTGAGTTCTGTCCCATTGAATTGCTTTCACCCTTCCTGTAATAAAAGCATTTTTTTAATTCTTCCTATTACATGGAATTTGTTCATTTTAATAAAATCTATGTATATATTAATATTACTTGCCAGTAAGACTTCTATATAATGAATTAGGAAAGCTATTATTTTGGCACGCTGATAAAATAGGGTCAAAATTGCTTGCTGTCAAGCGATGCTTTCGTGAAAGAAGCCAGTTTTCATTTTTGTGCTGGCCTACTGTTTTATGTACGACATCCATTATTGTGGAACCACTTAGAGCACATTTTTGCCGTAGGTAATCTGCTTTGTTGTCTGCAGAAAAGAATTCGTTTGTAGATATAATTTCTGCTATATTTGAGACCAACAACACTGCAGCCTCATTAGGTTCTTTCTGCAAATGCCAAGTAAATCCAATCGGTGAACCAAAATTATTTAACTGGTCACGTAGCTCTTGTAGTTCATCTTTGGTTATTTTTCTGTCGATGGCGTAGTATGGTACATATCATTACAAGTAATGATTTGCTCAGATTTAGATTTTGTTGTGTTGCGCCAAGTACAATGCTTGTCTGTTGTAGAAATATTATAGTGTGCAAAAAGCAAAAGGGCTGCTGTATGGTGGCACTTTATACCTTTAGGGCAAGAACATTGTGCTGAAGATATGTCTTCAGACTTGCCTAATGAAATCTTTAAAAAGTTAAATTAAAGATAAATTACTACATTGATACAGCATTCTTACCTCAACTTTATACAGGGTGTTCCAGTTTTTTGTAGTAGGACTTTAATAGTCGATAGAACTTTCAAAATTAAGACAAAAAGTTCATATAAACATAGGTTGCCAAACACTTAGTTTTGGAGATACAGGGTTTCAAAGTTTTAATTTTTTTTCAGTTCATTTAATTTATCTTCAAAACTATTTAAAATAATAAATCCAAATTTAGTACACATATTACACTCGTTAAACTCAATATTAAGAGTAGTTTAACGTTTATCAATATCTACATGGTAGTACATTTTTTGGGGAGGTACACCCTTTACCCCCCCCCGAACTTTTTCATGCGACGCCTCTAACTCTTAAAAACCAAAAATGTAGATTGCCCATTTGATTTAGGAACTTTTTTGTCTTCTGCTTTTTGTTAGAAAAATGCATAGTTTTTGAGATAAATTAGCTGTAATCCATGAACAGCTTCCAAATGGTAAGTAAAGAACGTCTGATGCTCCCGCAAAAAATAGTATGCCATGAAAAGAACAATAAAAGTTGAATTAAATAAAGGAAAATAAAAGTAAAACAACAAAATAAATATTAAAAAAATACGTATTTATTGGAAAAAATTGGAAAGAATTTCTATTTAAGATTTTAACAAGAACGAAACGAACGAAATAAATAAATTAAACAAATAAACTTAACCTATAACAACAAAACAAAAACGCTATCGTAATAATAAATAAATTTAAAGAAACTGTTCAAAATGTGAACCATTTTGTTGAATACATAATTCACACCGACGTGTGTCTTAATTCATTACACGCATCCTAATCCTATTAATGAGTTCATCTCTTGTTGTCACAGGAGTTGCATACACCCTTTCTTTTAAATACCCCCACACAAAAAATCTAAGGGATTTAAGGCTGGAGACCTTGTCGGCCAGGGAACTGGGACTGCTCGACCGATCCATATTTCTAGATAATGGTTGTCCAGCCAGTTTCTAACGATTCTGCTATAATGAGCTGGACAACCATCAAGCTGGAACCAAGCCGTTCTTCGTAAATTTAAGGGAATATGTTCCCACATATTCCCATGTTCATTCTCTAAGAATTTCAAGAAAGCCGAGGTGGTAAAAAGTAGGGCCCAAAAAGGTGATTATTATAAATACCTATCCAGTCGTTCACACTAAATTCTTGTTGGAAATGTCTCGGGCGAACTACATGTGGACTTTCATGTGCCCAAACGTGCTGGTTGTGAAAATTTACTACACCACGGCGAGTGAAGCAGGATTCATCGGTCCATAAAACATTATTTAAAAAACCTGAATTGTTATTATTTTCAGCAAGAATCCATCGACAATACGCAACTCTACGTTCTGTATCCCCTGGTTGTAGTCTTGAACAGGTTGTAGATGGTAAGGATATCGGTGATCCCGTCTTAATGTTCGGTGAATAGTACTCCACCTAAAACTACGGATACTCTTCTAATGCTAGTTGTGGGATTTCTGTCGAATTCACGCAAAATTCGTCGTGCAATATTTCTTTGCTGCCTATGATTATTATTTTGACGACCATGCACATTATTTAACCTCTGACTTATAATTTGTTGGTGAACTCTTACAAATACTGAAGGATGCGGAGCTCTTCTAAAAGGAAATCTTCGCCTATATTCACGGGCTCCTGCTGAAATTCCATTTACAAAACCATAAATAAAATGGATATCCGCTATTTCTTGATTATAAAACAAAAATGGCGTTTTAAAAGGTCACTGTTGCAATAAAAATTAACACAATAAAATATGTAAATAAATTACATTCTTTCTTATACACAAGTCGTATTTAAAATAAAACGTGAGATTTGACATAATTTGATTCTTTTTTTTTTATTGTACTTTTCATGGCACACTATTTTTGCGGGAGCATCAGACGTTCTTTACTTACTATTTGGAAGCTGTTCATGGATTACAGCTTATTTATCTCAAAAACTATGCATTTTTCGAAAAAAAAGCAGTAGAAAAAAAAGTTCCTAAATCAAATGCGTAATCTAAATTTTTAAGAGTTAGAGGCGTCGCATGAAAAAGTTCGGGGGGGATAAAGGGTGTACCACCCCAGAAAATGTACTACCCTGTAGATATTGATAAACGTTAAACTACTCTTAATATTGAGTTTAAGAAGTGTACTAAATTTGGATTTATTATTTTAAATAGTTGTGAAGATAAATTAAAAGAACTGAAAAAAAATTAAAACCTTGAAAGCCTGTATCTCCAAAACTAAGCGTTTGGCAACCTATGTTTATATGAACTTTTTGTCTTAATTTTGAAAGCTCTATCGACTATTGAAGTCCTGCTACAAAAAAGTGGAACACCCTGTATACCTTATGTTTCATGCTAGCATGTACATTTCCCCGAATTAACATTAATTCGATATCAAAGTCCATATTGACAACATGACCCGATTACAAAGCATTCTTACCCTTGGTAAATGCTTTATTATCTTCGCCAAAGAAACACACAATCTTGGCTAGCTTCAAAACATATTTTGTAGCCATTGAATTCAAATATCCACTGAAAATATTAATAACCATAAAATAAGTAAAGTAACAGCAAAACCTCAACTTACTTTGCACGGACTTCACTAACGATTTGAAAGTTTATTAAATATAAAGTCTCTAAATTTCCACTATTTATTGTCTCTTATAAATATGAGCACTTAAACACTTATTTCGTTAATAACACAACGAAAAACATCCACTAAATTTTCTCTTATAGCACTTTATGCACAAAGATTGTTTGTTTGAAAGGTTTCGAAAGTATCCGCCGTCACGACGTCACACTTACGTTCTCTATTTCTGAGTAACAAAGCGGGACACATGAAAAAAAACATTCCCTCGGATGCAGACTGTCGCTACTTTTGTCTTAGAATTCTGTTTTAAATCCAAAAAGGAGCGTTTAGAAAATAATAAAAATGTCTGTGCACATGCCTGAATTACGCCTATGCAGTACTAAGCTTAATATAGACGAATACGTTTTCATTTTGTAGTTTCTAAATACACTTCTTTTGACCTATATCATCTAATGTAAGAAAGTTCGTATACTGAGTCACATTTTGGAGTGTTTTGTGATGGGGGCAAATAAGAATAGAATAAAATCAAACTTTACGTAATCTAATTTTAGACAATACTATTCACATTTTGAAAATGTCAAGCGAACTATGCTTTACTGAAATCTGTTACCTAATAACCGTAGTGCACACATAACGTACTTAACGTGAAATACTTGCAACAACAAGAAAGTAGAAACTTTTCCACAGAAATTGGGACGGATGATCACTGTAGCTTTTATGTTACGAAACAAAAACAAGTAGAAATCCGAGTAAGCTGTAGAATCTTTGGAAGCATAATTTAAAATATACATATCGAATTTGAAATGAGTCGCCGTAGTCTACCGCTGATGATAAAGTAGCTATTGAAACGCGTTCGATGTTTTTTAATTAAATAATTTTTTTTTAATTATGTGTTTTACCTGAGCGTATTTTGTTTTTTACCACCACTAAAGATCATCATATTACAAAACCCTAACTATTTATTTATTGTGATTTACATGATTATTTATTAATGTCAGTTTAAAAATACTTAAGGGGATCCGCCACTATTAAGACATGATTAAAAAAAGTCATATTTTCTGATCCAGTACATTTTTGAGAATATGTGTGGGAAGTTTTATGCATATGTGAAAATATTTTCTTATATAAAAAAACAAAAAATAAAAGTAGTATATTTCTGGATTATTCGTCTTTTTCAACAAAACATTTATATTTTTTCTTACACTTCATATTATCACTTTATTCCACGTAAAACTTATATTTCTTATGTAGAAACATTCTAAATAAATTATTTATTATGTAGAAACATTCTACACACACATGATTTTTGTATTAGAACAGCCGTTTGTAAACAATACTGATATTGTTTTATTTACATTGCACTGTATTGAGTGATGTTTGAGATTATGATTTGAGTATGTGCTATTCATGGGTTTGATGTTTTTCAAGTGAATAAAACGATTTTTACTGATAGTGAAAGTTTACTTTACTTCGTAAATTTACTTTACTGGATATTGAAACTAGTGAAATTGTTCATCTACTAGTACTGAACTGAATATATATTGTGAAATCAGGTTTAGCAATATGAGTAGGGCAAAGAACAGTTATAAGAAATCTGATGCTTATAAAACAACATATGTAAAAGATGGTAACAGCACAGAAATGTTGTACAGGAAGATAGTATAGATATTGAAAATGGCAAAACTGATGAAATTGCCCTAAATACAAATCATGAAGAAGGTAGGCCTATAAATGTAAGTTACACTTCTAATAATACTTTGAACCTTGAAAGACCTTCAAATGCCCCTTCAGGTGAAAGCGATAAGATGGTACTCCTTAGAAGAAACTAGGTAGGCTAGAGGCTTTGAGTTGGTGTCACAGTACGAAATTACTAAGCCTAGGCCTACTGAGATAGGTGCAGATGTCAATAGGCCTACTCCTAGCTACTTATTGATGGATACGGTTCTCATCACAAATTTTTTAACATGTTTGCCAAGTTTTGTTTTAATTCCAATACTGCTATTACAATTTCGCAGGTGAATGGATTTGCCCAAAAAATAGCTATAACTTGTAATACGTGTGCAGAAAGTTATGGCTTTGACTCCTCGGTAAGACTTGAAAGCGCAATCTCCATTTTATGTAAATAAAAGGATTATAACAACATTTTCCTCCTGGGAAAAAGCCATATGGGCTTAGAGACATTTTCTATGGATATGCACATGACGCGCATTAGTTATTCAGATTACCACAAGCATATAGCCCATGTAAATAAACTAGCCCGTAAATACACCGATGAATCGTTGAAGAAGGTTAGAGTGGAAGTAGAGAAAACATACTCGCTAGAATTACAGAAACCTATAAATATATCAGTTTCTTACGATGGGTCCTGGCAAAAAAAGAGGATTCACGTCTAAATACGGTGTGGGTTGCTGTATAGAGGTGATGTATTGCCTATTTATCAAGAGGCTTTCCAACAAACAGTTCCTGGAAAGATGTGCAATGGGTAAGGCACAAAAAGACAACGAGTCCTTACACGGGCTGATTTGGGGCAAATGCCCCAAAACTATATTCACAGCAAGAAGGAAAATGGAATCAGCTGTTAGACAAGGAATTTGTGTTTACAACCAAGGATATTTTCTTACAACAACCCAGCGTCAAACAGCATATCTCGAAACGGTTACGCACAAAGAAAGAGCGACACTGAAGTACAAAAACTACAGGAAGTTACTGAAAAGGAGACAGATTACCGAAGAAGAAGAGAAGAAAGCAAAAAGGGCTACATACGGAGCAGGGGAGTTTTACTGGGAAAAATTAGAATTCTGTTGACAGACTTTGGGTGTGATTTCCCGAAAACAAGATTTTATTATATTTTGTTAAATAAAATCTAAAGTTTTTGAGCTAGCCAATTGAAATTTTTACTCATTTTAATGGTATGGTCAACTTTATATACCATCAACTAGATATATATTTTTTTTATTATGTAAACAAATTTTATTGTATTTTTTAAAGGTTTTATAAAATGTTTTAAAATATTTTTTGATGTAGTACAAAGTTTTTTATATTACTCAAGTTACAGTATATCACAAGGAACATGAAAATATAAACTTTTTAAAGATAACTTAAAAAATAAAAAAGTTATTTAAACTTTTAACAAAAAAATTAAATATTTATATATATATATATATATATATATATATATATATATATATATATATATATATATAAAATTTTTGTTAAATTCCTTCTATATTCTTTGCCTTTAAAATGAGAGAAAACGGTGAATTATATTCATAAATAGGAAAATTAGTTGTAATGATGGCGACCCCATAAATTTTCTTCATACTCTATAGGGTGATTGATATACGTGAGTAGGTTTTTTTTTAATTTTTTCAGTGGAGTGTCTGTCTTATTGAACACGATGTATATTTACTGTATGCTACAATAGCTACCTACATTTGTCGTCATAATACCAAATTTTAGCTCTATCTTTTGCAGATAAGAGATAAATAGAAAAACAATTATATTTACACTTGTAATTTGCGACTTTGTAAACAAAATTTAAAGAATGTAAAGTTGGCTTAGACAAGATTCTTTGACGTTTTTGATAAATTGTTTGACATTTCTGTCACTTACTCTGCAAAATAATGATTACTTAAATTAAAATGCCTCGATTAGGAAACGTTCTCATGGGAAGGTGTTTTGGACTGATTGTGTCATGTGTCTCGCGTAGAGAAGTCAGTAGACGTTTGGGTGTGTCAAGGTATTCTGCAAATTGGTCTTGGAAACGATATCTGGAAAACAACACACCAAATTGCACACACGGCGGAGGACGACAGCGTTGCACAACTTCTGCAATGGATAGATTTTTGAGAAGAACTGTTCTGGAAAACTTACATTTAAATTCCACGCATATATAGCAGATTTTGTTTCAATCAAGAGGAGTTAATGGTTCCAATGCCACTATAATAAAGAGACTTAAGGAGGAAAGTTTATATCCTCCAAACGCTTGACATCCAAAATGGCTTGCGGCACTAAAAGAAATCGTCTACAATTTGTCCGTGACCACCAACACTGGAACGATGTCGACTGGTCAAACTGTTTATTTACAGATGAATCGCGTTTTTGCTTACATCCAGACAGTAACCGTACACGCGTGTGGAGACAACAGACTGAGAGGTATGACCAGAATTGCACTGCAGAACACGTTCCTTTTGGTGGACGTTCTGTAATGGTTTAGAGAGGCATAGCACTAGTCAACCGGAAAATCAAATTGGTCGTGTTTATTAAGTCAACGGTGAATGCTCGAAATTATCTAAATCGGATACTGGAACCAATCGTTCTGTCATATGCACAGGCTTAGGGTCCAGCATTTCTTTATATGTGCGACAATGCGAGGTATCACGGCGCTGTTATTGACGACATTGTTTTAAAGAGCATGGTTTTACACGAATGTTATGACCTGCATTGTCTCAAGACCTCTGTCCTATAGTGCATGTGTGGGACGCTTCTCAAAGACGAATATCAAGCCGCCCTCATGCTACCAATAATGTCAACGAGTGGGCTATTGCTCTGTCGGAACAGTAGGATGCTCTACCCGGCGACTTAATCTGCAGGATTATAAGAAGCATGCCCAGACGATGTGATGAAGTAATACAGGCTCAAGGGAGAGCAACTCATATTAATAATAATAATAATTCTTAACCATAGCTAAGTTTAGATAATTGATGCCATGATTACGTTTTAGATGTTTTCTGGTTCCAACATTCAATTGTTATTAAAGTGTCAATACATTTTTTTTTTCAATTTATCTGTTGGTCTATAAAAGATAGAGCTAAAATTCAAAAACTGGAATGCTGATGACAAATACAGGTAGCTATTATACCATAGGGTAAATATACAGGGTATTCAATAATTCCGAGACACTCCACCGAAAAAAGGCAACGTATATAGAAAATTTATTTTTAAACTGACATTTGAATCTGAATAATTTAGAAAAAAATAATTAAAAAATCGCTGAAATCCATCAATAAATAGAAAAGTTACGGCTTTGTAAACTTGATTGATATTTAGGTGGCTCACTCAAGTATACATGGTGTTAGACTTGATATAACTGTTGTAGAAGCACACCAGTCACCGCGTATATTATCAGCCAGCCTTAACATACAAAGGGCTCATTGTATATAGAACTTTGTAAATACAAATGATAATCAGAATTCGTGTAAAGATATATACCTAATTATAGTAATACGTGTAAATAATACCAGGTTAATATCACCAGAACTCTGAAGTGTCGGTTACCGTGTCAGTTCTGTGTATATAAATTTTGTAACTTCGTTAACCAACTAGTTAAGGACATACAGTTCGTAAATTTGCCATATGGTAATTGCTGCTATTGTTGCCGAATAAAAGTTCCCATAGGAACATCGCCGTGGAGGCTGACTACATCCAACTTGATTTTCGCTGTATACGGGTGGAGAAAGTTTAGAGAAAACAACCAGAAGGTAATCTGTTGTTGTCTATTTATTGTTATTGTCTTTGTAATTGACATTATACAGGTATAAGCGGATGAACGAAAATTTCACGTTGAAAAATTATTAACGTTTGAATGAACAGAATTGATTTTCGTAATTGTATCGAGATTTAAAAGTATCTGTATACTGATAACATAAAATTACCTTAAGTCTAGAGGAAATGAACTTGCAAGCTTAATTCCGAAGTGAGGGATATTTAATATCTTATTTACGATTTTGCGGTGTAAATTGTACATTATTATTTATTGTTTTTTATTCACGGATATTTGACTTTTCAATAATTAACGAAATATTTAGTTTTTTGTGTGCCTTAATTAAAGGCATTAAAGGCGTTGGTGTTCCGAATAACGTAAAAATAGATTAAAGAAGGCCGTTGATTCAACAGCTGGTTTGCTCACACGCTTCAGTATTATTTGAAGGTGTGTAGTTATTTTGAAGATTTGTGTTAAAGGTAGAGATCCCAAACTACATTAACGTTACCTGGGGAAAGTTCCAATTCAGGTAAGTGAGAATTTGTCTGTTTGGCTGACTATATCTGCACGTGCTCAAGTGTATTTTCCCGATTTTGTTTTAATAACAGTCTGGCGCCCATTACAAGACTGTATCAAGATTGTGGTTCACCCCGATTTACGACTTTCGGTAATACGATAAGCCACCCTAATTCTTTAAATTCCGAAACACGCTCACGACCGAATATCCAACCAAGCTAGTCGGCAAACCCTTAATTGTCTGTTACGTCCCGTGTCAATCCCGTTTTCACCTATAACAAAATATCCCATACTAGTAGTTGATGCACATATTTCCGTTTGTGACTAGATGTAGGCCCACAAGTAGAAAAAAAAAACTCTTGTTTTAAAAGTAGGGATAATACGCGCAACATTTGAAATTTTTGGGAGAATAAACTAAAACATCTTCTGGTTTTCACAAATACATTTTTCATCTTATTAAATACACAACATATTTTTCCCAAATGAATACAGAGTGTCTATTAAATAATTACTAATTAATTAGTTATTTTTAAACAAGTATCCTATTTTTCTCTGCGCTAGAAGTTTGTCAGTTTATGTTTACATTCCTACATTTATAAAGTTTTTGTGGAAAAGAGAAAAATTATCAATATTTATTTATTTTAACTACGTACGTATTCCTCTTATATGAAAGACTGCAAGTGGTAAAAATAAAAAGAAACGGAAATATCTAAAGAAACGATGCAATTTGATATCTAATATAAAGAAAGTTGCTCGGAACGCCAAACCAATTTTTGAAATAAGTAATCTTGGTATATGAATCTGTGATCAATATAAAATGTAGCACTTTCTTAACACATTAATTTATATAAAATAGTACAGAACAGTTTAATCAATAACTTCTAAAAATTTGGAGAAAGTGAATTCCTTTCTAAAACTGAAAAAGACATCTTGCATTTTATAGCGATCTACAAATCATGAAATAACCTAAAACTACATTAAAGGAATAGCGTTGTAAAATATGAGGAAAAGTTTGAAAATTTTTTAGTGCGGTTATAGCATTTAGCTTTTAATATAATAACTTTTTTATGGCGGAGTTTATCGGATGAACTTTAATTTCCAACTAAAATTTTATATCTGAATGTAAATATGGAAAATTTAATATAGTAAATTCATAAATGAGGGAAAGAAAATATTTCAAAGCACACTAATGTATAAAATTAATCCAGGAACATAAAAATTGACTAAGTATTTATGTCGATACCAAAGAATATGCAATGTAAACATACATCCAATGGAATATAAGTATAATTTACAATAGTGAGAATACTAATCACACAATAAAGTTGTTCGAGTAATTACTACTTTATTTTTAATTGTACTAGTCGTTTTTCGATCGATTTGGAAAAAAAAATATTAGTGAGATCATTTCCTAAAAAGTTTGTTGTATTAATTATAATTAGCTACTGAGTGCAAACGTAACGCTTGTTACATACTTGGCGGTTTTTGCCGCGGCGGCGAAACCGCCGTTGCCGTCGTTTTAGCAGTAGTCTATAGGTTTAAATGGAAGGATACACATAGGGTGGCAGGAACGCCGCGCGGCCGTTTGGCAGTTGGCGTTCGCTGTGCAGCCGTCCACTGCCACTGCGGCGGCGGTTTTTTCGCCGCTTTTGTCCACGCAGTGGCGCACGTAACCAAATGGGTGCTTACACATTTGGCGGTTTTCTGTCGTTGCCACTGCTCTGTCGACAACAAGCTGTCCGTGAAGACTACGTGCAATCAGCGATATTAAATTGTATGTGTGTTTGTTATTTTTTGCAAGAAAATGAGTGAGTTTGCAATAGACAATAATTTACTAATATTGTTAGTGAAACAGAGACAAGTTTTGTGGGCCAAAACACTAGAAATATTTAAAGATCGAGATGCAACAAAGAATGCATGGAAGGAAGTGTTCGTTGAAATGAGGGGCTATTTTGAAGATGTGGATGACCAGGAAAAAAATGCATTTGGTGAGTATAAAACTATCATATATTGTATATGGGGAATCCAACCCCGGATAATATTTTAAATCTCAGGATTGCGATGCTATGTGTTACATTAATTTTCATTTTGGGTTTAACATTATTAAGCTATAACATTGTATTCTACCTAGGCATTTTTGTATACATTTGGAATCTTATTACGAAGATAATTAAGAAGCTAATTATTACTTATTTCAGAAAAATATTTACAATGAATTAGTTTAGATACCTATTATAAATAATGATAAAACAATACTCCAAAAAATATCAAGGCAATTTCTTTGTCCTAAAGTATGTAATCACCCTGCGTCATGGACAAGTCTTATATCTTCGACATTTGCCAGGAAACACTTCCGACACTAGAAACAAAGTACTTGCAAAGTATGTCCCTCACATTATTTACCGATAGACCTCCTCGTGTTGTTTTCTCACCTTCAATGTTCTCAAGCCCGATGATTGACATGGTGTCTTCAGTCAAATAACCATCTCTGTCTCTAACATAATTGTGAAGCACAACACATGCTTTAACGATATGTGTTGCGAAATCTGGTTGTACGTTGAGTGGTCTATGGAATATCCGCCACTTGTTACTAAGGATTCCAAATGCACACTCAATATATCTTCTCGCTCTACACAGTCTATAGTTGAAGATTCGTTTTTCAACTGTCAGGTGAGTACCACCATATGGTCTTAATAAGTGCTTGTGTAGCCCAAAGGCTGCATCACCTATAAAAAAATAAGGCACCTTTGGACTTTCAGTGCATGGTAAACATTTCTCATCAGTCAGCTTTAGTGAACAGTTTTCAATTGATCTCCATAGCCGAGTCTGTTTGAAAACAGAAGAATCACAGTCCTTTCCATAACTTCCAATATGAGCGTACATAAACCGATATTTCGAATCTGCTATACCCATCAATACGATAGAATAATAGTCTTTGTAATTAAAGTACATTGACCCACTTTCAAAAGGCGAAATAATACAGATGTGTTTGCCGTCCACCGCTCCAATACAGTGCGGAAAGTTCGCTGCCGATTCGAATCCGCTTGCAATTGAGTCAAAATTTTTTTTGGCAAGTGGTTGCATACACAGTGGTTTCATCACGTCCCATATAGCTTGACACATCCTTTACAATCTGTCTTATCGTTGAGATTCCCAGTCTGTATGAATAATGGAGATCGGTGCTAAATACCTAGAACAAAAAGATAACTAATTAGCTATTTTGCCTAAAAAAAAAGATTTATGCTGGAAATAAGAAGACTCATCTACTTTCCACTCTTAATATTTTAATTTATTTAATTTTCATTAGTGTCTGTCATTGCAACTTGTTTTTTTTTAGGAAAAGAAGTGTTGAAAAGATGAAAGAATTTGCAAGATGAAAGAAGGTAAAGCCTGTGAATCTAAAGCTACGAAAGAAAGGAAATATATTTTTAATGATGAACTGCAATTTAAAAAATATATACACTGGAAGAGAGGTAACAGAGAGCCACAGCACTGAAAATGAAGAAGAAGGTGCAATTCAGGAAGTGAACACTTGCAACGAGACGGACCGACCCGACGTTCCTGTAGTAACTGAGAAGGTAAAATCTCATACAACAAGAAAACATAAAACAATGGACGAAGATCTTAAGATAATCAAAGCACTCGAGAGTCCCGAAGAAAAACCAAATATCAAAATGTTATTTTTTCAAAGTCTTTTGCCACATATTGATAAGTTTAATGATTCTGAAATGCTTCAGTTCCAAATTGAGGGTTTTGCAAGTTATTTCTAGTACTGCCAGCAAACCAACAGCAGTCCCTCCTAACCAAGGGTTTCCAACACCGTTTGTACATCAACCAACGCCTTACCATCCACAATCTTTTCATTTTCAAACTTAATCACAACAGCAGTTTCTTACTCCACATACCCTACCTCATTTCATCCACATCACCATACAGTTTCGTCAATTCCCAACCCATTAGCAAACCAGACCACAACATTTACTGTACCCCTGGCTCAAGCGCCGACCGTTGTGGCTATATCTATTCCATTTCCTACACAACAGACCAAGAAAACACCTGTCTTATCGCCTACTACAGACGAAGATAATACGTCAGAGGCTGTTCGCCACTACGTTGAGAATTCGTTTCCTCGTGAAGATACCACTGATGGATCTAAACGTGTCGTCCCCCTTAGTCTTTGAAATAAAATTGGTCTGACGAAAAGTTTTTATCTAAACTGTTTTTTTTTTTTTGTAATAATTGTGTTTTCTCTTTTATAATACAAATAAATATTTTCTTCTGTAACTTGTATCAGCCCTCTCTTATTTTATATGAGGGCCATAATATTTTAGATGGAATCCAGATTATCATTTCTTAAATGTGTGTAAAATAGGCAAAAACTGGTTGTTTATCCTTGGCAATGTACATAAAATATAACTTACCTTAACGTCACAGCTAGCACTTCTACAGGTTGCACACAATTCCTCATTTTGATATTTTTCCTTTAATGCTGTCTTTAATGTGGCCAAGTAATTCATCAAATGACATAATGGACATACGAAAATAATTAAAAAATTTTGACTCGTCATTCCGCAAGTCTTCAAACTAAGTGCAAAATGTTCCAACTTCTATTCTCCTCAGGTTTATGGGATGGATCCAAATAAGGCGATTTTTCTGTTGCCTTCTTTTTGTTCGACGGTAAAAAAAAGTGCTAAAAGTGGTTTCCTGTTCATTTTATAATTTAAACACTAAATAATTTATGGATTAAAAACTTGTGTACATTAAAATTACTGAACATTTAAGATAAGTCACTGTATCATAAAAAGCTCATTATAGAGAACAAACACATCCGAATAAATCTCTCTCCCTACTGAAAAGTCGTGATTGGGTGGTATTTTTCCAGCTACATTTGTGGCTGTATTTTTGCCTCTGCATGTGTACGCACACCGATTTCCTCAAGCGGCGACGGTGATATTACCACCGCGACAAAAACCGCCAAGTGTGTAACAGGGGTAATGGTAGATCGTATTTTGTAAAATATGTACAATTAATTTCACTTAAAACAGGTGTACATTTGCACATTTATGTTTAACACTAGAACCGCTGCAGCGGTCATTTTGACGCATATATTCCTTTTCTGACAATTATGGAATTTGATTAGGGAAAATTATCACTTTTAAGGGGGAATGGGGTTTCATCGAGCGTTACAAATCGTTACAAGGGTGGTGGGGTCTGACTTTACGTAACGTTACGTAACGACAAAAACCATGAAAAATAGTTTTTTTACTGCTATTTTGAGTTTAACATTTAATTTTTTTCACACGTTAAATAAAAAATGTTTAGGGTAGGGGGGTAACCGTTACGTAATTATGTGGGAGGGTTCTTCACATAACATTGTCTCCTCTTATCTTCGGATTCATCACTGGACAGTTCATGTTGAACGTCTTCCTCTAGTATAGTTCATTCTTAGTTTATCCACAAGTTTCAATATAAAATTTCTACGGGAAGTGTTATTTTTATATTTAGTTGTTTCTTTGTGACACCCATGAGTTTATTGCACTGAAATCAAGAATATTTTGAAACACGTGCACAGGCCAGCGCCTTGTTCGACCTCTGGTTGAATATTACCTAGCCGTTTGGTCCACAACATCAATGCCATACTTGGTAGCGATGTAAAGCCGTACAGATTCTGGAAACTTTTTTTCAGTTGATTCAATATTGGTTGATGGATTAAGAGTGCTCATAACCAACACACTTTTCTTAGCTTCTCCTTGATACACAATCAAAGTAACACTATCACGTTTTAAAAGCGTAGTATCATACAATTTGGCTTTTGATTGCTGAACCGCAGGGGGTATCTCTTTTCTGGCTTTTTTTATAGTGCCAACTGAGCTGGTATCAGCACGTCTCATTTTTCGGCCAAACTTATCGCTTGTGAAGAACTTGTCGGTCGTATCGTTTCTTCTCTTTTTCAACACGCTCTGACACGCTCACATCTTAGACGCATGCCATCTTTACCAAGATATGGAAATTACACATTACACATATATTTTGAATCAACATCAGCCAAAAGCCAAAACTTAATACCAAAGGTATCTGGCTTGTTTGCCATGTATTGTGTAAATGGACACCTTGTTTTTAAAGGAAGTTAGGCCCAGGAATGTAACACAAAATGCAGTTTTTTATGACCTCATCCCAAAAGTCTGCAGCCAAAGCAAACTGGTTTGCTTGCAACTGTACAGCCCTGGTTAATTTCATGTCAAACTTTAAGAATCTCAAAATTTCACGAAATCTGTTTCTACCCATTGTTTCACGAAACACTGGTGGCCCCAATTTTACTGACCATTGTTCATCAAGCTCAATAGATCGTATTCCAAGAGCTCCTCGTGCGTATAGAAGAGAATGCGTCAAGCTCATCTAAGGAGAAACTACAATTGTCTACTTCTAGCTGTATTTTAGCTCCCTCTATATTACAACAGTCCAAAGGGTTTTCTTATGTGTCCCTAAAAGGGTGTTACCAGTCCTGAAGGCATCATCAGCAGCACCACTCCTACGTAGCTGACCACCTAGTCGACCTTGAGGAACGTCTCGTTGACGCAAAGTATTAAAGGTCTGGCTGTCAAATCCCCATCTGTAAAAAGTGAACTAGAGATGAATAACATTTTACAGTTGGTCGTACTGTAAAATCGTTACAATCAGCGGCAAACTAGTGCTAGTCATACTATAAACCAATGGATAGTTTATTCATTTACATTTCTGTGACTACGATAAGTTTCATTACTTTACAAAAAAAAACTTACCTTGGTTGTCACCACTGTCATCTGAAGAAGAGTCACTTCTGTGTAGAGGTTGCGGAACATATTCGTCCTTGATCCGAAATAAAGCTTTTCTCCTTCGGTTTCTTCCTTTTCTGATTCTGAATCCGGTATGTAATTTAGCATTTGAAGAATGCGATGTGTACGTTGCATTGTCCAGGAAATACACTAAACTAATAATACAACGCAGCCAGAGCAAGTGTCGATTGAACTGTTTCGTAGCACGAGCCTGACTGTCACGACACTGGCGCGTCGCAGAGTAAGAGAGGGAGAAGGATGTTTTTTTCGAAATCGACGAGGTTTGGAGTTTCAGAATAAGATTAACTTTCTTTCAGAAAACACTTCTAAACACTGAGTTAATCCACAAATTTGCAAAAATGTCAGTGGCGTTCAAGATAGGGTTGTTGAGGTACAGACCATCCTAGATACTACGCCATTGGAATATTTCTAAGATAGACACAGTCCATTTGTACACTAACTACCGGATACCCTCTATAATTCCCATCAACTCATTTTTTCGTATTATACCACATAAATTTGATTACAAATTTACTTTGTTCACGTCTTTTTATAGCATTATCACTATTATCAAATTTTAACTACATAGTATACCGGGTGTCCAAATCATCACGCGACGGAAGATTGTGGCTTCGCTGTTGATTTTCATTAAAATCATTTATACAAAAATTATATGGTTCCAATACGTGCACAACTTAAAAATATTTTAGCACCTACAGGGTGATTCGTAAAAGTAGTGGGGGGTATCAACTTTTTTATTTGAAATGGAACACCCTGTATATCATTACATTTTTGGATAGCCTAATGAATAAGCTTTTCAACAATGTATACATTTGTACATATAAAATGCAACGTTGCCAAGTTATTTAACAAAAATGTTTTTTTTCCTGAATGTAAGGTTAGCAATAAAAATTAATTCTTGGTTTATTATCTAAGTTCAGACAAATCAGTTCAGTTCAGAGTATCATTAAGGTAGGTATAGACTTTGAAAATATGTAAATGTTTTATTGACATATTGAATAGGGGAGAGAAGGCTCCGTGTGAATCTTTAGCATGTTCAACGTACATCAATTCTCTTATTACAAATGGAACACCCTGTATATTTTGATACGGGCGAATAGTACTGTTCAAGACCTAACCTTTGTCTAAATACATTGATACTGCAAAATGTATAGTTTTTAAAATATTTCCATTTTTTTAATTTTTCTATAATTATTTTATAACGTAACGCTTTAATAGGGTCCAAATAATTTGTTGTCAATAATACCAGCCCAAATAATAGACTCTATCGATGCTGATTGTTTCTGTATCTAATTATATGTGGATTTTCCATGGCGTAATTATGACAATTATGTCTATTTACAAGATAATTGTTATGAAGAGTAGATTCGTCTGTTATCATAACTGTATTAAAAAAATTATGTGGTTGTTGCAATCCCTAACGACAGTAATTTAATCTATTTTCTAAATCATGTTCATCCAATGCCTGGTGGAGTTGGATCTTGTATGGATTGGATGGCATTTATATTCATTAATTATATTGTGTATTGTTGATTTCTGTAAATCATGTTCCACTGCAATTTTTCTAATACTTATTTGAGGATTTTCTTGTATAGCTTGAAGAACCACTAGTTTAGTTTCCTCGTTGTTTACAGCTTTTGGACAATTGTTTATATGCAATCGATCCTGTTTCCTCAAATCTACTTTTTAAATTTTCAAGAACTCGTTCTTCTGGACAACGGCATCGGGGAATTTTTGTTTATAAATTCTAGAAGCAAGTAAACAGTTACCTTGGGCTTCTCCTATTATGTAAATCATTTGAATTAATTCGTTCTTCGTATACTTCATTTTAAAATTTAAAGTTAACTTCTCTTAATTTAAGTTTTCATTCTAAATACAAATGTAGTCCAAAAGTAGTTATAAAGGAATCAAGTTAAAATACACCTAATTGACATATTAAAATATTGTATTATTGTTTTTAAATCATGGAACTCTATTAAACTGTTACGTTATAAAATAATTATCGAAAATTTAAAAAAATGGAAATATTTTAAAAACTATAAATTTTAGTGGTATCCATGTATTTAGATTAAAGTTAGGTCTTCAACAAGTACTATTCGTCCATATCAAAATATACAGGGTGTTCCATTTGAAATAAGAGAATTGATGTACGTTGAACATGCTACAGTTTCACACGGGGCCTTCTCTCCCCTATTTAATATATCAATAAAACGATTACATCTTTTCAAAGCATATACCTAGCTTAATTATATCCCTGAACTAATTTGCCTCAACTTAGATAATAAACCAAAAATACATTTTTGTTAAATAACTTGGCAACGTTGTATTTTATAAGTACAAATGTATACATCGTTGAAAATCTTTTTCATTAGAGTATCCAAAAATGTAATGATTTACAGGGTGTTCCATTTAAAATAAAAAAGTTGATTATGAATCACCCTATAGGTGCTAAAATATTTTTAAGTTGTGTACGTATTGGAACCGTATAACTTTTGTATAAATGCTTTTAATAAAAAATCAACGGCGAAGCCACAATCGTCCGTCGTGTGACGCTTTGGACACCCGGTATATAGTTCAGGATTCTTCCTTGTTTCATTTTATAGGTTATGCTTTTTATAGCTTTTATTCTTTATCGATTACTTACATTGTTATCTTGTATCATTTTTAATGACCTAATTCCTACTTTCCGTTTAATGCATTCTATAAATATGCATAATGGCTAGTTTTATGTGCAAAATTAAATTTTCATACATGTTATATTGACTTGATAGATAAAAAAAAACAATTTTATTGCTTGTGTGTACGTGACACACTAGCACAATTTATGGCAATCTTATAGCGATATTTTTTGCATAAACTTTTGCATATGACACCGACTTCTTCCTCACTGCAATAGAGCAGAACGCGGATATCAACTGTTGAAAAATCCTTGAATTTTTTAACACCGATCACATTATATTTAATGACCTAAACATAATTAAAAGAATACATTCAGCACTTATGCCGTAGGTCATATTTAAACACGAACTTTTGAATTGCTTAAGGTATTTTTTTTTAGAAAATAATTATTCCACATCTTGTTCTGCCGTTTATAAACAGAGATACACTCTTAAGCACCTAAAATTGCAAGGTAACGCTTAAGAAACTGTTTGCAAATGAATAAAATCACTGTGAATTACATTACAAAAATTCAAAAGGTATGCCTCCATGAGGTTTTTTTATACAAAATTGTAGGTAAAGTATACAAAAATGACTGGTGGTGAAGACTGACCAAACTATTGAAAGCTCATCAGAGGTGTTTGAAGATAGCCAGGTCTTTATCGAATAATGTGATTTAAAGTTTATAATTAGGCGCCCATTATGCACCGTTAAAATAAAAGTTTGCGTTTTTACAGGAAATTCCGAAAATTACATCGGCCAGGCTAACTTCATAACCTTATGAGTAAATTCATTTTTTCTTGCACAATATTAAGGCACCCATTGCGTGCTGTGTTGCCCCCTTAAAATAAAATGTTGCATTCTATACGTAAACAAGTAATTGTACGTCACGGCTAACTTCACATCCGTGAGCAATTTCTTCTTAAGTAGTAATTAGAAGCCAATTATGTACTGTTCTGTGTCGCTAAAATACAATATTGCGCCTATAAAGTAAGTTATTGCAAAAATTACATGGACAAGGCTGATTTGATGTATGTAGAAGTCCACGGCTGTGAAGTTAGCCGTGTTGATGTAAGTTTTACAATAACTTGGCTGTTATAGGGGCGGAAACTTTAGTTTGAACGGCGCATAATGGGTGCCTAATTATTAATAATATTATTTTATTCCTAAGTTCACGACTTTGAAGTTAGCCTGGACGATATAATCTTTGCAATAACGTATTTCTTAAAAAAGTACAAAATTTTATTTGAACGACACACTTACTAATTACTCCGTAAGGAAGAATTTATTTTTGCAGAAGTTGTGAAGTTAACCATATCGGTGCAATTTTTACAGCTTTTTTCCTGTAACTTTTCTGCTATAACTTTTGCAATAACTAATTTTCTGTGGGAGCGCAAAATTTTATTTTAACGACTTAAAATAGCGCACAATTGACACCTAATTACTGCATAACAAAAAATTGATTTATGCAGAAAGTACAATAACTTGTTCCCTATAGGGACGCCCAATTTAACCTTAACTGCGTAAAACATCGCATTTTGGGTGCCTAATTATGGTGCAAGAAAAGATGAACCTATATATATATATATATAATATATATATATATATATATATATAAAACGGTACGAAGTTAACCTTGCCGTGAAAACTGTTCCGAAAAGTGACTATAGTGATTGAAAAGCCGCCGCAGAGAAGCCTATAAAAAGGGTCAAGGTGCTGAAACCAATTATACTCCTATTATGAAGATATGCAACTCATAGAGGTGGTCCATAAAATGACAGTAAATAACGGGTTAAAATGGAGTCTAAAAGAAGACGATAAAAATAGGGGTTGAAAAACTGGTTCAAAAAGGAGCTAAGTAGTGTAGAAGGAAGGAATAAAAAGCTGCCCCAAAAGAAGACGATACAAGTATGATTAAAAAAGAAATTTTTCTGGTGTCATTACAAACTACTTTAAGATAAAAGTGTCACTAAAACAATTAAAATGCAATTAACTCTTCACCAAGTGACCGTGTTGTCCTTTTGTGGTATAATCGTGTAGTTTGATGTTTATGTGTATATATTTAATAAATTTAAACGTTCCGATAACTATTGCACTTATCGTTGTCAGTAAAGTCTATGTATTTTTAAAAAATTGATCAATTAAGTTGTAAAACAAATTTATGAAATATGAATATTTGAACCGATCTTGGACCTTAGTATACCCAGACAACAATATTTTTTCGATTAAAAAACACGTTTATCAAAACTACTTTTTTTACCATAACATTTTTATACCCAGGTACAATAAGTTGTGCTGAGTTCTAATGAATCATTGACAAAATTGTCTCCTTATTTCGTCACTGTCTTGTGAAGATTGTTTACGTAACAATGATGAATCGATTTATGATGTAACACTGGATCTCTAGCTAGAAACTTCTATTTTCAATTTGTTACAAGGAGGTACTTGCAAACCCTGCTTTCTTTATGCTCATAATTTTGACAACTTCTTAGCTTAATAACTCCTGTTCCTATTGGAACGTTGAAAGTATGTAAGTAAGTGCTTTTAGGTACTCGACTTTGATCCAAAAAGATGTATATTTTAATTTCGAACATAAGTTAAATTTCGCAAAGTATGCTAACATTGTTTTAATTGTTTATTACATAAATTATGAAAACGTGAAAGCTTAAAATATTAACAACGCTACTTAATGTTTACATCAATATATTATTTAACTGGTATTGGGTTGGAATGCAATGGTGTATGTACGGAAGCGAAGAACACTATCTAATAAGTGTAATTGGTTAAGGCCGTAGATACGCCTGGTTCGTGCAGAAATTACAAGGGAGGATGAATAGAAACTATTTTGTTTCCTGAAAACCTAGAATGATAGTAAAAATTCATAATTTACCCAGTTTGAAAAAACAATCGAATCAAAATTAATTAAAAAATTTCCGAAATTTCCATTTCGTTTTTATTGATAATATTATTCTGGTTCTTTTCTTGTTTCTTCTCCCGAAATTAGCCCGTGTTGTAGATTTACGATGTTACCCTCGAAGGACGGATACAAACTCCCCCTCCCCTAAGCTAACAGTAACGTTTCCTCACACCGTGTCATTGTTATTTTCATTCTTGGCCTTTTTCAGTTTTTCGCAGCCTACAGAAACCTTCCTTTCTTCCGTTTGAAGTCAGAAATTCGCGCTAAAATAAAAACCCTAAAAGTCCACAGAGCGAATAAGGAAGTTAGAAATTACACAAGACCAGACAAATAAAAGTTAAGTATCAGTAATAATTCATTTATTTGAAAAACGTTCTCTAATAAAACAGACAGTTTTTTTTAAACTGAGGTTATGATTTATTTTTCTGTCTTCAAATTGTTGGCCCTTATACAGTGAGTAGTACCTACGTATTATAAGCGTTACGTAACAGACGAAGGAATGAATGTCTGTTCTTAAAGCTATTTTTTAATTAATATAATAGTTTCCAAATAATTCAAAGTATTGTTAACAGGGTATTGAGTATGTCACACTCAATAGCCGTGTCCACACTGGGCGCACGGGCTCGTGCGGCAGACTCGCGAGCCAATGCTCGGACGGTGTGGCCGTGGCTCGGACTGCCTCGGCTGAGCGTGCCTCGGGGTCGAGCCGTCGGCTGTCGGTAAACGGGACGCGCTCAAAGGTGCCTCAGTGTGCGCTGTTCCTTCGATGTGGGCGGTGGTTTCGGCTCACGAGGCAATTCTACAGATGTGTTGTTGTTTGTTAGGTAGCTAGTTAACGGAAAAGTTTCATCAGCATGAACACTCAAGAGCAGTCGATTCGTCTAATTCAATTATACAGTGCATACAAGATGTTGTGGGATCCCAAAGATCCTAAATATTTGAACAAAACTCCGCGCGAAGACAGTTGAGGGAAATTACAGCAGAAATACAATGGCCTGTTAGTGAACTGAAGAAAAAAATGGATTCCTTGTTGGGTTCTTATCGGCGAAAGAGAAGAGCAGTGAAAGAAAAGGCCATATACAGGTACAGGTTGTCGTATGTTTACACTTACACCAAGCTATTTACAAAAATATTATGAAACACAAATTACAAAATTCAAAATCATATTTATATAATATTTATTTTGTATTTTTACTCTGTTGTAGGAGCTGAAGGCGTCTATAGATCAAGGTGGTTTGGATATACTTATTTTGATTTTATGAAGAACAAAAATGAACCTGGAGACACTCAAGATACGATGCCGATCGTAACTATGTTGTTACTATGCATACTGAAGTTGCCATGGGATTGAACCATTAGTTATAAAATGTATCGCTAAGTTCAACGGTATTTTTTTCGTTACGAGTACCACGCCTAGGAATCGCTGCAGTTATTGCGAATGTCATTTTATTTATATTATTTCCATTGGCTAGGAATGAGTACACCATCTTCAAGTTCTCTGTTAAATAGCTCGGGTGGATTATTATTGTTAGAAGTGTTTTTCCGGATATAGTGATACAAATATATCGCTGCTAAGACAACGTTTGTGCTTTGTCTGGCTCTAGCAAAATAGGTTTTCTAAAAACGCGAAAAATGGCACTTAGTATGCCAAATGCATTTTCAACGACACGTCGAGCTCCGCTGAGGCAATAATTAAATACTCTTTCTTTAGAACCCTCTTCTGGGGTTACTCTCAAATGGTTTCATGGTATATTCGTTGAGTACAAAAGTTTTATCTGACAAAATAAAGTAGGGCACTGTAGTTACTTATCGTATTTGCAATACCTTCTCCTTAGGCACGTTTAATTCTTTCTTTTCTTGTTTTCTATATAACGTCGTGTTTTTAAAAACTCAGAAAACTCAAAAATCAGAGATTCGCCCTTGCTACCTACGTTCACATACAAAAAATGTAGTTAGCATCTACCAATCCAAAGAGGACAATGCTTGGGAATTGCTTATAATTATCATAATCAGTATTTTCCATCCATTGCTCCAATCGCATGTGGAATTTCCATTTTTTTCAAATTCTTCTGATATAGCGAGGCACTCTTCTTCTATTGACGGAATCTACAAAAAATACCACTATTAATTGAATTTATGTTCTCGCTTTGTCCTTTGAATTTATGTTTGCGCTTTGTCCTAGCCCCGTTTTTGATCTGTGTGCAAAATATAACATTTTATATCTAAATATTTTTTTCAGGAGGAGAGTCAGCAGTCCTTTGAAACTTCGGATGCAGTCGTAGATACTAAAACTCTGCACCTACCCAGTTGCAACTATCTGAGTGTAACATACCTGAACAAGGACCACCACAGACATTAGAAGAACAACATGCAGAAGAAACATAAGTAACTTAGATGCCTACACATGACCCTGCACGTAAAAAAAGATGTCATACACTGAAGGCTGAGACAGACGCAGGTATATTCCGCTGATAGCATGCTTTCAGAAGCCCCTGACTGCTTACAAAAGACTAACGACATGAACCATCCATACCTTTCTTTTGGAAAATACATAGCCAATGTAGACACCTTAGCAAGTTTAAAGAACGCCATGCATAATCTAATTTTTGAAGCAGATTTAGGCAAATACACGCAGTAACAATTTACTCCATGATATTTTTCATAGCAGTACCTCCAATCATCTAGATCACCATCACATATCATGACACCATCGCCTGCTACTCATGATTTGAAAGCTCTAGGTATAACACATTTGTAAAAAATAAAAGCGATTACCTTACAATTAATGAATTAATTATAAAATTTAAATAAATGTTATAAATCATAGAATTATTTTTTTACTTACCTTTACGTAATGACAAGGCCTCAATACTAGCATCGCAAACTTCAGGAATTATTTTTGACTTACTCTGCTTCGATACTCGAAATAAGTATTGCAAGCTGCTATAAGAGTCTCCGCTTGCTAAACGTCTTAAAGTAATTAAAACTCGTTCTCGGACAGTGATTGCCTCTCTATAATTTGTATCGCACTTAGTAATTTTCTGACTCTAATGGGCATAAGTTTTCAGTCTTGTAGGGACATACGTGTAAAATGATGTACGGATTTATCATATGTCAAATTCTTTAGTATTTTATTTCCGAATTGATTGCGACTCTCATAAAGTTTTTTAATCCAAAAGCGTCTTGGTCTTTTTTTAAAACGTGACTGTTTCCTTTTTCTTAAACAATAAGCTACTATGAAAGTAGCTGCAGCAGAAATTACACAACTGTCCATGTTGGATGCTCAAGGGCTTTTGATAGCTCGGCCTGCCTCGCAAGGCTCGCTTCTGTATTTCCGTGCAAACTACAGGGGTGCCTCGTGAGGCCAAGATCGCGAGCCGCACATCGAGGCTGCTGCGCGAGTCTGTGAGCCCGGTGAGGACGCGGCTAATGGTGTACGAATAATATTTATTTGAATTAAACGTTATTATCCGTGGCGTTTACAAATATTATTTCTCAACTATTAATTTATAAACGTATTTTTTGGAAAGTGGATTATTAATTCTTAGTGTTTTCTAGAAACGATAAAAAATTCATGTTAAGTGCCACCATTTACTTTATAATATAATAAGGAATTTTCAATTTTGAAAAATGACCCTTTGACTACTGGCCATAAGAAAGGTGAAATGTAACAGGAATCTGCAACGATTCTGTTGAAAAGCTTTTATTAATATGTCATATGTTATACATTAAGTGGCCAAAATTAGTACACAAAGTTTGTGGAAATTTTTTTCTTCTCTTATTAAACTAAACTGTGTGCACCGTATATAGACATACCTTTATTTTTTGGCCGAACAATTATAAACATTTAAAACATAAATACTGAAAGCGCAAGCGCAGCGAAATGATTTAACAACTCATGGCAAAAGCACGGCCGTTCTTCTCACTGTTGTTTCTGTAACAATTGGTACATCGTTTTCTTGACTGTCTGTCTACAAGATAATAATACTTTTGACTCTCACCTTCTTGAGGTTGTTGTCGTTTCTCGAACATTTTTAATGCGACTTTTTCGCTATGTTTTTCCTCGTGACAGATCCATATGCTATGTGGGCATTCACTATTGCTGTGTTTGTGATTAGTTCAATGGCTACCTTTCGATACCATTTGATACTCCAACGAACTGAAGAGCAATAAGCTGCTTTCTGATCAAATACGTCAATAAACGATTTTATGTTGTTGTATTGTTTTATAGTAGACGGTTTTTGTTTTTCACTCTGTTTTGTTACTACATTTACCAGTTTGGTTCTTCAGTAGTACTCAAAAATAGCACATCGCGCTTATCTTCCCATTGTCCATAACACGAGTACTACTTTCACCAGTAATCAATTCTCCTTTTTGTAAATTTTCGTCACTGGTTTTGGATTATGTTTTCTGTTTCTTCGCAGAGTACCGATCAAATGAGTTTTCCTTTCCAAAAGCTTGTGGACTAATCCGACGCTGGTATAAAAGTTGTCCGTATATAATACTCGTCCCTTGTCTAATAATGGTTGTATACGCCTCGCGAGAGGTTGTTCTCTAGCGATGTTTCCCTTACCCGCGTAAACTTTTACATTACATGTGTACACTTTTTCCTCACACAACTTCTATTCCGTATTTATGCTCTGTTCCAGGAATGTGATGCAAAAAGGACAATCGTCCTCAAAAGGGAATCATAGTGCCATCTATGCAAACATCCTGCTTTGGAACAGAAGCTTCTTGAAAACGGGTGATCAGCTCGTTTATCAAATTATTTATTTTGGACAGTCCGTCGGCTGGATCATGTGCTTCATTATCGGAAAAATGTATGTTTGATAACAGAGCTTCAAAACGAATTCTGGACATTCCGACAAACTTTTCGATATTGTTAGTTTTAATAAACTACAAGCGAGTTTCTGTAATGGTTTCATCAGCTATACGCAGTATAATTTTATGCTCTGCATATTTGCTGGTTTCCTTAACAATTAGAGCTAAAATAAGTTCGATGAAAAGCAAATAGGAGTCAATTGGTTCGTTTCCTTTCCTTTTTGAAAAGAATGTATTGGAAAATCCTGGGTTTTTATCAAACGAATTTTTTTTCAAATTTCCTACCAAAAACCAACAAAAAAAAAACGTAAAAATAAAAAATTATGAAAATGGGTTTCTTACCTTTGTATTCAGTCCAAATGACATTTGTCTTGGGTAGTCGTGCATTATCTTCGATTTCACCTTCTGAGTTGCTCTGTTTCTCGCGAATTATACTGACTTGCTCTGCACTGCATGCATTCTAAGTTTTTTGTTAGGGATATCATAGGTAGGATCTGAATCGTCAAACGATGAAGAACTCATATGCGAATAGTTTGGATCTGCTATGGAGTCATCACTATCTTCGGTAAATTCCACTTCACTCATATCTTCAACTATTTGCTCAAGTTCCGCTGCTATTAATGCCTCCGATCCATTTTACCAAAAAACACTATCTCTATAATATGTCAATCAATTTGACTAACGCGTAAACAGACACATGCACTGCCGCCAACAACGTGAAGCTAAATATAGCCGAGCATTCCTTTTATTACGCATTCGTAATTTTTCTATTAATCTATACTGGGTGGCAAGAACCTCACTACGTTGTATGGGTAACTTTGTTATTATAAGAGATACAAAATTGGTTAAATTAGCAAAGTTGGGCAGAATTACATGAAGATTTGGGCAAGAAAATTGACCATTGTTGCCAAGTTTCCGATTTATTTGAGAATAACTGAAAATCATTAAAATTTTCCATCAACGTTGGCTCGTTAGTTACCAAAAATACAGTAAAGAGGTTATTATATGATGTTAATATTAATTAGATGCACTACTCAATTTTTTTTTTAATCATTGCGTTTTCAGTTACCACCCTAACTTACCTTTTTTTAAATAGCCAACCATAAGCGAAAGTTAGCTTATTAAATTCCTTATTTTTTTCTGATTTCAACGATATAAAATCTTGTATACCTAATTTTAATAATAATCCATAAAACTTCAAAAATTAAAAAAAATCATTTAATTAAATACATCGTTATGGCTACGATAAAACAGTTGAAAATCGTTAAAAATAAAACAAGAACGACAGGAAAAATTCTAATTTTAAAGTAATTCTACAATTATTAATGTTTAATTTTAACACAATTCAAGATCAAAGCAAAGTTTCAAAGTGACCGCCGTTACGTTGTACGCAAAATTGACAACGTTTAATAATGTCGTTTTGAACTTTTCGTAACGTGACTTTTCTTACAGAATTAATAGCAATAAAAAACTTTTCTTTCATATATATCAGTTGGTTTTTCTTTGTATACCTTGTATTTTATTGTTCCCCACAAAAATAAATCTAACGGAATAAGATCCGGTGATCTCGGGAGCCAAAAAAATGTACCACGTGTTGCAATTGTATTTGGAAGTCTTTCTTTCAAGTAATTGTAACTCTAATCAAGTTATGTGCTGGAGCTCCATCTTGCTGAAAATATTGCAGATTGAGAATTGTATTCAAAGGTACATTATCCAGCATTTCATCCAAATTGGTAATTAAAAATCTTTCGTAGACTTCTGCGTTCAAATTTTCGTTGTAGAAATAAGGTGCCAAGATTTTTATACCAAGAAGTTCAAACCAAACATTTACAGAAAACACTTGTTGATCCCGCCTTTCTACTGTGAGATGTGGATTTTCTGCAAACCAAAATACGTGTTTTTTTCTATCAAAAATTCCATTGTCAGTGAATTTTGCTCCATCGGTAAAAAGGATTTTATACGAACAAATTTTGATCTCAAAATTTTAAATAAACCAATTAGCATATTCTAGTCTTCTCTGTAAATCAGTTGGATATTCAGTTTCAACGTTAAAATTATTTGGCGCATCCTTTGGTTTGGTAAAGGTTCCGTACATTTTTTTATTTTCTTCCACTTTACCACTAATACTCTTATTCGGTTGACGTCGTTCCATATAAGTTTGAAAATATAACTCGACAGCTCTCTGAATGAATCACGTTCGCATGAATGGTAGCAAAACCACATGTCGTTTCTTTCTTCACTGGAATCTCTTCCAAACGCAGCTTTACAATAATTATCAAAGCAAAACGAATTTATTAAGATTGATAAATGCAATAATTAAACTTAGAGATATTTGACAATGCGTTAGACTATTGTTTTTACTGGACTGGAATTAGATATAGAAATCTTTATATCGTTGAAATTAGAAAAAAAAATAAGGAATATAATAAACTAACTTTCGCTTATGGTAAGTTAGGGTTGTAACTCAAAAAGCAGTGACTTTTTTTTTGAGTAGTGCATTTAATTAATTTTAAAATTATCTATTAAAAACCTCTTTAAGACTTTACTGTATTTCTAACTAACGAGCCAACGTTGATTGAAAATTTTAACGATTTTCAGTTTTTCTCAAATAAATCGGAAACTTTGCAACAATGGTCATTTGTTGCTGGATTGTAAATCTTCATGTAAAATTCTGCCCAACTTTGCTAATGTAACCAACTTTGTATCTCTTATAATAACAAAATTACCGATACAACGTAGTGAGATTTTGCCACCGTGTATACTCAATGTCAAACTGGCAGAAGCACGTTTGGTCTAATCGTAATGGTCGTCTGCATCGGCTTCGGTGCGGCTTCGGTTCCCGGCCAATGCAACTTTTTTTTAATGATTCTGTTTATCTAATCTAATTGTGTTAGGTTACAGTAGATTTTAATTTTCCTTTTATTTCCATTTTTTAGGCAGAATTCTATTGCGCATGATTAAGAAGGAATAATTAGCTTTATTTATCGTCTCGTCGCAAACGTACATAAATACTAGTAACAACTTGTAACGACTTGTAAATAGACTGAATTTATAGAGGTATATTGGCGCCATCTATGACAATAGCTAAACTGTTTTGCCAACTTTTACCCACAAACTGGGCCATTATATTAATCCATTATAACTTACGCAAACTGTGAACGTCTGTGGTACACAGTAACTTAAACGCATCTTCTGATTGTTGCCAAATTTGGTACACGCAGTTTAATCGTAATGTACCGTTGTGTAGAATTTTTCGTACACACAGTAGTCAAAGTGTTAATACTACGTCAATGGCGGTTACCATGGACTCAACCGTTGCCAAGGAGATCATTACGCAATACAACAATTTTGAACATAATTTCACATTTTTTACAATCCTGTAATATGAAAATACGAATCTTTTACTTCTAATCCAAAGAGGAATATATTAAGGAATTAAATAGTGTACAATTTTAATAAGATACTGAACGTCTGGTTTTGAATTACAAATTAATCACTAAGTTTTTTTGGTTAAATATATAGCAGTTTATCAGGCTTTTTTTTTGTAGAATTTTAACAACCATATGCAACACACATCATTATTTTAAAAGTTATACAATCTATATATATATATATATATATATATATATATATATATATATACAGTAGAACGTCGATAATTCGGACGTCAAAAATCCGGACCGTCAATAATCCGGATTCGTCTCTAGCAAGAAATAAAATTGCGTACCTTCTGCCCTTGGCACTAAGTTACTTTAGAGTGGGCGACGGGAGAATGGCGCGAAGCGAGAAGGGGAGTGGTCGTTGAAGGGGGGGGCTGGTCACTGAACCTGCTACGTGACAATCGTCTCGGCACCCGCCAGTCGCGTCAGTCTGCTGACCCTGAGCGGTACTCTGTGTGTTCACGTTATAGTTTTCTAGCGTTCCATTTGTGATTGTGTATTCACGTTTTAGTTTTTGAGCGTTCCATTTGTGATTGTGTATACTGTATGTACTGTATTTTTTAATTCATTGTTCTACATCCGTGATGGCATCGAGTTCAAAGAAAAAGCATACCTTTTGACTGTAGAGACCAAGCTAGAAATTTTAGCGAGGTTAAACAGAGGTGAAAGTGAGTGTCACTTGCTAAGATTTATAATGTAGGCACATCCACTATTAGTGATATTAAGGCAAAAGAATTCAGCTGGAAAAATTTGCATCGAAACTCGATTCTGAAGAGGTACGCTGAAAAGAACAACTGCACGTCCAGCAAATAACAAAGCCTTAGAAGACGCAATGTATGTCTGGTTCACTCAAAGGAGAAGCTTAGGAGAACCAATTTCAGGCCCTTTAATTTGTGAAAAAGCCTTGCAATTCAATGATCAGCTTAACGGACCGAAAGATTTCAAAGCTAGTTCAGGCTGGCTTAAGAACTTCAAAAATAGGCATGGCATTCGACAGTTGGACGTTCAAGGAGAAAAACTTTCCTCTGATTTAGCGACTGGAATTGCATACAAAGAGAAATTTATTAAAGAAGCAGAAGAAAATGGTTACTCAAGGGATGACATATACAATGCTGATGAAACCGGGATAAACTGGCGAGCCCTTCCACGAAAATCACTAGCATCAAGACGTGAAAAATCTGCTCCTGGTTTTAAAGTGAGTAAGCAGAGAATTACGGCCATGGTATGTGCTAATGTCAGTGGAACGCACAAGATAAAATTGTTGTGTATTGGAAAGAGCAAAAAGCCACGATCATTTAAAAATGTGAAAACCCTTCCTGTGGCTTACAAAAATCAAAAAAGTGCATGGATGGATTCATCAATTTTCTGGAATGGTTTAAAGAAGAATTTATCCCTAGTGTGAAAACATTCCGTAAGCAGACAAGTAAGAGTGGGAAAGTTTTGTTGTGTATTGATAATGCTCCTACACACCCTCCTATTGAGGTATTAAATGAAATCGACAAGAATTTTGAAGTGCAATTTCTCCCACCTAATGTCACTGCAACTCTGCAGCCAATGGACCAGGGAGTGATTGAGAAGATGAAAAGAAGTTACAGAAAACAACTGCTCCGCCGCCTTTTATTGGCCGAAAAGGAAGAGGAGAGTGTCATCCAGTTTATAAAGAAGGTGAACCTTAAAGATTGCATTTACATGCTTGCCGATGCATGGGAAACCCTCACAGAAATCAATTTAAAAAGCGCCTGGAGAAAGTTATGGCCTTACAATGAAGGCGAAGATAATCAAAAAGAAGATGGAGATACAATTGATGGTGCTGTGAATGAAATACTAACAGACATTTGCAGCAAGCTTCGTGGATTTCAAGAGTGCGACAAAGATGATGCCATGGAGTGGTTGGCTGTTGATAGCAACGATCCTGGGTACTAGATTTTGACCGACGAAGAAATAGCTGACATGCTACTAAATGAAGGTATGTATGTACTGTATGTAGCATTTCTTAAACATGTACATTACATTCAACGTATTTTTACCTTGATATTTTTGTCAAATATCTGAGCTTGTTATGGTTTGATACTTAAGTAATTTTTAAATTTTCTGTTACAGTATGTGTATACAGTAAAACTTTACAGAACTGCCCAGTAGGCCTACATATGTTTTTTTGCTAACTTTCTGCTTGTTCCTTTTTTGTACGTACAGTACTTAATGTGTAAAAGCAACAAACGAGAAGATTTATTTTTTGTTTTTAATCTAAGCAATTCCTTTCAGAGGATGAGGATACAGAAACAATGGGATCTGATGGTGACGACACAGAAAATGAGACTGAAGAAACCGGGCCAACACATTCTGAAGCGTTTGTGGCAGCAGAGACATTGATGTCATGGCTGGAGAAACAAAACGAGAGCTCACCTACCCAGTTAATGCTCTTAAAACGAATTAAGGACTTAGCTGCAAAAAAACGAACCACTACCGCAGTTCAAAAGCCAATCACTGATTTTTTTAAAAACTCAAATATGTAGTGTCTGATGTTTTTACTGTACGTTGTACACATGTTGATGTAAATAAAATACGATACAGTGCTTGAAAAACATGTTTTTAATTTATAAACCTTATACTCTACCTATCAATAATAGAAAATACAGTACTGTATACAATTTTAAAAACTTTTTTTCTCGAATAGTACGTGCTGGCCGTTTTTTAATGTAATTTCGATAATACGGATAATTTGATAATCCGGATGGGGTCCGGTTCCAATTAATCCGAATTATCGACGTTCTACTGTATATATATATATATATATATATATATATATATATATATATAAGCGAAAATCACTCACTCACTGATAATCATCGCACAGCCGAAACGGCTCGACGGATCTATTTCAAATTTTGACAGAACCTTCCTTTCGTGCCCTAGGCGTCGAATAAGAAATTCGGCCCCAAGTGCCAAAAAAGTCAAAAAAAGGATTTTCTGATCAAAACGGCGCCCCGCGTCCGAAATATCAACACGATCGAAAAAATCACGGATACGTCGATTTTTAATTTTAGTCTGCGTCTTCTCCGACGGTCAAAAAATTTTTACAGTGGCGTGCGGCCGGGTGTGGGTGCAGGTCCTAACTGGTATATTAACCCTAAACCGTTGGTCCTAGAGACATGAAATTTAGAGGGTGTATTCTTTGTGAAGTGTAGGTATCCACTAAGAAAGGGTTTTTCGAAATTTCACTCCTAAGAGGGTGAAATGGGAGGTTGAATTTTTTTGTGAAACTTTATTCTATGGGTCGATTGACTCGAAAATTGGTACACATATTCTTCAATTAAAATTATGAGACGTCTATCACGTGTTCTATGCAATTTTTTGATACGACGCGTAATTTAGCGGCCAAAAAATTCCTAAGGTATAATTTAAGTGTTCAAATTTTTTCAATATCTGAATAATGATTCATTTTATTAGAAAAAGTGCAGACATACTTTTTAAAGAAAATTTAGTTTTACATAACTTTTCTTTATAAACTTTCTTAATATAATGCAAGGTAACTCTAAAAAATAGTGAAATATGAATGAAAATGGTTAAAATGTATTATTGATATTTTATAGAAGCGGGCGGCTTTGAATTTTTTTTTAAGTTAACATGTCTATCAGAAATGAAGTTTTATGTCATTCTGACATAGATTACTGTTTTTGTTTTTACAATGTTGCCTGTTTTCGTTATGAACGTATGAGAGGTTGCAATTTGTTTTAATTTTTACCTTCCAACCTACATATACATATGTATGGTCGGGCCGGCGAGAGGTGTCTTACGACTCATCTTTTACTAAAGCATGGTTTAAGATTTTAAAAACGTATGTCGTTATTGGTTAATATAGTTAGTAATTTTGAATACCAACAAAACATCGTCAATGTTTCTAGGTTATTTTCAAATTTAAGCCGCGTTGTCAAATTTAAATAGTGAATATTATTAGCATACCTGGGTAATGGAAGTTAAAGGTAAACTTGACCCCCTTTTGTCGCGTTCCATCTCGAAATAATGCAGTATATTTATTAACATTATTTATATTTATATTTATATTTTCAAAGATTTACCTTTTAAAAACATCGTTATTTGCTGCAAAATAAATAAATGCATTCAATTTGCATTATAAACTTACCTCGTAATAGTGAATATTAATAATAATAGTTTTGAAAAAAGCTGTTGTTTACAAGTGGAATGGAAACTAATAAATTACGAAGCGAAAGATAAATTATTATAACTACAAAACACGATGCGATTATGCGAAACGAAATACGAAGAATAATTTGAGGTTAAATAGCCAAGAAGACATCTGACAGCGTCATGCGCTTTGACTTTAGAATCGACATACGTTTTTAAAATTGCATTTAAAATATATAGCAGACGTAATATTATAACCCGTCTTTCTTTAAGTGGGAACTTCGCAGTAAGATAAAGGGAAACAGATGCATTTCACAGAAATAATTATATCCCCATTCTCGAGTCCGCCATGAGACACCTCTCCCCGGCGCTACTATAGGTATAGAAGGTTATGTAATCGACTTTTTAAGTTAGCATCTATACTTAAAATTAAATAAGAATAAAGTAGAGGGCGCTAGAATTCAAGTTATGTTTACACTGCTATAATGTATATATGGCGGCAAAGTAATAACAAGCAAGTCATAGTCCAAGTTTGGTGACAAATTGATTCACGCAATTTACTCACTTGGCAACAACAGTTTCAATCACTGATTTATTCAAAGTTGCTGTAAACCGTAGCGAAGCACGGGTATTCCGCTAGTGATTTATAAAAAATACATCCGTAAATTAAATACCCTGTTTTAAAATTAAATACTAAATGACGATCCTAGTCTCCATTGTTGACTTAATTTTGAACTCTAGATTACTAAAATTAATGCGAATAGCAGTCATTTTGGCTACATTTAAGAACCGCGAAATTTAAAATTCTAAATTTCAGATTTTTGAAAATTATAAATTTCAGATGTTGTGGCCATCAGAAATTATTCTACTGGCAAAGGAAAAATAATTTGAAATTAAAACCAGAAGTACTTACAATTTTTTTAATACAAGTTATAAGGCACTAAATAAAAAGAAATTTTTTCAGCTTTTCAACCAAGTTTCGCATTGCCATACTACGCTACCTTTTCACTTGAAAAGTGAAGACTATAGTTTAGAAAAAACAGTAGCTTTTTTTACCATGTTGTGACATTGAATTTAGATTTTGTTACACATATATTAACAAAATAGTAATCTAACGACTTTAATTGCTATATCATTGATGCACTAAAGTTTTGGAAGTGGGTAATGCTTCGCTACCGTTAACATAGTAAGATCATAACCTCCCACGTTCAAGTTCAATAGTAAAGTTCTTAGGCGTTTTTCGTAGCGAAAATTGAAAATGTTTTCATTTATTTTTATTGATCAATTAATCACGCTGTTTTTTGCTTATCCTTGAGTTGACGTATGAAGTTCATCTGCTTATTCGTTTTTTTTTTATTTACAACCATGTAAAGTGGCATGTATTTCTTCTTTTGGATATCATCCAACCAGTTGGCCGTGAAGTTGTGGTTGTGAGTATTCCTTGTGTGCCAAAATGTAGAAACTGTTTCGTTATTTTATGGGTAGAATCGTTAAAGTGATATATTCCAATATTAACTTAGACATTACAATATCGTCATGCACAAACTGTAACTGTTTTCAATTCTCTTTCATGACTAATACTCTCATTTTACTATTTACAAACTTTCAGCAAAATGGAATGTAAAACTGCGTGAAAATGTTTAATAACTTTTCTAGTTATTTTGATTTTAAGATTCTGCCGTAGATACTTTGTTTATTTGAATAAACTTGTGACAAAAATAAAATTCGAAATGATAAGCAAAAAGGAAATTGCCTTCACTACTGCCTTCATTTGACAATCTACCCACACGCGTTCGTTTCAAAAATGAGTTACAATAAAATCTTGATCGCTCTCCAATTTAACGAAAGAAAAAATTTATACCTCTAGTATTTCCTTAACATATATCGTAAATCGACAAACATCCGAACACTTCCTAGACACCACTAAAAAACTATTGTATGCGGTCAGGTATACAACCTTAAAAGAAACTCTCAATTAAAGATGACAAGTCCAGGTATAATTTTTTTTTTCTAAACGCTAACAATTGGGTATTGATTAATATGTAATTAAAAATTACAGATTTAACGACGAGGACCAGGTGATGCTGGGTAGTCCCGCTGGGCCTGGGGGAGCCTCCCAAAGGGGACTATGGCCTCTAGCCCCTGCTCCTGCACCACCAATCTCCAGTTTTACAACTGATGGTAAGTTAGTAACAGAAATTATCAAATTTAAATTTAGAAAAGTGTAAAATTTTAAAATAGAAACTAAAACGATGTTAATTTATCATTATGTCTAGTCGTAGATAATTATTTTGAAGAAATTCTAAAATTAAAGCTATTCAACCAATAACAATAACAAAGCAAAGTAGTAAAAGCCGTTGGGACTATAACCATGATTAAAGAAATAAAGCTTTTTATGTAAATATGCATTCTTATTTTTAACTAAACAATTTTACGTCATGTTTAATTTTCTTTATGTTTAGAACATTTAATGCAGATTTTTAGTGTATTTTTAGTAACTTCATCATCATCCGGAAAAAGTGGGATCGCGTAATTATGTTTTACAGGCTTTTCGTTGTTTCGTTCTTAAGATGTAGCAAAGGTACCGAAATTATATTACGCTTTGTCATGGCATATAACGCCTTTTATTAACACTGCTATATGTAAGAATTAAGAAAATAACAAGATGGTTCTCTGTTCTAAAAACCAATCCTTTTTTGTATGCTTTGATCAAAATGCAAATATTATAATGCATTATGAAAATGTAAACTTTCACGATTGTCATACATAATTAATATTTATCTTTTGGGTAATTTTTATTTATCTTTTATATAAATTGAAACATTTGTAACAATTACAGTTATCGTCCTCAGTAAATGTTAATAGCTTTAAGAATTAATTAAGATGTCAAAATAAATTTATGAAATACGAAAACGCAAATATAAGCATGCTATTAATACACTCACCGGCAAAATAATCGATTCACTCAAAAAATTGATGAAGTTTGCTCATTAATAAATTTGTTATTTTAAATTCGATTTGATTATTTTTTTTTTTCATATTGTAGGTAAATTTATATGAAATCTAGCACGTTTTGAATTTTAAGAAAATTGGGCATACGTTATTTTATACAGGATGACGCAAAGTGTGCTTTTTTACTATAACTTTAAAACCACATGTGGAGTGTCAGAGTTGTTCCACCTTATAATTTCTTATTTTGTTATCAAGACAGATTACAATTTATTTTTTATTTATTACAATAGCTTAATTTTTGTAAAATATATAAGGGTTTAAGAAAAACGTTACATTTTTACATTTTTCCTATGGTAATAAGTTTACCAGGTCTCCTGGCACGTCCAATATCAAAAAGCCACCTTCTTATTGTTCTATCACTTACTTGAACGTGCCTTACGTCCTCTAATCTGTTTTTCATTTGCGCAGAAGTAACTTTTCTGTCCCTCAAAACATTTAGTGTTATAAAGCGATTATCTCGCTCACTAGTACTTTTTTTTCGACCACAATGATTTCTTCTTGTGAATACACCTAATTCACGAAACCGTTCTACAGCTCTTTGAACTTTACATCTTGAAACTTCCAACACTCTGGACTTAGGATACAGTGACCTACCATCCTGAACCAAAGCAGTAGCTCTCGCTGTGTCAGTTACAGAAAGTTCCATATTTTAAATTACTATTCGACAAGAAACACGTTCAAAAATTTAATTGACAAGTTTTAGATTTCACAACTGACAGTAATTCCATAGCACTCTACGCAAACAAGTTAAATTCGTAAACTTATTGTTATTGCCATAGGAAAAATTTAAAAATGTAACGTTTTTCTTAAATCTTTGTATCTTTTACAAAAATTATGCTATCGTAATAAATAAAAAAATAAATTGTAAAGAAATGATGTGCCTTGAAAGTACAAGGTGGAACAACACTGACACTCCACATGTGGTTTTAACCCTTAACTGGTAACATCCGACTACGAGTCGGGTGTTGCTGTTCGGTTCTCACCGTATTCGACCGAAACCCTCCCATCTACATCTTGCGTCTATCTTCTAGTTCAGTAGAGCTCTTTAAGTGGTGAGTGCGTTAGCTTGTACAAGTTCAAAACACACAAAAACCGCCGTCTATCAGACGGGTGTTACCAATAAGCGCTGAATCATAGCCGACTGACAGTCGGATATTACTGTTAACGTGGAGTTGCTATCGGTCTCGTTTTTTTTTAGAACGAGTTACTTTACGTTTTATTTGCAGGTAGGTTGGCTTATATATGAATAATTCTTAGAGTTACGAGCTTGTACGTTTTGTTTTCTTTAGAAATGGCGTCGAGCGTCATCTCATCGCGAACACAAAAGATAATGTCGCTGGTAATTCCATTAGAAGAAAACGATGCCAGTGATGAAGAATACCTATCCGACGACTCATTAGCAGATATCGATCGTATAGAAATGCAAGCAGAAAAGAGTGATGTAGAAGACCTTGATGAAGGTGAAATAGAGTATGAGGATCATATGATGAAGAATGAACATTCCGAAGATCCGGCTACATTGAATGCAATAACACCGATCCAGAACTTTGAGGCGGTAGATGAGAATCGCCAAGCATTTCTCCAAATACAGCCTGAAATAAGTGCACAGGATGAAGATGATGGCGAAAATGAGCCTTTATGTTATTATGGTAAGAATAAAAGTTTTGTGTGGAATAGTTTCGAACGAGTTGCTACCAAAAAAAAAACCCGAGATGCAACATAATGCGGAAAAAACTTCCTGCTTTGTCGGGTGAAGCTAAAAAGTTAGGCCCGGCACCCACAGTATATGAGGTTTGGATGCTACTTTTCAGTGAAAACATGATAAAGCAAATTGTCACAAATACCAATATAAAACTCGTATCTATGAGATCTAAACTAAAGGATTCGAAATCACGAACCTATAAAGATACAGATGAGGTTGAGCTAGAAGCTTTAATAGGATTAATGATGCTGTGTTATTTTTAAGTCAGGAAGAGAGGATTTGTCATCTCTATTCTCCAAAGGGCCTGTAGGTCGGCCAATTTTTAGAGTCGCTGAAAATATGCCAAACTCTGTTATTGGCACTTCCTTTCGATGATCGAACTACGAGGGACTTGAGTAAAATTGACGATATCGCAACTGCAGTGTCAGGTATTTACAATCAGTTTATACAAAATTGTCAAAATAACTAAAATACGCCATAGGTAATTTGGCCTGTGTTTGACAGATGCAACAAACAGTGATGGCAAAACGCTTTCTGAAGAGGAAAAGAAGTTATCTAAACCTTCTCAATCAGTTGTTAGGCTATCAAAGCCACTAAATGGTTCTAACAGAAATATCACTGCCGATAACTGGTTTTCGTCCCTAGAACTCATCGAAGAACTGAGAAATAGACACCTTACTTACGTAGGAACGCTCAAGAAAAATAAGAGAAATTCTGCTGGAATTCCATGTGAATAAGAAAGGAGTGGTCAATTCAAGTATGTATTGCTTTACAAAACATTGTACGCTGCTGTCATACGTTCCAAAGCCCTCGAACGTTGTTTTATTGATCTCGTCAATGCATCACTCACGCTTCACAGACGTAACAATAATAAACCAGAGGTAATAAGTTTTTATAATTTGACAAAATCAGGAGTTGATACGCTCGACCAGAAAATTGCTAATTATTCTCCTAAAAGAAGAACAAGGAGATGGTCTCTAGCGGTATTTTATAACATGATTGCAGTCAGATGTTTCAATTCAAAAATCATCTATGAATCATGTGAGTCGTCAAAATCTGAAAGTAGTTACAACTTCATATACAACCTCAGCATGAGCCTCATAAAAAATCATATTACCCGAAGATGATCAATTCCTAATTTACCAACAGAATTGAACAACATTATTTCAACATTATAGGATATTGACGATGAACCATCGGATCAGAATGAGGACCGCAATGACAAACTAGAAAAAAGGAAGACCTGCAAATATTGTCCACCGAAGAAAAAAAGAATGACAGCATATAAGTGTTATTTGTGAAGTTCTCCAAACTGTCTTAAATGTAGCTACAAAGTTTGTAAATTGTGCTGTCAAAAATTATAGACTAATAGAGGGACAAGCTTAATTTTGAACTTATACAATTCTTAAAATGATCATTATTTTTTTCTAAAGAAATAAATTTAAGTATTTTTTCAATTACATATTTCTTTTAATTCTTATTTTCCTGAAAAGATACAAACTAAAATTTCAGTTTCATTGGGTGAAACTGCAACTTGGCGTCGGCAGTAGCCCCTAGTCGCAGAAACCGCTCAACTTTGAACAAACCACTCACACACACACACACACACACACACACACACACACACACACACACACACACACACACACACATGTATACAAGAAAAACTTCAGATTTGGATAATATCACTTAAAATGGAAGAATCCGTCTGAGAGACGGATGTTACCAACAGGCGCTGAAAATTGATGTTACCATTCAAGGGTTAAAGTTAGAGTAAAAACACATACTTTGTGTCACTGTATTCAAAACGTGCTAGATTTCATATAAATTTACCTATAATATGAAAAAAAATAATAATCAAATCGAATTTAAAATAAATCAACTTTTTGAGTGGATCGATTATTTTGCCGGTGAGTGTATAACAACATGATAAACATATAAAGTCAACTATGGAATCTAATTTTATTTTAGTAAATAATAGCCAGCGCTGAATAAATAAGTACAATTAAACCGTCATGACATGACAATGAAAAATGTCGTAATTAAAGAACAAAATTAAACAATATTTAATCAAGTTATGATGTAAGTGTAAAGTTGTTAAATGTAACAAATAAAATAGTTTTCATTTATTTATAACTGTAATTGTTATTGTATACTGTATATGTACGTTTAATAAGTTTTACTGTATTACTGTGTCTTTTTGTTTGACTTAATATTAGTAATATACTAATTAACACTAGAATTGATGTGCAGGTATTTCAAAATTGTAGGAATTTCTTTACCAGTGTTTTGTTTAAGTGAAAATAAGAAAAACAAGTTGACAACACTTGCAATCAATCCATGCTTTACGCGCACTAGGCGTCACGTAGTCTTATTAAAATAAGCGAATTGCTGCAGAAGGCCACCGGTTTTAAGTAAGCTGTGGAATGTCTGAAAATTTGCTTCACACTTATTCTCAAATTTTTTGGTAAAAGGCTTCTGGGTGAGTTTTAAGGAATCCTGAGTCACCACTCTATAAATTATTTACTTAATTTAAAACACGAAATTTGTAGTTCACTGAAAATTTCAACAAGTATGCAATGTTTGTTTAAATAAAATCATTAAATATATTTGAATCCAAAAATAATGAATAAACAATCCTTAAATAAATTTTGAAAACACAAAAGTTTTAAGTAGTCTTAACACTTTTTAATTCTGGAATGCACTGTAGTACAAACAGTAGTCGACATTATCCCTCGTATGTAAAATAGGCTTTTGTTCAATCTGCATATAAAATTTAATTTTTGCAAAAGTGCTTTTGTGAACCGACATCAAATTCCTTTTAAGAAATACTGTGTATTTCAACTTTCATAAATTGTTTATTTCATTTACAAAAAGTACATAGAACTGAGATAACTGAGTAAGCGTTAATTGGGTTATTAACTTTACAATATTCGTCAAACAATTTACATAAAACAAAACTGACGTAATGATGTATCAGCTTTGAATAATCGTCCTCTTAAGTGTACATATATTTAAATTATAAACATTCTATGATGAATGTGCACGAAATTCATTACATATCCATTTAATACGGAAATCGAAGCTATTGTTTTATGAATCAGTAGCAGAACATAATACTCTACAACGTTCAATAAATGTAGAGGGAGAGCTTGTCAATTTTCCCCAAATGTTAGCCAAACATATGTTATGTTGACTGAAAATTAAATTTGCAAGCACTGTTATGCATTTTACTTTGCTATTCACTTTAGATTAATGATTGGGATTCATTTAATGTTTAACAAAATAAAAACTTTAACACCCTGTACTTATAAAACAGGCCAAGGTTGAGATGATTTAAATCAGGTGATTAAAATTACGATTAAAATCATGATTTTAATCAGCATGATTTTTTTAATAAAAATCATTATTAATTTATTTTAGAAAAGGGGGCTCAAATTTGAACACTTAAAAATGTATTTGTTCATAAAAAAATTAAACCTTGATGCATTTTTATGTGGTAATATTTATTATAATAAACGAAAAGAAATTTAGCATTCAGTTGCTTTTTACAAAAAAAAAAACTATTAAAAAATGTATTTTATTACAAAAAAGAGAACTATATTTAAAAAAACTAAATATTGCTGAACGTGTATAACCTAAGTGTTATAATGCTTAAATAGAAATACTAGTTTAACTGCTTTGTCACCGCCAAGTCTGTTTCTTATATTTGAATGTATGAATTCATAGGTAGAAAACATCCTATCAGCATAGGATGCACAGTCACACAAAACAGAAATCACTATAGGCAATACGTGCTTAATTTCTGGAACAACTTCTTGGGATCTCCACCACTCCACTGCTGTTACATTTTTTATTGTTTCATCCGAAAACATAGTTTTGTGAAAAGGGCCAGACTGGGCTTCCAACTTAATTAGTAATGGTAATAATCCTGTGTCTTCAAAATATTGGGAACAATATCTAAAGCATCTCTCTTTTCTTCAGCTAGTAATTAATATTCTTTGTTTATATTTATTGTAGGATGCAACATATATATGCCAAATAGTGAAATGGGGTTAGAGCTTGAACATATCTTTTATTAAACATTTGATACTGACGCAAGCTTCTTTCTTCTACAAAACTGTCAATGTCAAAAATAGCCATTAACTTTTTCCATGTGTAAACTGCTCGAGATAAAAATGCACCTTTTTGTTGTATTACGTCAAGTGCTTTAAAAATGGTTTAGCAAAATCTTCAGTCATCCTTTTAATGTAGATATCTGAAACTTTTTTAAAAATCACTGGATCAACTTCTTCTTTCTGTTCGTCACATATTAAAACAATTTCGGCCATTCATTTACATAGATTTCAAGACAATCTGAAAGTGTATTCCATCGAACATCTTGAGGTAAGATCAATTTCATGCCCCATTTTCTTTATACCAAGCATTTGGCAAATGCGTAGTTCTGAAGTACTTCACAATTTGTACTATATGTTCTTTTACCTGCGACGCTTCTAAATCTTTGGAGAGCAAACTAAACAACTGCACCGAACAACCATATGTAATTGTAGGATAACTGAACGAATCGGAATTTTTTTCTTCATACTGATCACGTTGGCCGCATTATCTGTCACAATACTGGTAACTTTACAGTTATATTCATTTTTACACTTATTTATTGAGTTAATAGCCAACTCAGGAAGATAGTCAGCTGTATGGGGACGACCGGAGATGTATCTATGCTTTCCAAGAGAACACTGTTTCCATCCTCTGCTATAAAAACGACACAGATTATCGCTCATTGTGTACATTGGACCATCCATTTATGGACATGCAAACAGACTGTCCAGAAAACTGCTTAAAACATTTAGATTTTTCTTTCTCAAATATTTCATTCAGGAGCGTTGACGATCACTGATCTAGATGGAGGAACGTAACCGGTTCTTGGCATTCCTGTGGATTTTCGAATTTCTTTATATTCTATGGCTTTAAAAATTTGTTTCGTGAACGGCTTTGGCTATTTGTCTGTCTAATTCTTTCTTCTTATCTTGTCCAGTTCGCAGAACAAAATAACCCAAATGATCGCTACTTCCACTATCTTCACTTTCACCTGCACTTCCTTTTCACAGTTTTCGCTTCTCTGTTTCTTTTGCAATTGGATAATTTCATTGTGGCTAGTTCCACGCTGTGACTGACAATCACCATGAAAAGTTTCAATATCAATGCCATCACTAGTTTTACTTTCACAGATTTCCTAGTGACTTTTTAGTCTCTCCACTAGACCTTGCAATTCTTTACCACACTTTTTACACACTGCCCTGCAACCTAGTTTGTCAACCAGTTTCTTTTTGACAAAATGTTGTAAATACTAAATTCCTTTCTGCACCGGCTTGTCATGATTCCAAATGTCTGGCTAGATTATCCACAGAACCAAAAATTTTACTAATAACTAGAATAAGTGTGTGTCATTTGTATAGCTGAGCGTTTTCTGTCAGTTTTTACAAGTTTCAACAATTCCCCAAACTCGCAAAACTGCGTGAACAAAATTTTCACGTTAAGACTTGTCGAGTTTCGCTACCTATCTGTACTACACCTGCCTGCTAGGGTTGCAAAGTTTAATAAATAGATTTTATTGAACGAGTAGAAACTTATATTAAACATGTTACTCGCATTTAAACGCCCTTAAATATCTGCTAATAAGACTAGGGGAAGCATAAAATCTACAAAAATCGTGATGTATAAAGGTATTTAGTTAACGTAAATGATAGTTTTTATTACAAGTGAAACTCTTATCCTAAACTACTAAATGTTTCAAAATAAAAACACATTTTCATTATTCTGTATTAAATAGAAATAAGATAAAAAAGCTGACCTAAATTTGTAAGGTGGGTATAGGAATAGACTTCTGCTAAATAGTTACATTAAATATGACTATTTGAATCATCACAATTTCATGAGTACAGAATAAAGATTATTCTAATTTCATAATTTATGTTCTGAATAAAAATCAACACAATGGATGAATGCTGTTTGTTTACCTTATCTTGTTTGTTGCAGTTCTAGTAGTTTTATAGTGGGTTTCATACTCCCATTGCATGGCTTGAAAAATTGCTGACATTAAAAGGTTTTGACGGTTAAACGCGAACTTTAGTAATCGTCGAGAATGAAACCAACACTCTTTCTTTTCATTTGGCATTAGTTACTTAAGTGTCAATGTTAAGCATATTTGTAAGCTTAATAACTAACCATATTAAAGTTGAAATTATACCTCCTATACGACATCGTGCAAATTTCCATCAGTTAACCCAGTTTCAACGTGGCAGAATAATCGGTCTACGAGAAGCCGGATTATCAATTCGTGATGTTGCCGCTCGCGTGAGACACAGTGTCACTACAATTTCCGTATGTTGGCGAAGATGGTCAGAGAATAATGAAGAACGGCGACATTTGCGCCTAGGACGCTCTAGACGTACCACTGATCGTGAAGATCGTACTCTTCGGCTTATAGCTCTTCGGGATCGTTTTTCATGAACAAGGAAATTGACGATGGATGGAGAGGATTAACTGATCATCAAATCGTCATATCGAAGAATTCGATCTTTTGTGCTCAGTTCATACCGACCATTGCTTTTTTTACCTCTAACTCCACGCCACCGTACTGCATCGCGGCAATGGTGTAACGAGAAGTTGCATTGCATGTGTCATGGAATTAAGTCATCTTTAGCGACGAATCTCAATTTTGTGTACGGGCTCATGATGGTCGTGGTTAGAAGACGCCCTGGAGAAAGACGCAATTTTCAGTTTTCTGTACAAAGATATACTGCTGTCACTATAGGTATGATGGGGTGGGGGGGCTATCTTCCATGGAAGCAGTTCTCAGCTAGTAGTTATTGAGAGGGAACATTAAATGGAAATCGGCAGATTAACAACGTTCGTGAACCGATATTACTGCCATACCTGCCAGAAATAGAAAATTCAATTTCTCAGCAAGGTAATGCCGCATACCGCAAGGGTTGCCATGGAGTTTTTAAATACTGCTAATGTTGTTGATCTGATTCCATGGCTTTTCGTTCGCCAGACTTATGAGCAATCGAACATTTGTGGGATATGGTAGGACGGACTATAAATGATCTACAGCCACTCCCAAACAATGTAGATGCCCTTCAACAGCGGATTTTAGAAGCTGGGATAGTATACTTCAGGTTAGCGTAGATTTACTCAACTATGCCTAATCGGCTAGATGAATGTGTGGGAAAAAATGTTGATAACGAAAGGTGCAGTCGCAGTCATATAGTTCTACATTCATTACGTTTCAAGTTTACCAGTTCACTTATATACGGAATTATTGAAAGTATAGAAAATTTATTTGAATAACATGATTACTTATTGAAAAACATGATGTATGTGCCGGCCTTAACTATTTCATGGGAATTGTCCACTACGCAATTTGGATATGGAAATTTTTATGCGGTTGTAAAAAATGGACTTTGTGAGGAAGGGGGAGTTTTGTTTTTTCGTCAGCCTTTCGTAGTCAAGATATAGAAGACGCAGGTTGGGGCGCTGGAGAACGCGGGTGATCGGAGTGAAGTTAACTATTTTTTGTTGATGATTTTAATACAGTGTTTTATTTGGATTTATTTAGGCGGATGAATACGCTTCCTTTTGTGTAGTTTTGTATAGACGCCCTTCAGGCGGTTAAGATAAATTTTACGAAAGTGTATCCGCCCGCGTATTGTATCATTTCACACTGTTCGTTATTTTATAATAAATGGTGTGTACTAAAATTCACACAGCGAAAATTTGCCAAATTTTCGACGTTATCATTATTCCTTTTGGTGTTAATTAAAATTTAAGGTACTTAAAGAAGATAATTTTGGAATTTCAACCTTGCAATAGTCATTCCAATTTATTTGTTTTAGGTTAATAAAAGCTCTAACATAACGATTGATGACAATTTCTCTATTAGAATATTTGCTGTTTTGGGGTTTTGTTGATATAGTTTCATTTGAAGGGTTAAGTTTCGTAAGGTTGAACGTAACGTAAAAATAGAATAAATAAGATCGTTACCGGTCACCTGTTTTTTTAGCACGTCAGTGTTTTGCGAGTACGTGGAAATATTTTGAAGTTTTATAGGAACCATCCTTCCGTACGTTAATTCACTTATTTACCTGGTTTGCGGCGAAAGGTAAGCAAGATTTTGTTTGTTTGTTTGGGAACTTAGCTGTGAACTTTTTGCATTTAGGTATAACGACCCCTACATTGACATTTATTAACATTCGATCGCGTTTTGTTTATTTTTGGTTGTGACGTATATTCATTTTAAATTGAATAATTAATGACCGTGTTGACCGGTTATTTTTTTGTTAATCCAACCAATTGTTTTCCGTGAAAGTTTACACCGAAAAGGTACAATCAATTCTGAGTTTAGTTATCGCAATTCTTGTGAATTTTAAATGAACCTTAAAATTTTATTTAAGAGTACATACGTGAGCGTTGCGTAGATAATTTTGAAGTAGAATTTCAGGTAAATGTGAGTGTCTTCTATTCGAGTGAACGTTATGCCCTTATTTTAAGATCTAGTTCATGACGTTTTCCCGCTATAAATTTATTTAACTGGTGGCTTCTTTGTAATATATTTTCCTGATTTGTGACTTACTCTTATTGTATTTTGCGTATTACAAGCTCTCCTAAACGCAAAAATTAGTAACACGCCCATGCACTTTTTCCATTGAGCTACCGGCCCATTCCTTGTTTGATACTTCCGATCTACTGCCATTTGCGCCCGTAACAGTACGTATCACATTCACAGACATGAGACACTCATTCACGTGGAAGTTGTAACGATTTGTCTAAGGAAGAATCTTGCGTATAAACAAAATAACAGTTTTATTAGAATCTCGGTATAGGTACACAAATGATATGTTCCAACCAGCCCCATCCTGTGGAAAGATTAAATTTCCGTCAAGATCTAAGTCTTGTGTGCCTGAAAATAAGCTTGTTTATAACAACTGTTGGTATTTTTGGGCATTCACTGTGCCTTTTATAAATGACAGACGTCCTAAACCATGTGCAGAAATGCATTCGAAATCTTATTACTCTTTTTCGCATATCTCCAACGCACACGTCAAACTTCGCTTCATCGCTGAATATTACTTTATACCAGCCCTACAGAATCCAGTGTGCTTTTTCTTTTACCTATGACAAACCCTTTTTCTCCTGACGGTCTGTTAACAGCGGCTTCTCTTTAGCCTGAATAGTTAAAATGTATAAATAAGATTGAAGTACTAGCTAATTCTCGTGAAACATTTGGGCCGTTTCTCTTTTTCAAAGTAACTCGCGCAAAGTAGCTTATCTTGAATTCTTTCACTAGCTCTCGTTGCTTCTAGGAGTGACAGGTTTTGGACGGCCAGTACTTTTTCCTTTGATATTATCTGCAGTTTCGCCAAACCTTTTAATAGTGTCTGACATTGTAGATTTATCTAAATTCAGATTTGCCTTCATGATATCTTTGAACAAGTTCACGAATTTTTAGTACTGTTGTTTGTCCTCGATCCATGGTTGTGCCTTCACAACCATAAACTTTGACAACTATTGCGAACATTGACGGAAAAGTGACACGAAACAAAAACTACACAGCCACCCTCGTAAATAATATAAAAGTTTGATGCTGTACGAAATATTAGTTGCCAGGCGATTTGTAACAAACTCTTGCGTTTGTTAATAAAATTTACGTTTATTTAGGCAACTTAACATGCATTGCGTGCAGCGTGTGTTGCATATCATGGTTGCATAAAAACATGCAACTCTTTTTTGGTGATATTTTTAAGGTGTATGTAGCGCATCCATTGTTGTTTTGTTAAAATTTTTCATAAGTGTTGTATAATTTGTACGGTAAGTTTATTTGAAAAGCTATTATACAATAGTTTGAGATGATTGCTTTTTCAGGCACTTTTATTTACTTCTACTTTACGTTTTACTTTGTTTTATTTATCCGCTTAATTACTTAACCAATTGAATTTTACCGTTTCTTACTTTACGGTATAATTACGTTCCACCAATAATGACGCAATAACCTTTGTTAGTATGAAGTGGAATTTTAATATCCAGTAAACCAGCAAAAAATGTGTATATTTGGGGAATTCTAATGCATCCAAATCCAGTTTTATTTCAACTGCCATGTGAAATTTAAGCAGCGAAATTTTCAAAGCACTGATTCAGCAAGCTGCCATTTCGGAACCTACAGAAGTACAGTATAATCAAAATAAGGTATTTTATTTCTATTAATAATTCCATAAATTAGTTTTACTTAATTTAAATAATCGTAACTAACAGTAGCTTTAAGATGTTCTTCTTTATAATCAAAATTTAGGTAGTAAAATCATTACTAACATTAGCCCTATCATATTCTCATTTATAATCAAAATTAAGGTAGTAAATAAAGCTTGTTATTGTCAATTTTTTTGTAACTTTATTATATTCATGGTTTACTTATTTGTCCATAAAACGAGTTGGCGCCCTTTTATTTAACAGTTTAGTTTCAGGTTGAAGCAACATCAATTTGTAAAGCGATATATATATATATATATATATATATATAATATATATATATATATATATATATATATATATATATATATATATATATATATATATATATATATATATATATATATATATTAAGCAACATTTGATAATATTTATGAACTCTGCCTATCTTAATCTCCGACTGAGCAAAAGGCACAAAACCTACTGGGTTATAACCAAACCTTTATCAGCTAAAATTGTAGCTTAAGGGTGTATGGTTACAGTTTTGCGCAATAAATTAAACTTTATTCTGCATTATCGTTTCGATAAAAATCATATTAATGCTTTCATACTTTGATTATATGTAATTAAATATGTAAAACTTGACAGTGGCAGTTGATGGCTTTCAAAATCACACTTGGGGTGGTTTTCTCAATTTTTTATAATTCAACCCTTTCACTGCCAAGCCTGAATTTTTGGTCCTCTCCCGTGTGCTAAGAAATTTAAGCGCTGCGTTTTTATACGTCTGGGGCAGCGTAGGTTCATAGTGTATATGTTCGGAACAGTTAATCGTAGAACAAGTCGATTTTACGAATATGTTCAGAGCCGGATTTGTTTACTTCAGAAAAACAATATTAATAATAATTATTTTTTCTAATTTTGACACGTAAAGTAACACTGTTTATACCTTTCAGGAATGTTGAAATGTCTTACATTTCACTAGTAGTGATGAAATAAAAAATATTACGCCACTGGTGATTAAATGCAAGTTTCCTGTATAATAACAAAAAGAATCATAAAAAGGGATCGACAAAATATCGTTCCATGTTGTACCTGGATCTTAACCTCGCTGTTTTCAAGTTTTACAATAAACACGAATTCCAACAAATACGTATAAATAAGCCATGGTTATGTGTGTATACAGATGTCTTAAAAAGTACTTTTTACCGAAAAACTCAATTTTATAATTTTTAGATTAAAGTTTTAAAGAGTATATAATATATAAAATTAGTAAAAAATGTGTAAAATGTGTAAAAATGTGTAAAAACACGTTGGGGAAGATCATTTTTGTGTTACTCGTGTCTTTTTCTGCTCCTCCTACAGAAGTCCTCTCGTAACACAAAATTGTGTCCTTCCCAACTGGTTGCATAAATAACTATTTCACCGCATAGCGACCTTCAAAATGAACAAATAAAATAACAAAATAAAATCGTTATAACTAAGTAAAAGTTGAGTTGATTCCCAAATGTTAGAACCCTATAATTGACATGATAATATAAACATAAAAATTTCCTATTGCTTGCTTTAAAGCAAAATACTATTAATTTTTCTTTCTGGTATAACTTTCACTGCAAATAAACAAAAGAATGTGCATCTAAATAAAAAAAACTGCAATAAATGTAGGTAATTAAAAATGTTTCGAAACACAACTACATTAGTAGTTTTTTACCCTATGGTATCGTTCGAAGCAATTAATTATACAAAGTAGTGCATTGCATTCGCTACACATGTAACGCATGTCTTCCCTATGTCCACTTTTAACACACCGATTTTGGGTTTCCTTTTTTTTTCTCCTTTGGTGGAGCTTGATAAGGGAAATGTCTAGCTGTCAAACGGAGGGGATTATCTTCTTCACAACTTCTTTTTCCTGTTCAATAGACGTCTATATGTGTATGGCATTTTTCCAGGATTTGGTCTACAACATTCAGTTGAAATGCTTCTAGGCTTCCAATAAGTGGAAGAACACCACTTTACAGTGCGCCTTACACATTAAGTACTGCTAACCATCATATCGGAACGATCCACACCCCCAATATTTGCATTATAGTCCAAAATACACAGAAGGTGGACGTGGAGAAGCCTTGATTCACGAACAAGAAACGAAATCGACTACATGATAACCAACAGAAAATATATTGTCAAAGACACATCAGTATTAAACCAGTTCGATACGGGCAGCGATCACAGACTTGTTAGAGCAAAAATAGAAATAAACTTGAAAATAGAAAGAAATAAATTTATTGAGCCTAAAGCTCTTTCCCACTTCCAAAGAACTAAAAGAAAACATCGATAAATATCAAGAAGAACTGAGAAAGAAACTACCACCCGCAAGCCATGATATAGAAATAGATATAAATGAGCTGGAAGGAAAAATTAGAAACGCCATGAAGACAGTAACCAAAAAGATATGTTCAAAGAAGAAAAACAAACACTCGAAATTAAGCAAAAACACACAAGAAGTATGAATAAAGATTCTAAAGAATATTTAGAGATGAGCAAAAGTATCCGTAAGGAAATTAGGAAAGACATGAGGAAGTATAACAAAGAAAAAGTTCGAACAGTGATCGAAAGCAACAAGAACATGAAAGTATTAAAAAGAGACAGAACAAATGGGAAAACGACAATACATCAACTAAAAAATACCGAAGGTGAAATAAAACAAGATAATAAAGAACTTGTCGACATCGTTCAGAAGTATTACATCAATGTGTACTGTTCTAAAAATCTACCAACCCCAAATATTAAGTTACAAAACGTAAGAAATGTAGAGTCAGAGGAGATCCCCGACATCACCATAAACGAAATCGAATATGCTTTGTTGTACATGAAAAATGGACGTGCCCCGGGGAGTATGGTATATCTGCCGAAATGCTAAAACTGGGAGGTAATGCAACGCTCAACTCAATTAAGATTTTACTGAACAAATGCCTAACCGACAGTAAAATACATACTACATGGGAAAATGCGCACGTTATCCTGCGTTACAAAAAAGGAGGCAAAGAAAATTTGCAGAACTATAGACCCATCAGTCTTTTACCACAGCCTTATGAATTATTTATAAAGATTATTACCAACAGGCTTACAAATAAATTTGACGGGTACCAACCACCGGAGCAAGCCGGGTTTCGAAAAGGATACGGTACGGCTATACAAGCTGTGCGTTTCCTAATAGAGAAATGCACAGAATATAACGTTCCGCTCCACTTTGCCTTTGTGGATTACAGCAAGGTGTTCGACTCAGTGGAACATTGGGCAGTATTCTCAGCAATGGACAAAGCAGGGATGGACTCAAGATACAGAAATCTACTGAAAAACATTTATGACACTGCTACAAGTTAAAATTACCGTAGCCTAACAACAAATAACATCCAGACTGCACGGGGTGTGAGGCAAGGATACACTATCTCTCCAAAGCTCTTTACTATGGCCTCAGAAGAGGTTTTCAAAGAACTGAATTGGGAAAATAAGGGATTAAAGATCGATGGAAGATACCTTCACCATCTCCGTTTCGCAGACGACATTGTTTTGATTAGTGGAGATCTAGATAAGTTAGAGAGTATGTTATCGGAACTCAAATAGGCATCGGAAAGGATAGGACTCACGATGAACATGGGAAATTCTAAGGTCACGACCAAAGAAGATGAACAATCACACTAGCCCATCAAGACCTAGAAAAAGTATAGGAATACATCTACCTGGGACATATCAAGTTAGGAAAGGAAAATCAGACAGGCGACGTAAACAAAGAACTCCAATGACATGGGCAGTAACTGGGAGACTAGGATTTGTGCTGAAAGACCGGAATATCCCTATCAACCTAAAAAGGGAAGTGTTTAATATGTCTCCTCCCGGTGTTGACTTACGGTATGGAGACTAATGTCACTAACTGTCAACTCGCCAAAGAGCTATTGAGCGTATCATGCTGGGAATAAGTTCAGAGACTACGTCAGAAATAACGAAATTAGAAAGCGAACGAAGTGTGAAGACGTCATAGAAATAATAGCGAGATCGAAATGTAGTTGAGCAGGACATGTGGCAAGACAGGAGACGACACGATGGACAAACCATATTTTGCACTGGAGACCAAGATTGAACGGACGACAAGACAAGAAGGACTGGAAAAAGAGAGGGGGCCTACATCCAGGAGTGGATAAGATGAAGAAGAAGTATTACTTTATACAAGTTAAAATCTACTGCGTTTATATACGTGTGGAGCAGTTACTTGATTTGCGTGTATATATATATATATATATATATATATATATATATATATATATATATATATATATATATATATATATATATATATATATATATATATATATATATATATATATATATATATATATATATATATATATATACGTTTAAAGCAGCTAAAGGGTTAAAGAAAGAATATGTCAAATATATTTTTTATTTGAAACATATTTTTTCTATTTATTGTTTATTACCTCAAAAAAATTTTAGAACATATCTTTTATAGCAAACAAAAAAGCTTAAATACCAACGTATAACGTAAATAATTGAGAGGGGAACGGAATATTATTCAAAATTATGTGTTGCGTTTCGCTTTTAATGCCTTCTAGATTTCAATAAAGATTTTATATTTGGTAAACACTTTTATCTCCAAAATGGGGGATATAAGTTTACATAAATTTATCGTGGAAATATTTTGTGTGTAAATTGTACAACTAATCAATTTATATTTTATCCCTGTTTGTAATATTTCAACATTGTCAATTTTATCATTTTCTTAATGTAACACTACGCCATGTTTAAGAACAAAGTTAATATAATATGTGTTTTTTATTGGAGGATATTTTAATAGAATTGTAATAAATAAATTAGAATTTTTAAGTATGATTGATTTTTAACCGTCCGGTAGGTCTGGGCAGGTCATTTCTCAGTGTTTAAGCCATTTACCATTTTGGAACGATTGTCGAGAATTACATTAATGCTTAAAATTAAGAGTTTCATTAATGTTTTGCGAACAATCTTATAAATGATGTTGGGGAAAAAATATGAAACGCAAATGTCGTTCTTTTCTGCTGTTAATAACTTTTTCTTGTTTTCTTTTTCTTATAATGCTATTTCTGAATGTCTTATAGTTTTAGAATTCACGTTGTTTCCCAACTTTCCAATAATCCTCATTCTTGCTGTCGGACAAAGTCCAATTATTAAAACTATGCTTCTACAAGAATAGCTTTGTTAAGATTAAAAGGAAAAATTATTACAGTATATGAGTTGGCGACAGTCAGGAATATTTCTACTATTAAAATGAGGCTGGGTTATTAGAAAGATGTCCAAACGTTATTAAATGCTTTGCGACTATAACTAGTTTTCTTTTTCTTGATTTTTACGCAATTACGCCTCATTTAAGACTTCTTAGTTATGTATAACTGTGTGAACGCAATACTTTATCTCAGCGCACGTACCTTTTTATGACAGATATTGGATGGATTGAAATGCAGATTATTTCATTCGAAATAGTATCGAAATCGAGCACACCTAATTTGAGGGAAGGAGTATGTAGTGAGCTGTCGAGTTTAACTGCGAGGCTAGACCTTAAGCAAAAAAATTGACTCGAGATAGATTGTTAAATAGAAAGTTGTATGAACAGTTATTAAATTTTGATTACAACTGTTGTTTTTGAAATGATCAGTATTATTTTCTGGCAATTATGGTATTCAGTGAAAATCTCTGACAATAAGGCTTTTATAATGGCAGAATTTGCTGAACATTACATCGTCATATTCACCTGCTTGTTCTGATTTTGTGGCTGCAACTAGGTAGTCCTTAGTAGTACTAAATTCTTTTTGCTCATTGACTCCACCCTTTGATAAATGTATACTGTATTTTAAGGAGACATAGAGGGTTAACTACGCGTCTTTAATTATTTATTTCTTGTAATGAAAACAAGGTGACTACGATTCTTTGTGCGAATTGAAATGACTTTGTGATCAAGTTGTAACTGCAATTGTACAATATCGAAATAATACAAACAATTTTTATTCAGACCTCTGTCACGCGCTCTAACAGTTACTAATTGTCAATTCCTGAAAGAAGCATTTAATATTACTAATTATTGACAGAATATAATTTATACCCATTGATTACCTTTTTTCCTTCCACGATTACACTTCCGCTGTGATGTTGAAATTTAAAATGAAATTTCATCCTTCAGCTACCTACAAGATCTTAATGCATTAAGGAACAACAATACGAATACTTAAATGATTCAGTGCTGAGAATAAACGAAAATCTAGATTCATTTGTTGCTAATTTGGACGCAAAATTCAAACTTTTTAATTGCCTTCCCACAATTGACAAAATCTGATATAAGTGTGATCTAAAAAATAAGATAAGAAAGCAAAAGGTCTACGGGAATCATACATTTAATATAAAATAGTAAAAGACGAATGAGTTTAGAATCGAAGTGAGTGAAATGCAGGAAAAATTTCTCAACGGAGATACAACATTACGTATGGAAATTCTAAGGAATTGAACGAAACTATTAAATGAAGAAAACTATTTATTCATTTAGTGGTTTCGTCATGGTTGTGTTGTGTGGTGCGGCCTGCTTATTATGAATTGCTGTTTACGAACTGATTTCTTTTAATACTTAAGTTGATGAATAGTTGTACTGGTTTATTTATGTTTGTGTAGATCCCGTGACTTCATAGCGAAAACAGAGTGTATTCAGACCGTTAACGTTTAATGTCTCAATTAATTTTCACACGTATAAATATTTTGTGTTTTTTATTAGAATTCGTAAGTTTTGTTAAATTATTAAAGCAGGGAGCAACCGAACTTATCGAATGTCACATGTATCAGGTTAAACGAACGCAAACTGGTGCACTCCGTGCATATACTTCGCAAAATCGAATGAAATTTCTTAACACAGCTATCTCCGCTTATACTCAAATAAATTACCGAACGGAGCAAGTAGGTATTTACTTTTTTTAACACTGAAAAGACACATTCCGCTAGTTGATATGAAAATGCAGAAAAAATTCGGATATTACATCAAATATATTCAAAATTGTTTTGGCCGGCTCGGAAAAGCTTAATAAATATCCACAAAAATGAACACATTCTTCAATAAGCGCAAATCATCGAGATCGTTTGGATAATATTTGATTGCATGGACCGAGCAAAAATATACTACGATAACTGGTTTATAATCTTCATTTGCAAGTTGCACTCGAAAAAAAAGGAATAAAAAGTATTGGCGCAGTATCTTGTAATAGGCTTCAAGCGTGCAATTTTACAAATGATAAAGAGCTGAGTAAGAAAGGCCGAGGAACTTTTGAAGTGCAAAGGACAACGTTAGGAGTCGACCTTGTGTGTTTAAATTGCTATTATCCACTTATCTCATTTAGTGATACCAACTATTTCCAGTGGTGTACATACTGATTGGGCGGGAAATTCAAAAGTTAATAACATATCAACAACAAATACAGCAAAATTTTAAATGACGTAAAGAAAGTCTGTATTTCTTGATTGTTGAACTACTATTTAATGTTATTATTAAAAATGTCAATAAGTAAATGGAATGTTTTTATTTCAATTTTTAGTTTTAATTTGAGTGATGACAGAGACAGATTATAGTCGCCGAAAGCTTATAATAGGCGCTGAAAATGTTATTGCATTAACGGCGTTCACTTTGGCATTCTGTAACTCATCAACCGTATGCAAACGATTTGCATACACAACATTTTTAAGATGACCAAAGAGAAAGCAGTCGAGCAGAGTCAAGCAGCGTGATCGTGGTGCCCATCGATTTTGGCTTATTATTCTATCACCGAAAAATTGTGATATATATGCCACCGTTGTACGGACCGAGTGGGCTGTTGCGGAATCTTGCTGGAAATACCCATTTTGAAGCTCGTCGTCGGCAGTTGTTCATTAAAAGGTCTTAGAATTAATTGATAGTTTTCGGTATTTATATTTTCATTAAAAAAAATTGGCCCGCCTTTCCGACATGCCAATTCAAACTCCTGTTTTAACTGGATGTAATGGGGTTTCAATAAATACATGGGGATTTTCAGTTGATCAGGTCCAGTAATTTTGGGCATTTACATAGCCGCTTAGATGAAACCATACCTCGTCACTGAAAAATATTACATCAAAAACACCATTGTTGTTCAGTTTTTTACAAGCCCTCTGGCATGTTCCATACGAAACCCCTACAATTACAATTAACCCTTGGTTAGTCGCGTCACTATTAGTCTCGCGGTTAGTCTCGTGGGGAACGAAGGTCCCCCATTTTTTATTTGGTTGTTTATTAACTAATCAGCATCCGAATATGAACTAATAAGACATTTTAATCAAAAATTCATTATTGTTCAACATTTGTTTGAACTATTGGCAAACATTTTTTATTGAAATGAACTTTGAAAATAGAAACAATCGAACAAATGGTAAGAAACAAAAGAACTAATCGGTATCATCATTAATATCTGAACAATTGGCACATATTTCTACCTGAATTAAATAATCTTTGCAAACCCATTTGTCACAATGTTTGCAAAACTTTCTAGTGATTCTATCTCTTTTTCTCGGGAAAATATAACATCGTCCTCGATCTTTTGACTTCTTCACCGGTGGTTCTGCAATACTTTCACCCTGTTTTCCCAAAATAATATTTGCTCTTTGCTTTAGTTCTCTTGGAAGGCGAGGAAGATTGTTCTACGTTGTATTTGGGGAAAAACAAGGTTCCAAGCAATGGTTCTAGGAAGTCAATTCTTTTAACTTTCGATTCAAAATGATGATGCTGGAATACAACCAGACCATTTATTGCTGAAAATGTTCACTAGGTTGTAAAATAGAACCATAGGCCAACGTCTCGAATTTCTGGACACATCGTAATTTTGACACTTCTGATCGACAACATCTACTCTTATCTTGGTCTTATTATAGAAAGTAAATATTTCGGGTTTACGATTTTCCCCAGTCGACTCGTCTATTGCGTCGGAAAAGTGCATAGTTGATAGTAACAATACAGCCTTACTTTGTTTTGAACAGTAGGATACTATTGTTAGAAATTTTACAATTAAAGGTAAAATTCAAATACTACACGTGCGATTTATTTGAGTACAAATCAAATGAGAGAGCAATATATCCGAGCACCGGAAAATCCTGCGATTGACTGACCATCATCCTCTTTTATTTCTAAATATATGCCAAAATTAGGCGTAGTCAACAGCAACGTTTTCCTTGACCGGTAGCGGCCCTCATAAATTTACAAAGTCAGCATTTCCTAGTTACAATATTCTGACATATTTATGGAATTACATACTTCTACAAAGTAAGCATTTCCTAATTAATAACAATATTTCTGACATATTTATGGGGTTGCATACATCTACAAAATAAACATTTCCTAGTTGATAAAAATATTTCTGACATATTTATGGGGTTGCATTGACCCCTTAAAAGGAAACGTAAAAAAAAGCAAAACATCTAATTCGAACAAAAGTTAAGCGTTTCCTAGAATTAATTAGTATTCAATACGAAAATACAATAAAAGTGCTTGTCCTAGTAATAAGTGTGAAGGCAATAAAGCATCTGATTTCCTGGACACATAAAATTAATTATTCTAGCTAACAGAAATTACATACTTGCCCTAGTAAAAATTGTTATATTGTTTATTTACTGTAAAGTCAATAAAACATCTGGTTTCTAACACGGCCAACCTGACTCTGGCGACGTTCTCGGAGCTTCTCATTCACGTACCTAAACAGAGACCGTCAGTCATATTGTGCATAGTGGAGACCTCAGCCAACACTTGGCAACACTGCCGGGACACAGACCATCAAGCATATCGTGCATAGTGGGCACCGCAGCGACCACTTTGCTCTACCACTACCGGCACAGAGACCATCAAACATATCGTGCATAGTGGGGACCGCAGCCACCACTTGGCTCTACCACTACCGGGACAGAGACCATCAAGCATATCGTGCATAGTGGGCACCGCAGCGACCACTTGGCTCTACCACTACCGGGACAGAGACCATCAAGCATCAGAAAGCACCTTACCTACTTAACATCATCGTTCTCCTCCAGAAACTCTAGGATCTCTTTCATGTTGCACGTCAGAGACCACTGTGAAGGCCATGATCTTAGCTGTTCCTTGGCTGCTTTCGTAATTATACTGGTACCAACTTTCTTAAGTTCATACCGACAATATTCAAGACATTTCACCACCTGGTACGGACCTAAAAACTCATAATCGCTTTTACTAATATGCATCTGTGAATCACGGTGCATTAAAACAAAATTGCATGGAGTAAAATGTGTGAAATTTTTCCTTTTACGATTACTCTCTTCTACATTTGTTTGGGATAACTTTTGTGAAACTCGCTGTCTGTCTGTCTTCCGATTACGAACAGGCGTTAAATCTTCCGAAATATTTTGTAATAGAGCTTGTATCAGAGGGGTGGAGCCATTAACACCTAACAAAAGTTGAAGAGGAGTCATACCCGTAGACTTTTGGACAGTACTATTTAATACCAGCTGTATCTTCCATAAGCCACTCGGCGATTCTGACTTGGTGATAGTTTCGATCCTAAGTAGGTTACGAATTGTTCGCATATATCTTTCCACTTGTCCATTTCCCCTATGGATATCTGGTGTAACGTAATGGTATTCTATTTTCCAGGCGTCTAGATATTTGGGAAACGTTGTATTTTTAAAGGATCCATAATAAGTTTTTTGGGAGTTCCGAAGAGGGCCAACACATTTTGTAGTTTCTCGCGAGCTTCAACAGTAGTAACTGACTTCATGGGGGTTAGAATGCAATACTTCGTGAATGCGTCGATGATAACAAGAATGTGTTTGTAATTCTCGTTAGCCATGGGAAGAGGGCCCAAACAGTCCATATGCAAGGTGTGGAAGGGTTCTTTTGGCTTTTCCACAGATTTTATGGTGCCTTGCAGTGGCCCTGTTCTTGTTTTCTTGATCGCACATATTACACAATGTTTGATATAACATTTGATGAAGTTTCTCATACGTGCAAACCAAAAGTGCTCAGAAATAAATGCGTATGTCTTTTCAGCGCCAATATGACATTGCTCGTCATGAAATATACGAAGCAATCCTAACCGACTTTGTCTTGGGACATACCACTGCAGGTTCACAGTACCGTCTTCCTTAGAACGCTTGTGATACAACATTCCGTCTCTTTCAGTATATTGATTAGAATCGACAGCACCCTCGCTAAGCCGTCTGAGTAGGTCTTGGACTTCTTCGTTCCCTTTTTGTTCTATATATGCCCAGTCACGGTGTGCTACTCTCCGAACTATTCCAACAGGGTTCCTACTTAAGTAATCTACATGGGGTAGGTTACTTCCTTTTCTATACGATATTTCAAAATCAAAATCCTGCATGTACATCCACCATCGGGCTACACGAGGTATCAGATCCTTCTTGTTAGCTGTAGCCTTGATGGCGTTGCAATCCGTAACTAATTTGAACTTAAGACCCAATAAATAAGTACGAAAGTGTTTTAATGCCTGTATAATTGCCAGCGTTTCAAGCTCATATGAGTGATACTTACTTTCAATACCGGTTGTTCTTTTACTAAAATACGCTACTACCTTCGGTTGCGTTCTATGTAATTGGATCAAAATAGCTCCATACCCAATGCTACTTGCGTCGGTATGTAATTCGGTCGGCAGTTCTGGGTTGTATACCGTAAGTAAGGGTCTGGATGTCAAATGACCTATTACCTACTGTCTTGCCTTTTCTTGCTCCACGCCCCATTCAAACGAGATATCCGGCTTTGTTAATCTCGTTATACATGCGGTTCTGCTGGTAAACTCGGGTACAAACTTTCGGAAGTATCCCGCTAGTCCCATGAATTGCCTTACTTGTTTAACGGATGTGGGTATAGGCGAGTTGATCAAGGCTTCAACTTTGGCCTTACCAGGCCTTATAGCGTCACTGGATATTTCTCTTCCTAAATACTCCACAGAAGGTTGCAGAAAACGGCACTTTTGAATGTTAAGCGAAAATCCATTCAAATGTAACGCTTCTAACACTTGTCTAGTGTATGCTAAGCCCTCTTCGGGCGTCAAACTAGGGATCAAGATATCGTCCAAATACACTAATGCCACGGTATCCTTCAACTGACCCAGTGCAAGATTGATGGCTCTTTGGAATACAGCGGGTGCATTGGCTAGGCCAAAAGGCATCCTCAGGTACTCAAAATGTCCGTCGGGAGTCACGAAAGCAGTTTTTCATATGGAATCCTCGTGGATGGGTATCTGATGAAATCCTGACGCCATATCCAAGGATGTGAAAAACCTTGCCTTCCCTAGTCGATCTAATTAATCTTCAATCAAGGGGAGAGGGAATCGGTCTTTAATAGTAACACGATTAAGTTCTCGAAAGTCCACACACATGCGATATGCACCAGATTTCTTTTTTACGAGAAGGGCCGGGCTCACAAAAGGAGATTCGCTGGTCCGAATAATTTTATTTGCAAGCAAATCTTCAGTAATCTCACGCATGGCATCTCTTTAGCTGGCAGACAAACGGTATGGAGGACGGTTAACAATAACGTATTTTTCTAATCAAATTTTTAAACTGGCATTCCTCACTGTTCGCACTTTATTTCCGCTGGTTATCATCCCTGTGAGTTCACGAAGTACCCTTTGGAGCGCATCGTGATGTTCGAAGGGTACATCGATGTCATATGGGTTGAAGGAAACACTGTCTGAAATTCTGTTTATTCCGGGCAACTCTCTGCGCCGAATTACGTACGAGCCTTGGTGATTAGTAATTACAAACAATGTTGGGTCCGTAAAAATATCCCGCCCAATAATAACGTCGTAGTCAATACACTCATCCGGGACGAAACGTCAACGTTTGAAATTGTTGTGCACGCATGGAATTTCCTAGTTGCGCTAATCGTTGCATTAGCGTAATATGACAAGTTGTCACCTTGCTTTCAAATAGCCACAAAAATTTCTCTGATATTAGAGAAAGATCTGCGCCTGTATCCATTAAAGCCGAAAATCGATGTCCTTCAATAAAAATTTCCGTGGTGTCGGTAGACGTTCCCGTCAGGCAGATATTGACATGTGTACGACTTTCAATAGCTGCCTTTGTGAAGCAATTTGACACGTTATGACTGCGCTTAGCACAGAAGGCGCAAGAATCATTGTGAGAACTCGATAAATCAGATTGTTTACTCGAACCAGTCACTCTCGAACGACAACTAGCCTGAATATGCCCAGTCTTACCGCACTGAAAACATTTCTTTCGCGAGACTACCGAACCGCTCAAATTTCCACCATCGCCGAAGGGATATTTGCTTTTAGTAAAGGGAGCGTTGGTTCCAAACTTACGGACCTCTAGATCCTTTTGCGGCGGTTTTAGAAAACTTGAAAGGAAAACTAAGAGTGCGGATATAGTAGGACAGTTAGCATTCACTGCTGCATTTCGTACATCGGGTTCACTTATTCCATGGACAACAAGTTCCGTTAGATCACTTTCAGACCAATTCGCTCTAAGATTTCTTAACAAGGCTGATTTCTCATGAACATACGTTTCGTAAGTGTTAAGGAGGAACTGTTAAAAGCTGCCGCTTCCGATAATAAGCGACCCAAGTTCCTTTTTGGAGGAAAAGCCTCAATAAAATCTTTTCGAAAGGTAACCCAATCCCTTCGGTCGGGATTCCAAGATTCATACCATCTTTTGGCACCGTTCAGAAGAAATCGACCCAGTCTAGCTAACGTTTCCACATCAGACCATGCTAATTCATGCTTTATTTCTTCAACGTGACTCACCCATTTGCTGGATTCGTTTACCTCTGGTCGAAAATATGGTACTTCAACATGTGTTGCAGATTTTTGCGACTGCAGAGTTTTCACCAACTCCACCAGCAACGTTTGAGTAGTATCCTCACGATCAGACTTCCCTTCCACGTTAAAAATTATTATTTCTTTTCACTCACGCACACTATCACAATTCACCAACAGACCGTGGATTTATCCCACTTCTGATGTTAGAAATTTTACAATTAAAGGTAACACAAAAAAAACAAAACATAAAATTCAAATACTACACGTGCGATTTATTTGAGTACAAATCAAATGAGAGAGCGGCAATATATCCGAGCACCGGAAAATCTTGCGATTGACTGACCATCATCCTCTTTTATTTCTAAATATATGCCAAAATTAGGCGTAGTCAACCGCAACGTTTTCCTTGACCGGTAGCGGCCCTCATAAATTTACAAAGTCAGCATTTCCTAGTTACAATATTCTGACATATTTATGGAATTACATACTTCTACAAAGTAAGCATTTCCTAATTAATAACAATATTTCTGACATATTTATGGGGTTGCATACATTTACAAAATAAACATTTCCTAGTTGATAAAAATATTTCTGACATATTTATGGGGTTGCATTGACCCCTTAAAAGGAATCGTAAAAAAAAGCAAAACATCTAATTCGAACAAAAGTTAAGCGTTTCCTAGAATTAATTAGTATTCAATAAGAAAATACAATAAAAGTGCTTGTCCTAGTAATAAGTGTGAAGGCAATAAAGCATCTGATTTCCTGGACACAAAATTAATTATTCTAGCTAACAGAAATTACATAATAACGAAAATACAATAATAGTGCTTGCCCTAGTAAAAATTGTTATATTGTTTATTTACTGTAAAGTCAATAAAACATCTGGTTTCTAACACTGTAGTAGCATCTTTTTGAAAACCAAAAATAGAAGATTTCATTTCCCTCTGTTTGTTCGGCAAAAATACTCTGGGTACTTCTCTTCGATTACGTCGAATTGTGCCAACTAATATTAGTTTTTTCTCTGTCCGTAATTTGTTTGCACGGTCTAAATTTGTAAACCAATTATCAGTTGTTCTGTTTCTGACTACTTTTATAGGTTAAACTAGGCGAAGTACCACATCTGTAGCTGAAGTACTTAGACTATATACCCCTCACGGTTTTTTGCCAACGTAAGGTTCTAAATTTATTGTATAAAAAAACCTTGAGGCCATACTTAGCAGACTTAGTCTTCATAAATTGACGGAACAAAGCCTTACCCCTAAATGCCAAGAGTTGCTCATCAACAGTCAAGAACTCTGAGGGAGTATATTTTTGAAAATTTTTTAAAAATAAATCTAAAATTTCTCGGTGGGCTGTCAGTTTGTGATTATGTTTCCTTTCCTCACGATGTCTTATGTCGTCAAAACCTAACCATCTGACTAAGAAACGAAACCTTCTTTCAGACATTGTCAAATAGCAAGCTTCCAAGCCTAGACCTTTAGAATTGTCCCAAATTTTATGCAGATTTTTTCGTGAACATCTTTGAGTGCCAATCATGTATAATAGACTGAGAAAAGCTCGAATTTCAATTGGATCAGTATGGGGGGGAGGGGGCATATCATAACCTACTAAAATTGTCCATTACGGTATCAATATATATGTTGGTATATTTAACAATTGTGCTTATAATGGTATCATCCAAAAATAAATTTATAGATTCTATTTCAGTTCTGATTGTACGTGCCTCTTTTACAGGTCCCGGTAAGTGAGATATTATATTACATGCTCGTGTACGAACATTTAAATTTGATCTCGTTTTTTTTCCATTTTGTGCTCTCATCTTTACCCAAAAAATATTGTCCTAATTCGTCATCTTCCTCAGAAGAAGAAGCGCTTACTAACTCTTCTTCGGAGTTAGAGTCATGGTCAGAATGATCTACTTGATCTGTCTAGTCGTCTTCTTCACTTGCTTGGCCTTCATCTTCACTTTCTACTTCTTGAAACCACTGTAGCCACTGTTATGGATCTCTGCTGGGACCCGGATTGGATTCTGCCATTTCTGATTCAAACCTAAAAAAAGTTTTCATTTACATAAGTAAAAAAATTATATAAAGTTCTTTTTGTGAGAAAAAATCTGGCTCTCAAATACATATGATCCATAAATAACAACATGTTATTCCAGATCATAAAATCTATAAAATATACTGACTAAATTAAGGTAGCGAGATTGGTCGCGTGGGGGACAAATGTCAACCAAACGAGAATTATGTGTTTTCTGTGCGCGATATCAGGAGACTGTGGGTGGCGCCGATCGTTCTCTGCAATCGCTTGACATATTAATAAAACAATTTTTGTGGGGGATATTTGTCAACCACGCGACTAACCAATGGTTAATAAATAATCAACATTTAGTAATAAAAACAAATTTTAGTCAACTACCGCTTTGAGCACACAATCGTCTTAAAGATTATTGGGACTAGCTTCCAATCGCGCCCGAATATCTTCTAAGCCTTCTTCGTCGTCAAGTACAGGTTTTCTGCCATTGGATACGGAGCCGTGTGAATGTTTCGTAGGCAAAGTCAATGTTGGCGAACCGTTGTTGGAATTCCTTGAAGCAAGAAAGTTGGGAATATTTCCAGACACCAACTTCATCTCGTTGCTCAGACCGAAAATAAGCCTTCAAGATAAACTTATTGTGTTCATCCGAAAAGATGACACTAACCTAAAAATATTTAACCTAAAAATATTTAACCTAAAAATTATTCGCATTTTATTTTTGTTCTAAACAGAGCTCTGTATTTATTTACTTATCAGATAAATCAATCAAGTATGTGCCGTTCTTGTCTTGAAAAGACAGATTTTACTTGAATTACAGGAACAATAAAAGACAAATAAAACGACAGGAAGAGAAGGAAGCAAATAATGACAGTTTATTGATACGTATTTACGCACCCTCATGGCCCCAGCGGATGAAAGTTAAGTTAAGTTACACTTTCCAGTGTTATACCTTTTTGATAACAATATGACCATAGCGGAGTTACAAACCCTACAACCAATCTGGATCACGCTGTATAATCATTACTATCACGGTTATTAGTTTCACTTAGTGTAGAATGGGTGGGTGGGTAATTGATTATGTTGGGGTGTGCGTCAAGTTTTCACAAATCGTTTTTCCTTCGTGCTGGAGCTTATTTCAGCACATTTTCGGCAGATGAAGTGCTCTGCGATTTTGGAAGAAAGTAAGGCATTTTTGCGTGTTTTCCAAACTCTTCTTCCCTTTTTTTGTTTATCAAATTTTGTCTTACATTGTGCTTCAAAAAAATAATAATCGTGTGAAAGTGTGACCAATTTACACACAACTTTACCGTTAAATTTACAAATTTGCTGATACAAACAATTTTTTATTAAAAACAAAAACACTCTGTGCAAATTTGCACATAATTTTAAGGTCAAACTACCAATTTGCTGAGAAAAGTAATTTTTTATTTAACAAATATTGACAAAATAAAAATATATAAATTATGAAGAAGGAAAATAATGTATTGTAAAAGGAATAAAAGCTAACCAATAATATAAATCACTTTTCGTTAATCACTGCATTAATTATCTGTAACAATGATGAGTACACATAATTATGAATTTATAGGTAATTCAAATTAATATGCTATAAACTACTGATCAGCACAGCAACAAACCAACAAATGCGCTATAATTTAAATCAAGGAAAGCAAGTTTTTCCCTCTTATCCCTGTTTAGAAGAGTTTATGCCCTACGCCCCGCCATTCTCAACGCCTTACAACTTTTAAACGTGTAGGCACATGTTAGCAAAAATCCTTTAGATATTCTGTCTCCGATATGGTTTTTCGAAAAAACGGCACCTCTTAAGCTTTAGTGCTCTTGTACGCCGCACAATATTGCACCTATATGCTGCAAGCCTTGACACATCTCGCAGCGAGTGATGCAGTTTATAAAACTGGAAATTTCAAAGTTTTCTTCTTTCAATCACGAGCACACCATACATTTTAATCAGACCAAAGCAGACATTTTTAGACAGACTAAGGCTCGCCTGCACAACTCAGAATTTCCATTGAAAAAATATTTCCATAATATATGAGGTGATCCGAAATTGTGGAGCGAATATGAATAATGAAGTTTGGAGAAAGTATATTGTATAACGCACTACATTTTTAAGTTGTTGCATCTTTTTCGGCAATGGTCCACTGTTAATCGATAATCTATGAGCGTCTAGCTCTGTTTGTTACTCATTACCATTAATTTGTATATCGATTGACCGAATAGTCGCCGTAAGTGTGTGAAACTGTTAATGAACTTAATTGGATAAATAACTGGTCTAATGCTGTTGCGTCGAAGACATTGTTGAGATTTATATGAGGAAACATAATTTTTAAATCTAAAGAACTTAATTAGCCCAAATCTAAGGATTTCGCACTTTCAAAAAATTTAGCAATAACCTCATTAGTTTATAATCCCTCTCGAATGGCGAACCAGAATAAAAAAATAGTTTATAATTGAATGTCACGTCAGATCTGAGTTGTAAATGTTTACTTTCATTTAGCGTGTTAAGGTAGCAAAAACGTGATGCGTATTTTCTTTTCTATTATATATCAGCAGGAGTTGTAGGAATTTTCTCGTTAAAAAATCGCCCGCGGTGTTCAGGTTTATTGTGGTTGGGTTACTGTAATATACGATACGGGTGTGTTTAGAATACCTGATAGCACCAATATACAGCAAGATTGTTTAATTTTAAACCTTTAATTATTTTTATTACCCATTATCCTTGTATTTTTTTTTTGTTTAAAATCATGAATAAAAATGTGTAGTAAAGCTATGACCGTAAACAAGGGTATTGAAAAACAAAATTTGTGTTCACTGTAGGTATACATATAAGGAAAATCAATTTAAATAGGTATGTGGTTCATTCTTTATGTAATAAAACCTTGAAACTTGAATACAAATTTTTCCATATATGTAAAATGGGGGTTTTTCCCGCACTACTGCTTTTAAATTAATCTTTGTTTAGTATTTTTAAATTTTAATTAGAATTGTTGTTAAAAGGAATGAAGGATCACAGTTTGCGGAATTTAAAGTGATATGAATTAAAATTGAATAAAATATATATTATTATAAGTTTTGTTATTACAACTTATAATAATTTAATATTAGTCAAGTTGCTTTGGTGTGTGTGAATCTTTGCTATATTGTAGGCTCACATTCCAATAATACAAGTAATTTGACTGTAATCTCATTATATTTAGAATTTACATCAGGTCTGCATACCTAAAGACAAAATTTACATTGATTGGAGCTTTTATCTCGATAGCTCAGTTGATTAGAGCGGTACTCTAGCAAAGTACATGTCATAGGTTCAAATCCTACTCGAGGTAAACTTTTTATTTATGTATTTAATAAAATTAGTAATAATTTTTAATTAAAAAATATATTAGTTGTGTCAATTCTATAGAATTTTTGAGTTTCGTGTGAAAACGTTTTTAATCCGAAATCGTTTTAGAAATTTGAAGACTCTTGCCAAAGAGATTAACTCAGCTCAGAATATAATTAGATGGGGAGGACTGGGAGGTTATGGACAGTTTTTATATGTGTAACCCCAGAAGCCACAAAAAAAGGAAATTCGATCATTTATTGTATCGGACGCCATTTCACAGTTGACAGGTTTCAATTTTTTAATTACAGTAATCAGTATTGCAAAATATATGTTATCATGTAAATTGTCCAGTGTCCCCTTAACCCAAGGAGACTATAGACTGAGACTAAGGAGACAATGGACACAACTACTTTCAAAATATAAATGTATAAAAAAAATTAAATACCTACCTTTTTTTGGTAATGGTAATACAAAGAAAAGCATTTCTGGCAAAAATAGGACTAACATGATAAGCATACTAAAACGGTAAATAAATAAAAATTCAGTGCAGCCTGTATTCAGCCAGGTCTATATTGAAATAGCTCATGCCGTCGAACCTTGACCTACTATTTTTAATGGGCTTTGGTAGCCGCAACATCTTGGAAACTCACGGTTGCAGGCTGCTCAGAAGTGAAACTGAATCTGTTTGATGGCACATGTCTCTTCAAAAATCTTACTTCATATTCTTCTTCATCTAAATCATCTGCAACATACTTCGTCACACAAGCTTTTCGATAAACACGAACAACAATGTAATCCCCCTTCGAATGACCCTTTTCCATTATCTACATGGTCTATTACATTACTCTCTTCTTCAGATGATTCATCCTCGAGAATCTTCTTTTTGTTGCCGTTACTACGCGACCTCTCCAATTATTTGCAATGCTTGCTGAACTCATACGTTGTGAAAGCGACTTTATGACACATAATTATGGCGACGTGTGCGCACGAACAGTGGCGCACCAACTTTGTCGAGCGCCGTCGTGCAAAAACAAGTTCATCTCTATACATTGTTATAAAAAAATTAACAAACCTTGTAATAAAATAGTAGAATTTTTCTTTGTTTTAACTTCTATCTTGCACACATTCAGCTTAGAATTTTCAAGATACCGAAATGATCAAAACTGTTAATAGAAATGAATTAACATGGGATGTTAGATAATGGATAAAATTATTTTAAAATAACATTATACAGAAATTTTAAGTTTTAAAACTTTTATTCATAAATGCAAAAATTTTAAACAAAATTATTGAAACATTGAACATATTTTAACAGAAGTGGACTTTACACGCTTTGTTTTTTGAAAATCGTTGTATTAACGTTTCAATCCCTAATTCTTGAATTAAAGTAGATTCGATTAAAATGATGGCAAGATTTTCCAATCGTTCTTGTACCATAGTAGACCTAAATAGTTTTTAATGCTTTTAAATTGGAAATTGATCTTACGCTGTGGCTATGGAAACTGGCATTGTCAATAAAATTCGTAATGCCACAAAAATGTTTGGGTAAGAATAATGTAAATTATTGGTTACAATGTAATTTAGGGTACTAATTGGCGATTAAGTGACAGTTTTCTCAAAATTCTGCAAAAACTGCAATTCTTGCGTAAGTTCTATCCCATTTATATCAAATTCAATTCGATTTTTATCACTTAATATACCCTCAAGTTTTGTACAAAACTCTAGCTGCTCCGATTCATAGCGACTGTTAAATTGCGAAATATTCCATAAAAATTTGAAAATTGCCGCATGGGCAATGTTGTAGTAATATCTATCAATTTAAAAAAATAATACACTTTAAATTTTAATTCTTCATTTTGTATCGGTTCATCGTCACCTTCGTAACTAAATTCTTTTGTAACTTTTGGAGGTCTTAAAACGCCTTCATCTTTAAATTTTGGATCATAAAATAATAATAAAATCGCGACTTTCCTTGCTTCTTCTAATAAATCATTAAAACTGTTATCTCAACGACAGTTTTTCAAAAATCAATTAAATTACTTAAACCAGCACACGCTTGTACAATATTAAGATTTTGAGTTTGTAAAATTTTGGATACTATATTAGCTTTGCTTAATATATTAAACCATAAAATCATCACGCTTACAAATTCAAATTTTTTTATAACATCAATTCGACTCGACCATCTGGTATCTGAGAACGGCTATAAATTCAAATTTGATATGTTTTTTCACAATCGCCTATCGATGGGTTGAAGCAGAGAAAAAGTGCTTCAACTATGGAAAAAAAATTACAAACAATATATTTGACTTTGCGCCATCGTTAACGGGAAGGTTCAAACTATGGTTACAACAGGGTACAAAGAATGCTCTTGGATTGATATTTAAAATTTTTTTTTGTAAACCCTTCATGTTTGCCCCGTTGTCGTAGCTTTGACCGCGTAAATTAAATATATCTAATGCATAATTTTCTAACGTCGATAACAAAAAATTTGTTAAACGTCAGTAACAGAACAAACAGTTTAAAATTTTAGATCTCACGTTACTTCCTAACAAAGTTATAGCTTCGTTTTGGATTTTGTCCCCATACGAGCCCCGTCCCATCTCAATTGGCCCACCAATAATTTTTCTTTTTAAATAAAATTATGCTAATTCACGGTAAATTTAATTTAAGTATTTATTTTTATTATCATTTGTAACAACATGTTAAACAATTTAAAACATTTTATTGCCACATTTAACTTTAAATTATTTTTTAATTGTTAAAAACAAGGAAAACATACAAAATCAAAAAACCTTTACCACTGTGTGACGTCGCCTTTATTTTTAATTACGGCTTGAATTCTTTTGGGCATCGTATTTATTAAGTTTTGACGCTCATCTTGAGTGAAAGTATCCCAAATATTTTGAAGTTTGTGTTTTAATTCGACTACGTTTCTAGGTGGTTGTATTCGTAATTGTTTTTTCATTGTGTGCTAAAGGGTTTCTATTGGTGACAAGTCGGGACTGTTTGCCACCCACTCCAAAAGTGGGACATTATGATCAGAAAGCCATTTTAAAGATTTTCTTGATGTATGGCAGGCCGCCCCATCTTGTTGGAACACAAAATTATTATTATTCTGCAATAAATCTGTCATTGTTGGAAGTAACGATTTTCTTAAAATCTCTAAATATTTATTGGTGTTTACAATTCCATCAATGAAGTGAAGTTATCCAACACCTTTAGCAGACATTGAACCCCATACCATGACTGAAGCAGGAAATTTTACTTTCTTTCTTAAACAATCTCAATTGAAATCTTCATTTTTCTGACGAATAACTCTGCTTCGATTGTCCCCAACACAAACTTCAAAACGAGACTCATCACTCCAATGGACACTATTCCATTCATCACTCTTCCAATTAATGTGACTTTTAGCCCATTTAAGCCGGTTTTTATTTTGTTTTAATGTTAAGAGTGGCTTCTCTTTCGCCTAAAGAAAATTAGTAAAATTAACCAAAAATTTTTATGGAAAAAGTTGCAATAAAATTACCTTGTAAGTTTTAAAACCTAACTTAAGGGCTTCTCTATGGCACGTGGATCTTGAAACACTTCGCCCCACAGCATCGCTCCAAAGAACAGACAATTCACCATAGTTCGAACGCCTGTTTTTTCTAATAATCTTCTTCAATGCCCGTCTATCAGCATCTGATATTTTGGATTTCGACGCATACCGAGGTTTTGTAGCTATTGTACCCATTGTTTTATAAACTCGAATGATATTTCTGACAGTAAACTTTGATAAATTAACTAGATCGCCAATTTCCGCGTTGGATTTTCCCTTTTTAAATAAATTGATAATAATTGAGCGAATTTTTTCATCAACCACCTTTCCATGCGTCATTTTTACTAATAGTAAAAAAAACAAACTTTCTTTTGTTGGACAAAGGCAAAGCCTACTTGATTATTTCAGATATTCAAAGATTCTTAGAAAATAATAAATTCGAGAAAAGCAAATAACTATTTTTTTTGTATAAAAATATGTTTGTAACAATTAAAAAATGTTGCAATAAAATGTTTTAAACTGTTTAAAATGTTGTTACAAATGATAATAAAAATAAATACTTAAATTAAATTTACCGTGAATTAGCATAATTTTATTTGAAAAGAAAAAATATTGGTGCGCCAATTGAGATGGGTCGGGGCTCTATTTTGTGCGCTTTCATTCACCAGTTGACATGTTCAGACATAATAAATAGGATCGAATTTTGCGATCATTTCGATACATTTAAAAAAGTTGCCATTATTTTTTTCATATAATTTATAAGTTCTGTTCAGCCAAAAATTGAACCGTATAAAAAATACGCTCAATAACGACATGCCAATATTTTGTTTCTTTATTGAATATCTGTTGTGCTATAGTTTTATTCTTTTTCATTCGATTTAAAAGATCTGCCCATTACTTCAAATTCTGGAAATGTAACTTACTTTTTTCGTGGTAACTTTAATGTTCACTTATCGTTACTTACTTTTATAGTTTTCGCAGAATTTGCAACGTTAAAGATTTTGCAATAAAAACAATATACAGAATTCTTTTCTTTAGAATATAACAACCATTCTCGTTTAACTTTTTCATTATTTATGTAAAATTCTAGTAAAATACGTGTCAGAAAACTAACGTCCTGATTTGTCTTTAGGGCAAATCTGATTTTTAATCTGATAATGATCTGATCCATTATCGACTAATAATTGAACATGATGGGGAACTAAAACTTTTGCCCATAACCCCGTGTCCTTAGAAAGTGGCAAAAATTTCTCTTCACCGTCATCAAGTTTACAATCTTTGCTAGAAAGTCATTGTAACTGAATATTGACACTGCCTTCAAATTCCTTCTCCAGCAGTTCTTCATCAGTAGTTGAGCATACTGTAGGAATCAAAAATCCAATACCATTTGGCTGCTATTCCTAATTGATGTAGATTGGTCTTTGTTTTCTTGAGAAATAGTTGGTTTTTGAAAAAACGTTGTATTAGTTTTTTCTAAGTATTCTTCTCGTTTTCGTCTGTTTAATAAGTTTTTTTAGTTAGGCCGATCCGATTGCCAAATCGTCTAAATGGTGCCAGTTGCCTTCGCTTCCTTCAAGAAATTTTGCCAGATTTATTAGACGACTTGCCCCTTAATCTTCATCGAAACATGTTCTTCATGCACGACGGTGCACCACCTCATTTTGCATGTGCAGTAAGAGAATATCTAAACGAAGAATTTCCTGGTAGATGGATTGGTAGGGGACAAGAAGCACTTATTCAATGGCCTCCGCGGTCCCCAGATTTAAATCCGTGCGACTTCTTTATCTCGGGGGCGTTAAAAACAAAAGTGTATGAGGTTCAAATTAATACTTCCGAACAGCTGTGGAACAGAATCCAAAATGCCGTAAACGCACTACGAGAAAACGACGATGTCCTAAGAAGGGCACATTTCAATTTTTTACGTCGAATTGACCATCGTATTGATGAAGTTGGCCGTCATATTGAACATTTATTATAAAAAAAAAACGTTTTTCCTTTGTTTTCACTGCCAACTAAATTTTGTATTACAATTTTCTTAAACTTGTACTAGGAATATCTGTTAGCAGTGTTTAATAAAACATTTTTTTCCTTCGAAACTATGCGGAATGTGAAATTTTTACAAGAGTAACAAAATGAAGAGAATTAGTCTTCTCGCTAAAAAAAATTGAGAACCGTGTTACCACCCCTAAGAAAGTTCTGAAAAAAATATCAGGGGACGAGGATGGTTTTAACCCTTCTACAATCTTTTTTGGGTTTCTTTGATTACCGAAAGGAGAGTAATCCTCTAAAATGCACTTTTGTCAAATTTGATTCAATTTGTTTCACTCATTTCTGAACAGAGTACAAAAATATGTTTTTTTATGTAAACTTTGAACTCCTCTAACGGGCAAGCGGTACATTTTGGTATATAAATAAATTAGGTCCAATCTACTTATTTTGACCTCTACTACACGTGGTAGCTCTGTATCCCAGACATTTTGGGACACCCTGTATAAATCCAAATTAATTCGCTTCATATTGTATTAATCGCAAAAATAACTCAATCATGAAAATTAATAAAAAAGGAAACAGTTTAAATTTTTAAACATTCTGAGATTGCGGCCAACTTTAAAGTAGTTTCTTTAAAGCAAGATGGGTAACAATTAAAAATATTTAGTGCTTAAACTTGAAAGTAAAATTAATTATAAACAGTTACTTTACCATCAAATTGATGACAACAGTTACACTTATCTTAAATAGAAGCTTTTAAGTAATCAATTCGAACTAAGTAATAAACGATTAAACGAACACAAAATTTACTAAGTAAAAAATCTTACTATTAAAATTATTTCTTTTTAACTATTTGTCAAACAAGATGATAATATAAGAAATATAAAACAATGTATCAAATAAACTCTTTTTATGTAGGAGGTGGAAATAAAAGTCACAGAATGCAAGTTACAACACGAATAATTGTATGCTGGTTTAAATACAAGTTGAAACGCACGACGAATGACTAAGCCTTTATTATGAATAAAGAATGATTTATCTATGTTTATTATTATTTTCTTTGAACAAAATAAAACTCGCTGAAATTGCACGCAGAACACTGTAATTATTGTAAAATAATAAATAATTACTACTATTTTCGTTTTCAAATGACGGGAACAGTACGGGGTAAGACCATTTTCATATATAAATATAAAACCGAATGTTGTATAAATTTAGCAGTAAAGTCAAAAAAACAAAATATGACGTATGGCCAAGAACACTATGGTAATACCAATCAGGAGTTCCTAATTTTTTAAAATGACCAATGAGGTGTCGGTTAACAATTTGAATAAGCTGCACTTCCCAATAGATGAGAAAACCACAGCTGTCTTAATAACAGTGTTCCAATTCTAGAAAAGTTGGCGTTTAATATTAAATCGGCTAAGCAAAATATACGATGGAAGCTTATATGTAGAGTATACCAACAGCCGAACGTAGGTATAATATCTCTTTTATACAAAAACCTTTATTATTAATTGCCAAATATACTGACTATTAGATCACAGGCCATTTTATAATCAAGTTTGACAGTTGCCACTCCAATTGTTTAATTAAGTCCATATTAATACGTTTAGAATAGTAGAATGGTACCGAATCTCTCGATGAAATCATGAATATTGACTTTGAGTTGGATGTTCATTATGTGTCACGTTGCGTATTAATCTTCCTAAAATACATTCGTGGTGTTTTTTTTTTAATTAGGGTAAATGCAGTTTTAATATAACTCAATATTTTTGTCATTTGCGCAATTCACTCTCGAACTAAGGGGAATTGGACAAAATCGCTCGTGCAAGCTCTCAGGATTTTTTCATTCCCTTGATTCTCGATTGAATTGCCATGACAAAAACATTTATCCGAAAAATTACCAGTTATGTAATTTACCTTCGAAAAGGATACAAATAATAACCTAATTAAAAATTTGTTTACTTTCTGAATTTAATAAGATCTAAGGGATTTCCTGTGTATACATTTTGTTTTTAATGTTTCATAATTAAGATTACTAGTTTGCTTTTGAATATTTTATTAAATTTACACATTTAATTGTAATCATTCGACGGCGAAGAAATAATATTACCTCGAATACGATAAAGAATAGTGGGTATTACCAATAGTACATAACAAGACTGCGTAGTTAGGTGGTTTATATCCTTTTTTATTTGTATAAACTAAAATATCATTGGAAATGACTAATAAGGTGATGATCTCATAAATTAGAGCACTGCTTTACCACATGTACTAAATCTTGAAAATTGGATCCTGATCCAAATACTACTATAATCCCTCTGCAGAAAGATTTGAAATAATATCAAGTCCCCCACTTTTATGAGTATTCATGAAGAGTATTTTCCAGATATAACTTATACTAAAAGAATTTGACATTCGTAGGTAAGTTAGCGTGGTCGTGACGGTAGTTGAAATAGAGTTACAGATCTTGCGTATTAAAGACAGAAATAGTATGGTACTACACACGGAATACGCTCTTACTTCTGATCACTTCTTTGATGTATTACATTGTGCATTCAATGATTTTTCAAAATATAAAGACGCTATACTGTAATACTAATAATTTTAGGCTATTAGGTATGGAAAATAACCATAAAATAATTGTCATAAAGAAAAATAAATTTATTTTTAACGTGATACATCTGTTTTTGAGATTAAGAATAAGCGAAACCAATAATTGTCGATCAAACTTTAATTAGTAGGCTAAACAGTTATTTATGTAACAAGTAAGTGTTTATTGCATGCAAGGAGTCTTTTAGGCCGATTTGGACAATATGTCGAGTGAAATGAACACTTTTGAGACGAGTTGCATACAATACTTTTTCTACGTTCATTAAGAAAAAGGTTCCACTGAGTGACCATTGTAATAATGTAATATTTAATATAATTATCATTGTTAGGGTAACTTGCTGAATATGTGTTACGTTTAATAATATTTCTCATTTTAACCTATTTTGCACTTTTTTTTTCTCATTTACTTACTCAAACTGACAAACCACAATAACTTTTAATGAGCAACTAAGAAATATATTGTCCGTATCTGATTTCCGATAAAAAAAAAACTAAAATATAGCGATAGACTGTGCATGAAACAACTTTCGTACACTGGATCGTAACAAAACGTAATTTTTTTTGTAAATATTTTAAATGAAATGAAAAATTTGATTACTTGAAATTTAAGTATAATGGTTTAATAATCATGCAATGGTCTAATATAAATTTCTTTTATTTAAAGAAACATGAAATCAACAATGTAATAACCTAAAATTTTTAGCATCTGTACAAATTAAGCTTAGTCCATTCATATTTTACTGACGATTCTTCATTTGCAGTTGTATCTCATAAATTAAAATAGTACCCACTATCTTGTTTACTAAACGATAACTTTTTACACTAAAAATTATACAAAAGGTGTTCGTTTTTTGAATGAACTTAGAAAAACAATTAAAATCTTAGATCTAAACATGTATGCAGGGTGGGTGTCTACTGCGTGCACCGAGGATTGCTCCTTAACTATTAGGGATATTAAACCCAATTTTGGTGTGGTAATACACTATCATTGGACCATTCTAAAAATATTTAGGTATATACAGGGCGATTGACAAAAATATGCCAACCCAAACCTGTTTTTTTAAATGGAACGCCCTGTATATTTTTAGATTTTTTGATTCACTGTTACATTTAGAATAAAAGTGTAGAAATTTGAATCTATATCACTAACCGTCCTGCAGATATCGTCACTTTAGTACCAAAACTTTGGAACCTCGATGCCAGCGTTGTCACCACGATTTTGTAAATCTGTGCATACCACCGACTATTAATAATAGTCTACCAACAAACAAACTCGGAAATTTTTCGAAAACAGTATGATTAACTTACGCGAAATGTAATTCTTCTCATTTTTTTCAAATGCAACACACTGTATATTTTTTCACATTTCGATTCCCCGTGAAAAGTAGATACTAATTGATAATAAGTTTCATAGCCATAAGACGGACCCTTCTTAAGATATTGGCGCTTTTACGTAAAAATATTTTAAAATACAAATTTATTATGACTGTAGAATTCAGCAAAACAAATCAGGTAGGCTAGCCGCTCGTAATAAAGAGAAACAATTGCATCTATTTTTTTTACGTTTGTATAATCATTAAAATGTTGTTCCATTAGTTCGTGTGGTTTTGGATTGTCGTTTTGTCAATTTTTGTATAAAACGATCTGATCGATATGATCTTTATTTACGGCGAAGCTCAAAGAAATACTTTGCTAGCTACCCGTTTATACTGTGAACGATACCCAGAGAGAAGACAGCCGCGGAAAGAATCGTTTATGAATGTAGCTGAGAGATTTATATATATATATATATATATATATATATATATATATATATATATTCTGGAAGTGTCAAGTGTGTGTTATCCCAAGCGCGCAAAAACAAGCCCAAATGAAAATATTGAGTTTCCAGTTGTGACATCTCTTATAGAAAATCCGCAAATTAGTACGAGAGAGCTAAGTACACACCTAGACCTAAATAGAAATACAGTTCGCAGCTTTATTAAAAAAAAAACAAATTGCATCATCATCATATCGAGCGACATCAAGGTTTAAGTGCAATAGATTTTCAAAATCCTGAATCTTTCTGCCAATGGGTAACTACTAAAGTAAATGAAGAACCCAATTTTGTTAATAACATTCTATTTACGGATGAGGCAACTTTTCACAATACTGGCAATATTAATACACATAACTATCATCACTATTTAGATACTAATCCACACATCTTAAGCGTTGTTGATCTCCAGCATCGATGGCCAGTTAATGCGTGAAGTGGTATAATCAATTTTAATGTGGTTGTTCCTTTTTTCTTTGATGGGAGACTTACTGGGGAAAGATATTTACAGTTTTTGGAAAATGATTTACCCGAGCTTTTGGAAAATATCGAGGGCTACGTTAAAGAAAAAGTTTACCAACATCCTCCCACCACAAGCGAAGATATGAACAGATGCGTTTCAATGTTTCAATCCATTTAGCCTTTAATGTTGTTGCGAGTGAATCTTTCGTTTACCGAGCGAATTGCAAAGTGTTTAGCTAGGCGTGGTCAGCATTTTGAAAGTTTAATTTGAATTTGTGGTTTTATTCGTTTATGTTTACTTATTTTTAACTTAACGTATTTTTAGGCGTAGAGAATTATTTTATTATTTAGTTATTAATTAAGTTTTCCGATTAGTTAAAGAATTTATTTGCTATTCGTATTTTCTTATTTGCTCTGGATTTTGTTTTATTTGTTCTTCTGTATGTTAATATTTTCAAATAAAGCGTCAATATCTCAAGAAGGGTCCGCCTTATGAAACCTATTATCAAATAGTTTTACGGGGAATCGAAATGTGAAAAAATATACAGGGTGTTGCATTTGAAAAAATTGAGAAAAATTACATTTCGCGTAAGTTAATCATTCTCTATAGTTTTACATGTCTTCGAAAAATTTCCCAGTGTATTTGTTAGTAGACTATTATTAATAGTCGGTGGTATAAACAGATTGACAAAATCGTGGTGACAACGCTCGCATCGTGTTAGTTAGCTCTATTTTGATACTAAAGTGACGATATCTGCAGATCGGTTAGTGATACAGACACAAATTTCGACACTTTTATTCTAAATGTAACAGTGAATCAAAAAATGCAAAAATATACAGGGTTTTCCATTTAAAAACACATTGTTTTGGATTGGCATATTTTTGTCAATCACCCTGTATATACCTAAATATTTTTAGAATGTAGGTCCAATGATCGTGTATTACCACGCCAAAACTGGTTTTGATATCTCTAATAGTTAAGGAGAAATCCTCCGTCCACGCAGTACACACCCACCCTATATATCTAGACGTTTGCGGCAGTGTGCATATTCTAGAATGAATTCGGTATCAAACAGGCTTTAAAATGATTAGTATCGCTGTCATTGTATTAACAAAAAATGCATTGTCATACACGGCAGAAATCAACACAACTTGAGTACAAATCAAGTATTTACTACTGAGGTTCACTAATGTCGCGCAAATGACATGTGCACAATATGAACAAAATTAGAACAATGTGAGTTAGTAGGTATTGAGCTAGCTGGACCTGTGTAATGCGTTCGATTCTTGTTACCGTCTACCTTGTAGGAGGTTTGGCCCATACGCATTTAGCGGTATAATCACTGCCTATACGTACATAACGTCCGGTTATTTAGGCAAGTACTGGAGTAGTATCTTCCTCCCTGAACCCTGAACTCCATTCCTTCCGAACCTATTCCGACCGCACTCATCCTTAATGTCACCATGCATCACCATTATCCGATGGTGCACTTGCAGTGTGAAGTAGTTACCGTAATAACATTATTAATAATGCCAACATTACATACAGAATTCACACTGCAGGAAAAATTGGTACAAAATGAGCAAAAAATTAAGTAATAACTTAATTTCAGTTTATCAAATGTTGTACTTAGAGCGTACAGTTGGGGAGGTGCAAGAATAAAATAATTAATGTCGTCGAAATTAGATGAGCACAAAATGTATACTATGCGGCACAAAATAAGCACAATTATACTGTATGAATCAACTGAATATCGCTTGTACCTCCAACTTCACGAACCTGTGTATTGCCGATGTGAACGATTACATAGATTTGGAAAATCGAAATATGGATCCGTTAAACAAAAACTGTGGAAGTATTCTGAGAATGTTGTGTTAAATTAATTGGAGTGATATTACTGATGCTACAAATTCATATATAGAATTTATTCGCACCCTAACATTTATTTGCCAGATAACTAGTATTACTGTTAGGTGTGGATTTGGCCAAATATAATGTTTATAGCAATTATGTTCTTTTAATAACCGTTATTGATAGACAGCAAAAAAACATCATAAATTTCAATATTTATTATTGTTGTTACTAACGTAGACAAATTTTCGTCTCCACGTTACAAATACATTTATAGTTAATGAGATGTTATATTAGGAGCTTTTAAAATTAAAAACAGTTTAGAGGTGTATAAAAGTCGTACACACATGCTTCGTACGTTACAAGGAATGCCTTTATACTAAATATCTTAGGAACGTTATCAATTATCTTTTGTATTATTAAATCAAATAAAGAAAACCTCAACTTAAATATAACCGAAACGTTATCTACATATTTAACACAGAACGTTTATAAATAATTTATGGAACACCACGTGTTGCTATTTAGTTGCCAACAAAACACCAAACATTAATATATGTCGCCGTTCAACAACTTAAGTTTATTTCTGGAACTTGAGATATCGATTGGGTCTACGTTTATGTTGGACATAAACAAACATTAGTCTATCAACTAATCCATTCATCCCCTACATCAAGAGATAATATTATCTATATATAGACAAGCGTGCCTTTATTTTCAGAATGGGTGACTTGTTTTATTCATGCAGTATTTACCAAATGTTGTGAATGATCTTATTAAAGTGGGTTTAAAGAGATTACTATGAATTATTTAAAGGGTAGTTGATAAACTAGTACACATAATAAAAGGGATTTGTTCAATTACGCCTTATTCACAATACTTATAAAAAGAATACGTAACCCCACTCTACTGTAATTTCTTATTTGCATAAGGCAAGGAAGCAGAATTCTTATTGCTTCAAAAAATAAGAGACAAATCAATTGAACCACAGGTCTGGATATTTTTTGCATTCTGTTCTGGCAGTACTTTTGAAAGTAAATACTTGCCAACAATAATAAATGCACTAGTATTTTTTTACATTTTGTTATGTAACGTATGGAATCTCTAATATTAAAATTGGAAAAATATGAAAAAAGTTGTCAACTTGGGCCATAACACAATGTATACAAACATTTTGGTATTTTTAAGCTGTACAACACCTATAAAGAATGGTCATAAATGTACATAAATCATACATACATCAACTCTTTCATATCTTCGTATTTGAATATGCAATCGTTGTAATATGCGCATTTCGAAATGTTAGACACGCTTTTGGCTGATTCATTCAAATAAAAGGTCATATTTTATCTGATCTCAGAATTATACATGTTTGTATAATTGATAAAGTATGTGCGAAAAGCTCTTTTGAAAACCGTAGATAGTATCGCGCGTGACAATTAAAGGATTCCATACTTTTTTATAATTATTTTCCCAATTACTTATGTGTAATTCATGATTTAAAAACCAGCGCAAAAGCTGGCTGGTAGCTTACCTGATATCACAAGATCGCATTACAAACTATACGCTAAGTCCTAAATGTACCACAAGGTATTGATAATAATTCATCTTTATTCACATACTTTATGTAGGAATACGTCCATAGGAGTAGTAATATAATAGTAACTTGAGCACGGCATTGTTAACGATTACAAATAACAATTAATTAAGTCTTGTTCCATTATAAGTGTTTTGTAACTGTGGTTTCATATTAGTTGAGTTCATCGGCCTATATAGAAAAAGAAAATATCGCTAAAACAGTCAAAGAAAATGGCTCCCCCGATCCAACACCTAACCTAAACAGGGAAAGGGTAACCCGAAAGGAAGAACCTAAATATACAGCGATAATACCATATACCGGATGTCCCGAATTGCAGTGTCCAAAGTGTAACAGCGTATTCTGCGTCCAAAATAAACCCTAACTTCCTATGTAAACATATGTCGAGAAATGTTTCGTTTTCGAAATACAGGGTGTTAAAGTTTTAAGAAAAAAAAAATCATTTTTTATCATATTTTTCATATTACTTTAGATATCTCTATAAAATTTAATACACATCTTTTGAGCATCAATGAACATTTTTTGGCGTCAAAAGATTTTTTAAATGTCTTCCAGTGGCGTCCATACGGTATTTGAACTGAATATTATTGAAGGAAAAAATGGTACACCACTGTTTCTTCTGAAAATAAAAATTATTTTTGATATCACTATTTAATTTAGAGCAAATTTGATCCCTTGACTATTTTCCGTACGACCCACCGTTTTGGCGTAAAAATTAATGTGAATTTCAGTGGCGAAACATGTAAAACGGTAGAGTTAATTCAATTTCTACCATGGTACATCATCTTCGTTCGTAAATAATTTTACAAAAACTAAAATTCACAGCTTAGATTGTGAAAAATTTTACAGAGCTCTATTAAATTATTTTGTTCATTAACGAATATAGAACTTTAATGTGGCCCCTAAAGTTTACAATAATTGCTCAAAACGAGCTCCTCCAATTTCGATACATTTTCGGCATCTGCGCTTAACTGAGTCAGTGGCGTTGCTTATGAAATTCTTATTGGCTCGCAAAGTTTCACAAGCTTGCTCTATCGTTAGAATTAGTTCTTGCCTTGTATCAGCTGATGTCGAATAAACGCAGTTTTCAAATAACTCACAAAAGAAATCGACAGGGTGGGTCAGTGGAACGTGGTGAGGCTCTAGCTCCTAATCGTCCAATCCCCGTTCTGGATAATCATTATTTAATCACTCACGATTTACAAGCGAAAAATGCCACCCCGTCCATTTGAATCCAGTTCGTTTCTAAGATTTAGGGAATATTTTTAGATATTTTAACTCATTTCGCAGGAAACCATTAAATAATTGTCCATCTAGGCGTGGTGGTAAAATATGGGGCCCAAAAATTCTATTTATTAAACCCACCAAACATGAACATAATAATGGTTTGTCTTGACAATATTTTCATATTGTCAAATTGAATGTCATGATTTAGATTATTCAGGGCATGGTCAGCCACAGCAGACCTCTCTGGTTGACCCAATCTACAAAATCTCATATGTTCTTTGCGTCTTGTATCAAAGCTACGTTTTGTGGTCCCGATGTATACTTTTCCAATGAACAAGATAACTTATACACTCCGGAAGATGATAAAGGGTTTGACACATCTTTAGGTGATCTTAAATGTTCTTTAATTTTTCTTGTAGGTTTAAAAATAGTCCTAATGCCATATTTGATTAAGATTTTTTCAATTCTATTTGTAACATTAGCTATAAAAGGAAGAAAAGCAGTACCAACATTAAGAACTGGTTTTTCTTTAAGGTTACGCCTAGAAGGTGTAATAACATTATTAATATCTGTAAGTGAATATCCATTATCTTGTAAGGATTTTCTTAAATATTTATATTCATCATTCAAAAATTCAGGGTCACAAATTCGTTTTGCTCGATCTACTAAAGATTTAATTACACTAATTTTTTGACGTGGATGGTGGTTGGATAATTTATGAAGGTATCTATCAGTGTGTGTCGGCTTTCTGTAAACCTTAAAAGATAGTGAATTATTATTTTTAGATATTAATATGTCAAGAAATGGTAAACTTCCATTAGTTTCTTTTTCCATGGTAAACTGAATACTAGGATGTATACCATTTATAAAAACCAAAAACCAAAAGCAGTGCTTCTTCTCCATGTCTCCAAATAACAAATGTGTCATCTACATATCTATACCAAACTGAAGGTTTTTTAGGTGTATTTTGTAACGTTAATGTTTCAAATTTTTCCATATAAAAATTAGCTATAACAGGACTAAGGGGACTACCCATTGCTACACTTTCAATCTGTTCATAAAATTTTACTATTCCACTGAAAATAAGTTGTAGTAAGACAGTGCTGAAAAAGAATGGTTATGTCCTTTGGAAAAAGATGATCTATGTATTCAATAGTTTCTTTTAGAGGTACTTTTGTAAAAGTGAAATAACATCAAAACTAGCCATTATATCACCCTCTTCAATTTTGAAACTATGCATTTTTTTCAACAAAGTCGGCAGAATTTTTAATGTAATGGGGTGTTTTTCCTATATGAGGTTGTAATAACAATGTAAGATGTTTTGCAAGGTTATATGTAGGAGAACCAATTGCACTAACAATAGACCTTAAAGGAATATTAGGTTTATGAATTTTTGGTAAACCATATAGTTTTGGTGAAATAGCTTCAGAGTTAGATAGTTTCTTCTTTATTTCTTCAGGAATAGATGATAATTTAATCAGCTCTTTAGTTTTTAAAAGAAACTTTTTTGTTGGATCTTTTGGTATTTCACGATAAGTTTCTGGTCCCAACAATTGTTCTATCTTAGTGTTATAATCGTTCATATTTAATATAACAGTTGCATTACCTTTATCTGATTTTAATATTATAATACTTTCATTGCGTTCAAGATCAAGTAAAGCATGTCGTTGACGAAAGGATAAGTTGCTCTTTGGAGGTTTTGTTTTACGTAATATGTTAACGGTGTTATATCTAACTTCATTAGCAGCATCAAAAGGTAATAATCTAATGGAGTTTTCGATGTTGGAAATTATATCTTCAAAAGGTATTACTCTTGGTGTTATCGCAAAATTTCCTCCTTTAGAAAGCGCTTCAATAGCATAATCTGAAACAACATTATCAGAAAGGTTTATAACAGTTTTTCTACAATCAATAGATGGTCTATGATTTTGTTGTTTGTATAATTTATTAAATTTTTCTTTTTGACGTTGACATGAGATGTCAAAATTTATTTTCATAGATTTAAACGTTATAGAATCAATTTTATCCCAATCTTCTTTATTCAAAATAGATGAAATTTCTAAATGTAAATATAAAAGATTTTTATCGGTGTTATCCAGTAAAATTGAAATTAAAAATTACAAAGAACGTTCTGCATTGTGCTTTTCATTGTTAATAACACTTCCAATTATTGATAAAAATATCTCTTTGTTAGATTTAACTGGGTTATTTTATTTGATGTAATGTTTGGATTTGTGAATGCTTCTATCATTTTAAAATTGAAGTTTTTCACAACTTTACACTTACATCATAACTCGATTAAATTTTGTTAAATGTGTTTTTTGGCTGGCAAATTTCATTGTTAGCTTTCGTCGTAGAGAGTGTTCTAGTTTGTCATCTTTAAGGCAGTTTAACAATATTTAATTTTAATGACCTAGTTATTCTTTACTACAATTTTATAGTTGACTTATACGTTTCTCAAACTGTTATATTAATAGCAGGCTTATGTTTATGTTTGAATTTTTCAAATTTGACAAAATTGTTTACTACATCTTTAACAATTTTTAACAAACATTACTACTGACGAAGATAACTGTAAGTGTTATCGAAACGTTTAGATTGTATAATTTAAAGTACACCATTAAAAAATCCCAAAAAAGATAAGTATTTTATTCGTTTATGTTTACTTATTTTTAACTTAACGTATTTTTAGGCGTAGAGAATTATTTTATTATTTATATATCTCAAGAAGGATCCGTCTTATGGCTATGAAACCTATTATCAAATAGTTTTACGGGGAATCGAAATGTGAAAAAATATACAGGGTGTTGCATTTAAAAAAATTGAGAAAAGTTACATTTCGCGTAAGCTAATCAATCTCTATAGTTTTACATGTCTTCGAAAAATTTCCCAGTTTGTTTGATAATAGACTATTATTAACAGTCGGTGGTGTAAACAGATTTACAAAATCGTGGTGACAACGCTCACATCGTGATTCCAAAGTTAGCTCTATTTTGATACTAAAGTGACGATATCTGCAGATCGGTTAGTGATACAGACACAAATTTCTACACTTTTATTCTAAATGTAACAGTGAATCAAAAAATGCAACAATATACAAGGTTTTCCATTAAAAAAACACAGGTCTGGATTGGCATATTTTGTCAATCACCCTGTATATAGCTCAATATTTTTAGAATGTAGGCCCAATGATCGTGTATTACCACACCAAAATTGGTTTTGATATCTCTAATAGTTAAGGAGAAATCCTCCGTCCACGCAGTACACACCCACCCTGTTTGCGTTTGCAGCAGTGTGCATAGTTCTAGAATGAATTCGGTATAAAACAGGCTTTAAAATCATCAGTATCTCTGTCATTGTATTAACACAAAATGCATTGACCTACACGGCAGAAATCAACACAACTTGAATACAAATCATGTATTTACTACTGAGTTTCATTAATGTCATGCAAATGACATGTGCACAATATGAAAAAAATTAGAACAATATAGGTACTGAGCTAGCTGGACCTGTGGTAACGCAATCTACTTTGTATCATTGAGGTAATGGGTTCGATTCTTGTTACCGTCTACCTTGTAGGAGGTTTTTTCAGGAGGTTTGGCCCATACGCATTTAGCGGTATAATCACTGCCTATACGTACATTACGTCCGGTTATTTAGGCAAATACTGGGGTAGTATCTTCCTCTCTGAACCCTGAACTCCATTCCTTCCGAACCTACCCTGACCGCACCCATCCTTAATGCCACCATGCATCACCATTATCCGATGGTGCACTTACAGTGTGAAGTAGTTACCGTAATAACATTATTAATAATGCCAACATTACATACAGAATTCACACTGCAGGAAAATTGGTACAAAATGAGCAAAAAATTAAGTAATAACTTAATTTCAGTTTATCAAATGGTGTACTTAGAGCGTACAGTTGGAGGTGCAAGAATAAAATAATTAATGTCGTCAAATTAAATGAGCACAAAACTTATACTCTGCGGCACAAAATAAGCACAATTATACTGTATGAATCAACTGAATAAATCGCTGTTGTACCTCCAACTTCACGAACCTGTGTATTGCCGATATGAACGATTACGTAGATTTGGAAAATCAAAATATGGATCCGTTAAACAAAAACTGTGGAAGTATTCTGAGAATTTTGTCTTAAATTAATTGGTGTATTACTGATCTTACTGATGCTACAAATTCATATATAGAATTTATTCGCACCAGATAACTAATATTACTATTAGGTACGGATTTGGCCAAATATAATGTTTATAGCAATTATGTTCTTTTAATAACCGTTATTGATAGACAGCAAAACAACATCATAAATTTCAATATTTATTATTGTTGTTACTAACGTAGACAAATTTTAGTCTCCACGTTACAAATACATTTATAGTTAATGAGATGTTATAATATTAGGAGCTTTTAAAATTAAAAACAGTTTAGAGGTGTATAAAAGTCGTACACACATGCTTCGTACGTTACAAGGAATGCCTTTATACTTAATATCTTCGGAACGTTATCAATTATCTTTTGTATTATTAAATCAAATAAAGAAAACCTCAACCTAAATATAACCGAAACGTTATCTACATATTTAACACAGAACGTTTATAAATAATTTATGGAACACCACGTGTTGCTATTTAGTTGCCAACAAAACACCAAACATTAATATATGTCGCCGTTCAACAACTTAAGTTTATTTCTGGAACTTGAGATATCGATTGGGTCTACGTTTATGTTGGACATAAACAAACATTAGTCTATCAACTAATCCATTCATCCCCTACATCAAGAGATAATATTATCTATATATAGACAAGCGTGCCTTTATTTTCAGAATGGGTGACTTGTTTTATTCATGCAGTATTTACCAAATGTTGTGAATGATCTTATTACAGTAGGTTTAAAGAGATTACTATGAATTATTTAAAGGGTAGTTAATAAACTAGTACACACTAGTTCAATTACGCCTTATTCACAATACTTATAAAAAGAATACGTAACCCCACTCACTCTACAGTAACTTCTCATTTGCATAAGGCAAGGAAGCAGAATTCTTATTGCTTCAAAAAATAAGAGACAAATCAATTGAACCACAGGTCTGGGTATTTTTTGCATTCTGTTCTGGCAGTACTTTTGAAAGTACATTCTTGCCAACAATAATAAATGCACTAGTAATTTTTTACATTTTGTTATGTAACGTATGGAATCTCTAATATTAAAATTGGAAAAGTATGAAAAAAGTTGTGTAGGTCAACTTGGGCCATAAGACAATGTATACAAACATTTTGGTATTTTTAAGCTGTGCAACACCTATAAAGAATGGTCATAAATGTACATAAATCATACATACATCAACTCTTTCATATCTTCGTATTTGAATATGCGATCATTGTAATATGCGCATTTCGAAATGTTAAACACGCTTTTGGCTGATTCATTCAAATAAAAGGTCACATTTTATCTGATCTCAGAATTATACATGTTTGTATAATTGATAAAGTATGTGCGAAAAGCTCTTTTGAAAACCGTAGATAGTATCGCGCGTGACAATTAAAGGATTCCATACTTTTTTATAATTATTTTCTCAATTACTTATGTGTAGTTCATGATGTAACCCAGATATGCCCATACGCTTACGCGAAGTATTTATAAATAGTGTTTTAAAACCGTAGTTGTTTAGAGTACAAATAAACACAATTTATCTGAAAAAATAAATTTTATTGAAAAATAATACAAAATTGAAGCCGTACTACACCTAGTACGGTAGGCAAATGTATGGCAACTAATCAACTGTTCTTTGTTATTAAAGAATTTAACATTTTGTGTGGTAGGACAAAAAACACTTTACATGCAGTCCTTTGTTACACTTCGTACACCTAGTTGTGGTTCTCTCATGACAATGCGCGCAACGGGTTTGCTTATCTTGAAGTATTACTAAATGATCTAAACGATCAAAGCGAATATCGATGCTTTCATTACGTGACATGTGACCTTTTGAAGAGTTTTGTTTTTTGTTTTGCACTAATAGCGTAGTCGCAATTCGTCTTCTAAATTTTAATTGATCTAGTTCTCCCCCCTTTTGCCTATGTAACTGCCAAGAGTTGTGTACTGCCATATCGATGCAGTGTGATATGAGTGGAAAATACCACTTTTTACCTCTGATCGATATTCTATAAAGACTTATGTTTTGGTCACTCCTGTCAACACCTCCCATATTGGCATTATATAAGTTAATCAAATGCGGCTGGGATACCTAAAACATTTTCAAAATTACAAGATCTATGGGCAGAATGGTAATCGATTGGACTTACCTGTATGGATTTCTTTTCCAGAAAATCTCTTGACAGCGTGGATTGGATTAATTCCTGCGGCATTTGAACATAAAGTAACAATACTATTATCGTGCCATTTCACGGCAATTATGTTACTATCTTCAATTTTCTTATAGTCGAAACATCCTCTCGCATCATTTTTCATTTGCTTGGAAGTCTTTAGAGGGCTGCTAGGTATGCGATTTTCCCGAATAGTACCTGTAGCTTTAAAGTTCTTCTTGGAAAGCAGTTCCAGCAAAGGTAAAGTAGAAAAAAGTTATCAAAAATAAATGCATATACCTCTTATTTGGCCACCTTTTTTCAAAACATCTGCGTATTCCAGAACTACAGATGGTCCAACTCCATAACTAGCATACTGAACGCTAATATTGAGCTGCACCTTGGTAGGGCTCGAACCAATTAACATAGCCCAATCGTGTTGCCTCTACCCACAATTTATAGCCATATCGAATAGGCTTCCCATAAATAAATTGTTTGCAACCATGGCGACCAAAGTATGGAACCATGGTTCATCAACGCAATGCATTTCCTCGCATTTGCTATATTCTAAGAATTTTTATTTAGTGTATAAATAAATGCCTAACTTTAGCATATTTGTCAGTCGCATCTATTGTATTATTATCTGCTATATGAAGATGAGACAGAATAAATTGAATTTGTTTCTCGATATTGCCTCGGATACCAATACATTATGAGAGTCTCTCTCGTATTCCCAAAACATTCGTCGCCTAGGTATCTGTATATACCCACTCAGTAATAACACGCCAATGAACGCTTTCAATTCCGACTTTTCTATCAACACATTCTGGTTTCTTTGTTGTCCATACCGATTCGTCTCTGTTACAATTGTCTCTAATATTTCTTCGTCAAAAATTTAAAAATAAATCCGCAGGGTTTTCGAGATTCGCTTGTGCTATATCTGTATCATCAAAATATTTTTGTCAAGTGGCAAGTCATAGTCTTCCCATTTATAAATTCTTTTTATTTTTTTGGGTTTAGTTACTTTAGTTCGTAATCAACATTTCAAAACTGAAAGAGGCATTTCACCTTCAGATGAGAAGCTGGAGTCACTCAAATTGTTTTCATTGTCTGATATATTCCGTAAATTAATTTCTACCGGTGCTCGAAGTTGCGACCCAGGTAAATTATTTAGATTGACAAAATCTTCCGCGCCAGAATCTTCGTCGGTTTCATTTCCACAAGCATTTTCTGGCGGAAAATGGTTATGCAATCCACATTCTCTACTACATCTTCATCGTCTTCCAACATTACTAATGTCTCATTCATAGAAAATCCCCTAAAACAATAATGAAGTGACTGTATAAGTGCCCACCGTACTACCTATAGTACATTAAAATATAAAGGTTATAAAAGTTACTCTAAAATAATTTTGTGAAATTTTTTTTTCATTACGCGAATCTTACATGTTTTGTATATATTATATGATATATAACTAAAATTTTAATTAATTTAAAATTAGCAAAAAAACCTTACCTTGAAAAACGTATTCCATAATCTGCCATTGTCACAGTTTAACAAATTTCAGCCGCTAATAATAATCACTATGCAGTTACAAACGATAACTTTTACATCCACTCACATGCCCTGCAGCTTACTAAATAACCTCAAGCAGTATAGAACGTATTGGGTTGCATGTTTAAACAGGATTGAACAAGTTGTAAGTGTACTACATGTAGTACGGTGGGCATATCTGGGGTGACAATTAAAGGATTCCATACTTTTTTATAATTAATTTCTCAATTACTTATGTGTAGTTCATGATTTAAAAACCAGCGCAAAAGCTGGCTGGTAGCTTACCTGATATCACAAGATGACATTACAAACTATACGCTAAGTCCTAAATGTACCACAAGGTATTGATAATCATCTTTATTCACATACTTTATGTAGGAATACGTCCATAGGAGCAGTAATATAATAGTAACTTGAGCACGGCATTGTTAACGATCACAAATAACAATTAATTAAGTCTTGTTCCATTATAACTAAGTGTTTTGTAACTGTGGTTTCATATTAGTTGAGTTCATCGGCCTATATAGAAAAAGAAAATATCGCTAAAACACTCAAAGAAAATGGCTACCCCAATCTAACACCTAACCTAAACAGGGAAAGGGTAACCCGAAAAGAAGAACCTAAATATACAGCGATAATACCATATACCGGATGTCCCGAATTGCAGTGTCCAAAGTTTAACAGCGTCCAAAATAAACCCTAACTTCCTATGTAAACATATGTCGAGAAATGCTTCGTTTTCGAAATACAGGGTGTTGCAGTTTTAAGAAAAAAGAATCATTTTTTATCATATTTTTCATATTACTTTAGATATCTCTATAAAATTTAATACACATTTTTCGAGCATCAATGAACATTTTTGGTGTAAAAGATTTTTTAAAATATCTTCCAGTGCCGCCCGTACGGTATTTGAACTGAATATTATTGAAGGAAAAAATGGTACGCCACTGCTTTTTCTGAATTTTTGATATCACCATTTAATTTAGAGTAGATTTGATCCCTTGACTATTTTCCGTACGACCCACCGTTTTGGCGTAAAAATTTCAATTAATGTTAATTTCAGTGGCGAAACGTAAAACGGTAGAGTTAATTCAATTTCTACCATGGTACATCATCTAAGTTCGTAAATAATTTTACAAAAACTAGAATTCACAACTTAGATCGTGAAAAATTTTACAGAGCTCTATTAAATTATTTTGTTCATTAACGAATAAATAACTTTAATGTGGCCCCTAAAGTTTACAATAATTGCTCAAAATGAGCTCCTCCAACTTCGATACATTTTCGGCATCTGCGCTTAACTGAGTCAGTGGCGTTGCTTATGAAATTCGTATTGGCTCGCAAAGTTTCACAAGCTTGCTCTATCGTTAGAATTAGTTCTTGCCTTGTATCAGCTGATGTCGAATAAACGCAGTTTTTCAAATAACTCCACACAAAGAAATCGACAGGGGTGAGGTCAGGGGAACGTGGTAGCCAGGCTCTAGCTCCTAATCGTCCAATCCACAGTTCTGGATAATCATTATTTAACCACTCACCATTTACAAGCGAAAAATGCACGGGAGCCCTGTCCATTTGAATCCAGATTTCGTTTCTAAGATTTAGGGGAATATTTTTTAGATATTCAAATAACTCATTTCGCAGGAAATCATTAAATAATTGTCCATCTAGGCGTGGTGGTAAAATATGGGGCCCACAAAAATTCTATTTATTACACCACACCAAACATTAACAGAAAATTTGTGTTGAAATGCTCTGTGCGTACAACACGTGGATTTTCATGGCTCCAGTGTCGTAAATTGTGGTAATTTACTGATCCGCTTCGTGTAAATGTAGCTTCGTCAGTCCATAATTTTTTTTTGAAAGTGCTCAACTTCTCTACTTTGGCTGCATCTGAAATGGCTTCCTGTGATCTTGTCTCAAAACGCGATTAATCTTATTTTTAGAAACAAAAACGACGTTACCTTATAAATGGTGAGCTGCTCTTCCTAGTCTTAATGTTCTATTGTTGTCAAACTTATTTAAAATTACGTTTCGATGTCATTCATTTCTCCTACCTTCATTTCGAGTCCCAAATGCCTGAACATTAAATGTGTTTTAATGAGGACCTGTTTGCAAGGTAATCTTCTATTTGGAAACCTTCGTTGGTATTCCCGTACTGCTGCATTTGCATTTCCATTACATACACCATAAACGAAATGAATATCAGCATACTCAAGTTACTGAATAACACCATTTTCAAAAACACCATTTTCAAATTTATAGTTAGACTGATAATTATCTTTTTCGTATAAACTGTAAATATCTGAAGCTTATTTACAATAATTTACTTCTAAAAACTCATCTGTCATACTTTAAAGACATGTAGCAACTGTTCAATTGTCATAAAAATTCAATCATGCCATACCAAGATTCGACAGTAGAGGAATTATGGGTCAATACAGTACACACGTTGTTCAGAAATTATGAACTCAACGGGAATGCAAGAAATGCATTTGAGGAATTATTGTAAACTTTGGGACCACATTAAAATTTTTTATTCGTTAAGGAACAAAATAATTTAATGGTGCTCTGTAAAATTTTTCACGATCTAAGTTAATGAAAGTGGTGAATTTTGGTTTTTTTAAAATTATTTACGAAAGAGTAGTTTTCTAAAATGATGTAACATTTTAGAAGTTTAATTAACTCTAATTACCGTTTTACAAGTTTTGCCAGTGAAATTAACAGTAATGGAAATTTTAGCAATTTGACCATGCATGAAATAGTTTTCATTTTTTTACGCGAAAACGGTGCGTTGTGCGCAAAAAAGTCAAGGGATCAAACTTGCTCTAAATTAAATGGAGATTTCAAAAATAATTATTATTTTCAGAAAAAGTAGTGGCGTGCAATTTTTTGCTTCAATAATATACAGTTCAAATACCGTACGGACGCCACTGGTAGACATTTTAAAAATTTTTTACACCACAAAATGTTCTTTGATGCTCGAAAGATGTGTATTAAATTTTATAGAGATATCTAGAGTGATATGAAAGATATGATAAAAAATAATTTTTTTTGTTAAAGCTTTGATGCCCTGTATTTCGAAAACGAAGCATTCACGACATATGTTTATATGAAATTAGGGCTTATTTTGGACGCAGAATACGCTTTTAAAGTTTGGACACTGCAATTCGGGACACCCTGTATACAAGGTACCTCAGACACAATACGAATGATAGGTAGCAAATAATACAAGATACGCAATGCCTTCAAATCGTCCAGAACGCTCAGGGAAATACTAACCACAACCCAACCACACAATGAAGATCAGAATTCCAAGAATTGTGTATACAACCTACCATGCGAATGCGCCAGAGCACACATAGGAGAGAGCAGTAGACCACTCAAAGTGAGAACACAGGAACATAAGAACAACGTCTCCAAGGGCAAAACAGAAAAATCAAGAATCGCCAAACATGTCTGGAACGACGACAACTGCATCAAATGGGATAGATAACATACAGATAGTGGCAAATGACGAGAATACAACTCGATGGAAACTCAAAGAAGTCACATACATCGCACTAGCAGAAAATCCAAAAGCCCAGTTAGTGTGGAAATGAAACCCATATGGATTCAATAATGCGCGAAGAGTTTAACCGCAACACACCTGCGCAATAAATTACGGCGCACCATGCGCAACCACGAAAAAGTTTAATATATGTATGTTCTAAAAATATATATTGGATTACTCAGTGGCTCGGTAAAGGTGTCAGACTTGTAAGTGAAAGGTGTCAAAGTTGGAATCTGAGAGTAGTCAAGTGCTTGTGAAAAAATGATAACATATGAATTCGACTCAATTGCGAAGACAATCCTTCTCGGGACTAAGCTTGATGACGGAAGCAGGGCCCGCTTCCGAAACGGCGCGCTCAAAAAGCAAACACTGCGGAAATAGGTCGATCAACTCAACCAATTAAGTCTTTACTTAAATCAATGCAGCAATCCATTCAACATAGGCAAATGTAAACAAAAGATACATACCTACATAGTTAGCTGTGATGCATAAATTCTTTAAGTGTGTAGTAGTACGTTTTGTTTATCAAAATTTCGCCTACTTATTACTTACATTCTAAATTTTAAAAATGTCTACGAAGTTTGTTGCAGCATTGTGTGTATGACCGTGTACAAGGGACGCATACAGTATGTCGTATTTAAGATTATATTTTCCCTATTTTAAGGAGTATAGGTTTGAAATTTTGCACAGTCATACAGATTCACAAGCCACATGTTTTGAGGTACTGAACTTAAATGTGAGCTGCAAACCCAGCCTACTACGACCTCGCAAACTGGGCCAATTGTCAATGTTTTGCTTCGCATTGGAAATATCGAAAAAAGTTATTAAGAAAAGTAGTTTAGAATTAAATTTTAATCTCTAATAGCCAGTTTCAAAATTCGCATTTTTCATTTCTTCAATCTACACACGGTTGCAAGTTTGCTTTTCAATTTAGGAGTGCCACGGAAAACAAAAAAAGAATTAAAAGAAATGTCAATGTGGCAAAAATTCATTTTAAGAGAAAAGAAAAGTAATTTTTGTTAATTGATTTAAATAAGAAACAAAATTAGAAAAAATAAAATAAACTTTCAAAATAATTATTTTTTTGGAATAAGTTAAATTTATTATCGAATGTAGACTCTCTCTCAACTAATCCTCCGTCCATTCGAATTTTCACAATTCTTTTGCGATTTTGATTAGCCACTTTTCTCAGTTCTGGAATGGTTATTTCACGACAGGTTTTCTTATTCTGATACATAGTTGATCTGGAGATCTGGACCTTGTTTTATAAACTTTATTTTTGACAAAAAATAAAAATCTATGAATGTAGTGTCTGGAATTGTGGATTGATGTACCTTCTAGCTGCAAATGCATATCCTATCGAACATTAAGAGGATGATCTTCAAATGTATCCCAAAATTCTCCATGGAAGAAGCGATTAAAGAAAAACGGACCAACGATTCGGTCTCCTAATATTCAACACCAAAAATTGACGTTCTGTGAATATTGGTCTTTACAATTTATAATGCAATGAGGATTATCTGCAGCCCGGTATCTATATTTTGACCTCATTAATGGTAAATGTAGCCTAGCTCCATCAGTAAAAATATTGTTATTCAGAAAATTTCAGTCATTAAAAAAATTATTTTGAGCCCAATAACAGTAGTCTAATCTTTTATTATCATCACCTTCTTTCAAAGTATGTAAGAATTTTGGTTTGAAGGGCTTGATTTTATAGCGAACGAAACATCTCCTAACTTTATCCTTGTTAATATTCAGTTGAGACGCTAAATATCAAAGGCTCATGCATGCAGTTGCTCGATTGGCTGTCAATATATCGTTACCTTCAGGATGTTGGTGTATTCGACGAGATTGACCATTCTTATGTAGTTTAATAACACTGCCAGTTTCATTGAAAAGAGTATTTATGGCGGCTCTAGTGGGAACTCGTAGGGGATGTCTTAAATTTAACTCTGCAGCAACTTCTCTACTACTACGAGCAAAATCGCCAAATAATCGGATAATTTCGATTTTTTCTCTTAAATTCAAGCGCATTTTATGATATTTAGTCCATGCTAATGAACTATCTCTAGTTCATGATCATGACTAGCACAGAACTAAGACAATGAACTCAACGTTTTGCGACAAATGGCTGGGTTTACAGTTCACATTTGAGTACCTCAAAACGTATCTGTATGATTATGCAAAAATTCAAACCTATTCTCCTTAAAATAACGAAAATGTAGGTCTGTCATCTTAAATGCGACACACTATATATGACAATCCTGTGCAATGGTATATCAAGAATGGTAGAATTTCTAGAATTATAATTTTATTTATATATGTATATATAGGTAGCAACCACAGTCATATTTTTGTTTCCTAAAATGGTCACGGCATGACGTTATGGGACCGATACCCATCATTAATCTTTTTGGATGCTAAGGATTCTATTTGTTCCTGCTGATATTCCTCAGGCTAAAATTTAATTTCATTAAATTGAACTAAAAATAATTATGTGATTTGATAAGGTGGCTATAATCATAATCATTTTACCAATATTAAAGTGAAGAGATACTTTTTTTAAATGTTTAGCTGCAGTTGGTTAACATACTTGACGGTCTAGTCCGTATTTTGTGGTGTTTCAGTCATATAAGCCCGCTTATGTCCGATTCTAGCACACATATACTATCTGCAACAACAATAGTCGTGGAGTATCAAAATATGTTATGTAGATCTGCGGCCCAGAATATCAGAGAGTAATAAATCATGTGTTCTTAGGGAAATAATGTAGTTTTTTTTGCATGGAAGCGACAAAAAGAAATCAGAAACAAACGGGGCTAGTTTAAACGAATATGCTGTAAATGTGCCGCCTGCAAAATATTATTAAATAAAGACGGTTTAGGTAAACGGCAAACAAAAGACGACCCTTTAAAATTCGACTTAAGCCTGAAGATCAGGCAACTCATAGACGTGCGGTTGGGATTTCAGTGTATTAAAAATTGTAGATTTTTATATTTTACAGACCTCATAGTATAGCCTTTAATAAGTACGCCACTGACCGGTCGCTGTCAAGATGATTTAATACTCTCTGATATTCTGGGACGTACTATACAATATACCATGGCCGTTCTTATTATTGTCGAGGTTCTTGTATAACTTGCTTAAAAACTCTGTTATAGTTCCTCTGCCCGCAAGGAAATCATGTTTAGCATTGTTAAAAAGTGAGCATTGATTAAAAAACCTTATGAACCTTTTATATACTAGCTACTCAATCAAGAAAAGATGCGTAGGATGTGAAAAAGTGAAAATTGTGTAATCCAAAAAGTTAAAGTGCAAAGATGAGTCATCAGTGAAAGTAAAACCGCTAGGTGGCGCTATACTGTATCTTGTACTTAACCTTATCACGAGCTTTTGCCAAATCGATTCATATCTGGTAAATCCTGCTGAAATTCCTGTTAGATTTTTAAATAATGATTGCCACGCGCTGTGTTGTATTACAAACGACTTCTCTTGATTTAAGTTCGGCGTTGAATGCTACGAGACGCTGCTTTTCTTCTCCCATCTCAATCAAGCACTCATCGGTCTACAAAGCGTCAATCAGTATACCGATACGGTCATGTGGCTTGTGTTAAACTAAGCCTTCTAGGGATATTTTTAACCAAGCGAGCGTAGTGTCGCCAGGTGTTGCAGCATTAAATGTTATCTCCAAAACCTTCTCCGTGATGCTGAATTTTTTTATTCTGCGAGAAGACTCAGATAGAATCCTAAATCTTATTGGTTCACTATGTCTGTATTGTGGTAGTAGTCCTGAAATTCAAGTGACCGCTGAGTGAAGTCCTGAAGCTGTATTGCGTGCGTTTAAAACATGCACAAACATTAAGAAGGCAATGTGGTCATTTAAGAAATAATTAATAGGTGAGTCACCCGTTGTGCCTGGGCCATTAAATGCAATTAAGAGAAAGCCTAGGGTTATTGAAAACAATTGGTATGTGAACTAACGGTTATTTGTGGGTGATAAGCAATTAAGGCGAGAACACCTGAGTCAATAAACATATAATTAGTAGGCGAGCCTCCGGTTGTTTCTGGATCACTAAAATCAATTAACTGGAAAAATTGTGGCTCGTTAAATTGCAATTATTGGATGTGCATCAGTTTTTCTGGGCCATTAAAGGCAATTGAGCGCAAAAATCGTGTGTCCACAATTAGTATGTGAGTCGGCGGTTGTTTTTAGGCCATTACAATCAATTAAGGGGAGAAACCCAGGGTTATTGAAAAGCAAAAGCCTGTTGTTTCAAGGTCACTAAAAGGCAATTAAGGGAAAAAGTATCATTACAAAACAATTGTTAGGTAAGCCACAGCCACCGGTTGTTATTGGGTCATTAAAAGGCAATTAAATGGGGAAACCCAGGGGCAATAATAAAATAATTAGTAGGTAAGCAACCACCGGTTGTTGTTTGATCATTAAAAGCAACTAAGGGGGGAAACCTATTGTTATTAGCAATGAAATTTGTAGGTGTGCGACGGGTAGTTTCTAGACCCTTAAACAGGAATTAAGCGGACAAACCCTGGGTCATTAAGATCAACTAATGCAAAAATCCTGTCAACAATTAGTAGACGAGCCACCCGTTGTTCCTGGGTAATTAATAATGAAATTAATGCAAAAACTCAGGGTCATTAAAAAACAATTACTAGGTAAGTTACCGGTTGTTTCTATGTCATTAATAAGTCATTATGTAGAAACCCCACAGGTCATTAGGTATATAGTTAAAAGAGCGCTGCTCAAGTGCCAAGTCTTAAATGAAAGGCATGACATTTGTACAACGTAATAAAGTGATGACCCATAAGTGAAAAGCATAATTCATGTATAATTTTAAATACTAAAGATTTAGCTGCAACCGTTTGAGCAGATGGGGACGGAGATACAAAAGAAGTGACGAAAAAGAGGAGATGAACTGTTAACCGACCATTGGGGCACGCTTATACTTTAAATAATTGCTAAAGATCCAGCTACAATCCTTGACGTATAATCTGGATCTCTTTGAGATATGTAACCCGCAAGTAATTGGTCCAAAAAAAGCCGATCGACCGTGACTCCTAAATGTCGGGCTACTATTGCCGCTTTTTTAGAGATACCTCCAACAATTGCTTTGTTTCATTAACCCTTCGGAGGGCGCGCCTAGCCAACTCTCACGAGTGGGTGCGTTGCGGCTTTTGCACCGCATTCGGTAATTGATACCCAATTTCTTTAATAACTTATACAACATACTCGTTTTAATATTTTATTAATTTTATTAACTTAAAATTAATTTATGCATATTAATTCAGAAAAGAACAAACAATCCTATACTAACGATTAAATAAAACCATTTAGTAAAGTGTAGAAACAAAGCTAAATAAGGTGGGTTAATTAACGTCCATTTTGTCTTCATCACTGCCACACTCGTCGCATGTCACACTTATGTTGCTGTGTTTCGTACAAACATTTCTTTTGCACACTATACAGGCAGATGTGGTTCGATTGTTTTTATGCTTTCCACAAAGATAACATTCCAGGTTTATCCGTGGTTGGTGTAGCTTTATCGCTTCTTTTGTACTTTGCCAAGTAAACAGAAATATCTTTAGGGAGTGTTTTAATTGAACTCCTTTCTTGCAAGTGTTCTACCATTAGGTCAAAGGCCAGATTTTTTAAAAACACTCTTCTTCGGTCGTTATTTTCAGGATTGTTGAATTTAAAAATAACTCGAGCGTTTATACCAGCAATATCAAGATGTCGATAAAACAAAGAAAGAGGCCATCGTCTTGTGACTCTTGATGTACTATAAGATGCGCACATCTGGTCTACTGCATCTACGCCTCCCTTTGTGGCGTTGTAATCTAAGTTTACCAGAGGTTTTTTGTATTTTCATCTACGTCATTTCCACTATGAATTGTTGAAAGAAATATAACTGCTTTGCTTTGCTTTGGGACAGTTGACAACAATCATACTGAAATCCGAAAATGCTTGACTTAATTTTTCTTCCCTTGTTTGGTAAAAATTCATAAGATATTTATTTTTTATTTTTTTTCATTGTACCAAGAAAAGTAATACCTTTTTTTAACAGAAATTGCGCTAGTGGAAAGCTACTGTAAAAATTATCACTGGTAAGATTTCTTTTTGAATTTTTTGGAATTATGAATCTTTTAACAATGTCATCCGGTTTATTTGACTTCAAATAGAGCCCACTGCCCACTGCCCGGCCCAGGTACTTGCTTTCCGCAGTAAACTTCAAAATGTAATGTATAAAATGTCTTGGCATCACAGAGTGCGTATATTTTGAGGCCATATCGGGTAGGCTTGTTAGGGATGTATTGTACCAAACCACATCGACCTCTAAATGGATGTAGCATCTCGTCAATCGTCACAAACTCGCTAACGTTGAAATTAGCAACGCAGTTACTCACAAAGGTTTTGTGAAAATCACGGATAGAGGCAAGTTTATCGCTTGATTTCCTCTGCTCCCTAGAATTTATGTCATCAAACCTAACAGCTCGAAGCAAAAACTTAAACCTCTTCTAGCCAAACAGTGCACGTAAAATAATATGTCCATCATCTGAATCCCATAACTCCAAACAGTTTGTGTGTCTTCCTTGTTTTCTACCAATAAAATATAGAGCACCAAATAATGCCTTCATTTCAATTTTTGTAGTATCTCGACAATCCCTTTCCCTAGAGTATCCAATATCAGACCTTTTTTTCTGAATATAGTTAGTGTTAGTAACAATATCTTGAATCATATCTTCTGTAATAAACAATTTAAAGGCATCTATTTCTTTAGATGTACTTCTAGCGACTGTTTTTGTACCGGGTAATATTTTTATGATATTTTTAGACGCAGTTTTAGCAGAAGGAAAATGTGTAATTTTCCAAAGCGTCTCTTGATCTTTTCCTTTAAACAACTGTTAGTCATCTGTCTGTTGGAATTCATTTTCAAAGTCCATGTCACTGTTGCACTCGGGTTGTTCCGAATCACTGCTATACAGATCTTTTGTTATTGTCTCATCTCTCTCTGATTCCGACTCACTTAGCTCCTCTTCTTCCCCACTTTCATCTTGCAACTCTCTTAGTGTTCTTTCGAAAGCAGCCTCCAACTAGTCGGGTCTTAAAAATTTTTGCGACCTAAAAAAAGTGAATCTGTAAATATCTGAGCCGTGCAACTTTTTCATTTTATAACTATGTCTCACGTAGGAATTAATCTTTCATATATGAACGTCCTTACACATTGTTTGTTACTCAAAAGAATATGTATACACATTTATACAATTATTTCATTTATTGACATTATGTTACGTAAGAATTAATGCCTGCAAAAGAATAAATAAACAAAATTATACTTACATAACATGGCGCGCTGCGGCAAACACACCGCAAATTTGACACAGTCCCACTAAAAGTAGAATATTAACTGACAAATTAGACGCAAGATTGTCGTATGTATTGGAAGTGGGGGTAAAGGGTTTCAAGTAGGAATACCTTAACGTGTTAAGTAAAATATGTTATTGGTATTGTTTCTATAAAGCGAAAATGAGAATATGCGGCATTCTGCCGCGAGCGCGGCCTCCGGAGGGTTAAAACTGAAAAATTGAATGTTTTAATAAAGGTTTCTTTACATTGATTAAAGGCAGACCTAAATGCAAAGTGTTTCTGAAATGGAACATATTTTATTTTTAATTTTTTTTTTAAATCACACTTCTGGCTATTTTCATTGTGCTTTATAAAATTTTGAACAAATGAGAGAAAATAATGTTAGATAAAATAGCTCAAACTGTTGAGAACTAATTAAAAGTTATCTATTGTAACCAGAAATATTACACTTTAGGTAAATATAAATAGAAATGACAGAATGTCATAAAAAGAATCGAATAAGCCTAGTGTGTTCCATTAAAAAAAACTCGTTCAGTGTTTCCTGCAATTACGTATCACCCTGTATACATATTGTTCGTTTTAAAATATAGAAGCTACTATTGTCTACAACTTATGCTTGAAACATTTTTTTCATTTAATCGAGCGAGGTACTAAACGGATACAGTGTCTTCATGGTTTTTACCCAAAAGCTATATATTTATAAAATAAGATTCTTGTTCAGTGTTACTTGCAACATTTCGTAATTGGAGAAATGGATGCAATTTACAATTGAATGAAGAAGCTTTCGACCATACTAGATAGATAAGTTTGTAATTTAATTTCAAACGATCGGAATCTGTATAAAAAGAATCATTAATGCAATGGATTGATCTAAAATAAACATTTGTGTTATTTTTATCTGGGGAAACTCTATCAAACTTAGCATTGATTGAAAATTTATCGGAAGTAACTGTCCTAATTTAATGTTCAACTAGAACATTCTACATGTTTTGTTAACCGAAAAATTTACATATTGAGCAAGCTAAAAGATGAGGTCACGAATTTATCATCAAACAATATGCAGAATCGTTAGACAATGTGGTGAGCATTCCGCTATTCAACACGAAGACATTTTGGTTGGTTTGACGAAATTCCCTATAACTTAGATTAATTCTTTGAGATGAGGAAGATAAATGATAATTATCGATCATTGTGCATCGCATTATATTTTTTAGATAAAACAGATACTAAAGAATTGTGTAGGGTAGAATGCATCTGGCACAATTGTGACAAACCTATATAAGATTGACAAAATACCGTATACTACCATTTAGGTACGTGATGGTAAATTAAGTGGAAAGGTAAACTTATTGTTTACCTACAACAACTGTTATTTTCTTACCCAGGTCAGGAACATTTCAATTCATAAATTTAAAATATGAGATTAACAACAACCGTTAAATTGAATTGCTAATTTAGTACAAATAATTAATTATTATTTCTGCAAAAAACATTAATTAAATTAATTGACTTGAACCCTTTATTTACAGGTTTTGGTCGATATGGAGTGTACTCTTTATTTCCTAGTGGTGCAAATCTAGGCGGTGCTATATATTCACATGCAAGCACAATCGGGCGTTTTTCTTCTGGTATTCCACCAACAGGAGCGCCATTTCATGCAACACATAAGGGTGAGTACTCATAATTAGCTGAGGTTTAAATACTAATTAGATGATTTATAAACTCTGCGTTAATTCAGTTTTTAAATGTAAATTACCATTTTTTTTGTTATGTTGTTTAGCGTCCGTGAAATTATGTGTTGCTCGATTGTTTTGTTTTGCTTATGTTGCATCTATTTAACATACAGATAGATAAACCATTTAACGCTATGGAACATAAACCGTAAATTTAAAGAATGCAACTGTGAATTTTTTTGTTTACTATTTTAATTGTTTACGTTACAAATCCTGCCATTTTTAGAGCTGAAAAATTTTAAAATAACTGAAACATTTAAGTTACATTTCTCTTAGAAATATAACATAAGTATAATATTTCATTGCTTCTAAACCGCCTTTCACTTAGGCATTATTGATAGCAAAAAATTCGATAATAAAATTATTGGTAACTAAGCTATAGTTTGATTCAAATAAAGTTGAGTACGACTCATTATTAAAATTACACGAACCAAGATTTAGGCGACGTAAGTCTTCATTAAATCAGCAAAGTATCTTTTAAGTAATATTTTTATCGGCAGATGTCCCCACGTAAATTTCCACAAAATATCAAAGAAAGTCTTCATTAAATTATTGAAGTATCGAATATTTATCGGCAGATGTTAAATCAAAATCAAAAGTAAAATATTATGTTTTTATATTTTAAACTAGAAAAATTATATCCACTGATTTTATTGTTCGAGTCAAAAATATTTTCTGCGACAGAGAATTGTTATAATTTAAAACATGGTTTGATTGTAATTACATACCATCATAATATATAACCTATAGATTTGTAAATAAACAAATACTTTTTTTGTTTATTATAAATTAAATCAATTTCAGGTGGAAGCATAATTATTGCTTTGCAATCGAAATATTTCTTGTAGATACTTTATGGTAACATAAATATCCATGCGTTTGTGATTATTTCATTCTTGTAGAAGAAAGTGTGTACAGTGTAACGTAGGTCGAAGTTCAACGAAATTATAGATGTTTAATATTTTAATTTAGCACATAGTTTAAATAGATTTCATATTGCTCCAAGTTAAATGAAAATCAATTTACATAAATCAGTACATACATGTATTCAGTCCAAGTATTGTAGAATTATTAATATGTTGAATATGAAGAATATTTTGGAATTAAAACATTATAACTAAAACAAAAAAAATTCACTATCAGTGTCACTCTCAGAAGTGAAACAGATATGATTAATGTTTGCACAACTCAAAATGTTTTTAAATTTCCCACCTGTCTAACATAGACGCTTCGGCATGTTTAATGCATTTCTGCCAATATGTCCCATCAATTCGTTGCAAGGATTTCATCCATATCTCTTTTACATGGTCATCGTTAAATTTGGAATTATGTCTTCCTATATTTTTGTTGTAGTGTTCTTCGCAGTTTGCCCACACCAGGTCAATTGGATTAAATTGACAGTGATATGGTGGTACCTGTAATACTGTGTGTCTACACTTGTGTTGTATTTCATCTATTTCGTACACCGTTTGGTATCGCATTATCTGGAACTAATTGCAGTAATTATTTTTGAAACATGCTAGGTTCATAAGCTATGTTGTGCTTTAATAGAAAATTACATATTTCTTCCTTCTTAGATGAATTATTTGGAATATTTTCTAGAAGTTTGGAATGATAACTAGCATTGTCCATCCATTACAATTAAAAATGGTTCTTTTAAGTTTGCAATTAAATTAATTTCACACCGTTTTGTAAACAAGTCCGCACACATACCTCCATGATAGTCTGCACATTTGTGGAAAACAAAAATGAAGCATCGGAAATAAATCCATCTTCATTAACTGCATGAACATCCAAAAAATACAGTTATTTTATTAGGAATTATAATGTAATAACTAAATTACAACAAACCTTTTTCCTTCACCCATTGGCTTCTTCTCCACGCTTTCCTTATATTTATCATGCCAGCTTCTTTTGAGCGATCCTCGACTGAAAATCCAAGTTTCATCTAAGAATACAGGATTGTATAATTTTTCTTCTTTATTTTTGTAATATTTTCTTAAGAATCGTACACGATTGGCAACAATATGTGATTATTCCAGTAAACCTCTCCTACCATATTCTACTTTACACGAAAAGCCAATGGAATGTAAGAGTTAAACTTGATCTACTGAAATAGAAAACTTGACCATTGCTTAATTCTTTTTGTAATGATGCCAGCGTAACATGTATACCTACAAAAACAGGTATAGTACTAGACATGCCTTGCATGTTTGTATTACATTTTGAATGCATTTCATAAATTTTTCTCTTTACAGCATCCTTCACATAGTCATAAACGTCGGTGGACTTAGATTTCGTACGTTTTCTCCGCTTAACTGGTGACTGTGGAGGTTTATTTTCTTTTTGGGCTTCTGGCTAAAAGTAGTCCTTCCAAGTATTATATTTTACACAATAATATACTACATACCTGCATAACACATTCAAATAGAACAAGTATCCCGTGATTGTCACGTTCCCGTTCAAAATAATTAGGCACGTTCATAACTACGAGCTGCGCTTGGGATTTAAGGTGCTTATTACGTAGCATATCTAAAATTTTGTAAATTTTATATAAATCGTAAAAATGTTACCAAATTACCGATAATTCACTGTACAAGTTGTAGATAATTTTGAAAAAAAAGTGTTTTTATAAAAAGTAAAGTAATAACGCCTCACCAATAATTTCAAAAAATGACACGAGTGACAGATGCTGCTTTTTAATCACGAGACACGCTTTAGTACGCTAACTTTAAAAACTGAACAGGTGAGCTATTATTAGTAAACAAATGTGTAGCAGCAATTTGACAATGAGTAACCCGTTGTCACCGGTGTGAAAAGAGCGGCCAGTTTTCCCGATGATTAGCGAAATCACATTAACGTACCAATGAAGTAATTTGCAGCTCGCACATACTTTGCATAACAGTGTCACGATCAGATTAAACTTTAGGTACACCCTCCAAACCAAAAATAAAATTAAAAATTATTTTACGTGGTGTTAGAGTGTAAAAATAGCAAGAAACCGCCTGTTCTTATCTCGAAAACCGCGCATAGTATCAAATTGACATTTTACTAGCTAATTAATAATGAAAATAGAAAAATAATGTGATGAAGCTGCCGTCTAAGAGGGTGAAAATTCAGACCAAACCCTTACCCTTGTTCAGGCCAAATACTCATTAGAGCATCAAGCCCGTAAAGGCAATTGGTGCGCACGGTTAAGCTCAGTGGTGTAGGCGGGGTTCTTACTTAATGCTAGCGGGAAAACGTCATGAACTAGATTTTAATAATGGTCTAACAGGAAACCATAGTGATCATCACTCAAAATCAAACCCTCCCCTCTACTAAAATTCTACTCCAAAAATATTTACACAAAGTTCACTTAAATCTCAATAAAACCTTAAACTTCATATAAAAGCCGCGAAATTGCGATAATCAAACTAAAGACCACTAAATATTTCGATAAACATAACGCTAAAATCATTGGCTCAAATACCCAAAAATAACTGATCAAAACGGTAATTAATTATTCAATTTCAAACGATAAATAGTTCACAACAAAGCTATATGCGATCGAAAATTGATACAGTCCTAAAATTTTAACAAATGACGAAATTGGGGTTATAATTCCTAAATTCGAGAAAAAATGCACATCTCATTCCCAATCAAATAACAAACTGTTTACCTTTTGGCGAATCCATGTACTACGGCATCGGTAAGTTGATTCCTATAAAAATAACTTGCGGCTACTTGCAAAACTATCGTATGCAAAAAACATACTTCATTATTACGCTACTTTATAATCTAAAATCTGTTTTAAAGTGTCTTATTACCAAAATCAAAATAACAAACGCTCAAATCGAGAAATTCTGATTAGTCAATACGTTAAAGCTTAATGAAACTTCAAAAGGTTACTTTAAAACTTGTATAACTTTAATAACATTGATTACAATCAAAGTTATAACTGGATGTAACATTATTTAACTCGAAATTTCTCATAAAATAATCCAAATGCTAGAAATCAGTCGTGAATCAATATATCTGATATTGCAACTTATTACTTTACGGCGGCAAAATCGTAGGCGCAGAGGACGAAGTCACAATAGATTCGTATCTATTAATAAAACAGTTATAAACATTAACAATGTTCGTATATTATGGCAATTATTATTAAATTTTAGTAGGTACAGTTACCAAAATATACATTAAATTTTGCAATTCAAAACAAGAAACCAAACAAAATAATAAGAAAATTCAGTCGGCGCTTGCAAGGCCATCTTGTCAATAACTACCTGTTAATCAATACAACCGAAATAATAAAGATATCGGTAACATAAATTTGACTAATATTCGCGAAATATAAACTTTCAATTCACAGATAAAAAAATCTTCAGGTTATTAACAAATAAATTGCCCGAAAGGGTTTATCCTCCACACACAAAAACACACTTTATTGTGATCACCAGCAGGATAAAAAATAAAAGTTTATCTTAGCACCTACAACAATAGAATACTCTCCTTCCTCTGGACTACAATATCATAGGTCATGTAACTGGGCCACCGGGTGCTGAATCGATAGGGTTTCACTGAATTTCTATGTTACACTCTCCAAATAATATCTGATTTAACGTAAATGCACCCATATTTATCCGTACTTGCTAACATTGCGTTATTTACAAAGCGTTCTTTAGCGTTAATCTATTTACTCTAAACTCTAGTAAAGCGGCACTATCTACAGCAATTTTGTACTTTATTAAAATTAATACGCAAATGCGTAAATCAGGTCAACAAAACAGAGGTTCAGCACTTCGCAAGAAAAGAAACACTAAAACCCATTACTTCACACTACGATAAGAGAACCCGGGGTGCGTTGAAACTTTAAATTATCCCATACAAATGGAAGCGAAAAATATCCTACGCTAATGTGCGATACACACTCGGTTCGATATAACTTGCTCCCTTTTACTACACTAACCCCTTTCGCGTATATTGCGAAACCCCAAACAAAAAAGGAACCTTCCGCTACATCTTGGGATGGACTACCTTCAACATCATTCAGAATTCGCCATCTTCCTTACCTTTTAACTAAACCAATCATTACTTAAATTTCCAGATATGCGCCTACACGATCTAAACTCGAAAGCCATCGGGATCACCCAAAAACCACTTGGTAACCAGCACTTTGACCCCTCGTACCTAAAAGCGAAACTGTGTTCAAAACCAAAAATGTGATCGAAAGAAAAGGCGACAGTTTGACGGCTATAATTTAAATTCACAAAAGATTTACCTTACAACGTAATAATTTTATACTTAATATAATTTTACATGATTCAATTTCAAATCGATTTAATAAAACCCACCAAAATTTAAATAACAAAACTAATGTACACCTCTCCCACTAAACTAAAAATATTCACGTTCGAAAATGAATCGTAATTTTACTGCAAACTTTCATTTATTAAAGGCAAAGAAACCAAAAAAAAAAATTCATAACCAACTAAAATTTAAGCGTTATCAATTTCAGTTTCTTGAACTTATAGTACATTTCAAATGTACGGTACTACAGAATAATGTATAATTTCGGAATTAACGACAAATATTCTATAGAATCACGACCACGTGACACCCTCGATCTCGAAAACCGTGCATAGTAAGAAGTTGACATTTTCAGATTATATTACTATCTAATTCCTAATAAAGATAAAAAAATATTAGGCTCTGGGCTTTATATATCTACATATCCTATTAAATGTCGAAGGTGTGGCAATTTTAGAATCACACCTATCCAAAAATGCCTGTTGAGATACGAACATGTCAACAAGGACCTTACGTGTTAACGCAACGTTACTTTAAAACAACCTTAGATTTTGGGACTATATCTTACCAAAGGTACCTTAGATGCTGCGGCAATTTCAAGAATCATGCTTAAGTGAATGAAATCTATGAACATAGCGGATGAAAATAAGAGAAAGTGAATGATAAATGTTAAAAGGGGGGATGCAAATTAGAACATAGGGTATAAAAATAGAAAAAAGGGTATAAAAATATGAAAACAGTAAGAAAATAGAAAAATACGAGGTGAACATGGGAATAAAATAGGAGATGATATTTGATTTGTTGTGATCGTCTTCTGTTTGTTGGCGTCAAAATGTTCTGGCGCCGAAATATCTTGACAGCAAACGGTTTTTGCGCCGAAATGATTTAGCGCGGAAAGGGCGTAGCTGAAGCGTTCTATTACGTTATTCAAAGTAATTTAGAATGTTTAAGTTACCACAGCACTATAATAATTATATATATATATATATATATATATATATATATATATATATATATATATATATATATATATATTGTAGTGTCCCAAGATACCCTATCCTTAAAAGTGTAACTTGAAATTACTTTCAATAATTAAGACTATAAAATCTCTAAGTACATAATATTTAATAACTTATTCGCAATAATGCAAATTCAAGTAAAATAATTTATTTGCAGTCTGATTTTGAATTACTCGCAAAACTCAAATCTGATCAAAAGAATTTGCGTCTAGTGGTAAGTTACGCTGTGTTATGTGAATGAGATATGATAAGATGAGGTTAAGTGTTGCATCATAGTGGAACAGGTAAACAATGTTGTCATAAATAAATCAGAATAAAAATTGTAATTCCATACATGTGGCCCTTATACAACCAATCATGCCGGTCTTTAAGTTAACACTAAAGTAAATCAGAAAATAATAATGTAGGTTAAGGTACATATAAAATATAATAAACAGTAAAATTAAACATTAAAAATGTAGTTTAACTACACTTAGACAAGGACAAAAAAAAATAGGCATACACAGTTGTATAGCGAATAAAAGCACAAAAATACATACGTGCAATTACAATAAATTACATATATAAAGAAATCAATTCGTAGGCAAACTATTCTAAATAAGCTGGCTGAACCAAAGACAAAAAAAAATCATTAAAACAAAGCCTTGCAAGAGTAAGGTGCAATTAAATCATAACAAATTGACCTATAACCTACCTACAAGTAATTACCCGAAAGTTTGAGTGACTACGTTACAAGCTACATCATCCCTTCCTTACCTTACACGTTCAGCTATACATCTCTTTGAATTTAAAAACAATAAGAACGGATTAGTTAACAGTAACAATGGAATTTGAGGTGATTTTAATGTCATCTGGACCCGTGTCTGTAAACTCCGGTATCGTTTATAACAATTAACTGAGGTTTATCTCACGTTTGTCCACTTATTATGTACTCCACACGTGCGAAAATATTAGTAAACAGGCAGCTATATCAACTTATACCAGCAATTTACTGCCTGACGCGGAGGCCTTTTATTTTAACAGATTACACCCTTTGTTATCAAATGATAATTCTGTGCGATTTATATCTCGTAGTAATTAAATAGAAACTTCTTGCAAGGTAATGGTTGATTTCTAATAACATAGGCCTGTTGAATTGCTTTCTGTGAGCTTTAATCTACATTCAAATAACTATTTTTCTCTAAAATCCACCCACTTCTTTAAAAGTTATATAAAAATAAACAAATATTGCCTGGGAATATTTTCATATTTATTACTAAAGGAAGTATGAATTTTTAAAATGTGCACTCCTCCGTAACAAACCTTATGTCTCGAATTTCCAAGTAACAAACAAAGACGGTTTTTGATTTGTGGTATGTTCCAATGTATTTAATTACTAACTGGCGACGTTTTTAGCAAAAATGCGTGCGTATCGCAATTTTCAACGGTTCGTCACGGCCTATCAGTAAAATCAGTTTCGAGGGAACATCTGTTTTCTACCCCAAATTATTCTGTTTCTTTTTTCTTTTCAACCCTTAGTTGCATACATTCAAATACTAGATACATAAAATAAAATATCCTGAAATTACGACGTATATATATATATATATATATATATATATATATATATATATATATATATATATATATATATATATATATATTATCGTTTGGCAGTCAGGGAGACACTCCTACTCAGGTGACCTGTCTCGCGGCTTAGAGCATTTAGCATTCATTTTTGTATATGTTTATTTACGTTTTGTATTAATTTATTCTAATACGTCTGTATAGTTGTAGTAACACTGTTAATAAATGTCGTACTGTTTTTCTTTATTTGATATTAGTCCTTATTTATTCATATTTTCTCTGTGTAATATATTTTGTATCCGATTAATCGTATGGTTTTCAAAAAAAGCGCTCTGTCTGCAACAAAGGTTGATAACCTCCTACATACCTGCCTATGTGTTAAGTAATTGAGATATTCTAATAAAGAAAAATTTGTATGTTCAGTCAATCAAAATATCTGCTGATTAATTTCAGCATAAACGCAAATAAAATTGTACTTAAATTTTTCGCAAAAGTGTACGATAGGAAACTAATCCTTAATCGATACATAAAAACTATACATAAAATACAACCTATTTTACATTGAATGAAAATTAAAGTTGAGATTGCAACTGAATAAGGTTAATGTAATGGCTAAAATTTATGACGTATGGCAACAAAATAACAATGGGATATGGTCATGCCTTCCTTTTTTATCTCCAAAAACACAAAATAACTGAAGTCAGCTGTTTTCTTTTATGTAACACTGTATTAAACTTTCCGAAATAATACTATACTAGCGTTACTTTAATGGTTGTAAATGAATTCTTCTTATTTGTCCATTTAATAACATAATTACACATCAAAGGATGTGTACTTACGGTTTTTCACATTCAACGTAAAGGTAATATATTATATCGAAACGATCTTGCTGCAGAAACATATCAGATGGTGTATAATTTTGCTATACTTCACTTCTTTACGATGAGATAAGTCATAACATCAATATAAAGGTACTGTAACATCAACACTTTTCCATAACGTAAAGGTAAACGTAATATATCATCAGTCCAAATAAGCAAACCAGATTTGCTTTCGCTACAAAGGTGGGCATACGAACAGCGAGTGGCCCCGTAGCACGCTTTCAAATTTATTGGTACAAAAAGGAAGGTATCCTCGCTCTCAAACTTTTCTTCAAATAACTATATAACTTATGCGCCTTATTGCTCAAGTGGCGTAGTTCGCCTACGCTTGCTTGAATATGAAATTAAACCATAAATTCTCATTTCTCAACGCACGAGTGTTGCCTAACGCAATACAATCCGCCCTATTATCGCGTAGCGCACAACACAACAAATGGATATAGCTAAATACCAAGAGCGTATACAGAGTTAATGGAGTTGTGGTAACACGCTTAGCATTCGGGTATTAGGTTCGATTCCTGTTACCGTCTACCCTGTATGAGGAATTTTCAGGGGGTGTTCTTCATATACATATAGCGGCATTTTCACTGCGTATGCGCATACCATGTGCGGCTTCAGAACTCGATCCGATCTTGACCGCTCCTATCCTCAATCCCACCAAGCAAAGCATTCATACTTAGTGTATGTTATGTTGGGAATCCATGATTGTGGCTGAACTAGCTTGGAAAGCTCGATCAGCCCGCCCTCCCCCTTGGGGATGGAATAAAACACGTGACCTTTTCCTTTTTCTAACAGCGTATGGTAGAAAATATACACTGCTATTCAAATTATGTATAAAACTAATAAGTTTTCAATATATTCAAGAAAAAATGCTACAACGTGCTTATATATACCCAAATAACGTAAATAAATTTACAAATAACATAAATCCAAAATTTTAATGTAACTAGCGATAGCCAAAAAATTGGCATGTGACAATATTTGGATATCTATTATTGATCAAATAGACTATGATTTTGACGTTGATAGACGAAACAGTGAATGAAGTGTAATGCGTAATAAAAATAATAAACGATTACAAGGGTAATAAAGTTTTGCTACCTAGCGATACTTGATCAATGATAAATATTAAAGTACTGTATTATTTAACATTCTTCGCCTATAGTTCATTTAATTTTGAATAAATTTCCTTTAATATTCAATAAATATTATACAGGGAGTTTCACTTAAAAGTAGGCTTCGCATGAAACATTTCATTGTGGCATTGATAGATAGCGTTGCTTATTAATCTTTGTTTTAAACAATGTTGTTTTGACACATTTTATGATTAAAATCAATTTACATTTTCTAAAATTCTCCACAGACTTAATAAATTGTGCGGTAATGTGCCAAAATTTAACAGATAAAAATTACCATTCATTTTTTAATCTCCGACATGACTACTTGGATACTATGAACAATTGACACTACAATTGAAAAATTAATTAAAAACTACCAAATGCACCCTATATACGTAAATGTGAATGTAACAAAGTCGGCCATGTGTAAGTATGTAAATCTCTTTAAATTTAGTCAACATAAAGCTTGGAATCATTCGAAGTTTTGCATCGAATGAAATTAAGTTAACGTAATTTAATACTCATTCTTGTGTATAAAAATAAGAATCAGTCACAAAAAAAGAAAACTGTTAACGACAGTTCAGACTTTCAGAGTAAAATTAGAATCGTATTACCTATGTAATAAATTAAAAAAATAACTGTCAAACAGTGTATAAGGGCAAGCTTAACCAGGTGTAAAATGTATTAAATGTGTAGCAGGTGGGAGGAAGTACAGAATAAAACACAAATATGTACTTCTGTTGATAGTCAAAAACATAATTTCCTTTTTGTGTTATTTACAATTTATTCAAATATTTATTTCTTCTTTTGAACTACAGGTTTATACCCTAGAATCTAATTCACAAAACTGTTACAAGATCAATAAGTATGTGAAATGTGTTTTGTAGATAGTGTACAAATTTCTAATTTTCGTGAGTTTGCCCTACTTACACCAAAGATCTAATTTTATCTATATTCGCACTTCATTTCTAGCAAGTCTTTTTTAGCTTTCAAGCTAAAGTAAGTGTAGACGGTTATGCAATCGACTTTTTTTTTCACTATCGCTAAATCGACTTTTTAACTCATTTTACGACGTTTGACCAAGTTTCGCCGAGATTAGCCATGATGTCTGTGAGTGTGTGTGGATATACTATCTTTGCCAACAAATAATTGACCTACGTCATAATCTAGTAACGAATGGTTTAATATGAAAAATATGAGTCAACTTAGATCCATAATAATAAATGATTAAAAATCAAACTTAATAAATCTTTTCTTAGATGGCGGTAATTCCAAATCTCAATGTCAAAACACTTCGTAGAAAAACTTAAAAAATTAAGTATTTAGAAGTTATTGAATTGTAATTTTGTTAAAACCGATTAGAAAGATTTATCGTAACGTTTACATGTGATTAGTAATTATTATAACATGTGTAGGTTATGTAATTACGAGCTTTGAAGATTTTCGAATATGTTAGTGATGCTGTGGCCTTCCAGATGATTAAATCAATTTTAATGCAATTAATTAGTATATCTTTGTGAAATACATAATTATGTTGTAGTAACGCATTGATTAAAGAAAAGATAATATACGATTAATCTGTAACCGAACTATCACAATCACTTGTAACGTTAATAATCATTTCGTTTACTGTAAAATCTAGCACGTTTATACCACTGTTTTATGATATCCTCTGTATGGCATACTCAATTAGCCCAAATATGTTAATTACATTGTTGTAAAGGTTCGTTCCACATACTAATTACATTTGATCCTATATGGTTGTCATAGTATCCTTTAGCATATTAGTTCAATTGCATTGAATTCACAATAATCATGTGGCAATCTTAATACGTCATGTCCGTAACTTCTTATTATTTCATCTACCTCATATCGTTTTACTATTCGTTGTGATTTTATTAACGAATACAGTTCGGTTTTTAATGAGGTGGGATCATAATTAATGTTATTTTTATTAACCATGAAATCGTGTTACCTTTCGTCCAAGACGATGTTGGTAGTTTTTCCACTAACATGGAATGGTAAGGCGCATTATCCATTATAATTAATGAATATACTTCTAAATTGTTTAGGTGATTTTCAGTGAGCCATTTTTTAAACATATCCCCTATTCATTTCACCATGGTAATATTCTTTCAATGACTTCGACGCAAATAGCAAACAAGCATTCTGTACAAATCCTGCGTCTGTTCCAGCATGAATAACTATAAATCTTTTACCACCATATCCTTGAGGTTTTCGTACTCTTTACATGATCATTTTGACAAAAACACCGAAAATTAATAAATTTTCTTTAGTTCTTGTGTTTTTGTTTGTACTCTGTATTTGAAACTGTCGAAACATATAAAATAAACTTAGGGAGATAATGTGACATATTTGCTCCCTACAGAGAAAATGTTCCATCTCTGTCATGATTTTGACAACAGAGAAACTAACTTCTACTTCCGCTTTCGTAAAAAATTATTTCATTTCTTTTAATTTTTTAAGTTAGCATCTGGATGTCCATTAACCTCTATCTGACATGAAGTTTTAAACGTCTGTTTGACATAGATCTTGTTTTTGTTTTTACAATGTTGCCTATTTTCGTAATTATCAGGAACTGTAGAACTTTGCAAAATATAGTAAAACTACTGGATCTCGATTTTCGATGTGAAGTTAGCACTCGATTTTTCAAATTAAAATTTGGAACCGTTAATGAGCGGAACTCTTTATTTTTTAGAAAGTACTTCTAAACTCTTTAAAAGGAAGCTAGAACTCTAATCAGAACTATTGGAACTCTTTGTCGGGGTGCTAACTTCACACGCCCCCACACCAGATCTATTCGTTCACGAGGTTACCATTCTACTAGAAAGGAATACGTTAATTTGCCTTGACCAACGACTGTGAAGCAAGAATAGACATAACTGTAAACTGCCAGAAGATGGCTGCCCCCATAGTTGACAACATGTGACTCTGACGATTCTTTTGAGTATTATTGCTGTGTTCTTTCGAACGTTGAGATAAGTGCAACGTTATTATTTGTTGTTTTTGTATAACTTAAGTTTTATAATGGCGAGACAGTGCGTAATATGTAAAAAAAATGTGACTACTTAAATCGTAACCTAACATTTCATCGGTAAGTAAACAAACGATAGACGTAGCATTAATTATTTGCAAAGACCCCTAGTAAGCAAACATTAGGAAATTCATAGTTTTTCTGAAGCACAAATACGGATTCAACTTTTACAACTTTTTAATAAAAAAATACATGATAGCGTTGTTTTTAATTGTGTTTTGTTTGGTTACATTGATGTTGTTAATACCATAGTCCCTCCAGAAATCTACGCCTATGTCGCTGCCAGAACGCTTACCTCTCTTTTCCCCTTTGCCCTAGCGTAATGTTGGAGCCAAACAATTCCTTATAAAATGATAAGGAATGCTGGGTCTATTCTTGGTTAATAGTCATTGCCGTTTACACGTGAATGTGTCAATGACTTGTTCTATACCTGTTTGTTTAATGAATATACTTCTAAATTGTTTAGGCGATTTTCAGTGAGCCATTTTTTAAAGATATCCCCATTCATTTCACCATGGTAATCTTCTTTCAATGACTTCGACGCAAATAGCAAACAAGCATTCTGTACAAATCCTGCGGCTGTTCCAGCATGAATAACTATAAATCTTTTACCATCATATGCTTGAGGTTTTCGTACTCTTTACATGATCATCTTGACATGACTTTCCCGGATCCATGTTTCGTCAATAAATACTGCTTGCCTACGAATTGGTGCATTGATTTCTCGCATGTACTGTTTCAAAAACAGCATTCTCATTTCAGCTATATTTCTTTTTCTACCATAGCTCTTCGATTACACTATTTCCGGAACTTGAACCCCATTGCATGTAAGGCACGATTTAAACTTCTATCGCTTAAAAAAATATGAGTGGTACGAATTTCTGCATTTAAAGTTGCAATTGTGACTTGTTTTCTGTAAATAATACAATTTAGACTATATATAATTATAATACACTCACTTTGTTCGTATGTATTATTAAGGTATTCCTGATGGACATTTTCGAGGTATCTGCAACATCTTCGGATTTAACTTTCTTACGTGTCCGTTTTTTACCCGGACTAGACAGAATGGGTTGGATTTTGCCAGAGACTTGATATTTCACTGTTGTGACAAATATACCCAAGGCATTTTCCACACACTATAAATTAGAGATTACTATTAATTGAGCGTAAGACAATTTTGAAAACACGTATCTCTTGGACACTAGAAAGTGGTGTTAAAGGGCCGTTGTTTTCTTTCTCTTTTCAAAATATTGTAATAAATTCAGCACAAATTGTTGTGCTTGCGTATGCAAGGTTTTTCCTTGTATAGACATTACGAGGTTTCGGAAAAACTAACAAAAATGTTGGAATAAATGATTGAACAAAGGAAAAGAACTGTTTTGAAAATGTATAGTGAAAAATGAAACATGGAAACGTAGAAAATATGAAAGAAAGTAACAAGTGGTAACAAGCAAAAGGAGGTTATGTTACAAGAATAATCTGCGTAGGGTACTTGTGCTTATACGTGGGAAATCTTTGTGCACTTCGGTAGTAAACTTTCTTTCTTCTATAGTAATAGTAGGGCGTCCAGTATTGGTCCTTGGATTAGACATACCATTTTCGTTTTTTTCTTCAGCCAATACTCGATAAACGGAGGGCTGGATGTTAAGACACTTTGCCGTGCGTTCAATAACTTTATTCACATCTTCAGATAATCCACGCTATTTCTCTTCTTGAAAATATTTTTTGGTATTTAATATTAGCCCCTTTTCCGCCAATGTAAAAGCTTTTGGTATTTTGAAAATATGTTCACCAACACAACCGAACTTCTACAACAGTACTGTGGTAAGTAATAAGTAATTCGTAACAATTTCACGTTATTTCCGAAAATATATTACTCCTGAGAACATTATAATTAGCTGTAATATACAGAAAGTGCATTAGATAGTCATTATTGTTACGGTATTTTCCAATTTCACATTCCACACAATTATTTGTTGATTTTTGTAGTTTACTATTTATTGTTTCTGCTGTCCTCATTTATATGTACCTTAAATTGTATAATATAAATAAAAAAATCCTTGTGCTCATACCAAACGTTTTGATTAATATTCGTAATAAATCGGCCGATAAAATAATGTCATCTTTAATGAACGTTTATTTTAGCAGTGTGAAGCTCGATTTCGTTCATCGCGCATGCAACGGCATTCGTATTGAGTCGTCGATCGGAAGCTCGTCCAACGTAGCCCGTTCATTAATTATTATTAATTATTTATTAATTGGGATTAATCTACAAATAAATGCGTGTACTTTAATACGGAATGTTAAAGAACAATTAAAACCTACATGTCGGTCCACTTAAAACGAAAATATTTGCATTTAGAGCGAAGTTTGCACGTATGGAAAACACGTAATTTTTTTTCAAAATTTAAATATTTTTTCAAAATTTAAAATTGCAGTTACCTTTATATTACTTCGATATAATCGATATATCACTGGTTAAAATTTCGCACATTTTAAGACAAAAATAAGGAAACTACAAGCACTGAAACCGATAATATGTAAAACACGGGCCGCAAAACTACATTTTTTATGATTATTTAATTTTTAATTTACAAAGTTAAGCGTCTAAAAAATTTATATTCTCTGAGTGTTATTATATGTCTACAGGGAAGATCTATGCCAAGTTTCACATCAATTGGGCTTACAATAAAAAAGTTATAAGCTTTCAAACTGACCTATCTTGCTTTTTGAAACCGATAGTAGGTCATTATAAATTATTGTTATAAACGAATAAATTCAATAATAATTTTTAATTACGATAGTAGGTTAGTCAAAGGAGCATTTTCATAATCGTATGAAGATAAAAATTACAACAACTATTTATAGGTCATCTCTTTTCATTGTGCTTAAACAGTCGATAACATACGTAGGTTGCTCAAAATGCACTAATCCAAACGTGCTCTACCAGCTTGACCTGAAAATGCTGTTTGAGTATCCAAGGCGACCACTTCCATTAAATCAGGTGTTTTTAGGTTCATGCGCAGATCAAGGAACGAGATCCTCGCCTTAGTCTCTACTTAGAAATCTAGGGAGAGTGTGGTAGCTCTGTCAAAAGAAGAAAAAGTTACTACTGTAGCTTGACCATTGAAAATTGTAGGTTATATTTTTAAAGTGAAACTAATGCAGCGTTGCAACATAGTTTTTCACGCTGTATAGTTCGAAAATCGTTAGAATCTCGAGTGACCTATTTAAAAAACGTAAATTTTAGTCTTCAGACCTTGAACGTCTATTACTTACGTAAAACAGAAATTGCACATTCTTTACATTGGTCATAAATGACAACATCTGATACAATGAGATGTTTTGTTAACCAAATCTACATAAAAACTGATAAGAATGTCTTCTCCTGTGTTCACTTTTCCAAAATACAAAAACGGGAGAAATATGCAGGAAATCCAGAGCGCAATTTAATAATTAATCTAATGTGAAGACTTGATGTCATGATAAAATTTACCTGCTGCATTTTTTCTTTCTTCCCTTGGCAGTAGAAGGGAGACACCTTAACACACATGGCAACACTGCTTGGATTTTGACGTCACAAGACAGCCTACTAGGGGGACCGGATTTTCCACCCTTATTTTTACTCGCTTACGTGTAGGGCGTATTTTTTCACCCCTATTTTTACACACCCACGTGTGACACCGTATTTTCAACCCTTTTTCATCCCCAATTATTTTTTATATACCCTCGTGTGAGACCGTATTTTCAACCCTTTCTTTTTATCCCTAATTATTTTTACTCGCTTACGTATAGGACGTGTATTTTCATCCCTTATTTTTAATAAAACTTATGACGCGGTTAAAGTTGTCACCTAAACATATGGCAACACTGCTTGGATTTTGACGTCACAAGACCGCCCACGTGGGATTTTCAACCCTTATTTTTACTCGCTTACGTATAGGACGTGTATTTTCACCCCTAATTTTTTACACACCCACGTGTAGGACGTGTTTTTTCATCCTATTTTATGACAGCTCATGTATAGGATGCGTATTATCTATCCTATGGGTCAACCCTAATTAGAGCCTTTCTGTACTTGCGCACGTGAGGGGGAGATGTAGGCCTTGGGGGTTGGAGCTGATCTAGGGATAAGTCTTGGGATTGGTCCAGGCGTTGGACTTGGAGTTGGTCTTAGGGTTATTTTGATGGCATTAGGGTCCTTTTGGTTAGGTATGGAGCCTGGCTTTGGTTGTAATCCTTGGAGGTTAGGGAATTGTGCATGCATGCTCTTTAAATGGTATCTTGTAAGAAACGCTATCTCTCTCTCTCTCCCTCCCCCTCCCCCATCTCTCTCCCTCCCTTCCTCCCTCCCCCTCCCCCCTCGTCTCACTTTAGCCCCTCGTTTCTCTCGCTTATCTAACTTCACACAATCACAAGCACGGACACAAGCTCAAACCTGCAAACGCAAAAACACTCAAATATACAAATACGCAAACACCAAAACACACATGCACACAAACAAAATACGCAAATACGAAAATCTGCAAACACACGAAACGAAAAACGAAAATCTGCAAACACACGAAACGAAAACATGCAAACACACCAAACGAAAAAAACCAAAACATGCAAACACACAGACACGCAAAACGAAAACACACAAGCGAAAACACGTAAACACGCAAACACACAAAATGGAAACACGAAAAATGGCAGACACGAAAAACGAAAACCAAAATTTAGCTAACACGAAAAGCGCAAACACGAAAAATGGCTAACACGAAAATGGCAAACACGAAAAACGAAAACCAAGATTTCGCTAATACGAAAATAGCAAACTCGAAAAATACGGTCTCACACGTGGTTGTGTAAAAATAAGGGTGAAAAAATACGTCCTACACGTAAGCGAGTAAAAATAAGAGTGGAAAATCCGGTCCCCCACGTGGGCTGTCTTGTGACGTCAAAATCCAAGCAGTGTTGCCATGTCTGTTAAGGTGTCTCCCTTCTACTCTTGGCTATTAAACATGATGTAGTATATGCAAACTTAGTTCTTTGGGGGAAAGTCAATAGATAACCAGAACATTAATATGTATCCACTTAATTTAATCTATCCAGGAAGTCCATATCTCTTTTTCAAAAAGTGATCCAATGTGAAGATTTGCTTTCGTGATGAAATTTGCTGCGTCGTATTTTCCTTGATTGTAAGTAAATAACCAGAAATGTACCTGTTTAAGTCGTAGCTACATGGAATTGGCCAGAAGATACAAAACTTATTTGTACCTTCCAATCTACATATACATATATAGATATAGAAGGTTATGCAATCGACTTTTTTTCTCTATCGCTAAATCGACTTATTAGCTTCATTTTACAACTTTTGGCCAACTTTCGCCAAGATCGGCCATTATGTCTGGATGTCTGTGTGTATGTGTCTGTGTGTATGCATGTCTGTGTGGATGTATGTTAGTATCCACGATAATTCGAGAACGAAAATTCCTACGTACTTAAAATTTTGTATTTAAGCTTGGCTTAGAGCTGATTCAATTTTGGGAGAAATCCAGCGGCGGAGAGGGGGAGGATTATTGGGGCTGTATTTCTAAAACAGCTTCATATTTCAAAGATATAAAAATACCTAGATATATACCTTAAACATATCGATTAATTATGTTCTATGTAATTTTTTGATACGGCGCATAATTTAGCGGTAAAAAAATTCCGAAGGTGTTATTTCAAATTTTTTCAAGATTTGAATAATGATTAATTTTATAAGAAAAAGTGTACACATATTCTTTTAAGAAAATTTAATTTTACATAACTTTTCTTTGTAAAGTTTCTTAATATAATAAAATAATACAAAGGTAAGTCTAAAAATTAATTAAATATGAATGAAAATGGTTAAACTTTGGATTTTTTTTTTTAAGTTAACATGTATATATTAATCTCTATCTGACAGGAAGTTTTAAAAGTCATTCTGACATAGATTATTTTTTGTTTTTACAATGTTGCCTGTTTTCGTTATGAACGTATAAAAAAAGTGGTTGCTTAGTTACCCTAAAAAAATTGAAATAAAATTATTTCATTTCTTTTAATTTAACTTAACATCTGGATGTCTATTAACCTCTGTCTGATATGAAGTTTTAAACGTCTGTTTAAAATAGATTATTGTTTTTGTTTTTACAGTGTTGCATATTTCCGTAATTACAGCTGGATTAGAAAAAATCGGGAAATATAAAAAAAATTGGTAGGTTTTTCAATTTTTCCATAGTATTAAAAATAGGTTAAAATATTTTGACGGTATGTTAGCTTAAAAATAAATAGGTTAAATTTGAACAAACTATATTTTAGAATTTAACTTGCTACTTAATCATAGCTCCGCTCTTCTCTATCAGGGATGTTAATCGTCTAGGCATAAATTTAAGGACATTGATACAAATATTTGTGATGGGTATTGTCAAGTAGACAGATGACAAATAGAACCCAATTTACAATTAAAAAATTTTCATTTCCCTCTTTTTTTTTTAATTCAGCGTTAACTTATTATAAAAGAGGTTGCATAATTATCCTAAAAAGATGTTATTAAAATTATTTCATTTCTTTTAATTTCCATTTTGTAGATTGGGGAAGGTCGTGTGGTGTTCCACACCAGGGACGTTTAAAGTTAGCACCCCGACAAAGAGTTCCAATAGTTTTGATTAGAGTTCTAGCTGCCTTATAAAGAGTTTAGAAGTACTTTAAAAAAATAAAAAATGCTCTGCTTATTAACGGTTCCAAATTTTAATTTAAAAAATGGGATGCTAACTTCACATCGAAAATCGAGATCCAGTAGTTCTGAGAAGCTAAATTACAATATATTGCGCAAAGTTCTAAAGTTCCTGATAATTACGAATATAGGAAACATTGTAAAAACAAAAACAAAATTTAGCTAGTCAGAACTACTGGATCTCGATTTTCGGTGTGAAATTAGCAAAGGTGTATATACTATTTTTTGCGAAAACACGGAAAATTAATAAATTTTCTTTAGTTCTTGTGTTTTTATTTGTACTCTGTATTTGAAACTGCCAAAACATATAAAATAAACTTAGGGAGATAATGTGACATATTTGCCCCCTAGGGAGAAAATGTTCCATTTCTGTCATGATTTTAACAACAGAGAAACTAACTTCTACTTCCGCTTTCGCAAAAAATTATTTCATTTCTTTTAATTTTTTATGTTAGCATCTAGATGTCCATTAACCTCTGTCTGACATGAAGCTTTAAACGTCTGTTTTGTTTTTGTTTTTACAATGTTGCCTATTTTTGTAATTATCAGGAACTTTGCAAAATATAGTAATTTAGGTTCTCAGAACTACTGGATCTCGATTTAAATTAAAATTTGGAACCGTTAATGAGCGGAACTCTTTTTATTTTTTAGAAAGTCCTTCTAAACTCTTTAAAAGGAGGCTAGAACTCTAATCAGAATTATTGGAACTCTTTGTCGGGGTGCTAACTTAACACGCCCCCACACAAGATATTTTTGTTCACGAGGTTACCATTCTACTAGAAAGGAATACGTTAATTTGCCTTGACCAACGACTATTAAGCAAGAATAGACCTATTTGTTTACAATTGTATGCTGTCCCAACATAACTGTAAACTGCCAGAAGATGGCTGCTCCGATAATTGACAACATCTGACTCTGACGATTCTTTTGATTATTATTGCTGTGTTCTTTCGAACGTTTAGATAAGTGCAACGTTATTATTTGTTGTTTTTGTAAAACTTACGTTTTATAATGGCGAGACAGTGTAAAAAAATGTAACTATTTAAATCGTAACCTAACATTTCATCGATAAGTAAACAAACCATAGAGGTAGCATTAATTATTTGCAAAGATCCCTAGTAAGCAAAAATTGAAAAAATCATATTTTGTCTGCGTAAGTACTGTTTCGCATTTTACTACTACTTTTTACTAAAAAAATACATGATAGCGTTGTTTTTAATTGTTTATTATTTGGTTACATTGACGTTATTAATAACCATAGTACCTCCAGAAATGTACGCCTATGTCTCTGCCAGAACGCTGCACTTTGCCCTTGCCTTATGTTGGAACCAAACAATTCCTTATAAAATGATAAGGAATGCTGGGTCTATTCTTGGTTAATAGTCATTGGCCTTGATAGTAAAACGACTTCGACAAACCCCGCATCAGCCAATCGGAGAATACGGGACATGCTAGATGTTGCTGCATTTCAAAGAAGTTCAAATTATATAAAATTTGTAAAGCGAGTGTGAATACAAAGTTTAGGAAAAAGTTCAATTGTATGTACGTTAATGTTTAACAATCAAAGATGAAATGTAACAATTAAGAGGGGTAACTGGTAAATGTATACGATACATATAATCTAGACCTTAATAATATTTGGCAGCGCAGTTACGAAATAAGTAGCAAAAGAGGTCGATACTATTTTCTTTTCTATTTTTCGTGCGCAATATCTCAAAAACCTGAAAAGCGATTGTATTCAAATTTGACATAAATAGTTTAAGAACGTTATGGTTGTTTCAAGGGAGCCTGTTTCGCATTCGAAATTGTGATTAACGGGTACTCTTTGCAATCGTAGACGTGACAAACGTTGATTATTGATGGATAATATAGGGTTAATAGTGAAAGCGTCTTCCTTTATGGGTTTTTGGAAATTTTGCTTATTGATTGTCTTGAAATGCGATCTGGCAAGAGACTACTATCAATATTTTGGAAAATACGAGTAGATTTGCACAAAAAAGGATTCCTCATAACGGTAATACTTTCTCCATTTCCTGATAGATTAACGCAGCAGTAGTTTTCACTCATTCTACGAAGAATTACCTTATTTAAAATAATGGATATAATATTTTTCAGTGAATCCAAACAATTTGACATTTATAAGTGTGTCGAATTAATAAGCACGCTTTGATAATGTGGTTAATTAAATTCTCTCTCTATTTCAGGTTTTAATTTTACCATTTACTCATAAAAAGGCAACCATGTCAAATAATATATTAAAGTTTCATTTAAAATTCTATTAACGTTAGAAATTGAAATCGTGACAAAAAGTTGTTTGGCAAAGTTCTTATATCAGTAAATAAAATTGTGTTGTTCAGGGTTTAACAATAATTTAATGCTTTTATTATTTGAATAATTTAGATATTGCACTAATTACGATATTAAGCCACGTATAGAGTTAGATTGTTGAGAATTGTGGGCATTTTGTAAAATCAAATTGCATGCATTGTGGAAATACAAAAGGACTACCTCAGTAGTATGGAGTGTGATTCCTACTAAATCAATGGGATCTTGTACAACTCCACAATAAACGTCAAAATCAGCATAAAGTCGATGGATGCACCACCCATTATTAGATTTTTATAATACTCTGGTATGAACAAATAATTTAAAATATGACCTGTATAAGATCAGGAAATAAACATCTTATCACTCTCATATCGCCCCGAAAATAAACTCATATCTTTTCCTTATTTCTTATGAACTTGTACTACTCGTCTTAATTCAACATTATTTCCACAGCGAGTATTTATAAAACTAAATTAAAAACATGCAAATGCGAAGCTCAATTTTATCTCAGTATATTGTAGATTTACACTACGTTTCAATCAAATTTTCCAACGCAACAAGAAATCAGAGCGTTCGAAGTGGCCTGCATAAATAGCCTCAGTATACAGTGGTTCAAAATTCTGTAGACTAAGTCGTAAGTCAGGACGCTATATTTGCTTTTAATTAGAGTAAAATAATTAACGGTGTTTTATGCAAGATTATTCATAATCTTTAGACATAAAAAATTACTATCGTATACGCCTAAATTTTAACTGCCTTGTTAGGGATTTAACGTCGACTTACATTTTCAAAGTACAACACTAATTGTGATAAACAATAAATGTGACTAATCTTCCTATAAGAATTGTCCAACATCGGTTCACCACGCCATATTTTAAATAGTGCTTATATTTTGTTTTCGTGCACATTTATATCAAGCAATTTTGCGTTTTATGGACCACTGTTTAGAATTTACACACAAAGTAAATTGCGGTGAACCCATATAGTGGTTTGGCTATTTTAACGTTACTTAATGAGTATATTTTAGCGTTGTATACATGATAGTTATTGAGTTTACATTTAAGGACTTGAATCCTTCAACAATTTTGTGCATAATTTACTGCAGGTAATTTTGCGTTGTAACACATTTTTTGATTGAATTGTTTTTCTGATTGACGTCCATCAATTTATGGGAAGGTTTCGTTGTGAACATTTACATCGTTATACTGTAAAAAAGTAAAAATTTCTTTAGTGGATCAAAACTATTAACGTACATCTCGTAATACTTACTTTGAACCTATGTAACAATGAAAATTAAGTAGGGTAAACTCTTGTTAAAGATGGAACCAAAGCTCTAGTGCTTAAACGGTTCAACATACAAAACTCAAAATTTCCGAACTGAAACTAAATGTATTTGCATATTTTTACACAAAATTTTTTTTTAATTAAAAAATTTTATGCATAGCCGCCATCTTGATTTTATTTAAATAGCAACATAGGTCATTTTATTACAAAATGTAAATATACAAAAATGTATCACACATAGATTCTAAATTCTACAGAAAGAACATTACAAACGTTTTCTAATAGGAAGCGTAAAAGACCATTAATGTGACACAAGACATGAATATAATAACTTTGTGTCGAGAATTATGTATGCTTATGTAAACTTAAACCATATTACATTTATCAAAAAATGATTTATGAACAAAATAAATTTTTAATTAAAATAAACATAACATGTACCTAACTGTTTAACGAAAATAATGTATCACACATGGGATCTAAACACAACAGAAAGAACATTACAAACATTTTTCTAATAATTTTAGCGTTGTACACATGATAGTTATTGAGTTTACATTTAAGGACTTGAATCCTTCAACAATTTTGTGCATAATGTACTGCAGGTAATTTTGCGTTGTAACACATTTTTTGATTGAATTGTTTTTCTGATTGACGTCCATCAATTTATGGGAAGGTTTCGTTGTGAACATTTACATCGTTATACTGTAAAAAAGTAAAAATTTCTTTAGTGGATCAAAACTATTAACGTACATCTCGTAATACTTACTTTGAACCTATGTAACATTGAAAATTAAGTAGGGTAAACTCTTGTACAGAGTGGCTGTTAAAGATGGAACCAAAGCTCTAGTGCTTAAACGGTTCAACATACAAAACTCAAAATTTCCGAACTGAAACTAAATGTATTTGCATATTTTTACACAAAATTTTTTTTTAATTAAAAAATTTTATGCATAGCCGCCATCTTGATTTTATTTAAATAGCAACATAGGTCATTTTATTACAAAATGTAAATATACAAAAATGTATCACACATAGATTCTAAATTCTACAGAAAGAACATTACAAACGTTTTCTAATAGGAAGCGTAAAAGACCATTAATGTGACACAAGACATGAATATAATAACTTTGTGTCGAGAATTATGTATGCTTATGTAAACTTAAACCATATTACATTTATCAAAAATGATTTATGAACAAAATAAATTTTTAATTAAAATAAACATAACATGTACCTAACTGTTTAACGAAAATAATGTCACACATGGGATCTAAACACAACAGAAAGAACATTACAAACATTTTCTAATAATTTTAGCGTTGTACACATGATAGTTATTGAGTTTACATTTAAGGACTTGAATCCTTCAACAATTTTGTGCATAATTCTGCAGGTAATTTTGCGTTGTAACACATTTTTGATTGAATTGTTTTTCTGATTGACGTCCATCAATTTATGGGAAGGTTTCGTTGTGAACATTTACATCGTTATACTGTAAAAAAGTAAAAATTTCTTTAGTGGATCAAAACTATTAACGTACATCTCGTAATACTTACTTTGAACCTATGTAACAATGAAAATTAAGTAGGGTAAACTCTTGTACAGAGTGGCTGTTAAAGATGGAACCAAAGCTCTAGTGCTTAAACGGTTCAACATACAAAACTCAAAATTTCCGAACTGAAACTAAATGTATTTGCATATTTTTACACAAAATTTTTTTTTAATTAAAAAATTTTATGCATAGCCGCCATCTTGATTTTATTTAAATAGCAACATAGGTCATTTTATTACAAAATGTAAATATACAAAAATGTATCACACATAGATTCTAAATTCTACAGAAAGAACATTACAAACGTTTTCTAATAGGAAGCGTAAAAGACCATTAATGTGACACAAGACATGAATATAATAACTTTGTGTCGAGAATTATGTATGCTTATGTAAACTTAAACCATATTACATTTATCAAAAAATGATTTATGAACAAAATAAATTTTTAATTAAAATAAACATAACATGTACCTAACTGTTTAACGAAAATAATGTATCACACATGGGATCTAAACACAACAGAAAGAACATTACAAACATTTTTCTAATAATTTTAGCGTTGTACACATGATAGTTATTGAGTTTACATTTAAGGACTTGAATCCTTCAACAATTTTGTGCATAATTTACTGCAGGTAATTTTGCGTTGTAACACATTTTTTGATTGAATTGTTTTTCTGATTGACGTCCATCAATTTATGGGAAGGTTTCGTTGTGAACATTTACATCGTTATACTGTAAAAAAGTAAAAATTTCTTTAGTGGATCAAAACTATTAACGTACATCTCGTAATACTTACTTTGAACCTATGTAACAATGAAAATTAAGTAGGGTAAACTCTTGTACAGAGTGGCTGTTAAAGATGGAACCAAAGCTGTAGTGCTTAAACGGTTCAACATACAAAACTCAAAATTTCCGAACTGAAACTAAATGTATTTGCATATTTTTACACAAAATTTTTTTTTAATTAAAAATTTTATGCATAGCCGCCATCTTGATTTTATTTAAATAGCAACATAGGTCATTTTATTACAAAATGTAAATATACAAAAATGTATCACACATAGGGTCTAAATTGTACAGAAAGAATATTACAAACGTTTTCTAATAGGAAGCGTAAAAGACCATGAATGTGACACAAGACATGCATATAACAACTTTGTGTCGAGAATTATGTATGCTTATGTAAACTTAAACCATATTACATTTATCAAAAAATAATTTATGAACAAAATAAATTTATAATTAAAATAAACATAACATGTACCTAACTGTTTAACGGAAATAATGTATCACACATGGGATCTAAACACAACGGAAAGGACATTACAAACGTTTTTCTAATAATGTTTATAAATTATTCGTTAAACAGTTACGTAGATGTTATGTTTATCTTAATTATAAATTTATTTTGTTCATAAATTATTTTTTGATAAATCTAAAAGTAGTAACATACATTGCTTCAATAAAATAAAATCAATAAAATTCTCGGCACAAAGTTGTTATATTAACGTCTTGTGTCGCATTCACCGCCTCCTACGTTCCTGTTACACAAACGTTTGTAATGTGCTTTCTGTTGCGATTGTTGTAATCAGGGCGTTAAACCTTTTCAAATGGTATATCACGTGACCTATGTTGCTATTTAAAAACATCAAGATGGCGGAAATGGTTAAAGATTTTTAATTTAAAAAAAATTGTTTGTGCAAAAATATGAGCAAATACATTTAGTTTCAATTCGGTTTTGTATGTTGAACCGTTTAAGCACTAGAGCTTTGGTTCCATCTTTAACTGCGACCCTGTATAAGTTAATTGTACTAAAAATAAAAAAATAATGTTTTTGTAATAATTTAAGGGTGCCACAAATGCATTAAACAATGGGTAAACAAGCGTCCTGTATTGAAAATGTCATTATTTATGATTCAACTGCAGACCTCGCACTGTATTTAATTTTTTTTTTGTATTAAATTAACTTATACATCAAATATAGAATATTATTTTTATTTACTTCAACAGCGTTAATATAGCTTCGGTACACTACATTTTATTCATACAAAAATGTGCTTACTCACTTACATACGGGAGAGTATCGTTTATTTTACTACTTCTTAAACACCTTAAAATATAACAAACAAAACAGCGGTCGACCGCTGATGATGATAGCGTAACTATCGAAACACGTTCGGTGTTTTTTAATTTTGTGTGATACATGGGTGTATTTTGTTTGTTACAGATCCTGCCACAGTTCCAGTGTTCCAGATTTTGCTCCTTAAAATATTCTGCCTTAACATTCTACCACATTAAATTACATTATTTCTATTATAGCCATAAATTATTATTCGCCAAAAATTAAAATTATACTCCCTATCTATTCCTTATTCCACAAATTTCGATGTTCATAAACTACTTCCGTAACCTCTCAGTTTCAATTTTAACATCCCAAATTGTATCTTTTACTTGTATTCCACAACAATAATCTTTAAATATCCATTTTCGGGTCGCGGTGTAAACTGGGAAATCTTTAACACAAAACAGGTGTAACCCAAAGTGGGGAAATCTTCAAAACGTCACTTCATTAAGAACTTCCGCGAAACTGTAATCTGGTGTTGCATCAATTAATCTTTACTATAATCTGTAAAAATCTATTTCGGCTTAGCGCTTTATTACTCTGAGACATTGGGAATATACAGCCGTTTCTTTCTAACGTTTGGGTTTCAATAGAAACGTACGCGACTTAAGTGAAAGCGTAAATTACCTGCGCAATGACTTAAGACCGCTGGCGAGAGGTAAACACAATGGAATTTTAATTCTATTCCAGAAGTTATAAAACGTTTTGAACGATTTTTAATTTTAACTATGTTGCAAAGTTTTTTTGTATGTGGATGCAGAGGTTTATTACTTAATAAATTCATTTATTTTGAAATGTGCAACAACGAAATCATTAATTGGTAATTAAAAAGGAATTGATATGCATAAACCAGTTTTTATTGTTTACTAATAGTGACATTAATTGTACATGCAGAACATAACGTACATTCAAATATTATATAGGAATGCACTTATACCTAATGGGATAATTAGTAGAAAGTGATGAAAGTAGTAATCAATTCCTCATTATTTAATCTATTATAATAGGTGGGTATTTGCGTATTTAGACCCCAAAATAATACATTGCCTCAAAATCTTTTTAAAAAACGAACTTCGAATACCGCCGTAACGAAAGTATAAAAAAATCTGGCCTTATCAAAAAGATAAAATTTGATAATTTCGCAATTTAATATCTGGAAAAGTATTTGAGATACCGGAATATTGAATTCAGTACTGAACTGAGTTCGTTGAATACGTTTGGTAACTTCTGGAATAGGATTACATTTCCATTGTCTCAGAGTAATAAAGCGCTAAGCCGAAATAGAAAATCTTTGTTTTTACAGACTATACCACAGAAAGCTAGCGGCATAGAGTATACTAATCAACAGTTGCCGAAAACGCATAAACCAGCCTTAATTATTCCTTAAATTACGATTGATTGAAAATCAAAACTCACTATTTTCTTCAAAAAATCGTCATACCTACTCATTAAATCATCATCAACACAACAAAGCACTAAACGCGAGTGGTGCTGCGGACATGAAAAATATTTGAATTACTGTTAACACATTGTTATTTATACTTATAAATTAATGAAAATGTTGGCAAGTGTCGGTAAGCCAAACATTAATTTCTGTAACGCGATATTCACTCTTGAACGTCACAATAAAACGAATAAACAGAAGAACAATTATCTATAATGAATGAAGTATATTATTACATCATATAAATGTGAACAGTAAACTATTTATATGTTTTCTAAGTATACATTTCAGTAATGAACGACGTTAATAATAATGAATTGCGGTGGTAAAAAAGATAAATAATTAACGCATCTTTTCAATAATAGTGTAATCCTAGTTCTATAGTTTAAAACTAAAATTCATTTCTAAAATTTTTCTGCATAAAGATGTTCAGATAGAAAATCATGGTTTATGTTGGAATTCGTTTTACAGAGTGTGAATTGAAAGCTATTTAAAAGTTACCATGAACCAAAATTAGTAAATCTTTACCAAATCTTATGACCACATTTCCATTGCGGCTTAATCTACCTTTGATTTAACACATCGAAATTATTATTTCGATAGTGTTTTGAATTAGCAAAAAATGTTAATGGTAAGTTAGTTTGCGAATATATAAACATTTCTGTTGATTCGCTATGTTTCAATTTCCGATTAGTTTAAGAATCATTTGACATAATTATATCACAAATTGTGTTCAAAATAACTTTATATACACTAATCCGTTTTTAAACATATTTCTGCAGTCATTCTACACAGGTATTAGAACATTCTCGAAATTTTTTATTATTAACATAAGTGCCGAAACTATTGCGAAAAAATACATAAACAATTTTTACAAATTTTGGAATATTTTATAGCTAAAATTGTTATTTTAATGTAATGATTGGTATAAAACCAATGTCACACATACACTGTGTCCACATTTCGATGCTCACCATTGGTATCTCGGTTATTAAAAGAAATAGGGAAACGGTTAAATGGGGAATGTTTTGCGGAATTCAGTGCTCACAGCAAATCTCATTTCAAATTCACCCCAACTTTTTTCAATTTTAAGATATTTTGAAAAACCAAAAATTTGTCAATTTCGATTTACCTCAATAACTCGATAACGCCTAACGCGACCGCTATTAAACCTTTACATTTTTTAAGATAAATTTTTCAGTGTAAACAATTGTTTTCAGATTATTAGCGCTATCTTTTGTTGTGGTGGCCATATTGTCCTTAAAAAGAGCCTTTTCAACGATGTATAACATGCCTGGAAAATCTCTATTTGTAGGGGAGATGTTAATAAAAAATTAAATTAATCTCTAATATGAAATTAGTAGGCTTTAAGATTAAACAACAATGAGAAATGAAAGCGAAAAAGATATGCAATACTGTAAAGAAACAGGACTAAAAGTTCGGCCACTTATAAAAGACCATTCTGTTCTACACACTTTTGACACCTTATTCTAATAGAGTTACAAACTCTACGAAGTGTGTTTTCGTTGAATGATCTTAGCACATCCAGTACCCTAGTTTCTGGCGGTTCATAGTTAAATACTCCATTTTTAGTGGTACCCCATAAATAAAAGTCGAGGGGGGTAAGGTCGGGTGATCTCGCAGGCCATTGCACTGGTCCATTATTTGAAATCACTCTTTCATTAAAGTTTTCTCTCAAAAAATGTTGCATGTCACGAGTGTTATGGGCCGGGCAACCATCCTGCTGGAACCAGATGTTTTGCAAGTCGTCAGGATTAACAATTTGTCTCAAAGAAGGCATTATTTCGTTTGTTAGTGGCTCCAAATATCTATTACCAGTTAAATTGTAACAAATGACGAAAAGAAGAGATAGGGCTCTTCTAATAATCGAGAGACCAATGGTGAACATCGAAATGTGGACACAGTGTATATGTAGAATTTTGGAAAAATAAAAACAAACAACCCTAATAAAGGTTAAAAAATGTTTCTTACATCAATGTCAATAACTCCGATAATCTACTGGAAAATAACTGCTTAATATTAATTTTTAAGATGTCTTTACAGGATTTTTCACCCACAGAGCGTTCTTTTTAGTTGTTTGAGTAACACACTATTAAGAAAGTTGCAACGTCGGTAACAATAATGGACTGTAATAGCAAAGAAGAGCACACACAGTGACTGTGGTCATAACCAAAGTTCCTAATCTGTGAATCCTTTCTGTACAAAGGTCCTTAACAAGAAAATTTTAATTGCTTCCCCTTGGTATTCCTTTCACCAAATATAAATTGGGGAGCATTTTGTTATAGGATGTTCAAAAGACGCTGCGAACCAAGTACTACGAAATATTTTACATACCAATGATACTTATTATGGATTATATTTGAATGTGATTACTGATCATCGAATCTTTTTGTTTTTGATTAATTAAGTTAAGGGAAGCAAGCTGTTAATAATCAAAAAGTACGGTATTGGGTTCCATATTCCAATTAGATGCAACGGGCCTGTATTTTTTCGAGAAGGAAGGCAAAACCGTGTCTTTCTCAGCCCAGATTAGAAGCAATGGCAGAAGAAATGACTTGGTGGACCTCTGTTTTAGCGGGGTGGGGATACAGCTCACAAATTCTATAGCTGTTTTGAGAAAAGTATTCCCAGCGCGAATGGTCTCAAATTATTTAAAAATTTGTAACTTTTTTCGTTATCTTAAGAATGACGTTTTTAAATACCGCCCTTACCGCTTTCATCATTGTATCGTTGCTAACATCTTAGAGATGTCAACATGATACGTAAAATAGGTTTCCTTACTGACTGCAAAGGGTGAACAATTTTTACTGTAAGTTGTGCCGTTAGTTGTTTATGGTTACTCAATACCGCTCGGCCGTGTCTAATTTTACTAGCGTCTGATACATTCTAGTTGATCACAGTTGAATATGGTTCCAAACCTGAGCCCAGGTCAAAAGTTTATGGGACAAAATTTAGGCGTGTGAAGATTTCTTAATAAATACGAGTTTATCTATTTCGTTCATACTTGTTCATCAGCTTATCAAAATGCATTAGCTTAGATTAGATTAGTCCAAAAAACCTTCATCATAAAATTTTACCATGCTCAAATTTTAAAGAAACAGAAATCAGGGCATTATTATAAGTTTTATAATAATTAAATATTAGTCAAGTTGCTTTGGTATGTGTGTATCCTTGCAGACTCACATTCCATTAATATAAGTAATTTGATTGTAATACCATTATATTTAGAATATACATCAGTTCTACATACATAAAGAGAAAATTTACATCGATTGATCGGGGCTTTTATCTCGATAGCGCCGTTGGGTAGCGCGGTGCTCTAGCAAAGTACAGGTCGTGGGTTCAAATCCTACTCGAGGTAAACTTTTTATTTATGTATTTTAATCAAATTAATACTAATTTCTAATTAAAAATCAGGCCGTTTTAAGGACAAAAACTAAATTTACAATTTATGTTTTGTTGGACTGCATTTTAGGCTGCTGATACTGGGGAAATGTTTTCGTTTCGATTTTACGGTGTTGGTAATCATTGGGGCTAAAGATATGCAATTTCGTTTGAGAAACGGAAAAAGGTAATGCATCAATGGAAAAGAAGTAACGCTTATGGTTTTACGGTATTGGTTAGCACTCGGAGCTAAATATGTCAACAATTTTATTTATTATCCAATTTCCTTGGGGAAACGTCCAAGCGCATTGCCTCGACTGGCAAAACCTAATGATTTTATGGTTAAAACCAACTCGATTGGTCTTGATTCACTGATTAATTCTTTGATTTCATGTCAATGAAGGAAGAAATAAAAATATAAATCCAATTTTACCAATTTTTATTATTTTATATTTAAAATCACTTAACAAATAACGTGCCATCACTTTAGTGTATACGAAAATGTAGAATTTTGAATGTTAGTGCAACGAAACAGAAAGTTTGGATAAGAAACGTTAGAAACCCAAATACTGATTTCGTATAACAAGTTTTCATTTCTTGCTTATATAAAGAAAAATACAAATAGCAAACCAAAGCGTAACGCGGAGTTATTTATCTAACGACGGTTTTTCCACCGTCTCGGCCAGAAGGATGCCTGAGGTGCCCCAAGCGGGTTACAGACGACCTGTTATTGTCCACTAGGGATGCTATTTAGACATATATACACATTTACGCGTATTTTCAATTATGCAGTATACCCTATATCCTAATTAATTATTATTAAGGAAAAACCCAATTAATTTACATCTTTAACGTAAATCTTTTTCTTACCAAAATCTAAAATTTTTGTTCAAATATAATTTAACAAAACCAGCAGACGCATTGTATCCTTTATGTAAGGTTAAAGGTTTCGGTAACAATTACATTATCGTCCCAATATACCTTAGTCTAAAAGTTGATAGTTTCCGAAGTACAGGGTATCAAAATTATTGTTTTGTAAACTTTTTTTTTAAATATCTATGTTAATAACAGGATTTGCATGATATTTGGTACCTAGATCCTATGATGAGAAATTAAGATTTGATCATAGTTTTGATGTATCTTCAGAGGGCGCCACCAGACGGACGGATCAAAGGTTGAGGAAGAAATTTTAGAACGAGTTGAAGAAGATTCGAGTTGGAGCACCAGACACATTCGTTTGGAACTTGGCGTTTCTAAAGATATGGTTAACATAACTGTAGGACAACATCTGTTATATACATTTCACCGCCAAACAATACAAGAGCTTTTACCTGACGACCCCGAATACAGACTACGCTTCTGTCTTTTTATTAATGAAAAAGAGAAAATGATCCAAATTTTCATAGAAAAATTTTATTCACCGATGAGTGCTGAGTACAAGAAGGGGTATGAAAATTTACATAATGAACACATTTATGTATGCTTCCAAAAACTTGCATGCAATAAAGGTAGTGCATTATCAACGTAAATTTAAAATTAACGTATGGGCAGGAATTATTGACAGTTTTATCAAAGGTCCTGTCATCTTACCATCTCGTTTAAATGGTTTAAATTACATAGAACATTTAGTAAATGTGTCAAATTTATTTGATGAACTTCCACTAGCTAGACAAAATATGTGGTTCATGCACGACGGTGCACGACCACATTTCACGCTAAATGCCAGAAATTATTTAAATGAGATTACTTTTTATGGTGAACACTTGAAGGGATGGTATATTCTGTACCAATAAACACCGAAGAAGAATTGTGGACGCGAATACAAAATTCACTAAACATTTTACAGTTAGATGCAGAGGTGATGGATAGAGTTCAGTTCAAGTTTTTTTGTAGAATTTAATCTTTGTGTACATAAAAACGAGGGTCACTTTCTACATTTACTTAGAGTTTAATTGAACAGTTTATAATTTAATGAAAGTTTACTGTTTTGGTCGTTTGGTATTGACTTTCTTATTCCTTTTGTTCTTTGCAAGTCCATTCTTACATTCTTATGTTGTGTAAGTTCTGTTGTTGTTGACCGGTTGGGCCTTAAACACGCTCCAAACTTTATGAACCAGTCCTAAGCCTGGATAAAGTGTGAAGGAGGGCTATGATGAATTTTAGTAGGCAATGAAACATTTAAATTCGATTATCACAGAAACGGCTTCTGGACGCGAGATCTACAAGGTATTTTGAAGAACAACATTTCAGGGAATAAGATTTTTTGACTAGAAATTTGATATACCGAAGCAGAAGGGGTTATAGAGCTTTAATTGTAGACAGAGGGCTGTTGCTGGCGCCCTCTGGAAGATACAGCAAAACCTGAATTTCTCATCATAGAAATCCTCTAGGTACCAAATTTCATGCAAATCCTGTTATTATTAAGAAAGATATTTATAAAAATATTACTTTGACACCCTGTATTTCGGAAACTATCAACTTTTGGACTAAAGTAAATTGGGCTAGATCCTCATATTTTAGTCTCAGGAATTTGTCCTAATGTTTTGTACAGACCTTCTATGACCTTTATATGATATATGAAAACTCATATAAGACTACTATTAATAAACGTATTTTAAAAGTCAACTATGGAAGCTAATTTTAGTTTAGTAGAGAATACATCTTTAAAAAAATTAAACTGTGTTGTTGATGACAAACCAGAATAGCCCCTAACAGACGAACGCTAACAATGAAAAATGTTACAATCAAAGAACAAATTTAACAACCTTTAATCAAGTTATGATGTAAGTGTAAAGAAGTGAAAAACTTTAATTTGAAACTACCAATTAAAGATCTACTCAAATCTAACAAAGAAGTAGTTTTCTTATGACATTTTTCATTTTTAGCCTTCGTCCGTTAGAGGGTGTCCTGATCTGTCATCTTCAAGGCAGTGTAATGATATTTATTAAAGATCTAGCTATTCTTTACTAAAATGAAATTAGTTGCCATAGTGGCTTTTAAATATGTTTTCAAACTGTTATATTTATTGATAGCAGGCTTGTATTTTACAAAACCGATATTTCAAAGCTCCCGTTTCACCAGGGCCGCATTCAGAAAGTTTTAAATAATCCGTCAATGTCTCGTAAATCCATTTACAATAAAACTAGTGTTTATTAGGACTTCCTTCTCGATATCAACCGTATTTTCCAGTTGAAACCATCATTTTAATGATTATCCGTCACTTGAAAAAGGGTAGCTAAAGAACGGACTGACCCATATCTCCGAATTTAAACAAAAGCTGTGGCAATATAAGAATTAGCAAGGATATTAGATGAAGGTCGTAGTATTGTGCTCAACTAGAATATTATGGATTAACTTTACACCAGGCACTAATGCATCAGCAAAGAATTAAAAAACATTAAAGGTATTCCTACATTTGTATTTTTCTCAATAGTAGAGACACCAACTTTTTACCATCGGTATATTTTGAGTCACGAAAAGGAACGGGGACAAAGATAAACTACTTTATATTCAGACATGACAATTTGCATGTTTAACCCTCATCTAAAAATTCGTACGTTATATACTACATTTAAATGAGGAAAAGTGTAAAAGTCAACGTGATATCCGTGCTCCTTTAGCGACAAAGACGGATTTCCAACATGTATACATCAAGTATGTATGCATGGTGAGATTAAGGATGTGTGCGGTTAGGGCAGGATCAGAAGGAACGGAGGTACGGTTCTGAGGGGATGTTTCTACCCTGGCATTCGTCTAAATAGTCACGCATGACATGAGATTACGTAGTAATCATCATGCCGCTATTTGTATTTGAGGAAGACCTCCTGAAAAAACCTCATACAAGGTAGATAGTAACGAGAATCGAACCCATTACCTTCGTAATGCTAAGCAGATCATGTTACCACTGACTTACCAGCTCGGTTTTAAGGTACACTAAACTGTACCGAGTCACCATATTTTGACCCCCCCTCTAACTCATTTTCTATCAGGTTTACAAAAAAAGGTTTAATACAAAAGTTGTTCGGTCTAAACAGGATTTTTCAAATTTATTTATACAGTGTGTCCCAGAAGCGGTCCACAGCTCCTGACTTGAGAATTTTAAATGGGACACCCTGTATTTTATTTGCTTTTTTTTAGATTCTACGTTGAATTTTAAGACAAATCTGCATAAGATATAACTACTATGTCTTTACCGTTTTCGAGATAAAGGCTGTTGAATTGGGTTAGTTATTGTAGTTCTGTTAACTTTTTTATTTACAGAATTAAAATAAAATTACACTGTATATTTTTACAAATTTAAATAGAACGTTTTCTACAGAACACAGCCATATTGGATTTGTTGGGTCTATTTGTAAGAATAAGCGAGTTACCTTAAGAAAATAAACGAAGGTTAGACTTTTTTAGGCATTTCTGCTTTTTTCCAATTACGTATGCATTTACATATTGTAATTGTAATATATTTTCAACAATAATGTATAATTTTTAAACAAAACTACAGTTTTGCAGCAAACAAATACATAATATTTAAATTACTAATATTGCTCGAAATGGCCTCCATTATTTAAAATACAAAGCTCGTACCTTCTTAAATTATTTAAACAATTCAAAACTGCGTTATTATTATCCTCATTTAACTCTAATTTTATTTTGAATCATTTGAACGGCATTATTAGAGTTATCATTAACTTTGTCTTTTAAAGGTCAATATATAATGACCAACCCAATTCAACAGCCTTTATCTCGAAAACGGTAAAAGATAGGATAGATCTTATACATGCTTGTCTTAGAATCTAAAAATCAAATAAAATACAGGGTGTCTCGTTTAAAATTAAAATCAGGAGCTGTGGACCGCTTCTGGGACACCCTGTATAAATAATAATACAACATTTGAAAAACCTTGTTTAGACCGAACAACTTTTGTATTAAACTTTTTTTTGTAAACCTGATAGAAAATGAGATAAAGGGGGGGGAGTAAAATATGGTGACTCACCCTGTACATTACTCATCGTCATTGCGTATTGGCCATAAAAATCCGTATCGTTTAATTCATCACCGCCCTTCACAGTCTCCCAGTTATTGCCACCACAAGAAACTAAAATAGCAACATTTTTGTAAATCAAAGGATCATCGGATGATCCCTGAAAAACATTGTCGATAAAGATTTGTTATTAAAATTTTAAACTTCGCTAGAATACTTATTATTGTTATTATTATTATTCAAGCTATACAGGTAGCTTGAATTGATAATAATTGAAGGCAACCTAAGGCAATTTCTAAAATACTTGTAAAAACTATAAACCAATCAACAAAATTATATGTTATAATTTTATTTTAATGTGCAATAACATCAGCTGTCGTATACATTATGTATAGGCGTGTTTATTACATATCCATATAGGAAGGAAATGCAATACCACAAAAAGTCGCTCCTAGGCAATCGTGTTAGCTACAAGTAATATTTGATACAATACCAAAAACTCATCCATATTCATTAATTACGCGGTATGAATGTTGTAACTAAAGTTTTTCAATACCAACGTTATATCATTGTCCTACATACATTATAGGACAATAACACTTAGTACATGAATAATTCCTATATTACACTTTTCAACAGTGAGCCCAGCTGTAAAACTTTGGAATGAGTTTTACAATCAACAATGAAGATTATCAAAACTTCCGTTCGCAATTGTTACAATAACCACGTCACAATTTATACATCATATAATAATGGAATACTGTCAAGTTTTGGTATAATGAGAAATCCGAAAGTTTATTACTAAAACTGTATATTTTATATTTCTTATGGACGTCATTTGCAGGTTCTTTGTTAACATCATTTAAGGAACCTAAAAACTTCGTGATGCTAATCTTTGATTTCTTGTAAAGATGTCTATCAAAAATTCCACATTCGGCCTTTTTTTATTTTGTACTCTAGTAATCACACACTTTATCGTATGCAAAATTAATTGAGCATATGTCTTGCACAGCTGTAATTACTATAATTATTTATAAACGGATCGACTCTAATCTGTTAAGGAAGGAAAGTAGCAAAAAGTGATTAATGTGAATATTAATATTACCGGTTTAAATTTGAAAATATTACGTTTTAGAAACTTTTGCAAACAAGTATATTAAATTTCAATTGGTAATCACGAAATGCGACACTGTTTTATGTAGGTGTATACATTATAGTCAACGAACTAGCGTTACCACTAGGGGTAATATAATACTTTTGTAATATATTAACTTTTATTATTATGCATGGAATAATTTACATTTTCTCAATTTTTCATATGAGAACCTTCTTCTCTAGGATCACATACTCCGGTTTTTTAAGACTCCTAGATTTGCTAGTCCCCTTGAATTATTAATTAACATATTATTGCTTTTACTGAATGCGAGTCAATTGATCATTCTAAATTTCTGTGTGTGGAAATGGCCATAGAGCATGTGAGGACGAGCTAGAACTATTTTGCTGAAGCAGTTTTTGGCCAGATACACCCAACCTAACTAAAATGTTTTTAAGTTAATGTCACGAGTTGGTAGTAATTGTCAGTTGCGCGCCAACTTTTCGAGCGCCGTCGTGGCAAAACAAAAAGTGCGCCTCATAACATTGTTTTAAAAAAATTAACAAACCTCGCTATAAAATAGAATGTTTTTTTGTTTTAACTTCTATCTTGTATACATTCATCTTAGAATTTTTCAAGTTAAAATCATACGAATATTTATCAAAATGATCTAAACTGTTATAGTCCGTAAAATGAATGATTGCGAATTTCGGCTTAGCGCTTTATTTGGCGTGGACGCTCGTAGTTTGTATCTATTTCGTTCTAACACACAATATTTGGAAATAGAGAGAATGGAATACTATATTATCGTCGCTGCGGGTGGTGAATTAAGACGGACACTATACGTTTCAAACATCTGTATTTGTGTCAGGTGTGTTAAAAGGAGATAGTAATATTTGTTTTAAGCGTCTCTTTAACCCATTAGTTCCCAACGTTGCGTAAACGCAACATTTTGCAAATATATGTTTTTCATTACCATAGTAAAATGATTTTGAACCAGTCTATGCTTCAAAGGACATAATCTTTTTCCGCCTTTCGATATATTAACAAATCATTACAACCACGTTAATTTAGATGTAATGTTACTCATTACTCCCATAGGCCCGTAATAACTTTCCCATCACCATCGAAACTGAAAATTCTTTAGATAGAGACAAAAAATTATTAATAAATGCGCTAGAAAGATGTAAATTTACCTTTTCTCGAAATTTAGTTGCCATGAAATAAATGCGTAGATAGTTTGTCAAAGAAACGTCAGTCTAAAAAATTTTCCGGCGTCCGTTCAAACGTAATACTAATTAAACTTATAAGTGAAAATACCGTATTATCTTATTTCTTGGAGCGATTTGAGTATTGGAAGTCTTCTTCTTCATTATGGACAAAATACAGTATGCTAAAATCCACAATATATAAAAAATATAAATATCAGCAAATTTCCCAAACTAATACAATTTCTGAAAACAAGAAACATTGGACATGTAGCAAAGAAATCAAAAATTTTCAGTTTGGAACATATAAATGAATTTTTACACAAAGCGCCTAACGATAAATACTTAATGTGGAAGGTAATTTTCTTTGTACATTATTATAACATGAAAAATAAATTATATTTTTTAGATAGCTACCGTTATGGGTGTGTTTGGAGCGTGTCGAATAATTGAATTAATTCAGATAACAATCGATGATATTGAGGACCAAGGAGCCGTTTTAATTGTGAATGTTCCCGATACTAAAACTTATGTACGGCGTTCATTTACTATAACCAACACTAATAATTTGGATATTTTGGACTTGTATCGTAAATATGTTTCTTTACGTCCAAAAGATACACAAATACGCAGATTGTTTCTAAGATATAATAACGGAAAATGCTTTAATCAAGTCGTAGGAAAAAATATTCTCAGCAAAATACCTCAACGTATTGTACAATATCTTTATTTAGAAGATGCCGATTCGTACACTGGGCATTGTTTTTGAAGAACATCCACTACATTAGTAGCTAATAATTCAACAGACTTCGCTACTGTAAAACGACACGGTGGGTGGAAATCAACTCAGGTTGCAGAAGGATACATAGAGAATTCGATTAATAATAAAATTAAAACTGCAAAAAGCACGTTAGAAGAATCAAATGTGCAAATAGCCGGCTCTACCAGCAGCATTAATAGCTCTGGTGTAAAACAATTCAATTTATCCGGTTGTTTACAAGTTACAATTAACAATTATTGCTGCTGTTCAAAAATGAATACTTTGTAATTTAAAATTTTAGTGTGTTAGTGTTTCAAATAATTTAATAAATTATTATCTGCTTCATTGTTTAAGTAATATGTGTTTAATAAAAATGCTGTTTGCAATTATAGTGCAAAATAAAATCTCTTCAGGCGGAAAAATATTGTACGCGCTACAGGAGTAATGTGGGTTACAGTCTCAGCTTCGACTGTAAAATGCCACATTATTCCCTAGTAGCGTAAATAACTATTATATGTTGATGAGAACTTTTATTTGATTACATATCGAAAATCTAATTTTTTGCTCAGTCGTATTATAACTTAATATGCTATTTAGTGATATACAATTTGACTACCCAAAAAAAATTATGTAAACAATACAAAATGCCCTTCAAACTTATTGAAACAACTTTACATTTCTAATCGAATATTTTCGTAATAGCAAAAGTTTTATTAGTTTCCACAAAATACAAGGCTCAAAATAATGTTGCGTTTACGCAACATTGGGATTACACGGTATAATAATATTCAAAAGTTCCGGGCCACTTGCTGGGCGCGCGCGCATGTCTGCGCATGTCTGTACCCCTGATGTCAGTTTGGTTAGTTTATTTGTGAAGTTATAAGAGATAAGTTGTGTTTCTTAGAAACGTTTGTGTTGGATTTTCATAGTAGTTGGTAAATGAAGTAAAATTTCAAGAATTGGGATTCAAGTAAGTATTTATGGGTATTATGACAAGTTATAATAGAGATAGGAAAATTTAATGCCATACAGAGACATTGTTTATGTATTTTGTAAACATATGGAGGTGCTTGAGGCACAAACCGCATATACCAAATGCAGTATGATAATCCAGTGGCGCATCCATAATAAATTATTTGGGATATAACCTGAAATATCATTGAACCGTCATGAAAACCATGCTTTACTGCACCATCAACTTTCCTAACTCCAGTTATAATAAATGCACATATGTTTTGATGCTAATTGGAAATATAGTTTTTAGATATGTCTTGGGAATATAAAAGACCATTGTCAAGTGCGGAGCTAGTAGCATTATTAGAAGAGGATGATGATTTACAGCAAGCTGTCGACGAACTTACGGATGAAGAAGAAATTGATGATGGTATAAGTGAAAATGAAAACGTTTTACCGGACATAGCTGGAACATATGAGATTCATGCAACTGCTCCTGATGAAATTGTGGATGAACAGCTCCCAAGGCAATAAAATTCCAAGAAGGTGAACACTACTACTAAAACGGCTAGTAAAAGTAAAGCTAAAAAAATTCCCAAGTGGAAAAAAGCTAACCCAACGTATAAAAATTTGCCACATAATGAAGAACATATTATGAGAGAAGAACTTGAAAACAAAATTAGTGGAAAATCGCCATACGAAGTTTTTTGTTTATATTTTAGCGATGATGTTTGGAAAAAAATTGTTGACTTCTCAAACAAATATGCACAGGATCATAATCGGCACTCCTTTCGGCTAAATATAACAAATCTGAAACGCTTTTATGGTATATTGATCTTTTCTGGTTACCATACATTGCCAGCTACAAAGATGTACTGGTCGAAAGACGAAGACAAGGGTATACCTTTGGTAAGAAACTGTATGAGCAGAAATAAATTTGATTCCATCAAACGAAATATACACTTATCAGATAATGACCAATTAGATAAAGGAGACAAATTCTCGAAACTGAGACCTATATTTGATGTAATAAATGAGAAAATATGCAGTTTGGGATTTTTTCTCATAATTTATCGATAGATGAGGAAATGGTTCCCTATTTTGGTCGACAAAGGTTAAAATGTTTATAAAAGGTAAACCGGTACGCTTTGGTTTTAAATTATGGTGTTTATGTAGCTCAGATGGATACTTATATAAATTTATTCCATATGCTGGAAAACAAACAGATAAGGACGTAAATGACTTAGGATTAGGAGAACAGGTTGTCCTGAACCTTTTTTCCGTTATACAGAATCCATATGAACACCGCGTGTTTTTTGATAACTTTTTTTCTTCGCATAAGTTGTTTTGTCTACTGAAGAACAAAGGCTTTTACGCCACGGGTACAATCCAAGAAAACCGAACGTGCAATGATACACTGGAAACAGCAAAAAGCCCACAAAAAAGAGAAAGAGGTTCATTTGATTTTTGTTTTGATGATGAAAATGACATTTTGTTAGTAAAATGGAATGATAATTCTATTGTCACTATTGCCACAAATAACTGCAGCATCGAACCTTTGATAACTGCTAAACGATATAGCAGAAAAGAAAGAAAGGTGGTCACTATTCCACAACCAAAAATAATTGGCGATTATAATAGCCACATGGGAGGAGTAGATCTTCATGATAACGGGATCGCCAACTATCGAATTCAAGTAGGAGCTAAGAAATGGTGGTGACCACTTTTTATAAACTTACTAGACAGTGTCATAGTAAATGCTTGGAAAGTATATAATACCGCGAATAAGCAAAAAATGTCACAGATAGAATTCAAGTAGTATATAGCAGTTACTCTTATGAAAGCAGAGGACACCTGCACTCTAGAAAATGAGGAGGTAGCAGGATCTACTGAGTCAAAAGTTCCTACAAATCCAAGTTATGGACGACCGTCTAAGAACGCATTGCCAGCGGAATTGAGATTCAACAATATTGGTCACGTGATAGTCGGACAGGAAAATAAAGCAAGGAGAAGATGTAAACAGTGTAAGAACAATACAATCTGCATGTGTAAAAAGTGTCAGGTACATCTACATATAGACTGCTTCAAAGACTTTCACACACCCTAATCATTTATGTTCCCCAGAAATCCCAAAGTTTCGTATACGCAACATTTTACTAAGACCGTTACGGCAATCTATTTTCATTTTTCTTGTTATAACTAGTCACGTATATCTATTATTGTATAGAATAAAGAATTACACCTTGAAAATGCTATGTTTACTACTGTTGGGAATTAATGGGTTAAAGACTAAATTGTCTGTTGTAATCCTTTGACAGTCATATTCAAAAGTTTATTTCGCGCGTTTGTAACTAACAACTAAATATGTTGTATTCCTTCAATTTATATAAAACTATTAAAACGTAATTGAAAATATAACAATATATTTATTCTTATAAACAAATTTACTTTATAATGAACTACTTTCTAAATAAGTACATTAAAGAATCTGGGTCATTAATATATCATTATTTTACACAATGTAGCAAAGTTTACAAATATGCCAGTAATTTAATTCTGTTCAAACCATCTATAATTTTAAATTTCAGTATTTTTGCAATAAATAAAAACTTCAAGTAATAACTAAAAATAAGCATGTAGTTTAATATGCAGATTTAATTAGAAGAATGTAATATTTACATAAAAAAAGCTATTTTACAATTAGAGTAGGAGAAATTAACAAAAAGGATCTAATTTACAACTTAATTTGTAACACTGTGTTCTTAATAATAATAAGATTTTATTCAGAATTAATAAAAAAGTGTACGTAAACTTAAAATTAAAACATTAACTATCACTATCATCTGAAGTATCGCCATTAATACAAATTACCAATGGTTCTACTGTTATATCTTTTCACGTGATCACCATTGAGATATAATTTTTTTTATTGGTGCCCCATTTTACCTATTTAAGGCACACCCTAGCGTGTTTAAATCGAACTTTCAAAAACGCGCGTTTTTAAAGTTACCATGGCAACATCAACAACTCAAGAAACGTGAAGTCTAAAAGACAATTTTTTGATTATTGATCGGACAGGAGTACCTTGTAACGTCAAATACAATATTACTAACAAATTCATCTAAATGACAATTTTTTGATTATTGATCTGACAGGAGTACCTTGTAACGTCAAATAAAATATTACTAACAAATTCAAAACCTTTATTTAAACATTATTTAACACTTTTAATTTTATAAATGAAAATAGAAAGTACAGTTAGTATTGTTAGATATATTAATTTTTATTTACATAATTTACATTATTAGTTCTTATTTCCATTTTTTGTAGTAATAATACTAGTATTTATGATTTCAAGGTGCACCAATAAAAAAAATAGCGTAAAGTATTCGTGGATAACTGGTCTTTAAAACACTTACTCTATTTCGAGCACTCCGGCTGCGCCGTCGTGCTCGAAAAAGCGCGCGTGTCTTTATCCACTTATACTTTAATATGCTGTTTCTGTATGTGTAATAGTTTTTTTCTACAGTTCTCCATCACCTTGTTTCAAATCCTCCTCCCACATTTGTAATACAGCGGCATTAGAGTAACCGTGTCTACCCATGTACTTATCATATTATGATTTGCAGATACCCCAAATATTCTCGATAGCATTAAATTCGCAATGATACGGAGGTAGTCTAAGCACGAAATGACCAGATTAATTAATAATGTCATCTACAACGTACCGCTCCAGTTGTCTATGTTGTTTAGCAAAGTTAAACAAATCTATCTTTAAATCCGTGTCAGCAACACACATTTTTTTGTTGTTAACCAGTTTCACAACTATTCCTTTTTCCATGTACTCGAAGGCGTTTTCTCTGTAAGCGTAGAATGATATGATGCATTGTCCAAAATAATTAATGACAAAAGTTGCATCGTCCATATTGTCGTGGTAATCACTAGATTTTGATTTTGCCGCCAAAACTAAACTACAGTTTTTAATAAAATCATATTCATTACCAGCGTGTAAAATGATAAATCTTTTCCCACTACTCGAACACTCCCCATTTTTGAATTTTTGGTGTGTTGTCTTGCCAAGATCCCCTAGAAAAGATTCACGTTTCGTCTATAAATACCATCTGAAGTGGTGAAGTCGATTGCATATTATAATGGAATTTTTTTAGGAACTGCACCCGTGCTGACGTTACATTTGATTCTTCACAAAGTGCTCTGCGATTGCAGTCTTGTTTATATTTAAATCCTGTACTATGTAAAATCTTACTTATAGTTGGTTTGGATGCTGTCAGTAACCGTTTTTCTTACTAATTGCCTCCAATTATGTTTTAATTTTCTTTTATAAATTGAAGGAATATAACATATTTCAGTAGTTGTTAGTTACAAACATGCGAAATAAACTTTTGAATACCACTGTCAAAGGATTAGTTCCCACCCGCAGCGACGATAATGTAGCATTCCATTCTCTTTATGTCCAGATATTGTGTGTTAGAACGAAACAGATACAAACTACGAGTGTGCACGTCAAATAAACCGCCAAGCCGAAATTCGCAATCATTCATTTTTCGGACTATAATAGAAAAACTGATAATAGAAATGCATTAACATGGGATATTAGATAATGAATAAAATTCTTTTTAAAATAACATTATACAGTAATTTTAAATATTCTATTCATAAATGAAAAAAATTATTGGAATATTGAACATATTTTAACAGAACTGGATTTTACGCGCCTTGTTTTTTGAAAATTGTTGTATTAACGTTTCAATGTCTAACTCTTAAATTAAAGTAGACTCGATTGAAATAATGGCAAGATTTTCCAATCGTTCTTGTACCATAGTAGAACGTAAATAGTTTTTAATGATTTTTAATTTGGAAAACGATCTTTCCGCTGTGGCATTTGTCAATAAAATTCGTAATGTTTGGGTAAATTATGGGTTACAATGTAATTTAGGGTAGTAATTGGCGAATAAGTGACACTCTTCTCAAAATCTTGCAAAAACTGCAGTTCTATTCCATTTATATCAAAGTCATTTCGATTTTTATCACTTAATATATACCCTCAAGTTTTGTACAAAACTATAGCTGTTCCGATTCAGAGTGACTGTTAAATTGCGAAATATTCCATAAAAATTTGAAAATTGCCGCATGGGCAATGTTGTAGTAATATCTATCAAATTAAACAAATAATGTACTTTAAATTTTAATTCTTCATTTTGTATTGGTCCGTCATCACCTTCGAAACTAAATTGTACTTTTCGAGGTCTTAAAACGCCTTCATCTTTAAATTTTAGATCGATATCTAATAAAATCGCGATTTTCCTTGCTTGTTCTAATAAATCATTAGAACTGTTATCTGAACGACAGTTTTTTAAAAAATCAATTAAATTTCTTAAACTACCACACGCTTGCACAATATTAAGATTTTGAGTTTGTAAAATTTTGGACACTATATTAGTTTTGCTTAATATATTAAACCTTAAAATCATCATACATACAAATTCAAATTTTTTTAACTTTTTAGCCTACATTCTTTACAGCATTGTCAAAATTTTGCGCAGAAGTAATTTCAAAATGTGCATCGTCTATTTCGCCTAGATGATACCTTAAAGGTGTTATAGCACCAATTCGGCTCGACCATCTGATATCTGACAACGGCTTTAAAGTCAAATTTGTTATATGTTTTTTCAAAATCGCCCATCGATGGGTTGAAGCAGAGAAAAACTTTAAAAGTTCTTGAACTATAGAACAAAAATTTATAAATAATAGGTATATTTGACTTTGCCCCATCGTTAACGACAAGGTTCAAACTATGGTACAACAGGGTACAAAGATGCTCTTGGATTGATATTTAAATTTTTTTGTAAACTATTATGCTTACCCTCATGTTTGCCCCGTTGTCATAGCCTTGACAACAAAAAATTTGTTAAACTTTCACCGGTAACATCAGTAACAGAACAAAAAGTTAGGAAGTGTTCTTCAATACTAATTCCCGAATCGTTTAAATTGAAGAATCTGATACCTACTGAACTGAAATCTGTTCTTGGTGGCTGACATCAGGTGTATAGCCGAGGATGGTAGAAAACTATTTAGCTTTTTTCGCCACGTTTAAAATTTTTGTGCATGAGACCGGTTGACATGTTCAGATACCATAGGATCGAATTTTGCGATCATTTCGACATATTTCAAAAAGCTGCTATTATTTTTTTCATATAATTTATTAGTAGTACCTCGAACGGCTAAGTTCTGTTCAGCCAAAAATTGAACGAAAAATACGCTCAATAACGGCATTCCAGTATTTTGTTTCTTTATTGAATATCTTTTGTGCTTCAGAATCTATAGTTTAATTCTATTTCATTCGATTTAAAAGATATGTCCATTGCTTCAAATTCTGGAAATGTAACTTTTATCGTGGTACTTAAATGTTCACTGAAATGATACCAATCATTTGCAATAAAAACAATATACAGAATTCTTTTCTTTAGAATATAATAACCATTCTCGTTTAACTTTTTCATTATTATGTAAAATTCTAGTAAAATACGTGTCAGAAAACTTACGTTCTGATTTTTATTTAGGGTAAATCTGATAATGACCTGGTCCATTATCTGCTAATAATTGAACATGATGGGGAAAAACGTTTGGCCATAACCCTAGGTTCTCAGAAAGTCGCAAACATTTCTTTTAGCCGTCGTCAAGTTTACAATCTTTACTAGAAGTTGATTGTAGCTGAATATTGACACTGCCTTCAAATTCCTTCTCCAGCAGTTCTTCATCAGTATGAGCGTACTGTACGAATCGAGAAATCGGACACCCTTTGGCTGCTAATTGGTTCAGTTTCCAATTCTGCCTTTGATGTAGACAGAAGGTCTTTGAGAAATGGTTGGTTTTTGAGAAAAACGTTATTTTTGCATGAGTTTTCGTTTGTTTAACCCTTGGATGCGTAAGTGGGGTCTGCCGGACCCCAGTCTTGTTATTTTGTTGTTATATTTTTGTGTTTTTATAGTTAAACCCAAATGGCTCCGCGAATTCTTCTAACACACGTTTTCTTACACGGCTTATAGCAAATTTGATTAAATTTCAAACTCAGTAATGAAAAAAATTATTTTTTTCATATCTACCACAACTTTTCCTGTGTGTGTGGGGTCTACGAGACCCCGACTTATTTTTCAAATCCTTGAGTAGCAAGATGTTTCTGTTGCTTTTGCATTTGCTTAGTTTGTTTTAGTTAGGTTCGTGTTGTAACAGGATTGCGAATAATGGCGTTCCGATTTTCCCGGTCTTGTTGAGACTTGTAAAAGGAATGCAATCGTGCGCGCACACGTACGCTCAAACGCACAATATAAATACATGTAGACAAGCTTAGTTTTTCAGTTTCTGTTTTGAGTCATTGTGTTATTGTTTATAATGGCAACCAGAAAGCGCAATGTAAAACCAGCTGATCCTGATTTTGAAGAAGTGGTTAGACAATAGGCGGAATAATGTGACGACGTAAGTTCGACGAGAAGCATTGCTTCAATTGAAGATGCAGAAATCGACGTTGAAGACCTAACAGATAGTGATGAAATCGAAGATAACGGAGGAATATCTGATATAGACTCAAATGAAGCCTGAGTGCAATGGACGATTCGATTGGCAATTACGTGGCTCCAAGCGGTTTGATATGGAAATCTAATCCTTTACCGCAAGGAAAAGTAAGGGCACATAATTGGACCGTCTCGTAGTATTCGAACTACAACGCCTATTGATTCTTTCAATTTGTTTATGAGAAGAGAAATGTTAGTAGAAATCAGTTTGTGTACAAATATAGAAGGACGACGAGTTTATACAGAACGAAAGAAACAATGGAAAGACGTTGATGTGATTGAACTCCGGGCATTCTTGGGACTTCTTTTGCAAGCTGGAGTCAACAAATCATGGGATGTTTCAATAAGGGAACTATTTCTTGATGACCGTTCAGATTCTGTTTACCGCGCAACTATGGTTGTAAACAGGTTCGAAGATATTAGACGTTTTTTGAGGTTTGATGATAAGCGTACAAGAGCGGTAAGAGAAAAAACTGATAAATTAGCAACTATTAGGCATATTTGGGAAGTGTTCATTGGTAAATAGGAAAACAGGGTACGGAATTTCTGCAACAATTTACGTAGGAAAACAACCGGATCAATCAGTGCAACGGGATCTTGCAGCAAACGTGGTAAAATATTTAGTAGCTCCTATAATAAATAGTTCAAGAAACGTAACTATGGACAATTTTTTCACTAGTGTTCCGCTAGCCGAATACTTGTTGGAAAAAGGTCTAACAATTGTACGCACACTTCAGCACAATAAAAGGGACATTCCATTAGAAATTAAAACTGTCGGAGAGAGACAATTATACTCCTCTAGATTTGCGTTCCGCAATAATCTATCAATAGTGAGTTACGTTCCCAAAAAGAAAAAAATTGTGTTGTGCTACTCAGTACCATGCATTATGATACATCAGTTGATGAAAAATCTCTGAAAAGAAAGTCGCACATTATTTTAGATTATAAAACTAAAACTAAAGGCGGAGCTGATCTGATGGATCAAAAACCGAAAACATATACATGCAAACGCCAAGCGAAACGTTGGCCATTTGCATTGTTTTGCCATATTATGGATATTGCTGATCTGAACGCATTTATTTTATTTATAAAACAAAATCCCAACTTTCAAACTGGGAAATCACAGAAAAGACGTCTTTTTCTTAAAGATTTGTGCAGAGAATTAGTACTTCCCTATATGAAACTAAGATCGGAGCAAACCAGTCTACCACTAAAAACGAAGGAAGCCATGAGGAAGTTTATCATTATAGAAAAACCAAAATGCGAGTCGTGGACCAGTAACTAAGAAGAGATGCTTTCAGTGTGCTCGCAATAAAGATAGGAAGACATCAGTTGTTTGTGATAAGTGCTTCAACAACGTATGCTCTGAACATAGCGTAGTAATTTGCAGCCTATGTAAAGAATAATTGATCTAAGGAATAATGTTTTTTTTTCTTTTTTCTTTGTTGTAATATCGTAAATTAATCTAAAAGCATGTAATAACATTTTAAATATAGGGGTAACTGTTAAAAATCCTTTATTTCTGTTAAAATCATATTAGGGTCTAACAGACCCCGCATATGTAAACTCAGAAAAATATTACTTATGCATCCAAGGGTTAATAAGTTTTCATATCGAATAGCCTTTTTTTCTATACATACATATATATATATATATATATATATATATATATATATATATATATATATATATATATACAGGGTAACAATTTACTAAGCTTCTATGGGTAACTTTGTTATTATAACAGCTACAGAGTCGGTTAAACTAGCAATATTGGGCAGAATTTCAAGACCAATCAAATAACGTTTTGAGTTTTGACCAGTGTTGCCAATTTTTGTAGTTATTTATAAAAAACTAAAAATGAGCCGAATTTTCAAACTCAAATATCTTTGGAACCGTTGCAAATAAAGCTAAAATACAAGAGCAGTAATTGATAGATATTTCTACGAACTTGAGATAAGCCTATTTTTAAATTTATTTTGCATTTCATTTTTGAGATATAACACAAAGTTATTTTTTTTTAATGGAACGTATAGTTTATTTTAGTCCTATTAAATAGCATATTTTTTACTGATTTTAAAAATGTATAGTTTACCGTATTTATATCAAATAGTTTTCTTGTAACTTAATAAAAACTGTAAAGTTAAAATCGAGTATCAGAATGAAATAAAACAAAAGAAATCTATAACACAATAATCGTCAGTTGTGAAAAACTTACGAGTACGAACTTTATTAATGCTGAAGTTTATAAAATTTCAACCAATCATAAATATTTATAAACAAAAGAAATACCTAAGTACTACATTACAACTAAATTACAACAAGATTTTAAAATGGCCTCCATGGTTTTCAATATATTATTATGCACTTTTAACAAGGTATTAGGTCTAATTGCTGCAATAGCTGTTCTTATTTTATCTTTTAGATATTCGACATTATGTGGTTTAGTTTTATAAACGCTGTCTTTAACTGTTCCCCACAAAAAGAAATCCCGAGGGGTTAAATCTGGAGATCTAGGAGGCCATGGAATCGTACCACGAGTACCAATGCAGTTATTAAATATTTCTGTTAAAAAATTTGAAACAACATTTGCATTGTGAGCAGGAGCTCCATCTTGTTGAAAATAACGAAAAGCGCGTATTAAATTTAATGGAACTTTGTGCATCATATTTTCAAATTTATTTCTTAAAAACATTTAGTAGCGTTCAGCATTTAAATGTTATTCAAAAAATATGGACCAATGATTTTAGTACCTAAATTACCGCACCCTACGTTTATTGACAAAACATGTTGATCTCGTCTCTTAACAGTTAAATGAAGATTTTGTTGAGCCCAGTAAATGTGATTTTTTCTATTAAATAAACCATTGTTTGTAAACTTGGCTTCGTCCGTAAACAAAATTGATTTAGAAAAGTCATTGCTTCTTCGATGCTCTTCAATAAACCAGGTAGCGTAATTTAATCGTCTTTCAAAATCTGCAGGATACAATGTATTTCCAACGTGGTGACGGTAAGCTTTGAAGTTATTGTGTTTCAAGATTACGCGTGCTTCTTCTCTTGACGTATTACATTCGAGTCCAATTTCCCGTACAGATGCAGTCGGTTTGACATTATTATAAGCCAGAACATTTACTTCGTTTTCTTCATTAAATTTTTTTTGCGTCTTTTGGTTTTTTGAAAGACTCGTATCGCTTTAAATTAGTTTCCAGTTAAGGAAATAATCTTTTAGCAGGTTGACTTCTTTTCATGTACCTTTGTAAATACATTTCCGACGCTACATTTTCATCACGATTAGAAATATAATAGCAGAATAACATAACGTTCTTTTCTTCACAGGAATACTCCATATTTATTTTTTAGAAAATCACCTTTTTTAAATAAGGAATATTATTTAAATTTTAATTTAATTAAAATAAACATAAATAAAAATGCAAGTGTCAAATTTGTTTTGTTTTATTTCATTCCAAGGCGCTCTATTTTTTAAAACTGATACTCAATTTTTACTTTACAGTTTTTGTTAAATTACCAGAAAACTAGTTGTTATAAATAAGGTAAACTATACATTTTTGAAATCAGTAAAAAATATGCTATTTAATAGGACTAAAATACACTATACGTTCCATTAAAAAAAAGTAAATAGGCTTATCATAAAGTTCGTAAAAATATCTATCAATTACTTCTCTTGTATTTTAGCTTTATTTGCAACGGTTTCAAAGATATTTGAGTTTGACAATTCGGCTCATTTTTAGTTTTTTCTAAATAACTAAGAAAGTTGGCAACACTGGTCAAAACTCAAAACGTCATTTGATTGGTCTTGAAATTCTGCCCAATATTACTAATTTAACCGACTCTGTAGCTGTTATAATAACAAAGTTACCCATAGAAGCTTAGTTAAAAATTGTCACCCTGTATATTTATAAATTCAAATGAATTCGCTTCATATTTGATTAATTGCAAAAATAATTAAATATAAAATAATGTAAAAATGAATGTAAAAGAAAACAGTTTAAATTTCTAAATATTCCTGAGGTTGCGACAAAACTCTAAAAACAAGACGGGTAACAATTAAAAATATTTAGTGCCTGAACTTGAAAATAAAATTAATTATAAACAGTTACTTTACCACCAAATTGATTACAAAACTTATGTAACTTACCTTAGATAGAAGCTTTTAAGTAATCAATTGGAACTAATAATTAACTAAGTAATAAACGATTAAACGAACACAAAATTTACTAGGTAAATAAATATCACTATTAAAATTATTTTTTCTTTAACTGTTTATCAAACGATATGATAATGTAATAAATGTATCACATATCTATCAAGTAAACTCTTTTTATGTAGGACGTCGAAATACGGTACAGGTCGTAGGTTCAAATCTTACTCGAGGTAAAGTTTTTATTTATGTATTTAATAAAATTAATAATAATTTTTAATTTACAACACGAATAGTTGTTTACTCGTTAAAATACAAGTTGAAACGCAACACGACAAATAACTAAGCCTTTATGATGAATAAATAATGATTTATCTATGTTTATTATTATTTTTTTTAACAAAATAATACTCACTGAAATTGCACGCAGAAAATTGTAATTATTGTAAAATAATAAATAATTACTACTATTTTCGTTTTCAAATGAAGGGAACACAATTTTATTTTTTTGTATTATTGAAAATTTATAAATTGAGAGGACAGGCGCCTTTGCACCCGCCGCGCCCTCTTGCAACGAACGAGTTTCCCATATGAACGGCGCGGGCCTGGTAATTCTATTTTAATCTTAGCCCTCCAGCACTCTCGCCTGATCTTAGAACACGACTACTTGCGCCGGGTCTAGAAGAGCTGTAATAGATTTATAATAATTATTATTATTTATAAGCTTGTGTTATCGCGTTTAATGGTATTGGTAGAAAAGAGATTTGAATTAAGATAGCATAATCAATTTAACAGTCTAATTAGTGTGTTTCCAGAAATACAATTAATTACACAATATCGACACATCGAGGACTCAACATTTCAGCGTGACTTAAACACAAAAATGTATGGCGTTTCTTACAGGTATATTTTGTTTTGCTGTCTTTTGTGCAAAAATGACATCTTTTCCTTGTCCCAGGTGGCAGGGGATCTATAACCGTCAAAGAACTTATACCTGCCACGTCTTGTCTCCTTCCTGTCACCCTTCACGATAAATTTTAATCTGAGCACGGCGTGTTAGATTCTTCTAACCCTTACTTTGTCGTTGCCATTTGCTGTAGCAATAATCTGCGAGTTAATTCCAACTAGATTCATAAGTGTTAAGAAGATAACAATCTTCTTGAGCGTTTGTATTCACAAACTTAACAGGCAGTTCTCTTTTATTGTTCCTTACAGTTCCTACAGCGTTAAATGGCGATCTTTTTTAAGTTTTAAAATAAGAGGAAATGCAGGTTACGTTTCCGCCGAGTCCCTGATAGGGAACAACTAGTCTTTCAACAACGCTATTAGCATCATTTGGAAAACAAGAAGGGTCATCTGGTTGTTTCCCAACATACACTCTCAAATTTTTCGTATACATTGTTCTGTCATCTGCCAAAGCAAGAATTTTCAGTCCTTATTTATTGGGCTTACTTGGTATATGTTATTTAAAAGCACAAGGTTCCTGAAAGCTTCAAGTTTTTCGTCAATTGCGGTATACTCACTCATTGTACAACATTTTTTTACCATTTTCAATAAAATATCCAAATAGACTCCTAGTTGTGGTCAATTTATCGATTGCTCTAACTTGCTCTCTCGTCTCTTTGTCATCGAACCACAAGAATCTAAGTAAAACAAAAACCTCTTCTTGGACATCGTTAACCAGTCCGTTTGTGGCCCACGATTTATTAACATTAAGGCAAATACTTTTAAGGCAGCCATAAAATATGAGTCCTGGCAGAGCCTTCAACATCTAAGTTGATCATTTTATTTATATTTTCCACAAGTAATTCCAATATTTATGTAGAAAAAAAAAGGACCCAAATTATCCATAGGAGTCCTTACATTATTATCATGCGATCTAGCACCAGGAATATGAATCACAATGTCAGAACGTGGGGTTCTAATATTTCTGTTGGGCACAGGCTTCTTTCATTTATCCGACTTTTCCGATAAAAAATGGTAGTCAGGACGTTCTTGACGAACCTTAATTTTCCTTGTCATCAGTCGAATCTGCGTCTTGGTCCGTATCACTATTTTCAAGTTGAATTTCAATGTCAGTTTCCTCAAATTATGATTCCTTATCAATCGGATCTTCATCAGTTTCTACTTGCTCAAAGAGGCGCAGTAGGCGTTTCTGTCCTTTTCATAATCACCTATTTCCAATTTTGCAATTTCTGTTACCAACTCAAATACTAAATTATAAAAATTTACTAACTCTTCAAAAATAAATGAAATGTAGAAATTCAGAAAAGCAACATTTACAATAACACCACTACTCACGTCGGCTCTGACACACTTTATTGCAAAATAAAATAAAAACTATCACTGACTAACCTGATACTTGATAAGCTGATACTAGATGCAAATGCATAAAGTTAGTTAGAGCCGCAACGCTAAGCCTTTAATAATTACACCCAGGTGCCGGGTGTGGTAGACTGGCGAGAGTGATGCAATGTTAAGGCTGATTCTTTAGAGCTGTAAATCAAGAAATCATTTTTAAACTACTCAATACATAATATATCTATGCAAGCTAATGGGCAAATTTTTCAAACAAGATCAAGGGGGTTCGGAAAAAATGATGAACATTATAATTAATGAAATACAAATGACTTTTAAGGCCAATTCAGTTGTAATTTAGGTCACGATTATTTATTGTTTCATGTTGTGTTCTATCGTATTGAAGACTTACAGCTCAGCATAATACTGCGTGTTTCCAACCACTCTTCTCAGCTGTTTACTCGGCAATGGAATGGAATAGGAAGAAAAAAGGAAAGAAAAGCAACGTATTTTATTCCCTCCCCATAGGAGATTTCCACGCTGCTTCAGCACAGTCATGGATTCCCAACATACATAGATTAAGTATATATGCATGATGGGATTAATGATAGGTGCGGTCAGCATAAGATCGGAAGGATCGGAGTTAGGGTACTGAGAGGGAAGATACTACCCCAGCATTCGCCTAAATAACCGCACATGATGTGCGTATACGCATTTATCATGCAGCTATATGTGTATGAGGAAAACCCCCTGAAAAAACCTTATACTAGGTAGATGGTAACGGGGATCGAACCCATTACCTCTCGAATGCGAAGTAGATGATGTTATCACAGATTCAACTAGTTTAGAATTTAGGGAAAAAGGTTTCATTAATAAAAGTCTTCAAAAATGTGCATTCATTATAGTTTCAACTTCCTGGGCAATCCGAATTTATGTGTTGTACAAAGCAATGCTCTTGAAATTTCAAATGGGAAATTGGGTCGAACGGTGAGACATCCTTGGAGAAAACTTGGAAAAACAAAAGAAAATCTCTTATTTCGACATTCATATGTGTAGTACCCTCACCATTTTGATGCACACTATAGTGTCCCAACCTACCCTACTTTTAAATGCGGAATTTGAAGTCACTTTGTAAGGGTAATAGTCCAATGCAAGTGAGGTGTGCAGTCAACTCTCACTGTTGCACAAACTAAACTCGCTTGGAAGGATTTATTTTATTAAATATCAATATATTTTCAATACATTTGACTATTTCAAATTATGCACTTGTCAGCTCTTAATATGTATCTCTTGCCGTCCAAAGTAATCTCTAGTCCAACTTGTCTTTGGGCCAATACTGGACCTCTACGACTTCCAAGCGGGTACTCCAGATAACCTCAGTGGAGGATATCTTCAGGGTTTAGAATGGCGTTTGAAGATTCTACCTTAGAGAGGTAGAGCAGTTTGGGATGCAGCTACGGGTTTCTCGCTCGTAATTGATGATATTGGTGGATTCTACATATACGAGCATTCTTTAAGCCAACTAAACTTAGCCAGCCAAGAACCTAAAACGGATTGTTAAACGCAGTTAATTTTCACTCTAGTAATTTCAATGTAGACTTTTTCCGTTACAATATATTTGACAAAGTGCCAAACGTAATAAGAACGTGGTACACTGTTCGCCTCGTTTTATAACCTCAGTGCACAATTTGTAGTGAGATATTGCCAATCCCAACCAACTGCTTTCAGGCGGCAGAGTTTTAACTTGTTTAAATAAAAAAAAATTAATTATTGATATTCCATCATATCTCTCCATAATTAAAATTTTGTAAAAATTCTGTAATTGCACAACTTTTTGTTATTTAGTGCTGAAAATAGGAACCTCATGTTAGAAAACTTATCGTACATATCCAAGATATCGTTGTTATTGCAGTGCAAATTTATCATTACAAAGTTAAATCTGTCTCGACTAATTGCAGAATATACTAGTTTATTTCCGGCATCATCGCTGTTTTCCCAGTACATTGATCGTCTTGGAAATATGTTATTAACCACTAAGATGGAGAACGCTCACTAAACATTTCATTTCGTCTGAAGATATATTTCCATCACGGTTGTGTTGTGATGGATATAGGTTGCTATAAATACATATAGTGTTGATTACATCGTCATCGATAAACAAAGAAAACAGTTCTAAGGGAGACGAATTATTTTTAGGACCACTGACGTCTTGCCACTGGAAAATTTAAATTTATATTAGTCTTCTTCCACAAGTAGCTATTCTTCTTCTTGTAAGGTGGCGGTCGGTGGTATTGGGTACAGAATGCAGATAATGGCATATCGTCTATCAAAATCACTCACTGCTTCCTGCGAAACTTTTTGTTTTCCACATCACTGTTTTTATTATTCACAATAATTTCTGCATGTGCAGCAAGTTGACTACCTAAAAACTTAAGAAGTCATACATTACTTTAGTTCTAAGGTAAAAAATTGTCAAATACCTGGTAGGTTATTAATAGCCATGTTGTTTTCGTCTCTATAATCCTTGTCAGTGTTATAATCATTTGCATTAGTCGGTGGTAGTCAGGGTTGGGTAAGATTCATTTATTGAGGATCTAGATACAGATCCAGATACATTAAAAAAAGTGATCTAGATAGAGATCAAAGATCCATATGTGAAGAGGGATCTAGATAAAGATCCAAGATCCTTAAAATGGGATCTAGGGGATAAAGATTCGGCGTTTTTAAAATTCTGTGAAGATTTTTTATAATAAATTAATACCTATCACAATACAACACAAAGTAAACAAAAAACGCACATACAAAGAAAAAACATTTAAAAAAATATCAATCTGCCAGTGTGATCTTTGGCATTGCATTTTATTGGCCAGCGCCTCGTAATTAGGAGAGTATGACGATAATCCTGTTAGCAAACAATCATCGGTGAGTCGAGATCTATATCGTGATTTTATTAAATTCATGTTTGAAAACAACGATTCGCATAAATACGTTGACCCGATTTGATTTTATATGCCACCTTTTTTAAAAATGTCCTCTGATCAACATTTACACTTATTTTAAAAGTATTTTTATTTGCATTGCAATTTATATATTTACAATGAATCTTTTTGCTTTAAAATCTTTCAATAACAATAACCAATCCGGTTACTTTTAACAAACATTTCGTCGTAAAGGGATTAACAGTTCTTGACAGTAAAAGTTTGCTTATACAGCAAACTAGTTACGGTAAACAATATTACTCCTTTATTATATTTACATAAGTATATCTCCGCTTGCAAGGTAGCAACCAAAACAAGATGTTATTGTTTGAATTTATGATTATTTACAACTTCCGGCTTTGGATGGAATTTGGAAGCAGCGTCTATGTAACAAAAAATAAAATGAGAAACATGCAGTAAATACCCGATTAACTAAAAATATGTAAATATTTTAAAATTCTAACAAATGTATAAAAATAATTTATATTTTTAATTAGTGTTTGTGAAAAAAGTTGTATCGCGGTGGAATAGTGGTGGCGCGGGGTTAGGAGACAATATTAGTCTATTACTGGCCGATTTTTTTGTAACAGTTTGTTGGAAAATGCTGGTCTTAGTAGTTAGTGTTAGTGGTCTTCTTCAAGCTATTTTCGAGTTTCTTTGCTGTCTTCTCGAATTTACTAAACGTCGCTGGATGTTTTCGCTACAGAAATGAAAAAATATATGTTACTTTAAGAAAAAACCTAGAAATGTCTGTGTAGAAATTGAGTTATTAAATTTTAAATAGCATTATTTATAATAAATGGAATTATTAAACATAATTTCAATTATTTGCATTTATTATTCAATTATGTAATTAAAACATTAACATTAAACGTACCTTGAGATGTCGAATTTCCCGTCGAAGTCACTTGGCCTTGTATAATAGTAGGACAGTTTAGACACTGAGTCACTATCTTGTTGTCGCATTTTGATAGAATTTTATAAAATTTACCGTTTAAGATGTATGGTAACTCCATTAATTCACACTCGTCACTCATCATAGCTCTAACAAATAATAAGTGTGCTACCTTGACTGTCGTATTCACAAATGTTGCAAAACTGAAGAACTAATTGCCATTTTATTACCCTGCCTTTAATCTTTAACATTTACCGCCACTTTTTTCAAGAATAAACCAGAAATTTAGTTCCAGAAAAATCTAATACCAACAACACAACAAGTACCTATCTACTTTTAAAAGTATTAAAAGCTTAGATGCAAGTTTTACGTTAATACCCGTCCATCAGTAATCACCCGATGCCATCGTCTAGTGTTAAGTTAAGCAGCTTAGCCTAATCTCTACTAGTTTATGAGTTTATGATTTATGACTTCCTGTTTGCGATAATTTTTACTTATTTTAACTAAACGGAACCGAATTTCAGAAATTCTTCGAAACATTAATAAAGACAAAAATAAGCCTTATCAAAAATTTTGATGAGTTTTACAATTTCATAGTGGATCTTTGAAAGATCTCTTAAATATGATCTAGATACGGAAACTAGATCCTAGTATAGGAAACTATCTATATCCAGATACAAGATCCATATGGTGGATCTAGATCCACTGGATCTAGATGCAACCCAACACTGGTGGTAGTATGACAATTGAATCAGGTATGTCAGTATCATTTTCAATATTTTCCTTTGCTTCTAATATCTCATGAGTAAGGCTGGGATTATATGCAAATGCATATTTTTATCTATTGATATGAGAAAGTCGTTGTTTGGTTATGTTTGCGAATCACATGCATTAGAGTGATTTGAGCCAAATTTTTTATGCATATTTTTCGCTTTTGGTTCATATTTTAATCAAGTTAGCATATTTATACATATTATTTATTTCAGTTCATGAAATTATACGTATTCGTTTACACAGACGACCGTGGTGTCATGATTGCCACAAATGAAATGTATCTTGTTACAGAATAGTTGGGCTTGACAGTAGATTAGCGCGAATCTGTCTCAGCGTCTTTGCAAGTGAACGTTTTTTATTATCTTAAGTGATTTTAGTAACCTTGGGTAGAGGGATATGTAGTAAGTTACAGGTTGTACATGATTGAATTAAGGCAGTGAGTGAAAAAGTAGTTGAACAATGCCTAAAGAAAAGCCGAATGTTACTTCTTGGATAAAGGAATATCCCGAACTGAGTGTGGATAACAAAGATAACGTATTTTGCCGAGTTTGCAGTAAAACTGTGAGTGCATGGTAACGTTAGAAAAATTTATAGACTCAAAAGCAACAACACGTTATTAAATTCTTAATGTTTTCGTTAAGATCTTTTATCTCAACGTAAAAGTTTAGCTGTGCATTTAAAAATGCAGAAAATATGTATCAAAATTGTTATAAAAAGCAATAAGTACCTTTCGAGATTTTTATATTTTATTGCTTTTAGGTTACCTGTGAAAAAAAAATTCAAATAACTCAACATGTAACAACAAGTTTGCATAAACGTAACTGCGAAAAATTTAAATCATCGTCTAAATCTCAAATCACTTTACGAGAATCGTTTGCATCAACCTCCGCTGATAAAGATAAAAATCAGTTTAATTTTGATTTATGCAATTTTTTTTTTTTTTTTATGATTGTGGACCTGAACAGGCTAAATAAGGCCTATCGTGCTAAAGCACTCAGGAACACTTAGGAGGACGGATAGAGGGATAATGAATTGCCAATAGATGCCTATGAACAGCTACCTTAAATTTTCTCATATCATAAGTGAGAGGAAAACAGGAACTAGGGAGATCATTCCAGAGTTTAGAAGCCGTGTAGAAAAATGTGGATTGCGCCCGTTTGGTACGACAAGTGGAGATTTGTACTGCATACTGATGATGTGAATGAGCGAACCGAGTGTTTCTCGCAAAGATAGCCGGAGATGGTATCAAAGAATGTAATTCACCAGCACAATAGCCGTTGTAATAACGATAATACAAAGAAAGAACTGAAACCATCCTTCTATGCTCAAGGGACTGTATGTGAGAAGTTAAGGACGGGTCATTTATAAGCCTAATCGCTCTCTTTTGAATACGATCAACGATATCGAGAGCGTATTGGGGAGCACTAACCCAAAGGTGAGAATTATATTCCAGATGAGGCCGAATTTGGGCCTTATACAGCAGAAGGAGTTGTCGAGAGGTAAAGTACTGCTTAGATCTGTACAAAAAGCCTATTTTACGAGCAGCTGTTTTGGTAGCTGACAGAAGATGGTCAACCCATGAGAGATTTGAAGATACAGTCATTCCCAACAGAGTAATAGAGTCTGAAAACTTAAGAACTGAACCATTCATAGTTGCAACAGGAAATGATCGATCTTTTTTGGCGGACATAAGGCAACACTGAGTTTTGTTAGCATTAAATTTAACTAGATTATTGCTTCCCCATTCGAGAATACGTTGAATGTCTTTGTTGATTGAATTTGCCATTTCAGCTTTAATTTCTTGATTTGACATAGAAGGTGGATTATCACTATGAGTAGACTGAGATGAACTACAGTGAAGAGTGCAATCATCAGCAAAGCAATGGATGGGGTTAGTTGTTAAAGAAATAAGGTCGTTTATGTACAGCAGAAAAAGTGTAGGCGCTATAACGGATCCCTGTGGTACGCCCGCGTTAATGCTAATTTCTTTTGAAAAAAAGCCATCAATGCGTTTATAAGTGCAAATATACCTCTTTCTAAATTAGAAAATCCTACTTTGAATTCGTTTCTGGAAAAGTACTGTGGTAGAAAGTTACCTGACAGGAGCACTTTAAGAAAAAAATATGTAAATGTGGCGTACGAAGAAGTAATGAAAGACATTAAAAACACTATTGGCAATAATTCCATATATTTTGTTGTGGACGAGACTACAGATGTTACCGGCCGCTACATAGCTAACTTCTTAATCGGAGTGTTACATGAAGATTCTCCAGCACAATCGTATTTAATAGGAACTAGAGAACTAGAAAAAACTAACAACGTTACAATTTCTAGATTTGTAAATGAAATATTGACTAGTTTTTTCCTTCCAAATGCTATTCCCAGAGATAATGTTTTATTACTGCTCTCTGATGCTGCGCCTTATATGCTAAAAGCCGCTCAAAATTTGAAAGTTTTTTTCCCAAATTTAATTCACGTGACTTGTTTAGCCCACGCAATGAATAGAGTTGCTGAAGAAATACGTTTGCAGTTTCCTACAGTAGATACTCTAATTAGTACAATCAAGAAAATATTTTTAGAGTACAACGATACAAAGAGAATCTTCCTGGCATACCTTTACCACCTCATCCGATTATAACTAGGTGGGGAACTTGGTTAGACGCTGCGGTATTTTATGCGGATAATTTTATTCCCATAAAAAATTTAATTTTTGAATTTACAAGTGATTCTGTCGCTATTCGCGAGGCAAAATTTGCTTTAGATAATCAAGAATTACCCCAGAATCTAGCATTTATAAAATCAAATTACGCCTTTATTGCAAAGACAATAAAAACTCTCGAGACGCAAGGTATGAAACTTGTAGATTCCATTGAGTTACTGAATCAAACTGAAGATTCGATCCAACAGGTAAAAGGGGATGTAGGGGAACGTATCCGCCAAAAATTTACAGATGTGAGTAGAAAAAATGCAGGATTCGAGATCCTTAAAAAAATTAGAAATGTACTGGAAGGTAAACATGAAGATTCAATAACAATGGAACCACAAAAAATCTGCAAATTCAAATTCGCACCAATCACATCAGTCGACGTTGAGAGAAGTTTCTCAACATACAAAAACATATTAAGTGACAAAAGACAATCTTTTATTTTAGACAACTTAGAAAAACACATTATAATTAATATTTACTATAATCTAAAAAAGAGTAATTAAATGCGTTCTAAATTTTAAAAAATGTACAAAATATCAGCTTTTCATTGCATATTTTAAACTTTTATTCTGCGTTTTTACTGCATATTTTGTATTTTAACTTGCATATTTTTATAAAAATACGTGCATATATATGTGCATATTTAAAAAATTTTTATGCGTATAAATCCCAGCATTACTCATGAGGTTTTAAAGGTATTTAACAATAACTAAAAATTTGCTTGTAGTACCTTATTATGCTGCTGTTTGTTGCAACATACACTAAGTTCATCGATAATTTTTGGACAAAAATAGGTTAGAATTGAAACACACTTCGAGTTTAAAACTTTATAGAAAAACATCTTAAAACTTACCTCCAGTTATCCATAATTCTTGAAAAATAGAACTAATAATTTAAATTACAATTTTGCGTAACTTCACCAGCTAAAACGAGCTACAATAATACCCGCGGGTAAAGTAGAACCTACTAAGTACACCTCAGGTAGTGACGTTTATTGAGATATGCTGTAAGTTAAAAAAAGTTGAAAACGATAATCTTTATGTTTTAACATAATTAGCATAATCTGGGTTAAAAAAATATTTGGTTAATATCTTGAACAGTGTGACAAATTTATCTTTTTATTAAACCGTCATTTTTATTAAGTTGGCTTTGGATTCAAAGCCGATATTTTAAAAACGAGGTAGGCTGTGTTCGTTCGACAAAAAAATTGCACAGTATTACTAAAATCGATTCTCTTTATTTTTACTCGTAGCAAAGAATAACCACTTTAAAAGAAGTTTATGCTTTCCCCACCACTTTATTTCAAGAGACAGACTAATGCGTCTTAAATAAAAAATACTCAAACATTTCCGGGAAGTTTAATACGGATAGTGTTGTTTTGCTTGAACTTGACAGTTTTTTATAGAAAACTTGATTTTGTAATTTAGTGTACACCGTGCACCACAGCGATCGTAGTACGAACTTGAGAATTATTTCCAGCATTTTTTCCTAAAACTCTGCGATAATGTAAGGTAATGTAAAGGTGATTTTTTTTTTACATCAGCCTAATTTAGTTAGTAATTACATTCTTTACAAGGTTTTATAAGTTTAGCGGATGTTGTAGGGTTGACAGTGGTGTTATTTATATTTTGCATATATAGGTCGAGGTTCTGAATTTGGTTAATATGACATTAACAAATAAAATGTATGTGGATTAAATCAATAGAACTCCGTTTAGGCGCAATTTAAAAAAAATAAATGTAAAATATTTGTATATTTGGAATGGAATTAGTTACGTATTAATTATTCATTTTGATAAAGACAGCGATACCGACTATAACGATCCATTTAATATAGGGAATTATTCTATTTATTTACATTAAGCTTCACTTAGCTTGATCAAAATTATATTTCAAAAAATTACATTCCATGTTACAATAATTTTCTTGAAGTTTTATCAAATTTTGGAACCAAACCATAAATCATATTCATAATGACCAAAGTATAGATTTTTTACATTTTCTAATCATTTATTTAACGAATACCTATTGTAGTTGTATTAATTATGTAACATTTTGTCATATTTTGTTTCTGAAACATGCACACACACTCAATGTATGTCCGCAGTTCTAGGCCTAAAAAAATGAGGAGGAAAGCTATTAACTTTAATTTATTTAAGTTATTAACCGAGAATAAAATTACACTTAGAAAAGATTCTATTTATATGAGCAAATTTCGAAATCCGGACCTATAAAGCACTATTTAGTCCATGCGGACTGCGACATTTTTGCGTAAATTTTACAGACTGTGTTACATTCAATATTCTATACATTGTAGTACTATGTAAGTATTCATGATGAGCATTTAGTATTTGTAATGCAGATTTATTGCGATATACTACAATTGTATTTACTAACACATGTCACAAAATTAAACGAATGCAGAAACTGTCATCCATAATGATTTTACGACAACAATTCACCATGGAATTTATTATATCTTTCCAATGTTTTTGATATAGATAAAGAGAGAAGTTCGAAACTGTATCGTAGGCACACGTAAGTTAGATTACTTTTAACGTTCCAATTCCAAGTTTAAGAGTAGTAATAATAAAAAGTTCGATCCTTTTAGTTAGGACCACAATATTGTAAACTCTGACCAGAAACGATATACAAACTAAAACCAGTTTGTATTATATTGTTGTTCTAAGAGAATGCTTGACACGGGTGCCTCAAGGCATTACACAATTTCATTATCCTAACCTACGATTCAAAATACTCGGTTAATATTATTAACTTTAAATGTATTATGTAATACGAAGATGAAACTTGTTTTAGTGTGCGAAATAAATGATCAAATGAGGTACGTATGCAAATAGAAGAGAGGCGATAGATTGAATAATAAGATGAATAGATTGAAAAGTATGAGCGCACAATCGTGCACATACATCAGTCATGCGTTATCAGTGTCAATCAGATCCTCCCACTATGGACTATTTCCGGTCTTACAACTTATCGGGTATATTTTATATTCAAATCTTGAAAGCGTATTAAGCCAAGCACATTGTTACTCGAAAGGAATTTGTGATTAGAATTTAAAACGTTACAAATTTTCTTGTTACTTTTACTTACGGAAAAATAGTCCTTCTTTTCCTTACCTTTTAAGTTTGTAAATGGGGAAATTGTTTTAATGAAACTAATAAAATTAATCTCATTAACATAACACAGAGGGGATGTAATAAATCCTCTTCATTTTGAAACTCATGAGTGACGAGTGGGGATTATATGTATGTATTATGATATATATATATATATATATATATATATATATATATATATATATATATATATATATTTGTGTTGTTTTTAGTTTATGCACCAGTTTATCTAATTAGTTCAATTAAGGAGTTATTTAACAGCTGTTTCATCAATAAAGAAGATCCCAGGTGTAAACCCAATTTGATTTCGACAATTGTATTTGGTCTTTATTCCCTACTCTACTCGCTTACTCAATTTAACCAATTTAGTATAATTTCTTACATTTTGGTTATGCGAGTGTGTGTAGAATGTATTTAATGTAAGTAAATCACTGTGATATGCAGGATTGTAATTTGCATGTGAATGTAACGATTGACTCTTGGGATTACATGCAACTTTTGCAAAAACGCAATTGTTAAGTTTCCCTTTTACTAAGACTTTCTAAATGAATTTCTGGTTAGATTTATTTTTTATTTAGGTACCTAAAAGGAATGATATACATTAGAAGTATTCACAGTACCTACTAGATAGTTCTGTTAATACTGGTAATCGTAGGTTTTGTGCTAAAGCCTGCAAGTTACAGATTATACAGGATAGAATATGGAATATTACCATAAAATTCGAATTTAGTGAAGGTCGATAACTGACCACAATGATTTTAATAATTAGGATGAAATTGTACTCAAGAGAGAAATCTAAAATACTTGTGAAAACCAGTATTACTGCCTGAATTTGTTTAGAAACTAGCAATACACATAAACAAAGGAATTGACTATGGAGTACGTAAAGTTGAAACAAAGAAATTACAATATTTTGATTGCGAAGGAGATAAATTTGTACTAACTCGTATAACGTGGAAAATCTGTATTACCTTGTTAAGGTTGTTCATTCAGTCGTTTTAAAGCCCATAAAGTTTTCCGTACAAATTCACAACTCTAAAAGTATTTGACAGAATTGGATCAAAAATGTATGAACGGTGGGCATTAATAATATTTACACCTACAAAATGGATTTTTTTCAATAATCCGTATTTATTCCTATGTTTATAATAGTGACAAAATAAATTTCTTTATTACAAAGTTGATTTTTAACAAAATTATTATGATTAAACAGATTTTTAAATCTTATATAATGTGTAGTTACTAATAAACTTACTAAAAAGTTAATAGTTTGATTCAAATAAAGTTGGGTATGACTCATCGATGTAAAACTCTATTTTTATCTCTCACTTTCTCTCTCTCTCTCAACTACATGTATTAGAGAAGGATGGCCATAAAAACATAAATCTACTGTACAATTCATATTAGCGCACTAAAACGTGTGTCGTGATTAAGAAGCAACATATGTCACTCCTATCACTTTTTGAAATTATTGTTTATGCGTTTTTGCTTTACTTTTAAAAAAACAGTTTTTTTTCAAAACTATCCAGTTTTTTTTCAAAACTATCTACAACTTGTATAGTGAATTATCTGTGATTTGGTAACATTTTTACATAATTTATATACATTTTACAAACTTTGAGATATGCTACATAACAAGCAGCTTAAATCTCTAGCGCAGCTCGTAGTTATGAACTTGCTTAATTATTTTGAATGGGAACGTGACAATCAAAGGGCACTCGTTCCGTTTCAATCTGTTATGCAGGTATGTAGTACCTTATTGTGTAAATTATGATACTTCGAAGGATTACTTGATGCGCACATCTGGAGCATGTGGGTTTAGTATAAACACAGTTAGTGGTACAAAAAAAAGGGTTACAGAAGCCCAAAAAGAAAACAAACCTACACAGTTACAAGCTAAGTGGAGAAAACGTACGAAATCTAAGTCCACCGGAGTTGATAACTATGTGAAGGATGCTGTAAAGAGAAAAGTGTATGAAATGCATTCAAAATGTAAATACAAACATGCAAGACATGTCTAGTACTATACCTGTTTTTGTAGGTGTACATGTTATGCTGGCATTGTTACAAAAAGAATTAAGCAATAGTCAAGTTTAAGATGCCTCTTGCATTCCTTTGGATTTTCATCTAAACTAGATACTGGTAGGAGAGGTTTACTGGAACAATCACATATTGCTGCCAATCGTGTACGATTCTTAAGAGAATATTACAAAAATAAAGAATAAAAATTATACAATCCTGTATTCTTAGATGAAACTTGGTTTTCCAGTGGAAGATCACACAAAAGAAGCTGTATTGATAAATTTAAGGAAAGCGTGAAGAAGAAGCCAATTGGTGACGGAAAAAGGTTTGTTGTAATTTAGTTATTGCATTATAATTCCTAATAAAATAACAGTATTTTTTAGATTTATAGTTGTTCATGCAGGTAATGAAGATGGATTCATTTTCGATACAATTACAATTTAATTGCAAACTTAGAAGAACCATCTTCAATTGTAATGGACAATGCTAGTTATTATTCCAAACTTCTAGAAAAAAATCCAAATAATTCATCGAAGAAGGAAAAAATACGCAATTTTCTATTAAAGCACAACATAGCTTATAAACCTAGCATGTTTAAAAAAGAATTACTGCAATTAGTTGCAGATAATGCGATACCAAAGGTGTACGAAATAGATGAAATAGCACAATAGTGTGGACACAGGATTATAGTTACTACCATATCACTGTCAAATTAATCCAATTGAACTGGTGTGGGCAAACTGCAAAGAACACAACAACAAAAATATAGGAAGACATAATTCCAAATTTAACGATGATCATATAAAGGAAATATGGATGGAATCCTTGCGACGAATTGATGGAACATATTGGTAGAAATGCATTAAACATGCCGTTAGAGTGGTGGGAAACTGGAAAACATTTTGAGGTTGTGCAACCATTAATTATATCTGTTAACGATTCCACTTCTGAGAGTGACACTGATAGTGAATATTTTTTTAAATTTAAATGTTTTAATTCCAATGTAATATAAATATTCTAATTTTTACATAACACTTTGATAACTCTACAATAGGAATACATGTACTGATTTATGTAAATTGTATTTCATATAACTTGGAGCAATATGTTATCTATTTAAACTTTGTGCTAAATTAAAATATTAAACATCTATAATATCGTTAACTTTCGAACTACATTATACTGTACACACTTTCTTCTACAAGACTGCAATAATTACAAATGTATCGATATTTATGTTATCGTAAGTATTTACAGGAATTATATCGATTACAAATAAATCTTCCACCTGAAATGATTTAATTTATAATAAACAAAAAAAGTATTTGTTTATTTACAAATATATAGGTTATGTATTATGACGGTATGTAATTATAATCAAACCGTGTTCTAAATTATAACAATTCACTGTCGCAGCAAAATATTTTTGACTCTATCAGTAAAATAAGTGGATATAATGGATAATTTTTCTAGTTTAAAATATAAAAAAAACATTCAATAATTTTCAACTTTCTTTGACGTTTTCTGGAAAGTTATGTGGAGACAGACATCTACCGATAAAAATATTAACTAAAAGATACTTTGCTGATTTAACGAAGACTTACGTCGCCTAAATCTTAGTTCGTGTAATTTTAAGAATGAGTCATACCCAACTTTATTTGAATGAAACTATATACATAATTTTCTACGATTACTAATTAATTGGTTATGAATGTGTTACTTTTATTAACCACATCCCTCATATAATTCGTTGTATGCACTCCCCAACTTTCAGACAAAGTAGTCACAAAAATGTAATTAGGTGCATTGTTCAGACGTCCTTCTTTGTAAAACCTTTTTTATCTGCTTATTCAATAATTAGGCAATAACATTTTATTGATAAGTGTTTAATAAATATTAAATCAAAATGGGCATCCAAATAAATAATAATCAAAATTCTTTGTGAATAGAAGAAATTTACAGCATTGTTAATGAATTTTATTATTGTAGTATTAATAACGCAAATTAAAGAACGTATTTACACAAAAATTGACAACAAATGAATGAAGTGCTAACTATCTTGGTAGTCAAAACGACGTAGTGCCAAAAGGAAAGCCGTACTCAAAAGGGTACGAGCAGTGAAAAACGAAAACCAGGTTGGGTTCAAGGACATATTGCATATGAAAATTCTACATACCACTACATATACTTACCATAAAAAGAAAAACGTAAATTCATATTTATAAACTCATGAAAGTGCAGTGTGTCGATTTCTCCAAGACAGCTTGAGATAGGAAGTTACGGTTTCGCGTGCTAATTTATGAAATCAAAGATAGACTAAACAAAATTTCGATGGCACGCTTCGTGTTTGATATACAGGGCGCTTTTGAAAATTTGTCATTTTGAGAGCCCGCTCGTGTCTCTGTTAGCAAGTACATAATACAAAAATAAAGTGAGAACTGATACTGACAGATATTGTTACGTAGAATCAATGTACGTAACATTTCTATAATTATTGCCATTTTTCAAAATAAACCAAACTTGCTTTTTTTAATCACACGCCCTGTATATTTTTTCACAATGTGATTCCATTTATCCTCAGCGTTTCAAAACTACTAAGCATTCGAAATGTTTTTTCACCGGTATCCATCTATCTACTTTGTTACTTTAACTAACAATTTACAAAAAAATATATCTCAAAGTGTATCTAGAGAGGCAACAGTAAAAAAAAGATATTTTCAAGAATACAATCAAATCTAATTGAACACGGCTCTTTCTGTAAACCTTGTTCAAAAGTCTACAACAAATAAAATCGCAAAATTGAGGACATAAATGTACTATCGTCAACCACAACAAATCCAAATAACTCTTACTGAGAGATAGCCTGCAGTATTGTCCCTAAAACAAGCGTTCGAAAAATAAAAAAATACAAATATCACCCATATAAATTTCATACGGATCAAAACTTACGCCCGGGCGATGCAGGACTCCATAGACAATTTTGTAATTGGTATTTACAAAATGTGAAAAACATGTTCATTTTGAAAGATTTGTGGTTTGGTCTGACGAGATGCACTTTAGTAGCGTTAATCCGAAATAATAGATTTTGGTCTAAGAATAACTCACATGCATTGTTTCCACGAGAACGACAAGAAAGGTTTGGTTTTAATGTATCTTGTTTCATATTAGGTAGTAAAATTGTGTATCAAGCTTTTGACGGAGGCGCCTTGCTGTCAATAGATATTTCTAAATTTTGGAAAATAGTATATGCGAAATAAAGGTGATGTACCATTAGCATATTTAATTCGATTATATTTACAACAAAACGGTGCTCCTGTCCACAACGCTAAAATGGTTAGAAACTGTGGATAACAATTTTCTATGTCGTTGGGTAGTTATAAATGGACCTATAAGTTCTAGATTTCTTTTTGTGCGGAAAATTTATTGACGCCAATATCAAACTCCGGCGGATATACGCAGCGGCGTTGACAGGTCTTTATAGAACTACAGTTGAGGCCTGTTATTATTTTAAATGCAATAAGGCGGATCAGAACAATGTGTGAAACTTGTTCAAGGCACAATAGTGATCAATTTGAACATTTTTAAGGCTGTCCAGTAGTTTTTTCTAATATCACACCACATTTTATTGTTACGTTGGCCATGTGCTTAAGGATATAATTTCTGTAAAAAAAATTTGTGTGCAACCGTCCACAAAATGTTATTTTGCACTCCACGTAGCGGCTGCAAAATGCAATTTTACGTCCGTTACCATGGACAACGGACGCAAAATAGATTCGTGCGCGTTGCCATGGACAGCGGCCGCAAAATACATTTCTGACCGCTTAATTACTTCTAGCAGTGTGATAGATGGCAATTTGTGTAGATTTTTCAACAACTTTGTATACAAATAAATGTAGGTATATAACCTCAACCTTTTGTACCGAATTTAACGGATTATACTTAATTGCAAAATGTAATTTGATAATTAATGTTATTTGTTATTTGATGTATGCGCGTAGCTAGGTAATAATTACTATTCTGTCCCACATCGTAGCACACAGAGAACAATAGTGCTGATTGTGCGTATAAATAACTTGAATTTAATTGTTTATTCATATTCATTTAACAATTGCACACAAAATTTTGTGTACGCGACGGACGCAAAATGCCTTTGACGGCCTCAAAATTTTCGGGTTCGGCCGTGCATTTCATTTTAATTGTAGTTCTTCCATATGGAACCTTCTCTACAATCCGGAGATATATGCTAGTGCTTCCATCTCCTAAGAACTTTGAATAATCTGTATCAAATACGTGACGATTGTGATTAAAACCTATCAATTAGATATTTATATTGCTTTCTCATATACTTACGTATAAAGGGGAAGCTATGTAATCTGTTTAAATGTTCGAATTTTTTTTGCATTTCTCGACTTTTTATGGCCTAAACAACAACTAATTTATAAACCAATTTTTTGGAAAATCGGGTATTGGGGTTTTTTTAAGATCGATAAGTATAAATTATTTGTCAAAATAAAAAAATTCAAAATGACGGATCGAAAATGGGAATTATCATCATCACTGTTTCTTTGTGGGTTAGTTGTATTGGGCAGATCATTCATAGGTATTTAACAAAGCAAACATCCAAGGATCTCATATTTAAAAATTTTTATCTTTTGGTTTCTTTCTGCAGATATCCGTTCATTTGTATTATTTTTTCGTGGTGCATGCGCAATGGTCTTATCTGTATTATGCCTAGTAGTCCTTTACGTTTACTTCCAGATTCCAGATCTATATGTATTGCTTTGTTTAACTTTCCATACACGGTCAGCCATTCGCGATTTGTCTGTTTCTACTTCTTTCTGTGTTCATCCGTAAGGGTCTGTTGTATGTTTCTTTTATATATTCACTTCCAAATTCAAATGGTAGCTTGTATACGCAGTTCGTGGTTTGTTGATTTACATTATCAAACCTCTAACTACGACTACTATACAGAGGATTATTACTCAGAATGGAGATTACCACTACTTCGCAGGCGCGACGAAAAAAACTTCTATGGACCCCGCAACCCACTGGATTATTAAGGATATTTGCGTTTCGGGCAGTTACAAAACCCATCATGAGGATGAAAGCTTTCCTTCACAGAGGAAACATTTCCTAATCACCAAAAACCCACGGAGCGTAGGAACAGCCCAACTAATAACTCAATAAGGTATTATGTTGGAATACCTTTATTTACACTTCCAACCTACGATCAATTTATCAATATTATATTAATAAGTAACTTTCGTAAAACAGTTTGAGCGGCATAGTACAATAAATGTTGTCTAAAATTAGTTTAAAAATAATACTATATTGTTTCTAACTGAAAAACCATAAGCCTTAAAAAATTTGTAGTATATTCCATTTCAAGTTGTTTTTGATTAGGGAATTTTTTGAATTTGATTTTCTGCAGTGGTATTTAAACTTGTGAAAATGACAAATTTGACACACTTCTACTAGACGATTCTGTGTCATGTTGCCTATTTTTTTTTTTTGTAATTGCCGTCACAAAATTAAAAATAATTAATGATAAGCTCATAAGGGTTTAATCTCCAATTACACTATTTCTAGACACAATAATTTCTCTAGATTTCTGTTTCTGTTTAGCATATTCAGTTAGATGGCAACCTTAACTACGATGTTCTTTGCGTATGTTTTTTGTCAAAATCTATTTTTACTGTACTGTAATGCTTCTTTTTATATGAACAAGCTGAAGATTAGGGAAAATTTATGTTTTATACAAATTGAAAAGTTTCTATAATAGTGACAGTTATCATCCTCAGTAAATAATAATAGTTACACGTATGTGAAAACCAACTATGGAATCCAACTTTATACTAGCAAAGATTAGCTAGATCTTTAAGAAATTAAATATTATTAAACCGCCTGGAAGGTGACAAATCAGAACAAGTTGTAACGGACGAAAGCTAACAGTGAAAAACGCAATAATAATTTTTTATTAAGCTTTCTCCGTTAGATGGTATTCTGATTTGTCATTTTCAAGTGCGTTTAATAATATTTAATTTATTACAGATCTAGTTAATCTTCAATAAAGTAAAACAAAATTAGGCTTCCAAATACGTTTATCTAACAGTTATACCAGACTTGCCTCTACTTTTTCATATTTCGTAAATTTATTTGAAGACTTAGTTAATCTTTTAAATCTGTTATAATTTACTGCGGACGATAACTGTAATTGTTAAAAGAAATAAGTATCTTAATTACGAATGATAATTGTGCATGGAAAAGCAAGTTAATAGGTACGGTAATGATAAATAACACAAAATTAATGTATAAATGATATTTCAGTTTATATTAATATTAAAATATTATAAACTATTGGTTTTAGTATAAATAAAATAGTTGCACGAATGCAATTACATTGGATATAACATTTTCGCTAGAAAATTGTAATGACAAGTTTGCAGAAATTGATTTTGCAGCTGCTCGACAACTACAATAAATTGCAAATTTGTTTTACCAGGATTTGTTATTCAAGCTTTAATTAATACCTTTTCAGTTTTTTAAAAGGAAATTAACTTTTTTTTATTTACTTACTAACAATTAAAACAATTATGTATAGAATCCACGTACCATTATTCTCTCATCGATTGTGAGAGTAGATTTTGATTATTACTATTTGTATTTACGTGGCCTAATACTTTTGCTTTTGTTAATATACTCTCGTGATCTTTCCAGTAAGAATAATAAAAAAAAATTTCTTTCAGTAAAGTGTAAAGTAATAGACTTTCAACACAAGAGAAAAAGGCTAAACTGAAATCAAAAGAAACTTATCTGTTGACGAATGCTTATTTCGGATTAAAACGAAAGATATACGGACGGATTAACACATCCTATTTTATCTGATATTGGTATTGAATAAGCTGAGTATAATTGCGTGTTATTGGCATTCCACATTTTTTATGAATATCATATCTTTTCTCTCTTCATAAATTTTAAGCGACACCTATTTCATAACATAGAAAAATTCATCGTTGATTAATTAGGGTAGAATTAAATTTGACGTAATGATGAAGCATTTCATTTGATTGTTATGGAAATTAAATTTATATAGAAATATGCGTAATGAAATGAAATCGTTTTTATACAGGGTGACTCACGACTATTCCCTCGGTCTCTTGTGCCTAAACGGTACGAGATATCAGCTTAATTTTTTGGTGTGGTATGTAAATTGATAAGGACTATTTTTTTAAGTTATTTTCCATTATACAGGGTGGTTCAGAAAATTGTAATATATCAAAGCTAGGTTTTTTTAAATACAACGCCCTGTATTTTATGTCATTTTTAGATTATACGTTCAAAATTAAGTCAACTGTATTCAACGTTCCCTAAACCTATCGCGTACCAATTTTGAGAAAGTGGTGATTGTAAGAAAAATATTCAATTTAAACAAGAACTAAAAACACGTAAATCTCTTACTTTAAGTAACACAAATTTACGTCGATTTATTTTGACCATTGGCACTGTGTAGGATTTCGATATTTAGTACAGGGTGTTTAGGAAAAGGATTTTTATTTTATATTCTTCAAACATCAAAAACCCACTTAACTTAAATGGACCGCACTATATAATTTTCTATCAATAACTATGAGTAATGCATATGTCCAAAATTAACGATTAAAAAGTTAAGATTTTTCTCTAAAATTTATATTTATATAATTTAGTATTTTTTATATTTGGACTAATCAGAGCACAATTGTGCGACAATTCCACTAGCGGAATATTCCCGACGATTCAACTCACCCTCTCCATGTCAACTATCAACCAATTACAATTTAGTACTTTTTTATATTTGGATCAATCAGATCACAATTGTCCGACAATTCCGCTAGCGGAATATTCCCGACAATTTTTTTCTCTTCCTTTGAAATTTAATAGATTTCCGGTAAAATGGCAAATTGACATAAAGTTTATTTTGTTCGTCAAAGTAATGCAGACTCCGACTACCATCGAAACCACTATATAACCTGCAACTTGTAACTTGTTCTAAATTGAAACTAATTAATTAATTCATGACTTGTCAATTGAATGTCAATTTTGTTCGTTAAATAGGCTTTTAAATACCACTCGTGGCCGACGAATTGCATAAATTTTTGTCAAAGTGCTTAATTAATCGCGTTTGCTTCAAAATTTATATTGAAGCAATAAACACTCCTATACGTTGCCAAAAATTTTCGGCAATTCATCGGCCACTTGAGGTATTGTATATGAAAATTTTTTTTGTTTACATTCTAGTAGGTAATAATTTTAAAAATAAGATACGGTTTGATTCAACCAGTTGGCGGGTATCCTTAACCTCAGTGTTCGGTCAAATACTGTCAAATTTCAATAGTGCTATCATCCTGGTGGATGTGACGTTTATCCTTGGTGAATGTTTTAGAAATTATTTGTTAGCGTCAATGGTATACGCGGAAAGGTATCGCGATTGACCACATCCAGGCATAAGAGCTTTTGAAGAACTACTACAAGCTTTTTGTGAAACTAGTAGTGTATGCTACAAGATACAGACTAAAGCAGTATGTTGTAAATAATGATGACAATGAGTTCTAGTTTTAGGCTCAGTGGTTGATAATGCAAATGTAAATTCAAGAAAAATTTCTAGACAAACAGGGAATTACTCAAGCAAGTGTTTGGAGAATTTTGAAAAAAACATAAATAGAATCCTTATCACATACAGCTTCATCAGAATTTATCTGGACGAGACTTTCAACGGAGCTTGGATTTCTGTGTATGGAGTCTTGAAAACGTTGGGGAAGAAGATGACTTTTTTAATATGAAAATGTAAATTTTCACCATTATCACACATAATAAAATACTACTGACGAAGATAACTGTAAGTGTTAACGAAACGTTTAGATTGAATAATTTAAAATACACCATTAAAAAAACCTAAAAAAAGATAAGTATTTTATTATGTGTGTTTACATTTTCATATTCAATTTATTTAACTTTATTTTATTATGACTTCCTTAAATTTGTTTTATTTACTGACGAATCAAATTTCCACAACAACGGCTTGGTAAACCGACACATTAGTATAATACTCAAAACCGTCACCTGTATCGCACTGTTGACCGCCAAAATCGGCGGAGCCTCAATGTATTTGAGGGAATTGCAGGAGATCATGTGACTGGTCCATATTTTTTTGATGGAAACTTGAACGGCGTAAAATTTTTACGGTTTTTAGAACCAGAGTCTTCTAGATGAAGTTTCTTTAGATATTAGAAACAAAATGTGGTTACAGCTAGATGGTGCCCCTCCACATTTTAGACGGAATGTAAGGAATTATTTGGATAGACAATTCCCCAATAAATGGATTGGAAGGGAAAGTCCACATGAATTTCCGCCTAGGCATCGATTTCCTTTTTACATTAAAAATTTAGTTCATAACACTACACCTACAACTGCTGATGACATGAGGATTAAAATAAATGATGCGTTTGCTACTGTAACACCACATATCCTGAGATTTGAAAAATGAGTGCGGTTATACATAGCTGAAAGTGGTCATCATATTGAGCATTTATCGTAGTATTTTTGTTTTTCTTCATAAACGTTTACGTCTTGGTTTTAGTTTTATTTTTAATTAAGTTCTGATGCCGTACCTATTTATCAACTACAATTCAAAAATCATTACCTACTAGAGTGTAAACAAAAAAAATTTCTATAGAAATTTTAGAGAAAAATTTTTAATCGTTAAGTTTAGACATATGCATTACTCACAGTTTTTGATAGAAAATGAAAATTTATTTCATTTAACCCTCTATTGCATGAATTTTTCAAACATTTGTGAATTACTTGTAAAAACTGCTACAGCTTACTTACTCTTTAAGGAACAATGTGTGGTAATGAAAATTCAACCTTTATACCTCTCACCAAAGCTGTATAGAAAATATATATTGTTCGCGTACAGCCACATTACGTATACAACCAACAGAGTGGTTATTATAAGTACATAAATATGCAAAATCAGGCTAATAACGATATTGATTCCTTTTGATTTCCAATTTGAATTTTTACCCTTCTGTAAAGCAGCCACTCCATCCAGCATATGGTAGAAAATTCTGTGATACCACTTCCTGCTCCTTACTTTTATAGGGCAAGGGCCCAGAAGTAAGTCTTGGATATCAACACCACCAATGTGTCTATTATTCTCTTTCACTATATCTGGGCTTTCAATAGTTTTCTTCTCACGTTCCCTTTGAAAGTACCTCTTGACATTGTTAACTGGTTGTGTACCTCAATAATCCGATATTAGAGAGACTACCTTGTTGTCAACCCATTGAATAGCATGGATATGGATAGAATCAAATTTCACTGTGTGTTCTTGAATACTCCCTCTTGCCATTTTCTTCATTTGCTTTGGAGTGATTGCACTGAAACTGGGCAACCTATTAGTGCGTACAGTGGCCACTGAGTATATTTTACACTTTACAAGATTTGAAACCAGAGGAAGGCTTGAGAAATAATTGTCATGATACAATTTATGATGAATATTCGAAGGTATAACTCTGCTCATTCTTAAAACTACGTTGCTCGATGCTCCCAAATCAGGTTGGTTTATTATGTTTTCGATTCTTGCCGGCCCACAGTATAGTTCAAAATTATAAGACATTCCTGAAACTCCTGAAAGCACCCGCACTTTATATTCTCATTTGTCGGGATTTTTAGGATTGTAAGTTTTAACCTTGAACGCCTTTGGAAGGATATTATTTGCTCATTGTATGAGTATTAGTAGTATTGTCACTGAAGTGCCGGAAGTTTTTGATAGTTTCAAAACGATTGATCGTCATTACATCAGCAGTTTGTCCAATTGGAGTATTTGGTGACCAATATCGTACTGTGTTGTCTTATAAGCGACAGCCAGCAAAGTATTCCTATGAATCTTTTTATTTCATCAGGACATGTAGTAATAACCTTATTTGGCTGACACTGGACACTACACATACACAGGCCTGACGAACAATTTCGATAAGAAAATCCTCGGATATGAAATTACTGAATAATTTATATGGTGTATTTAGGTGCACTATTTCATTTAGTAACATCGTGTTAACGTCAAACGTGACTTCATTTGTATTGCGTTTGCTTGTTGTTTTTTTCCAGTTTGTATCGGACGACTTTTGTTGATTGTTTTCTTGACTCAGCAGACAGTAATTGTATTGGTTGTATATTATTGTCTTCATCATGGCTTGACGGCTAGCCGTAATCTATAATACCGTCTGTTCTATTAATAGTTGGTTGATGCCAAGTGTAGAATCTGAACTTTTGTCAGGAATTTCCTTGAGTTTAACCTTTCCATGGAATGATGTAGTTGGAATGTCATGCATGATGGCTCCGGTTCTAAAAATAAAACTCAAATGGGGAAAATGGTTTGGTATATTTGGTGTAAGACGTTCCCATTGGGGAACTTATATAAAAGGGGATGTGTACCAATGGTAATAATGTTTATACCCCATATCAACAGGTAATAGTGTTCAGTTAGCATATTTTCATGACTGCGATGATTTTATTTCAGTTTCACTCACCGTGCAAAATCAGGAAAACCTCACAAAAACACGAACGGTTTAAGGCTATAATCCCATATGAGAGCTGCCAAAGACAAACTTGTAATTGCTCCGCCGCGCCGTCTATCGCAATGCAGGCAGAACACAGAAGAAATGTACGATCCCGAAGGGGATCAGTATGCATTAGAAGCCTGTTTTGTCACATAGGAATTTACTGATATTTGATTTTGTCGTGCGTTTCCAAATGGGAACAATATGAAACAGAGGGTTAAGTGGGTTTTTGATGTTTGAGAAATATAAAATAAGAATCATTTTCCTGTACTAAATTTCGAAATCCTACATAGTGCAAATGGAAGCCTTAAAGATCAGAATAAATCGATATAAATTTGTGTTAGTCAAAGAGGTTTCCGTGTTTTTAGTTCTTATTTAAATTGAATATTTGTCTTAAAATCACAATTTTGTCAAAAGTGGTAAGCGATGGGTATAGGGAACGTTGAATAAAGTGGACTTAATTTTTAACGTATAATTTAAAAATGACATAAAATACAGGGAATTGTATTAAAAGAAAGCCTAGCTTTGATATATTACAATTATCTGAACCACGCTGTATAATTGAAAGTAATTTAAAAAAATAATCCTTATCAATTTTACATATGTCACCAAAAAATTAAGCTGATATCTCAACCGTTCAGACACAAGAGACCGAGGGAATGAATAGTCGTGAGTCCCTGTATATTTCAGTCCTTTTTATATACAAAGATTTTACAGTCACTTAACTATGACAAAAAATCTTATTAATCGGGGTAACCGTGTTCATTTTACAAGTGCTTTTTAGAAAATCCTGTAACCTATGAAAGCTTACTGCTGCTTCTTGGGCTGGATAACTTAAATTTCTTCAAATCTTAATAACAGAGGTTTTATGTAACTTAATAATTTCAGCTTTTCCTCACAGTTAAGCTTAATAAAAAAGAGCGTTTAATAAAAAAATGCATAGAATATTTTCGTGCCTCATCAGACTGCAAAAAAAAACTACTCTATAGTGTATAATTATGGGTAACTTAGATATCAATCAAGAATCAACCATGGAAATAAAAGGTTCTTCCTACCTTTTCCTTTTTTTTATTTTGTTCTTTAATATGTGTTTCACAAACGTGTAGATATCAAGTAACAAAACTGTCAACTAATCATTCCCAACTGTCAAGTTATATACAGAAGTAATCTAAATCGAGCCGGAAATGGCCCGCCCTGACTGTTACTACCGGAAGTCATGACCAACTTGTTTCCCACTTGACGGGATGAATACATTTAATATCTTTCATACTTAAAAATTAAGTACGTTTTTAATTTGGACTACTTATTATTTTAAATTAATTATCCTTAAGTCTAGGGTAAGCGCGTTAATTATTATCAATGTCCATCCAATAAATACTAATTGGTTTTTGTTTTGTTCCTGAAATGTATGCAAATTCGCGTTTTTAACCCCATTATATGTAAATCAATTTTTTTTCATTAGGACTTCGAGAGACGGTTTTTAGATATTTATAGGATGAGCATCACGGTGGTATTAGTAAAAAAAAATAAAGTGGCAGATAATTGGAGGACTGATTAAAAAGCAGGTACATTTATGTGTTATAAAACTACGTAAATATCCATTATCATCATCTGCTTTTTAAAATTAAATGTATCTGTTTTAATGATATTCATGTAGCTCGTTAAAAATGCCCTTTAACAGATGTATAACTTTCTACTAATTAGGTTTCAATTCAATTCAATTTTAATTTTCGTATGATCTGTTTATCTAGATCCACTAATCAAAAAGGGTATGTGTTCTTAACTACATTAAAAACAGCTAGGTTTTCGGAACTTTGAAAAGCCTTAATTCCAAATTTAATTATCAAAATTATTGATAAAATGATTTCATTAAATTAGTAGTTACTTAAATTTTATGACTTACTTGAAAAGGCCACTTAATTAAGTTCTTTCAAACTGCTTAGAATAAAAGCTGTTACACATTATCTGTTAATAATATTGAGTTTTTGTGGGTTTAATTGTATATTTTACAAATATTTATAAGCTTTAAACGTTTTAACAACAATTGCAGCTGTTGTGTTCAATAAAAATTGATTTATATATGTTAATGTAAAACATTCAATTTTTTCACATTTGATAAAATATTTCTTACTGCAAAATGCAGGTGTAAATGTTTAATTTTTCTGAGTATAACACATTTAAATACAAGCAAGTTGAGCATTGTGTTTTTATATTATACCATACCCTGCCACACCACATCGTATGACTCAATACTAATAATAATATTTATTTCCCAACAAGAATATGTTAATTACAGGGAAAAATATAAATTCTACAAAAGTGAGTAATTAAAGAACAAATATTAATGAAAAAGACATAAATTGAAAATCAAACTATAAGCCCTTTCGCTCACGAATTATTGTTATTGGGAATAAAATTATGTCCAAGAAGATTCTTGATAATTTATTTTTTTTTATTTTCAAGACTTTGGAGATTACCCTAGCTGCCCCCAGATGGCGGTGGTGGTATGTCGTCAATTGATGATAGTATGAGTCAACGGTTGCTATGTAACGTCCACCTGGAGGCAGTTACATGTTGCAGTAGAATGGCTTTTTAATATTTTTATTATCTACATTACAAATTTACTACATTTAATTCTTGATGTATCTTTGCAACGTGAGATCATTTTGAATTTTCGTGGATAGGCCAGTGACGAATATTGTCGCCTCTAACTTCTGCTATTGGACGTACCTCAAACTTCAAAGGTCGGTCTTGATATTGTTAGTTGTACTGGCTCATTCAGATTATTCGTAGGAGGTCGCCCTCTTTGAGCTTTCGGTGTTGTATCAACTCTAATAAGATCCTCTGCACCATATGATCTATAGTTAAATAAATCTAGTATATCCTTTTTTGGTATTTTTAGTCGTTGAGCTTGTCTGTATTCTAGCCATGATAAAGTATGCAAGATCTATTGCGTCTGTGAACATTCGCAGCGTCCACTTCTTGGACCTAATAAATGTTTAACATATTTGAATCAGAAGTTTGTCAACCCCTCCCATATTAGAATTATATAATTTGACTGATTTGGGGCGTGGCACATACACAAATTGTTTGGTGGTTTTATATCAACATTTGGCTTGCTCTTTTTCATCAATTCCCACGAAGGTCGATGCTATATACATCGGTGTGTTGCCAAACCATTTTACAAGTATAATGCCATATTTACTTACGATTTCCTGTACAGACCCACGTCCTTTTTTTGCCATTTCCTTGTGATTTATGAAGAGAGGTTTTGCGAATCTATCCAAGCGTGCTGTAGATTTGCAATATATTGCTTTATTGCACAAATATAACATTACACTGTAATTAGAGAAAAAAATGTCGAAATATAGCTGTTGCGTTCCTCTCGTGTATTCGATTACTTAATTTTTTAACTACACTATCTGCAACACCATATACCATATAATGTTTTCCTTCGGAGTCAGTTCATTTATTTTTATATATTCTGTTACTGCTCTCTCTGCTTCTGCCTTTTTCTCCTTTCTTTGTTTTGTGTTTTTTTGAATGATTTCCTCATTGTCCTGCATTTATTCCACTTCACCTTCTTGCATTTCTTCCACCGCACCTCATGCATTTCTTGGCCTATAGCTTGTTAAATTTGTTCTCCGCCATCTATTTGCACTTGCATTTCGTCAAATTCACTGTCGAAATCCCACTTCTAAAAACACAGTAACTTATTTCAGGAAATAATAGCGATGAATATATATTATCTTCCAGATTTTCTCCAATTTCTGAGTCTGTTTCATCATTTTCATCCCTAATATATTCTATGTCGGTCATTTCATCGACTATTTTCAATAACTCTTCATATTTTAATGGCATATTACGCTTGGAGGCCATTTTCTAATATAAACTATCAAATTAAAATCAAAGTAATAAGAAACACATTTTATCTTTATCTTAAAATATTGTTGAACGTTCACTTACAATGTCTTCAATTGATGACACCAATATTTATCAAAATCCTGTACACAATCGGGCACACAACGAACTATTTCGACTAAAACGAAAAATTTAGTAACTATTTACTAATGTCTAAACAGTACTGACATGTCTGTAAATATAAATTGTCGCGGTAACGATGTGACCTATACACCCAATGAAATATTAAAAATAAAGTTTAGCTACTAGACAGCAGATGAACCGACAATATTATATACGGTTTCCTAATAGTGTAACGAATTGATGAGCTTATGATCCAAGCGCAAAATATCGCTTAAGTATCCATACATAATCTGATGTCGTCAATTGACGACACTGTGAGTGAAAGGGTTAGGTTTATACAATTAGTTGCACTATCCTTAAATGAACGAAAGTTGTTAAATTGTCCACATTGTACTTACGAGATGATACGCTTTACAGGTTTTATGTATTGGTGTAAAGTTTTAGAGAAATTACAATTGAATGTGAGTTTCTTAATCTAGTCCTAGGACCCATAAGCTGTAAGATACACAGTGTATTGACATCCTCGATGAGATTATGAAATAATGAATGAAAAGAAAGAATCTCTTGTAATACTTCTACATAAGAGATAGTATGTTTTAAATACAAATATCTTAAAAATTCTTTTGAACTCTTTCTAACTTATTTTTATACGTAAAACAGTACTGAGACCAAATAACAGAGCAATAGGTTAGTCGGTTTAAAATATATGCATTGTAACGAGAAATTATTGCATCAAGTCTTTTGTGTTCTTCATAATAAACCCAAGAAATTTGTAGCACTTACAATTACGTCAACGTGTTCAGAAAACAATTTTGTATCATAAGTAACACCAAGATCTTTCACTATTGTAACAGAGTTTAAGTACTGGTTATCAATCTTATAGTTCAAGTTTGTAACCCTCCGAGTATACGACACCACTTCACATTTTTAACGTTTAGAGATGGCTTATTGTCTTCGCACCATTTATATAAATTTATTTATATAACTTAGATTGAAAAACGTTCTGAGTATCATTAATAGAAATTACAAAAAGTAGCGGCCCTAATTAAGATCCTTGAGGTACACTTCTAGTTGAGATATAACCTTGAGATTTACAGTTATTGTATACAACGAATTCTCTAAATATGATTGAACTACTTTAATAATGTTGCTATTACTGTCTAAGAGATGAAGTTTTTTAATTAAAAGGTCGCGATGTATCTTGTGGAATGGTTTGCTTATATCGGTGTACACTACATCTACTTGTTCTTGAGTATCCAAATACTGAGAAATGAATTGTGTGAAATTGAAAAGATTTGTAGTAGTCATGCGCATAGGAATAAAACCGTGTTAAAAGTTAGAAAGTTTTCCACGCACATAATTTTAAATAAGTTCACTTAAAAAGCACTTAAATACTTTGAGAAATTACTGAGTATTGCAATAGGGTGGTAATTTGCAATTAACGGCTTGTCACCATCTTTATGCATGGGATAGATTTTAACAGATTTTCAATAAGATGAGAATTTTCCGGAATTTAGTGCTCAACATCAGGACCTGATCACGTAATGCGCTAAAGTTGATATATTCAGCAATGTCATTCTTCGATTCTTCTGCAAATCCATCGGCAAAGCAGCAATTAACCTAACCCTTTGGCTATCATATTCCGTACATGTTTTCCATACATCTTTAACGGGAGAAAGGTCCGGTGACCATGTTGGTTATAGAAGAACAATGACGTTGGCTTGACAAAGAAACCTTTTAGTAACAGATGCAAATAAGACACTGTATCGGATTCCATGACATTCTAAATGTAACCCTGAGCATTCATGTTTCTTTCAAATTATTGCCTTTCTTCGCGTCTTCGGCGAACCCTACATTTGTCATTGACCCACAAACAGAATCACTAAACACATTTCCATTCCCTGGTCCCACTGGTCTCGTTCTTGACACCCCTCCAGTTTTACTTCGTTATGTCTTGCGGTTAATCGCAGGATGAGACGCTGTCATAGGAGTTAAGAGCAAAAGATCTTATTCGAAATTGATCTCATACCGTGTTCTTATACCGTAGCAGCCAGCAATTCATTTACTGTTAGTACGCGCTTTTCAGGATCATTAGTTCTACAAACTGCCCCAGTACACCTACGACGTTGGTATCTGTGTTTTTCCGTCCAAGTATACCAACATCACACTACAGTAGATCTATTCTTACCAAAGCTATTAGTAAATTACCAGTTTCCCGCGTCCCTATTATTTTCCCCCTTTCAAATTCATTTCATTGGTGAAAATGATTGCGACGACGTACACGAGGCGAGGATCAACCACACTGAACGTTTCAAATAGTAGACATAGCAAACCGTCCTAAGCTGAAACGAGTGACCGCGCGGCATGTTGTGATCTACCGTTTCGAAATTATAAGCGATTTTGCTTATAGGGGGTAAAAGAGGGTAAAAGTTTGTGGAGAACCACTCTTCGCGTCTAGACTTTTTATTAAAATATACCTTATTCAAATCACCAGCCGTTACACGTGATTAATCGTATACCAATACTATAATTATAATTTACTATAAAACTTTAATAAAATTTGCATTAAAGCCAATATGTCATCGTATGTACAGTTGGTATTAAAAGTCATTATTCGTGTAGGGTTAGCAACCATATTTTATTCTTCACCTGTACGCACTTAACCTATTTGTTTTAAATTGCCTTACACTTACATTTGACAACGCTGATTACCACGTCATAGATTTAGTAAGTGTTAAGCTATGACGTACAATGGTTGGTGGCTTGAATAGCGTATATCATGAAGGCATGCCTAGGAACATTTTTCGTAATCCCCCACCCAAATTTTTGTGGGAAGATTCAATCCGCCGAAATCTTTAGCTTTCCCACTCTGTGGGGGTGGTCGGAAGGAGAACAGGGTGACCGTTCAGTGCGGCTTGCCGCGAAATTTTCTAGGAGTAGTCGCATAACATATCTACGATCTTTTCAGCATTATGACCGATCTCGCTATTAGGTAGCAGAGCAAATTGGAGTTGGGCTGAGGCCTTTCATTAGAAATGCGCACCCTTATTTTGAGGGAATGACCAAATCAGCAACAGCAAGAGATGCAGCTTATCGAGAGCTTTCCAACAAGTGTTCTCATGCCGTTTCAAAATTATGATAGACTACGCTTTTAGGGGATTGGTGGTGTGGAAAAATACTCCTTTCGTCCAGCTGTTCAATTAGAGTACCATGAAAGTATATCTTCCTAGAAGAATTTTACCACCACACCGTCTATTTCGTGCGAAGATGAAATCCCACGGGAATGGCTGGAGTAGGGAAGGTCGGAGTAATAGTTTGATGCGACTAGTCGAGAGGTTTCCAACATGACCTATTTACGCTCTAACATTTCGAAAAGTGACCATTCGGGTTTCTATGGATAAGGGTTGGTGGATAGCCATTCCTTTCATTTTCATATCATTAAGACATACTTTTTTAACCTTCCCCTTCCAGTGTTTTTATTTCATCATGTTTTCTGATAACATCTAATAATATATTTTAGTTAAATTAAGTTTTCATTAGAGGTCGTTATCTAGCGTTCACATCCTTGTTCTGTTTGTGCGGTTTAATTATGTTTACCATTATATATATATATATATATATATATATATATATATATATATATAACAACTACTATTAAGTACTATATAACGTTTAGTACATAAAACATGTAACTGAACCACATTCGTATTCAATTCTTGCTAGAACAGTAGATTCTTGACAGGGGGCATGCTATTCCATAATATATTTTTCAAACAACGATCAATTGATGATATAATCAAATGGTCTTCGTGTTCATAAAAACGTTTACCCGTTTTTTACAAACAGGTACACATTTTTGCGAGTCAGGTACACGTTTTTAAGAAAGATGTACTCGTTTTTAAGGAACCTGTTTTGGGGAAACAGGTCTCCGTTTTTAAGAAACAGATAGCCACTATGGCACGGGCCAATTAACAAAAAAATGTGTCCTAAGAAATTTTTTCACAGTCTATAGTCTAGAGTCAAAGAATGCTACATCTACTATCCAGTTTAAAATATTATTGTAATCGTGCATTTTATAGCTTCTATTTACAATCGTGATTAAGTATTATTTTCTTAATACTTTTCTCATTGTTATATTACACGTCGATTGTTTTGGTTTTTGTTCATCGATTTTTTGAAACGTTTTGTTCAAAACGTTTATTTCGAGATTTTGCAATGATCACGTTTGTAAGGGTTTATATTTGTTTCAATTAGTTTCTATGTTACTTTAAATATATTGTTGATGTACGTTTTTTGTGCTTTGTTCATAACATTTCATCCGCACATACCATTTTGTTCACAAAGAAAATCTACATAATAAAAATTTAATTTAATTTAATATTACGTTAAGTCATCACGTGGATTGGTTTCCTTTTTTTTTCTGTCTCGTTTGCTTTATGTTTGTTTTGTTCGTTTATGAACATAAGACTATTTGGTGATTTTGAGTTTTAATTGATATGCATGTTCATAACTCTTTTCTATAACATTATTCGTTATGTCTACTTGTTCTTATAAACACTGGTGTTTTTTAAAATTTTTTTAACAGTAATTTTAATCATAATGTTTACAAATTTCTCTCCTATAATTTTTTTTCAAATTATTTGTTTTTGTACCTATCGTGTTCGTTTTTTTCTAAACTAAAAATTTGGCAACAAACTAATGCTGGGGGGGGGGGGGGGCATACGACTAAAATATTTTGACAGTTGACACTTCGGGTTATACCGGACGTAGATGTTAGCTCGCTTATTTCAAATGGAACACCCTATATATGATTACATTTTTGATTCCTCTAAAAATTTTAGGCCGATTTTATATATCATATCCTATACCTAAGTCTTAGGGTTTTTGACAATTTGCCAGTAAATGTTTATGGAAACCTGTTTTACCAACATGATGGCGCACCTCCGCATGCTGTATATCTTATCAATATTTTTTTACAAGATATTTTTGATGATCGGTGGATAGTCAGCAATGGTCCTTTCCTTTGGCCAACCCGCTCTTCGATTTTTCATTGTTAGATTTTTTTATTTGGGGTACAATTAAGGATCAACTTTCCCTAACAACTATGGAAGATTGCAGCGAGTATGGAATGAATTTACGAATTTAAATCCAGAGTCAATAAGAAAAACAACCCATGAACAAGTACTGCTTAGATGCGAAAAATGTTTTGAAGTTCAAGGGCGCCAGTTTGAACAGTTATTAAAAAAGTAATGTTTTTTTCACTTCAACCTATCTTCTTTTTTTGTTACTTCAACATCTAATTACTTGCTTTTTAAGATACTGTGCTATTTGGACGTATCCAAAATCCTTGAAATTTTCTGTAATTTGTTTAACTGAATATGGCGATGGCTTTTGTTTTCGTAAATGTGTCTCATTTTCTTGATATAACTTGAATACATCGTCCATAAATAATAAATAAGTTTAAATAATCTTCGGTTGTATAATTTAAGTGGTCCGATATGGTTGTTATTTATGTGTTTCAAATAGTAATATGACTAATATGTCATCGCTTTTACTGCCACTCTTACAGATGTGTCATACTGACACATCTTATTCTTGTTTTTTGAACACCCTGTATTAGTGGTTATTGAAATGTTATAAAAGTTTTTTAAAGTAGGCCCTTCTCAACAATGAACTATCTATTTATGATATAAAAACTTTATATAACTCGATGTGCTACAAGTGTCAAACTATTTTAGTCGTATGTTCCCCACCAACCTTAGTATGTTGCCAAATTTTCAAAATTTTGCTATGCACAGTTTTTCCACACCCGATCGATTTGGTTCCCGGTGGGGCAACCTGTATTGATACCAGTTGTAAAAACGTTTTGCATGCAGAAAAAATAGTATCAGTTTGGAATTTTTGTTCATTAGTGCCTAAAACTTTTTCATTTATTTGTATTTGCTACTAATAATAGAAGCGATTATATTGAGTGGGACAATTATGAGTGCAAATCTGTATGTCACGTGTGGGTTCCTATGGGTTCCTAGCATATATTATACCCAAGTTTGGTAATTTAGTAATTGGTAGTCAAATCGTGTTCTAAGGTAACGATTTCCGGTCTCAACCTCCCTTAATGTAAATGGTTCTTAAAGTTAGGGGTTTCTTTTTATAATTGGATTTATTTGCCTTTTATAACTGTATTTATGGACAGTTATATTTCATTAGCAGAAATTTTTAATGATTATATTTAAGTAAATGTGTGTTCGATTTTGAATTGCTTTTAAACGTTATCAAGGATGTTAACGTGCACCAAGCGTAATATTTTGAAATATTTCGAGTTATAACATTCGTTTAATACTTTTTGACTCTCGAACGCGTTTCGATAGCTACGCTATCATCATCAGCAGTCGACCGCTAATGATGATAGCGTAGCTACCGAAACTCGTTCGGTGTTTTTTAATTTTGTGTGGTACGTGGGGGTATTTTGTTTGTTACAGATCCTGTCACAGTTCCAGATTTTTCAAATATGTAAAGTGTTTCGTGAAAGAATCAATATCGAGATTTCAACGGATTTACATGTTTTCAATATTGTAATATTTTGAAAATCATATAGACCATGAATTTTAATCAAACGTTGGATTTAGTGTTATGGAAACCGTTAATTGTACCTCAAAAAGTATAGAAATCTTTTCTAAAGATGATTTAATTTTAGATACGATTTCTTTATAAAAGCTTTCGTAGCAAGCCTTAAACTGCTTTATGTTTTTGCTAGGAAACTATAATCATCTATTAATATGTTACACACCTGTTGAAATGTGTAGTAATGTATGATTCATTCATATGTGTAGAGCATTAGGTGCATTTTATAAATGTTAAAGTGCTATACCTGCATTACTACTTTATAATGCTAAGATTCATGAAAATACAATTTTAGTGCTTTGGATTGTAACTACGTACACTAAAATCTAATTACAGTTATAAACAGAAAGTTGTTACATTTACTCTATGCACACTTATGATTATTAAATTAATTAGGTGGATATAAGTAAGAAATAATATTCATGTAAACGTAAATATTGATAAATTAAAAATAGCCGAACTGAAAAACGCCACCTTTCAACGCATCCTACAGGTGTCCTCTGTTCCTTCTAGTCTCTTTCCCTTGTATTCTTTGCTAACGCAACAAGACACTAGCATAAGAATGTCATGTGCAGACCACATCAGATATTTGTTTGCCTGCTTGATTAAATCTTACCAAAGGTTGTTTATTATAAGTGTACAAAAGCATCTTAATTCTTTTGTGCTGATAAACGAGTAGAGTAATTAATACGTAAACTCGCACGTGATACCTGTAGCAGTTTAAGTGAGTCCTTTTAAGTGAAAGGTTTATTAATTGAAGGTATTTGTTACAGAGTCCTTATTTTCTTCAACCGGTTACACATTCGGGGCACCTACACCACCGCCGGGTTCACCATACTCACCAGTAACAGCATCACAATTGGAATTATTTACGAAAGGCTTTAATTCCAATATAATAATTCAACAACCCGAGTTACCATTATCACCGAAAAAAACTCAGGATAAAAAGTGCGAAGAAAAATGTTACCAAGTAAAACCAGAAAAACCTTGTAGTTGTCAACATTCACCGATAAAACCAAAATATTCAGAAAATTCGTCGGGTTGTAGCAGAACAAATCCAATTGATTGGAGTCTTGTGAGTATAAAAAAAGAACCTGGATCAAATCCTTGTCAAGTTGCTGAAATAACAACAAGCGTATCTCCTGTTGTTAAAATTGAAGTTACGTCACCTACACATAAAAACTCCGATATTTCTGTTACTGCAATGCCTTCGGTCGTTACAACAAATGGTTAGTATTATAATTTTCAGAGTTGTTTCTAATTGTTTATGTTGTAGGCAACATACCAGTCGGAATTGCAGTTGCACGGCAGAGGATACAGCATCACGATATTGTGTCTTCGCCTTCATTACCCCCTGCCGGGCTTCTTACGACAGTTAATACTACAACTCGCATGTCCAGGTTGTCTGAACTCGGTATGTGTTTAATATTCAGTATGTGTATTTGGGAGTCACATGTCTTTATCCATCATTGAAATCTATTATAAATACAAATCAAGTTTTTATCCTTAGTTATAAATCCATTATTGACCGTAAAACGTGACCTAAATTAGCGTAAAAATTTATGTATATCGTAATCGGCTTACGAAATTCTTTTGATAGATAAAGATCCATCTATATACCTTCACGTGTTAATGTCAAATGTTGTCAGATTCGACGCCTGGCATGGCTGCGGGCACGACAGGGGGCGTAGCAGGAGGCGGAGCTGTTTTACAGTGTACGGAAGATCGAACTTCAGGATTAGCAGCATGGTCTCTTAGTGGATCGCACAATTCCACCATAGCTACTCCTACATTGTGGCAGTATCCTGGTAAGCACACTAACCCACACCTTTTTTTGTCGGATATTTAGAGCGGTATTCTCTTTTATTTTTATTCGACATTTCTTTTGTTATTTCGTTCTACATAATAGATACGCACTACAAGCGAAATCGATTTATAAAATGTTATCTGTTGTCGGTAATTCACACAAACAGTAATTAACGCTTTTGTTTTAAATGTGATTTAATACAGACGAGTGCTATATGGTTTATATCTCGGTTATGGACTAATATTAGATACTTCATTGCAAGGCGGGGAAGGAGAGCTCCTACTTTATTTAAGCTCTGTTGGTTTTGATAGGAGGTGGTTAACGATACCGCTAATGACTACTAATGGAGTAGGGTGCCGACAGTTTAGCGGAATTTGACTAGTGAGTGATTTACGTAAAGTTCAACCGAAATAAACACATGATGCGAGTTTAATTTTACCACATGCTGTATACATTTATTTTATTTTGATTTCATACTGTGCTATTAGGGTAATATTGCCTTGAGAAATAGACAGATATCAATAATTGTTTATCAATCTAGAACCTGTCAAAGTTGGCCATAATTAAAGTTTGTATAATTTATTGCAGAACTCTCTAAGATTTAGTGCGACAGTATCGTAACTTTAAGTTAAATATAATCTTTGTACAGGGATTACAACAAATGAAAGGTCCCTTGGGTAAAAAATTATAGTTTCATTTCCAATTTGGAATTTAACATACAGGGGTTAGTTTTTAAGTTAATGACTTTCCGTAGGGGAACCCGGAGCAGAACGGGGTACCAAACTGAAAATGTGTTTTCCCCCTCCCGCTATCGAAAGTACACAACACTTTCCTGCCTCATATTAGGCAAGAAAGTCAGTATGTACATTGTCTATAATGAATAATTTATAAGCATTGATCTACCCTACCTTTTCTATTATATTTAAATTTCCAGTTTTTATTAATAGAACACAGAAACGGTAGTATTTAGTTATGAATATTACCTCAACTTAACACTGACTTGACTTAAAAATTTGGTAAGATTTTCGACTTTAGGATAAAAATATTGCAGCATGCTATGGACGGCTGACATTTCTCAAAGTGATTGACATTTTTAACAGTGTTGAAGTGGGCACCCAGTTTACGTTTACTAAAATTGAATAATTCTTTAAAATGAGTAATTCAAGCGACTTAGAATATACAAATACACCGCCCGATATCTTAAAAGAAGTAATATATAGCGCTTATATCTCTCTTACCAGAAAAATTCAGAGTGATATGAAAAACAGTACTCAAATTAAAAGAAATGGGCCGAAGAAAACCATATCACTAACTATTCGGAAAATGTAATACTTAGTTACTTTTCGATATAAAGTAAAACATTAAAAGCATCAACATTATGGTCAACATATTCAATGCTACGCAAATGGTGCTAGTAACAGAGAACATAGACATTAAATACCCAAAATTAATAGCGTTTTTAAAAAGACGAAACGCAGGATACAAACCCAACAAGGCCAAAACATTTACAAGAGAGAGAAGAAGTAAACACATTTTTAATAGAAGTCCCTGATGATGCATGTTTATTAATGAAGGCAAGATATTATCAGGGGGTAGGGAGGCAGGTATTTAGTAATATAATAAGAGAGTGTGAATAAATTGAAAATAAAATGAGTTATTATAAATATCTGTCAACAACTCAATCCACTTTAATCACGGGTTTCGCAACATTATACTGTCATTCCTGGTGGCGGAGTGGGTAAGCGCACGGTTCACGTTTGGGCCAGACCTGCAAGGTGGCTGGTTCAATCCAATTTTTAATTTAATTTTTAATTTTTTAAATTGTTGGTTTTGATTTATATTATAGTAGACTACTAGGTAATGTGAAAAATAAATAAAAAATTATTTACCTTTGAACTTATTCGTTCATAACAAAACTTATAATAAATTTATATTAGTCAAGTTGTTATGATAATATGTGTGAATTCTTGCGATATTGCAGGCTCATTAATATAAGTAATATGATTGTAATCTCATTATATTTAGAATTTACATCAGTTCCACATACATAAATACAAAATTTACATCGGTTTGGGCTTGAATCTCAATAGCGCAGTTGATTAGCGTGATACTCTAGCACAGTATAGGTCGTAGGTTCAAATCCTACTCGAAGTAAACTTTTATTTATGTATTTAATAAAGTTAATAATAATTTGTAATTACATATTTACCTTTGAACTTATTCGTTCATAACAAAACTTTTAATAAAAAATTGTGATAATTTAATTGTAATTTAATTCGTAAGTTCTCCTTGTTTTCGGAATTGCTGGAGCATGTAGATGCGACGAGCTCATTAAAATGACGTTGGATGACATTGAAGATAAAGACACTCTTATTCCCAACTCAAAAACAAATTCACAACGGTCATTCATAATAAATGATTCACCAGTCAATGGCCCAAATTATACTCAGATTTATAAAAAATATATCTCGCTACGTCCCAAAACTGAACTTAAACGTTTATTTGTGTACTTCAGAGCAGGAAAATGCATTTAATCAGTTACTTGGTAAAAATACTATATCTAAAGTCCCACAAAAAATTGCTTAATATCTTAAATTTCCAAATGCCACAGGCCACTGTTTCAGAAGAACTGAAGCTCTGAAACAGCATGGAGGTTGGAAATCAACGTCCATAGCAGAAGGCTATGTTGAACAATCTCTCGCAAAAGAGAAAAATTTCTAATCAAATAATGGGAATCAATGAACAAGTTCAAATTGATCATAATCAACCCAGTACTTCTAGAGTTTATCAAGTTTGCAACAATGTGCTTAGCGAGAATACTACCAATACTGCTTTGTATCTGGCTCCATCACTATCTGGCTGTGGTTTCTAGGGTAATAAATTCCGGACGTAAAATCCTGCCCCATTCGGATGTCCGGGAGGGCAGGGCCCAAGCGACCACGGTCATCGAAAGTATCAACTTTCTGATTCACTACTGCAACATCCGCGGTATCAGGTCTAATCTTAATGCTATTCACCAACATCTTGAACAATTACAACCTGATATTTTGTTTCTATCTGAAACACAAGTCTCCTCTGAAAGCTCCGAGTCACCCGACTTGCAATTTCCTCAATACCACCTTCATTCTAACTTTCGATATAAAGGAGGCGTATGTGCCTACATCAAGGACAGAATTGCTTGCAAGAGGGCGTCTTCCTTAGAAAATAAAAATTTTGACGTGATTTGGTTTAAACATTCTGGTCCTAATTTTGTGAAATTCTACTGTTGCATTTATAGGTCTCCTAATGACAGTAACCTTCAAGACTTCTTCGATTACCTTAGTATGAAAGTTGACTATCTCCTGTCTCAGTTTCCATCTTGCGATGTCTCAATTGTAGGCGATTTCAATGTTCATAACTCTAATGGCTTCAGTTTTCATCTACTACAAATCCTGCTGGTCATAGTGCAGAAACATCTGCTATTTCATGTGATCTCACACAAATGATTTCTGAACCCACAAGAATCCCTGGTAACCCTAACCATACTCCACATCTTCTAGATCTCTTTCTTACATCAAACCCTCTTGTTTATAAAACTTCCGTTCTTTCGCCTTTAGGTCTTTCCGACCATTGTCTAATAGAAATCCTTTCTACTGTACCTAATTCCACTGTTGTTCGCAAAACCGATAGAACCTTGTGGTGTTTTAAGGCAGCTCGATGGAGTAATTTACGGGATTTCTCTGCAACCTTTCCATGGCGTGAATATTGTTTTAAGTCGTCCTCTTCTTCGGACATCGCTCTTTCAGTATCTGAAGTCATCCTCATGGGAATGGAGTTATACATTCCCAAAAAAATAGTACCGTTTAGGTCATGCACGTTCCCAACCCTGGTTCAATAAGGCTTGTGCTGATGCAATATCTTTAAAAAATAAATATTACATTAAATGGAAATGTAATAAATCGGTTGACAGTCATGTAGAATACGTTGGTGCTAGAAATATCTGCAAAAGTGTCATCATTAAAACTAAAAAGTTGTTCGAACAACGAAAATGCAATGAACTAGCTACATCTCCTTTAGGCAGTCGTAAATTTTGGTCTTTAGCTAAAGCCATTAGTAAAAACTTTGGAACATCTTCAATTTCCCCCCCTGACATCTATTGACGGATCGGTAGTTGCTGATTCTGTACACAAAGCCAATGTTTGTTTGCATCAAACTCGTGTCTCAATGATTCTGGAAAAGATGTGCCCCTAGTCAACTCTTCTTCATACGCTATGAAACAAATTCATTTTCGGTACAAGCTCTTGGAATCGATCATCAGTAGGCTTGATCTCAATAAGGCGACTGGCCCAGATGGTATCCCAGCTATTGTCTTAAAGAAATGTTCCCCCGAACTAGTACCAGTCCTATCTAAGCTCTATACGATCTATATGTCTTCTGGGGAATTCCCTTCATCATGGAAGTTAGCAAATGTTCAACCTATTCCCAAAAAAGGCGATAAGACCAATCCCTCAAGCTACCGGCCAATTGAAGTGATGGCCTTCCATTTTGTCTAAAATCATGGAAAAAGCCATCAATTAGCAACTGCTCTCGTTCCTTGAAACTAACAAACTCCTTAGTGACCACCAATATGGGTTTAGGCCAAGTCTTTCAACGGGTGATCTACTTTCATATGTGACCCAAGTTTGAAACAATACAGTTGATCAGTCCGGTGAAACGGTTGTATTCGCTTTAGATATCTCAAAAGCATTTGACCAAGTTTGGCATAAGTGTTTACTTGCCAAACTCACCTCGTTTGGGTTAAATAATACGCTCATCAACTAGGTTTCTAGTTTCTTTGATGAAAGACGAATACGTGTCGTAGTTGATGACTTTTTTTTAAAAGAAGTTAGCATTAACGCGGGGGTACCACAGGGATCCGTTACAGCCTACACTTTTTCTGCTGTACATAAATGACCTTATTTCTTCAACAACTAACCCCATCCATTGCTTTGCTGACGATATCACTCTTGGCAAATTCAATCAACAAAATATTCAACGTATTCTCGAATGGGGAAGCAATAATCTAGTTAAATATGATACTAACAAAACTCAGTGTTGCCTTGTGTTCGCCAAAAAAGATCGATCATTTCCTGTTGTACGTATGAATGGCTCAGTTCTTAAGTTTTCAGACTCTATTACTCTGTTGGGTATGACTGTATATTCAAATCTCTCATGGGTTGACCATCTTCTGTCAGCTACCAAAACAGTTGCTCGTAAAATACGCTTTTTGTACAGATCTAAGCACTACTTTGCCTCTCGACAACTGCTACTGCTGTATAAGGCCCAAATTCGGCCTCATCTGGAATATAATTCTCACCTCTGGGTTAGTGCTCCCCAATACGCTCTCGATATCGTTGATCGTATTCAAAAGAGAGCGATTAAGCTTATAAATGGCCCGTCCTTAACTTCTCACATACAGTCCCTTGAGCATAGAAGGATGGTTTCAGTTCTTTCTTTGTATTATCGTTATTACAACGGCTGTTGTGCTGCTGAATTATATTCTTTGACACCATCTCGGGCTATCTTTGCGAGAAACACTCGGTTCGCTCATTCACATCATCAGTATGCAGTACAAATCTCCACTTGTCGTACCAAACGGGCGCAATCCACATTTTTTTACACGGCTTCCAAACTCTGGAATGATTTCCCTAGTTCCTGCTTTCCTCTCGCTTATGATATGAGAAAATTTAAGGTAGCTGTTCATAGGCGTCTATTGGCAATTCATTATCCCTCTATCCATCCTCCTAAGTGTTCCTGAGTGCTTTAGCACGATAGGGCAAATTTAGCCTGTTCAGGTCCACAATCATAAAAAAAAAACTATCTTCCAGTGGTATTCATATTACTGCCTCGAACTGTACGTTCAATATTAATATCACAAACATCTCAGACAAACCAAAAATAAAGCATTTTTTAGTTTTAATAGTTACGGCAATGTTGATTGTTATTTAATTATAGATATCATAAATAAATTTTCAAATAAATGAGTCATTATTTGAGGTAGGAGGAAAAAGCATATGTACTATATGGGAGTAAAGTGCCTTTTCCTCCCTTGAATGTTTACTGCCCTCCGCTTCGCGTCGGGCAGTAAACTTCATTCTCGGGAGGAAAAGTGACACTTTCCTCCCTAGTAATACAAATAGCTATTTTCTACTCCCTCAATTGAGGTAGCAAAATACCACTTTTCTTCCCTAGGGAGCAAAAATACGTTTACTCCCTGTCTTTTATTTATTGGTATTTTTACTATGATTCAAAATGCTACGTGTATTAAATTAATTAACAAATTAACAAATTTATTTGACAATAACTAGTAACTACCTACTGTTAAAATTTATTGTTCAATGGCTTAAATTATTAAAGCTGATTCCTCCTGAAGAAGTAGTGACTCTACTGGTGTAGATGGATCCCTGATGGTTTTCTTCTAAAGTGATCCCTTGTGATGAGCTTAAGGTGGAAGAAGCAGAATTTTTAATAACAAGCAAACGTTTTTTGGCGCTTAATGTAGTATTTTTCCCGTAATTATTTGACTGGCTACCTCACATTTTTTAGAAATACGCTCATCTAAATATCCTTCTGCTACCACATTTGTTCGCCATTCTCCATGTTTTTTTTAGGGTAAGGATATCACCTCCAGCATTAGCTAATGTAGCTGAAGTACGGCGCAAACTATGCCCAGTATAGCCTTTAGCGTCATCCAAATTTATAGATGTCGCTATTCTGTATGAAATATTAGCCATTGTGTTTTTGCCAATTACCTGAGTCGTACCTTTTCCTTTAACATAATTTACAAAAAATCTAGGGTGATCTGTTTTAGGGGACCCACATTTTTGTTTTCTGTGCATATCCAATATAGATACGCCGTTTAAGATCTCGTTTGTTATCGTGAATGTCCTTTTTATCTTTGTTTTCGAATCAGGTATTCGCACCACCAAAATATCGCCTTTGTCACTGATATCCTCGAGTACCATTTTAACCGATTCGTTGCAACGGCATACCCCAGCAATTACAAATATAAGCACGATCTGAAAAAGAACAAAATATGGTCAGTTTTGACAATATGTCACTTTATTTGTCATTATTTAATATACACTAATAAAAAATGCTGCATATTATCTAAATTTTTTAATTATTTTGTTTAAAACCAATAATAAGCTCTACCTTCATATGAAAGTTTCGTCTGGAGTTTCTGCATTAAACTTGTGGACATCTATTAGCTTTCTTGGCGTTATATACAGCAGATTTCCTTTTTAAAAAGGCTACTAATTTAGGATACTTAATGTCGACATTGTCTTTAATTTGGAGTGTGGATCGCAACATACTATACTTGCTCCATAATGTGGGGGGATTCAAATTGGCGCAGTTTCTGGAAAAGTAGACTAGAACCACTTCTTCAGATATTTTTCTTATCTGCATAGTTTCCATCCATCGGCTAAATAACTGGTACTCCTTTTCGTATTTTTCTCGAGACTTTATGGGTAGTAGATTTAAGGAGACCGTATTTGTAATGCAAACGGATTAATTAAGCGAAGTGCAAATTTTTCTATGAACACATTATTGTTTAATAATCTCAAAAATACAAGGATACTGTAAGAAAACAAAAGAATAATATTTTTGTTTTCAAAAACAGAAAATTTTGTCATTTACTCCGTTCTGCCCACCAACCAGTGAAAATGCAAAAAAAAAAAAGTTTTAAGTAGGATGTTTCTTCAGTTTTAAATAATTGTAAAAGTTGAACTATAGTTTTCATTAATTGTGTCCTTTTCTTAATGTTAATTACAAAATTCACACAATTGTTTCATCTTCGCTGTTTATTACAGCACAGTAACTGTACATGGAACAAGAGATCCACCTTCAAATGACTTTGATGAGTACAAATGACCGCAATATAAACATTCACAGTCGGAATTATCCTACGGATCACTCTCGTTAATAACTTCTTTTTTCTATTATGGAGATTCTGTTAAAACAGCGGTCTTCCCCCTCTTCCGATTCGTCCTTTTCGCGCTTTCTTTAACTTCCGGAATAAGCATTATGATTTCAGGTGAAACATGAAATGAAGAGGTTCTGTTGTCAGTTGTCATCCAAGAGCATCCAAGAGTAGCATAGCTTCATTAAATCGGTTTGGATAAAAGCTGATCCAAAAAGCACCGATGTTTGAAAAAGTTACGACTTTCCCTGGGTTGCTTCGTAACCATTTTCGAAGCTCATAGCTTGCCACGTGTGGTTAAGATGTACCGAACTTTAAGATATTTAAAATATTATATGTAGGAATTGCAGGAGGAAATCCTGTCCTTTGTCGTTTCAGAATATTGATAATTTGAATACATTCGAGTATAAACTTTGTAAGCACTAATTTGGTTACAAATTTTTATTTTGTTTGACGATGTCAGGATTTATTACAAATTGGAGATCCAGTTTTGTGACATTTTTCGGTTTATTTGTTGTAAATAGGTGAAAGTTCTTAGATTACGATCAGGTTCCACACGTTGACAGTTTTAAAATAGTAAATAATGGATAATCTTATTTTTTAAGTAATCGTTAATTTTAGTTCAGTTTCAGTTGAAAATTGTTACTTTGTAATTAAAATTACTTCAGGAAGCCTACCTTTACAGATTTAATACATTGGCGACGGTATGTTGGGAGTCATTTTGAGATATATATATATATATATATATATATATATATATATATATATATATATATATATATATATATATATATATATATATTCTAAGAAGACAAAGATTGTGGTTTTTATAATACGCTGGTTTCGTGTCAATTTTCCAAAAGTGTAGAGGCGGCGAAAACATCTATTTCAGTATTTTTTTGCGAAGCACCTTAAATGCTAGTGACGTAATTTCTCAACACGGTTCCCGAATCTCGTTTTTACCACGCTTACGATTTGAAGGAATTGTTTTTTTATGATTTGTAATTTAGGTGTAAAGGTAATATGGGGAGATTTGTTGATTTCGTAAGGGAGTCGTACTTAGGATGTAGAAGAAGTAGGTTGGGACGTTGGACCGCTGTGTGGTTTTTAGTGCGAACTGAACTTGCTTATGTTCCGCCGGGCTTTATTGGAGTTGCCGTAGGGAAGAGTTTCCCGGTCACCTTTTGGGGATTTTGAAGAATATTCAGCTACCCCGGAGACATTATTGTGTTGTGTATCGATTATCAGAAGTGACATTCTTACGGGTCCATCGAAGAGGAGTTAGTGTTTAAAGTTAGTGCTATTTCCTTATTCTTGGTACAAAATCGCGTTTTGCGGATTCTTTTATTTAAGTTCAACATATTCACTAGATACATTCGTGCACACAGCTGTTCCAACAAATGAAAGAAATTGCTGTATATAAATTTTCGCTTTAGTAATTTGTGTATATAAAGGACAAGGAACGTTTCGTAAATAAATTAATGCGCAGATATTTTAAACCAGTTGACACAGTGATTTAATCATCTGGTTTTGGCTTGAATATTTTCGTCACTAAATTTGTGTTAACGTAATTCAAGAGTAAACGGTTCGTTGAAAGTTGACGACTGCGAAGTTACTATAGCTCTACCAAGGGCCAATCGTATCGGTGTGTACCGTTGTTATCTAGAGGGTCAATTGTACTAGAAATACCTTTACTGCTGTGCAAAGGAAAGGGGAAAACTTAGAGTGGTCGATTGCATACGTTTTGTTTTGTTGGTGATTCTAATAAAGCGTTTTTGTTTTCTTTAATTGTATTTGTCAGGCTTTCTTGTGTTTAGTTTTGCATAAAAGCCCTTTGGGCGAATGGGACTATAGTGTATTCAGCCGTGATTAATTTCACTATATTTTGTTAAGTTTTCCAAAGTCTTCAAAAAAATTGCAATACCTTGTAATAGCTTTCGACTCACTTTGACAATTTACATGCGTCATCAGCTTCAGATGCATTTTTCTCGGAAAGGATTGCTTCTAGCGACTTCAATAAAGTATACATTTCTTAACTGGAAAAGATAGGGAAAAACATTTACGAGCCCAAAATGACATACATCGTGGCATAAAAAAGTTATAGTGATTTTAAAGTCTCCTAATCGTCGCTTGTGACGCCCTCTAGGATCGTTCACAAATTTGAATTTCCCATCCCAAGAAACCTCTGTGTACCAAATTTCGTGAAATTAGTCGAAAGAAAATGTGATTTATTTGCTCAAGTTTAACACCCTGTGTCCGGTGAGGAACTGTACAAACTGAAATGGTATTGTCCTTGGGTCAATTTAAGTAAAAAAAGTCCCATAAACATAGGTCTGATTCGCAATAGTTACCCAGATACAAGGGTTTAAAGTTTATAAATGATCACATATTTTTTCAAAAGTAATTATTATTAGTCAACTGGAAAAACAAAACCGAAACAATCTGTCATTTATTCGGTAGTGTTCTAATAATGACAAAGTGCATTGTAGTAAATTAAGTGTAATTTAAATTTAAAATGCCTTTTCAATTTTCTAACGAAGAGTATGCTGACATCATTTACATTTATGGATTTTGTGATGGAAATGCGAGAGCTGCCGTTAGGGAATATGAACGAAGATTTCCCAATAGGAGGATTCCAAATCACCAAACCTTTTCTTCTGTGTTTCAACACGTTCGAACTCATGGTTCATTTCCATCAGTTTCAATAAGATCTGATCGTCCTGTGGAGTTAAATGTGAATGAGCAAGAAAACATTCTACAGATGGTTGATCGGAGTCCAGGGTTGAGTGTTAGAAGAATTTCTTCTCGAACGGTAGTCCCCCGTATGTCAGTATGGCAAACATTACATGATGGGCTTTTGTATCCCTATCATACACAAAACATTCAGCACCTTGAACCTGGAGATTTTGCTTTGCGGTTGAATTTCTGCCAGTGGCTACAAGAAAATCCACAACTAGTTCCATTCATTTTATTTAGTGACGAGGCGCAATTTACTAGAGATGGAGTGAACAATACACGCAATTCTCATTTGTGGTCAGATGAAAATCCACATGGTACAACAGAAGCTAACTTTCAGCGCAGATTTTCTGTTAATGTATGGTGTGGTATGATTGACGATCAACTTATTGGACCTTTTTTGTTTGAGGAACGTCTTACAGGAGAAGCATATGCTAACTTTTTGCGGAATGAATTGCTACCGCTTTTGGAAGAAGTACCTTTACTAACAAGACAACAAATGTTTCTTCAACAAGATGGGGCTCCTCCCCATTTTAGTCGACAGGTGACAGAATATCTAAATGTTGCTTACCCTAATAGGTGGATTGGGCGTGGAGGTCCGCATGCTTGGACACCGAGATCGCCCGATCTCACACCTTTGGATTATTATTTGTGGGGTCATTTGAAAAGTTTAGTATACAAGGTGAAAGTTAATACCAGAGATGCACTAATACAGCGTATTCGGGATGCGTGTCAACAAATACGGAACAACCACCAGGTACTTCGAGCGGCTACTCTGTCCATTTTACATCGCAGCCGTCTTTGTATTAATGCCGAAGGACGTCATTTTGAACATTTGAAGTGATTTTGTGATGTTTCTTTGTTTAAAATGTGTTTAGTAGTTCCATTTTCTGTTTTCAATAAAAATTAATTTTCAATAATGTGTCATCTTTTATAAACTTTAAACGCTTGTATTCGCACTTGCGAATCAGACCTATGTTTATGGGACTTTTTTTACTTAAATTGACCCAAGGAACATACCATTTCAGTTTGTACAGTTCCTCACAGGACACCCTGTATATATATATATATATATATATATATATATATATATATATTATATATTACAAGTGACAATTACAATTATATAATAAATATAATATAACATGTGTAGGGTTGTTGCGTTCAGTTTGGATGTTGAGTTCGGGATTGTATATCTTCAGTTGCGGCAGTTGACACCATTGTTGTTCATATTATTGTTGTAGCCATGGGTGATGAATATTATTGTGGGTGGTTGGTTGGGTATGTTTCCTGTAGTTCGGTGTAGTCCTGTTGATGTCCAAAGTGGATCTGTAAAAGAATGAAACGAGTATTAGTTTGACCCAATATAAGTCGTGCTCTGGTAACTAGGTTGTTACTACGGTGAACCGCTGTTGAAGAAACGGTGTTGTTAAACAGAAAATATGAGAATCGATACTATATACTTAACCTTGGGAACTAATCTTCGCTTCGCATCATTGTATGATTACTCGAAAAGGGCGATCTTGCTCTCCACAGGTCAGTCGCAATTCTACCCTGAGCAAGTGCTACTACCACCTTGCGGACAACAAGTAGAGCCTTTTCCATATTGAAACCTCCGAAGAAGCCCAATACGGCATCGAACCCTAAGGGGGGTTGTGTAGACTGCCGTCGCTCGGACGTAACTGACGCCGCAGTCGGCGGTGTGCTCTTTTATGGAGCTTTCGTCTTCTTCCGCTGTGGAGGTCGAGTGAACTTCGGGCATCCCCTGTAGCTAGCGGGGTGGTCCCCACCATAGTTAATGCACTTGACTCAGTCGGTTCGGGATTTTGACCATTGATCGGAGTGATCTCCGGCGCGCTTAAACCAGTATGCTGTCGCCCTGCAGCCATGCTGTGGGCAGCGGAAACCCTGACACCGGTGACACCGCCCGATACCAATTTTCCGCCGCAAGTCTTCTGCAGTGCCATGGAGGTGCGCGACGTACTCCACCTCCTAGACCTTGTTCTGTTTCCTCTTTTAGTGTCGGCTCTGAACTAATGTCAGCCTCGGAGAGTTTTACGGACAGGTTACGTATTACCACCTGTCCACATACCTCAGCGCGTCTCGTTTCTAGAGTGAGACAGGCTGGATCCGGATTCCCTCGTGTATTGCAAAGACGACCCGTGGTCGGTCTAGTTCGCGGGAGAAAGGAACCCAACTCTTCTGACGAAGGATCACTGGCAGCACTTTCTCCCTGCGTCGTCGTCTGTCCATTGCTTTTGTACTGTCCATGAACTTCTCCATTGACTGGAATGTGTTGTCCGTCGGTACCGGCGTTGGCGGGCGAAAGGTTGGGGTCTTCTTCGGGCTCTTCTTCTATGTCACGAAGTAGTCGGGACTGGTGGAACGGGGCGGGCATCTGCAATGTACGGTACCGGTGGCAGTTGCTGTGGACATCGTCGGGGCTGCTGGTTGTGCATCCGCTGGTGGGGCGACGTTTTCTTGTGGTGATGGTCGTGTCTTCTTAGGGCGTCTCTTCTGCGTACTGACTGGCGGTGGTACGTCGCTACTCCGTGGTCGGGATGGTAGGCTGCACAGCGACGATATCTGGTTGACCAGCGGTAATATGCTGTCCTTTTCGAAGTCGAACGCTGTCTCGGTGAGCACGAACTTGACCTCGAATCCGCGCGGTATCGTAAAAAATATGTCGAGAATTGACATACTCTTAAAGGTAACCGTTTCTCTTCGAGATAAATAAGTCCTAAAAAATAAAAACTATTAATTTTTTTGTAAACGTTTTTTTTTGTAGAGCGCCTGAAAAATTAATTTGATTAAAGGAACTGATGTATAAACCACATGCTTCCTCTAACGGAAATAAAATCCAATATCCCACATTAAATAAAATTTATTGTGTTGTATGTTTAAATAACCTAAATCAAAGGGTAGGTATGTCGTAGAGGGCGAAAATAGTAATTTGTAAGGTTGTTGCCTGTAATCCTGGTTAGCGGCCATAAAACAACGTATTGTGTAATATTTGGCAATATTATATTAAATTGATTAGGTGAATAAGTAAGAAACAAGGCTGTTTTGTAAACTTTATGTAAGCGGAAATAAGTATCTTTTATCGGGGAACGCGACCTAACATGGTAATGAAAGTATATATCGTACTTATTGTTTGTTAACGCTACATGCCCAAATCAGGTTTTCTTTATAAAACTTCCTTTATTTACTTCATTGCCACTTATATATTCTATTTATCCAGTTCATGTTTTTGTAAACCTAATAATGTAAAAAACTCTAATTTTAATTGGTTTTTAAACAATTTTTTGATTATTTACACAAAAATGTTATTGACCTGAAGGTAAAGTTGATTGTGTGCAAGTGGATGTTTGGCATAATCTGATTTATTAACAATAATGTAATTTCGTTACTATTAGTTGTCTCTCTTTTCTGAATTCAGATGTAACGTAATAAATTTAAGCTGCATCTACTCGCTGATGTGATTCAGTCTAAATTTCATTTTTTGGTGGCACTGAAAACAAGCACTCGGTAAATTGATGTTTTTGGATAAGTGTCTAACCCGATCAAACATTAATTATTCCTAATATTGACATCATTGCATTATTCTCGATGCATCAATTGTACCGTCACTGTCAAACTAAACTTTAGGCGTACAAAAGGTCTGTACTCATTATACCATTTTGGCCTTGTGGGAATATGGCTTAAAAACTTTAATTACAGACGAAATGAAATTGATATGCTTACGTGAATAGCCTTGTTAAGACAAACATTTTTTATATTATTAATTATAAGAGTGAGAATTAGTAACTAGATGTCAAACAATCCATGTATGATTTTTAATAGTTATTTAATGAACACGGTTGCGTTTGATGTAGTACCCATTAGGCACCGACTATTAATTAACTTTCCGACTTTGCTTCTTGTTTATAATCGCAAAAGGAAATATTTTTTTCGATATTGACAATTCTATATGATCGTAAGAATACAATAATAGTAATAGGATGTATTTAATCGTTAGGGAATCATTTTGAATTACGAACTAAAATTCTTAACAACGACATACACATCATTATTTTTACTTGTTCAATTAAATAGCAACAGCTTATTAAGTTTTTACAAATATGGTAGTGAAAATTATTGTTGTATTTGCAGCAATGGTGCAATTCTTTAGAACCACATTACGTTAACAAGCCGAATTTATAATTTTTTTGTTGCTGGTTATGAATGATTGTAGGAAATCGTTTTTGGCCGTTTAAATACACACAATAAATTACAGAAAACATTTCCACATTTGTTTTTATAAATAGGGTGACCAGAATCCCGCGGGGGGTTATCAAACCTAAGAAATTATGAAGAATAGTAGAAGGTATTGGATGGAGTCCTGAATCCAAAGAATGAAAAGCAAATAACATGATAGGAGGCTGGTTATGAGTTTAAAATGTATTGCTTAAACACTTCTGTATAAAGAAAATTTGGTGAAAAGGACAAGTTGTTGATTTTTGAAAATGTCTGATATGCATTCCATGTATGGCAAAGCGAATTGTTAAGCTTACGAGGGTAAGATGAAAAATTCTCGGCCAGACAATGAAAGTCTGCGAGTTTCAATTAAAAAATGATTTTAATTTTCTACGTAATCTCCGTTGACTTCAACACACTTGGGCCAGCGTTTCTCCAACATCAGTATTCCTTCTCGGAAGTGAGACTCTGGAATGTTGTGAATATATTCATCTACTGCCCCTTAACTTTTTCATTGGATTCGAAACGCTCCCCAGAAACAAATTTCTTGAAGTTTGGGAACAGATGGAAGTCTGAGGGTGCCAAATCAGGAGAATAGGGGAATGGCCGAACAAATCGTACCTGAAATCCCGCAGTTTTCCCATCACCAACGCAACCTTATGTGCAGGTGCATTGTCCTGGTGAAAGATGATTGTTTTCATCTTCTCGTGAATTTTAGCATCCAGCTGGTCAAGAAGGTTGGAGTGATATTCACCTGTAATTGTTTTGCCTCTTGCAAGGTAATCAATTAACATGATCCCTTTAGGATCCCAAAAAACCCTTGGCCATGACCTTTCCGGCAGATACGATCGATTTCGCTTTCTTTGGCGCTGAACCACCGGCTTCCACCCACTGCTTGGACTGCTGTTTCGTTTCTGGCGTGTAGTGGTGGACCCATGTCTCATCCATGGTGATAAATCAGCGCACAAAATCGGTTGGATCGCTATTGAATCGGTCCATAGATTGCTTCGAAAATCGTTTGCGCATTTGCTTTTGATCGGCATTCAACAAATGCAGCATCTATCCTGCGCAGAGCTTTCTCATCTATAATTGTGCAAGATGCTTGGCACCCTTTGTTCCGATATCCCCACAGCCTTATCTGCCTCACTCACGTTTACACGCCTATCGTCCAACACGATTTCAACGGTTTCTGGTATGAATTGCTGCCAAGATCCCCATTTTCTTCAGAAACTTCTGTATACGGATGAATCTAGGTTTACTTATAAAGGTATCGTATATTTTCACCAAAAATCACATCTGGGTGTAAGAAAATCCACGTACTATTTTTGAACCTCTATTTCAGAATAAATTTAAAAATAATGTTTGGGCGGGAATAAATTCTAGATCAGTTAATTGAGCTTTATGTTATTCCCAATCTTCTAAATGGTGCTTCTTATTAGACCATCTACAAAATTTCTTGCCTGATTTACTTAATCTTAGATGAGAAATCCTTTAGTGAGCTGTATTAGCATTAATATGGGCTAATATAGAAACCTTAACAATGTCCGGTACCTTTTTTGTATAGATTTGTATAATCTTTAATTTTGTGCTGGGTCAGTTTTTGCATGAAGGAATACCGAGAAATCAGTAAAAAACTTATCTTCCGTTGGGCTCGCGGATCCTCACATTAATTTGTATTCCATCTTAGGAGTAGATGTCAACTGATTAAAAAAAAAACCACACTTTGGCACCCTTTCCTGCATTTTTTTTACTTTGTTAATTTTTCGGCCAATCAGAAAATTTGTTTTAAAAAGCTGAAGCCTCAAATCATATGGGAAAGTTTAACAACGGCAAAACTGTCGGTTTTACGAAAAAAGCGAGCTGTTTTACTACATGTCGAGACCATCTTAATTAGACAAAGCTTCGACCAGAGACCACTTGTAAACTTTATGAAAAGAAAATGATATCGTATGGTACCTACAACACTAACAGATAACACGGTAATTAAAGTACCAAAGTATTACAGCGTGTATCATAATGACATTAGATTTGGCAAAAAACTCACGCTAACATTTACAGAACATCTACAATGTACTAATTAGTAGTCTTCGCAAAATTTTATAAAAAAATTAATAAAAAAGCAATCAGACAATAATCTGAATTAATCTTATCTGGTATAAATATTACACCTTTTCTCATATAAGAACGACAGGCACGTGACAATGTGTCTCCAAAAGAGGACGTTCTTAATTGTTTACTACAAGAGCGTAGAGATTCTGGTTGTTCCAAATAACTTGATCATGACAAAACAAAAATTAATTTTTAGTAAAACATGTCTCACCCGTGAAGAAATCTAGGAAGTGTTGGTTTTCACACTTTTCCCAAAAACTATTGACAGAACACTACACGCGTTCGCTTATCTCTGGAATTAAGATCTTAAACCTGGTATGTGATATGGACGAAGAAGTTGTTCATGCTTCAGACCAGGAGTGGGCTAGTACTAACTTCGTTAGATATCTTCTTTGCACTTATGCTTGGATGTTACTTCAATCGCATCAATACGCTTTACAAAAGAATCAGAATCACTACAAAGTAGTGTCATAAACTTGAAATACATTACTGAGATTATAAGGCCCAGCAATTGCTTAGTAAGTGCGCTTATTCATATCTCTGGAGTAGTAGATTTTTCGACACGTTTATTTATTTTTAACGCCCTGTATAACGCGAATTACGACAACTGAATATGTAATACAAAGTTGGTCATGGCTAGAATATGAGTCACCAGACGTTTAAAGGAAACTTAATTTATTATTAAAAATTTGACTTTGTCAGGAATTACTTAGTCGAAATAAGCTTGAATTGATGCCAAAGAAAATAATTTTTGCATACGTTGGCCTGACAGGCCCGAAATCTGGTAGTTTATATAAATATTGCAGTCACCTGCAATTTGATCAAAATTAATGGCGAAAATTTATATTCTTGTCTATTTTAGTTTTCAGCACATAATTAAAAACGGCGATTGATATATAAAGGTGACATTTTTATGTCATGTTCTTCATTTTTTCGGGTTAAGTTTGACGTCATCAACGTTATTTTAATGGGCCACTTTGATTTTATGATGGCATTAGTCTTGGTTTAAGGATGTAATCTGTTAATATGAATAAGATTGAAATAAATGCTAATTATTTTTTCCCATAAAAAATCATTTTGAGCTTATTGATTTCGAAATTTGTCTTACTGCAACAAATATTTATAGAAGAAGCAACGCGAGTAATGCTTACACACATGTAGAAGCCAAAATTTTATAGAAATAAATCTTAAACAATTTTTTTTGATTCTATTACGCTCACTCTTATTGAGTCTAGTGTCCATGTTGAAAAACAATTAAAATTTGGGTCTTGTTATATAAAATAATTGGGAAATTAAAAATAATGAAGATGGATTCTTATAGAAGCCATATTTTGATAATAATACTTGTTCTTGTCGTCATGGTGATGCACCTACTTGGCCTAAATGCTAGGTTGATACACACTGTTAAAAAATTAATATATTCTTGCAAACTGAACAAGAGTATAGATACGAATCAATTTTATACATATTGTTACGCATTTATTGCTTTTTTTAATTATAATTTTTTCTAAAAATAAACACCGATAATTATTTAAAGGCGTAGTGAAGTCAAAAATGACTATCTTTTTATTGGCTTAATAGATTTAGAATCTTAAGCTAAGTCCATATCGTGTATTTCTCGGAAATCTGTAATAAACAAAGCGTTCGAGAACAATAATTAAGTTACCGTGTGTCGTCACTTTTGATACACCGAGCATTGCCGTTTATAGCCAACAGTACGATTGATGCAAATCTATGCGTGTTCTGCTAAAATACTAGGTACTACATACTCGTATTTTATGTTAATTAATACAGAAAAATCTACACCTAACCAAGATAGTATTTTTTATATTTTTGATTAGGAATTCGTATTAATTGTATTACAATAACAGTGTAGGAACAAATAAGACGCTGTGTGAATGATTTCGAAACTTCTTCAGTTTAAAAAAAGACGTTTAATGGTGGAGTGGACATTTCAAAATAAATGAAAAAGTTTTATGTTTCTAACTGGCGATAACCAAGCCAAAGCATTATCTGCATCGGCACCGCAAAAGAGAAAACGCAGTAGATGTTTAGGCAAACAACAAATTTTAGAAATCATGCAGTCTCAGGAGAGCCCTAGTACATCTGGAGGTACATTATCGAAAAAACATTCTTGTCTTGAGGTATACAGTTCATCTTCGTCAGAGCTGCTAATCTACATATTGAAATGGATATGTTATCCTTTGAAAATGATAGCGAAGGAACTAGAAAACTCAGTTGCAGCGTTCAATGTGAACTCGGAAAAGAAACGTTTTGCAGTGTAATAAAGAAACGCCTAGATGAGGACTTGGTATTCTATCGGGTTGTAGCGAAATTAATGACCTAGTGACGATGAATCTAGTGATCATTTCGAGATTTCGGTAAAAAATATTTTACTCTTATTTCAGAAATGCCAACGCCGCGGGGAAGAAAATATTCAAAGAGTGTGTTCCATGAAGGGAACTCTTTTAATAGTATTTTTTTATTACAATCTGTATATTAAAAAATACAATAATCAATACAGATAATTGATTGGAAGTGACTTGAATAGATATGAGAGATAGGATCCATCAATCGTAACTCCGGGATAGGATCCATCAATCGTAACTCCGGGATTTCTTAAATATAATGCATTTAACTACTATCTAACTGGAATTGTGAAATAAAATTTACAGCTATATGAATCTAAATAGTAGGTCAAGTGGATTAATTCTGGTCAGTCTGTGATCGTTATACTGTTATCTAGAATATTTAATTTATGTAGATAATTTGTATTTTGTTTCACTATGGTATCTTTCACAGAGTCCACTTTGAGATCACTCAAAATGTCAACATTTTTCAGGAAGTAAGGAGCATCACACATAGCGCGTAACACTGGATTGGAAGCGTTCGATTATTTGTATATTGGTATTGGCTGCTGTGCCCCAGAGTTATAACCCATAGGTCCAGATGGGCTTAAATGCTACATTATATACGAGAAGCTTGTTACGAAGAGATAATTTGGATTTTCTTCCTAGGAGCCATTAGTGTTTGCTGAATTTCAAGCCCAGTTGCTTACGTTTTTTCCATATGTGATCCTTCCAAGTGAGACCTTTATCAAGGTATATGCCTAGGTATTTCACCTCTGTAACTTGTGGTAGTGGCTCATTGTTCATAACGACCTGAGGTGCCTCTACATATTGTAAACGTGATGTGGTGTGATTTACCTTCATTTATTTTAACTCTCCACCTTTTTGACAACGCCTCTATCTCATTTAAACTTTCCTGTAGGATTTCCGCAGCTATCGTGGGATTGTTGTGCTAAATCATGATTGCTTTGTCTATGTACCGCCGAAGCGAGTACACTCACAATCATACATTTACGTGGTATTCTCAACAAAATTTCAAATAAATTTGCAATGCGTAATATAAAACTTGCTAGTGCTATGCACTTAACAGGGATGGACTATACACTTTCTGCACGTACATTTAACTTGAAAATATTTTATTCCATAGTGAGGAAATTCGTAGTGCCAGTTATAAGATAAACTTTTCATGACAAAGGATACAACTTAATAGACACCTTAAATACGGGTGGTGAAGATATTTGGATTAGTGGTGATGGACAGTATGATTTCCCACGATTTTGTGCAAAATATACAACATATTCTGTCATAAATCTAAAAAATCATAAATTTCACTGTTGTCCAAAGGGGAATAGTAACAGGAAATCTTGAAAAAACAGCTTGCGAAAAAATCTTGCAGCAGCTAACACTGGAAAAAATATGAAAATTTCTTTCTTTCTGGTAGAGGTCGAGGAATTAAACTTCTTTTTAGGACCAAGTTTCCAAATATGATTCATCGATTAGATGTGTGACATATGGAAAAAAGTGTAAATAAGAACTTTAAAACTTCAGAAAAAAGCACCGTTATTAGCAGCATGGAGATAAGTATAACAAATCGTTTATAGCGGCCAGCTCAAATTTGTGATGGAAATCAAGATTTGTTGGTTGAAGAGTTCACTTCTTTTCTAAAACATGTATGCAATAGAAATACACATATTGGATGGAAAGGTATTTAGTAAATGCGACAACGGCCCAATTTCTAAAGAGGATAATCGACATCTTGTATGATTATCACCACATTCTAATGATTTTCGAATTTTAAAACCAACAATTGAGCAGATGGAGTTTTAACAAAAGACATAAAACACATCAATCATTATGTCATACTGGAGCTCTTGAATCTTATTATTAGAGCTCGGGAAATATGCAAAATGCATATAAAGTGCATATAATCATATTTTGACAAAATTTTATAAATGCATATGCATTTATTAAAAGTGCATATTTTGAGCCATTTTCGGAATGAAATCGCAAAAAAAAATTTTAATTGTACTTATTTCTTTGTGAGCAAGTAAAGTAAGTACATCCTGCTAAGCGATAAGCTGGATGCCGCCCTAAAAGTAATATTATGGGTTGTTGCCGGAGGCTTAATAAAGGAATTTTCGTAATTTGTATTATTAAATGAAGGTTATCAAACACTTGCAGATATAAATAGTATTATTAAAGGGAATTTTTGTGGTGATGATAAATTTAATTTTAATTTTAATAAATAAATTTAAATTTGCTCCATTGACATCTTGTGAAGTCGAACGCACTTTTTCCGCCTACAAATTAGTGTTAACAGATAGACGGCAAAGTTTTACTTTAGACAACTTAGAAAAACACTTAATAGTATATTTTTTTAACAGAAATAAATAAAGGTAATTTAATAAAGGGTTATAATTTAAAATATAGTAATTATTATTTATTAATAAATAAACAAAATAATTTATTATACTTATTTTTTGTGTATTTTTTGTATAGGTAGTTCTTACAATAAATAATATATTATAAATGTTAAGGTAAAAATGAGTATTTATTTTGTTGTTCTATTATGTATACTAAAATGCATACAAGCATATTTTAGTGCTTATTTTGACTGTTTTTGGTGCATATTTGCATGCATATTTTAGGGTTTTTTCAGTGCATACTTAACGAGCTTTACTTATCATAATGAGCGATTAAAGAGAAATAATTTCTCATATGATGGGATGATCGTAAGCGGTATCTAGCAATTTTAGCAACGTTGGAAGAAAAATAATTAGTGACGGGCAAAGATTTTGTTAATCACAAAATCCGATATACGAGCAAAAATCTAATGAATGCGAGAGGAACTGTTATGAACACTTTGTGATTCAGTTAGTAGAGATGCTACGATAACTGTGAACCGCGAAGATGATCATTCTGAAACTATCCCTAAAAATATTGCTACTACAACAAAACCTGCTTTGGAGGAAACCTGGCAAATGCGTTTTTCCCGGTTTCAGTACAAAACTATTTGCTTTATAATACTTTGTTGTTACTTTTTACTTTTACTTGATATTGTATTGTGTAGTATTTCAAAATATTTTTGCTGGTTTAATAAGTAGCATATTTTTATCCTACATGTTACATGGTACTTACATGTTAATTTTAATAATAAATGATTTTTGTGTTCTTAAAAGTTATATAAATACAATCACTAATCAAAATAATCCGGATGATTGCTTTCCACCGAAATGGATGCTTTGTACAGGGTGAGTCAACAATAAAGTAAAGTAAACTGGACCTATATGGGCAAACCTTGGGAATAAAATATATTTATCATATTATATGGCTAGTAAGTGTGCGCATTTTAAAATCATTTTTGACTCCAAAGAAGCAGGGGAAGACAGAGTTAGTATTTTTTTAATGGAACAAACTATATATCATTCAATTTTTGGATTCTACGTGCAATTATAAAACTTGAATTATATATGTTTTATGCATGTAAATTTACGGTTTTTGAAATAATTCGAATTTTCATCAAAAAATCGTTTTTACAGGTATAACTTTATTATTATGTACCAACCTGTGTGTTTTGTTAGGAAAACTTTTATATTTGGACCAAGGCATATGTTGTCAAGAAGAAATATTAGAGATAAATGCTGCAGGGTGTTCAAAATATATGCTCAAACATCAAACTTGATAATTACAAAATATCACTTCTCAAATAGAACACCCTGCATATCTTTACGCTGTGTTAAAGAGAAACGAAAAGCACACAATTCTTCATAAGTATGTCCTATACCTATCTCCTACTGTTTTGGAGTTATCTTGATTTTTCTTTATTATTCAATACTTCAATGATTTTTCTTGTGATTATTCGCAGTAGCCATGCAATTTGAAAACAAGAGAGACACAAAGTTACATTAAATACTAAACACTAACATAGATATTCGCTCCACCAGAAAATATATAACGTTATCGTAAGAATTTGATATCAAATAAACCGAGCATTTCTCAGCATATCCAGTATTATCGTTCCACTAGCCCAATCCATTTTTAAAGATAATTATTATCTAAAAATTAACGTACCACACGGTGGTAGCGCAGAAGCGGAACCGACCTGTTGCAGCCACATATTTTGACGATCATGATTACTAAGCAGATGAAGGAGGTTAGGCAAAACTACTTGGAGGCATTGAAGGCAGGGGAGTGTTACAAAAATATGGTCCAATAATTTTATTGTGGAAAGTGCCACATTTATGGACCAGTGGTTTTGTTTTTGCATTTGTCGGATCCAAAATGGATTGTCTAATGCGTAATAGTGCATATTATGACAAATTCCACCATTTCTTCTAAACGTAGCCTAGTCAGAAAACATAATCTAAGATATAAAGTTTGGATTAATCTTAAGTTGAGCAGGCAATCAGTAATTCCTGGTGTAATTCAATATGGATATTGCTATCTGACGACTACTGACATGTGGGTTTTCAACAATTTTTTGAGCCTGTCGTAACATATAAACCATATCAATTAATTCACTTTTAAAGTAATCCATTATTTTACTATTGAACAAACAAATCTTACACAATCTTAAATGGCTACCAAAATGCAACAACTGTTTGACAAGTGAAATCAATTGTTTTCATGGCTACTGCGAATAATCACAATAAAAACCATTCAAATATTGAATAATGTAGAAAAATCAAAATAATTCAAAAACAGGGCATACATATGAGTAATTGTGTATTTTTGATTCTCGTTAAACAGCGTAAAAATATATTTGAGAAAAGTGATATTTTTGAATTTCAAGTTTGGCATGTTTGAACATAAATTTTGAACACTCTGTAGCATTAGCTTTAGCATTTTAGAATATAGGCTTAAGCTTGGTCTTTTCTTGATCCAAATATAAAAGTTTTCCTAACAAAATACAAGACGGTACATAATAATAAAGTTATACCTGTAAATGCACGAAACCTACATTTATAATTCCACGTAGAATCCAAACATCGAATGATATACAGGGTGATCCATTAAAAAAAATGCTTTGCCTTGCCCTGCTTTTTTGGAACACTATAGTCCCGAATAATTTTAAAATGCGCACACTTACTAGCCATGTAATACGATAAATATCTACATTTTATGGGCAAAGTTTACCCATAAAGCACTAGTTTACTTTACGGTACATTCAATTTTCCTCAGGATAACCGAGCACCACACACACACATTCAAATTCATTTGTCATTTCAATGCAATTGCCACATATACACCAAGACATTTCGGTTTTGAATTTTTTCTCTTTTATCGTCATCCCCATCGGTTTTTTGGGAGATTTATTTGAGAGTAACACGATTCATACAAATATGGTGTCACACCCGATGTAAGTTCAAAACCCAAGTCACTTAAAATCGAGTAGATTACTAAGATTCAGTGGGTTAGCATTTATGTGGGACATGGATAGTTTGTGATGTCAGCTAATAGCTAAACAGAGCGATAACTCCGATATTACACTCGTTAAGAAGATTTTATTTACAGACTTGTATTCCTAACATTTCAAACTCACTTTTAGCCATATGTCATTTTTTGACTTCAGTGTGCTTTTAAATAACAAGGTATATAAAGACGTGTTAATAACATTCAAGGTAATCCTTCGTTTGACAATGTTTACGGATAGAAATAATATAAATTATTCCTTTAGGAATGTAAATGACATTCAGTATTCAAGATGAATTGAACATATTGACCATTTACATGGTTTGAATCTAAACATTTATGGGTTATTTACACTAGCAATGGGAAAACTATAATAGCATTTATTTGCAATATGTATGTATGACTTCAAATTATCATCTTCGAACTGCAACTAAAAACATATACGTTTAACGTATAAATTAAAGCCACAGTAAGTAACTCATGAGAATCTTCTTAATCCTTAAGCTGTCAATGTGCATTGTAGTACACGTATATTTCAAATTTTTTTAAATATCTAAAATATCAAAATATTGCCTTAGTTTATTACAGTGTACTTCAGTGCACACCTGGTTTATCCACTCAGTTGAATTTTTAAATCTGGCGCTCTTTTGGCCCTGATAATGTGAGGCCGTGTTCGTAGAACTTGATCAATTGTAGTGGTTCTGAGTGTCTCAGGTAAGAAATCTTTGAACGTCTTAGTTATTTCAAATTTTTTTGATAGAATACAATGACTGATGCATTACTGAAGGTTGATGTTACAAAATTATGTAATTATTTTAGTCGTATGTTTATTACAAAAAAATATAGAAGCTCCCAAAAAACGTATGCACTGAGATTAATATTTCCAAGAAGTCAGTACTGATTACATGTGTACTACTATTCACACTGCCTGCAATAGAACTTTCAATGTGTGTCTTTAAGTTCACACTGCCAGACTCTGTTAATTGTATAATTTTGTAGAGACAGAGCGGGCTCTCGCACAAATTAGTCTAATTATCTTTTATGCTAATAATTTTGACGTTTATCATTGTGGTTTATGTTTTATTTATGTTATTGGTGGTAATTTGTTTCTTATTTACTTTTGAGTTGTTTTGATTACTACTATAATATTTTTTTTATTTTGCCACTGGCCTTTTTATTACTAACTGCATCTTTAGCAATTCCAATTAACACGTATAATATCACTATAGTTGACAATGTGTATTTAGGTACACACGTAAAAAATTTCTTCACTTTCTTGTTTCTAATATCATATTTAACCAGAAATATTAAAAAAAAATGGTTAACTTTGCTACCTTATAAACTTTAACTTAGTCTAAACAATAATATATTCATCATCAAAACTTAGCTGAATCAACCTCATTAACAGACTTCAAACCATACGTTGTTTTGGAGATTGTAGAGATTCTGAATTAGTTTGTAGTAGAAACCGTAGATAGTAAGGTTAAACTTTATTTAATATTGATGATAAAATATGTATGAACAGCAATTCAACTACGTGAAGCACTCCGCACTTAAGTTTTCCATTACGATTACATAAATTTAAAAGGAATATTTTGTACGGATTGAAATTATGTAATACATTTTCTTCGATAATATTGTGAATTCTCCAAAGTTTAATTTTCCAAATTGAAAAAGCTGAATTCATTTAGTTCTAAGTGGTCTCAGTTTTATAAGCAGTTTGCATATTGTTCGATTGTCTATTATAGTCCGTCTACGTTCAACCCCTATTGTTTGAAGTTTTCAATTCTTTATTGATGTATCTTAAAGTACATTGTCTAGCAAATATCTGCTCGACTTTTTTAAGTACAAAATCTAAATATTTGCTTTGAATGCACGCATTCATGCAATTAAATTGGAAAATACTAAACCTACTAAAATGATCAATATTCTTATTTTAAATATTTATAATCATATATTTTCAAAGTCCGATTATATGGAAATATAATATATCATTAGTAGTGTCTGATGATTCGCATATTTATAAATGAATTGATGTAATCAAACTCATTTCATATAATGTGGGGAGCATTAATTATTAATGTTTTATCTAAATAGCATATTGTTTTTTGAAGTGGAAATTGCCACATTAGGTTGTATTTTTATTCATACAAATGAGAAAGCTCAATATCTACTCGTAGGTAGAAGGTCTAAAAGAAGTCATTTGAAATGTTTGATAAGCAATTCAATTTATTGTTTAATGTAATTATTATTTAAGCTCAGAAATGCATGAATTTCTAAAAATATTTACGTCTAATTTAATAGAAAACAACAATGTAAGTAGAATAATGGATAAAACCTATAAAAACCTATAAAACCCATTATTTCTGATATTAATGCACCTACTTATCTGCTGTCCAAATGGTTGTTTAGTAAATTTAATAATCTCTCTGATCAACAGTCCAACTGTAGTGTTTCAAATTGAATTTATTGATAAAATGAAAAACATTCAACTTACAGAAGATGAAACTGTAATCTCATTCGAAGTTTCAATAGATCAAACTTTAGCTTATTTAGAAACAAACCTTTTTGAAAATGAACCATCAATATTTCAAACAAGAACATGGTACGACAATTTAACTTATCTTCGTTTATGCCAATATATTTATGGGTAAATTTGAAACGGACTTAAAACATGATTTGTCTTATTTTCCTAGAGTTTGGATTAGATAAGTAGATGATGTGTTTGCCATCCTTAATACTAAAATTTGTAGTGTTGAGAACTTAACAACTTTAAATTTACTTATGAGATAGAGGGAAATGACAGTCTTCCGTTTCTTCATACTTTGGTAACAGGAAATGGTAGCCAACAAGACAGATATACAGGGTGGCCCAATAGTGCGTGGGTGGAAGATTGTGGGTTTATTAAGGAACATTTCTAAGTATGTTGATGAGCTGTGGTGGGGAATCCTTAAGGGTACAAACCTACAATATTTTCACTTGAATCGTAAAGTTTATGCAGGACGATTTATATCAAAGCTACATTTTTTTTAAATGGAACCCCCTGTATATTATTGCATATTTGGATTCCTGGGTCAATTCACACATAGTACCTAAAACGAATCGTTTAGTCGCAATTCGTCATTTTTACAAAAAGTAGATGTCTGAAAAAAAACTAAATATCGCTGTGATCATAAAACTTAGAAGATCATGACTTTGTGATGTTACTAGACATGAAGTGTACTAGTGTAAACCGGAGATTTCTTTTAATTTCACAATTTCTGATTAATTTGCTGTATTTTTCTATTTTTATTTTGCATTATCTAGTAACCCGTGGAAAGTAAACAAGAAACTATTCACATTATAAAACATTATTTATTAAGTAGTGGAAAACACATAAATACAAAAGAAAATTACCATTTAAATTAGAAAATAAAATAAAAAGAGGAATATTAAAAATAAATTTCATCGTTAGCACATCCAAGTACATCAAGAACTCAAGGAGACTGATTTTCAAAACAGGATTAATCTTTGCAATTGGGCAGAACAAAAGTTAAATGAAAACGTACTTTTTTTGGATAAGATCATGTTTACAGACGAGTGCACCTTCCACCGCAATTTGTTAACCAGCCCAATTTTCATTATTACTCAGATTAGAATCATCGCTTTTTCCTAGTTTATAACCAAGAGAAATGGTTGATTAATGTTTGGGCAGGCATATTCGGTACTTCAGTTGCTGGTCCCTTTTTCTTCGATTCTTCTAAATTCGAATTGGTACTTGAATTTCCTGGATAATAAATTATTTGGACTCCTTGAAGATGTCACGCTCAATCAAATTAGGGACATGCATTTTCACACCGTGCCCGTGTATGGCTTAATAATGTATTTGTTGCAAAGTGGATAGCAAGGAATGGACCAACACGATTGTCAGCGAGATATCCGAATATTTCTCCGCTTGATTTATTTTTGTGAGGGTACAGCAAGGAAAAAGTGTATGCTGAACCACCAAGCACTGCGGAAGATATGAAAAATAGAATCCGAAACGTTTTTGTAACTATTTTGCTTAGAACATTTTGAACATTTATTAAAATAATTTTTATTGTTATTTTAGCTCGTAATTTTGTTTTTTGTGTTTATGTGTTTTTCTACTTAATAAATAATGTTTTATAACGTGAATAGTTTTTTTGTTTATTTTCCACGGATTACTAGATAATACAAAATATAAATAGAAAAATACAGTAAATTAATCAGAAATTATGAAATTAAAATAAATCTACCGAAGATAGATACCCACTTTTATATCGTTAGAAAGGTAAAAAAATTCCGCATTTGATGCAAAAATGAAAAAAATGGCAGTTCCATTTGAAAAAATCAAGTTATCATTGATTGAAATTTTCTTAATTGACAAAGTAATTTCCCTAAACACAAGAAGAATTCGAATTTGAGATTACACTAGTACTTTTCTTGTCTAGTAACATCACAGAGTCATGATCTTCTAAGTTTTGTGACCACAGCGATATTTAGTATTTTTCAGACTACTTTTTTTAAAAATGACGAATTGCGGCTAAAAGATTCATTTTAGGTGCTATGTGTTATACATAAAGTCGCACTAGAATTGACCAAGGAATCCAAATATGCAATAATATACAGGGGGTTCCATTTATAAAAATGTAACTTTGATATAAATCGCCCTGTATAAACTTTGCGATTCAAGTGCAAATATTTTAGGTTTGTAGCCTTAAGGATACCCCACCTCACCCCATCGACGAACTTTAGAAATATTCCTTAATAAACTCACAATCTTCCACCCACGCACTATTGGGCCACCCTGTATATCATAAGTGGCACTAAAACATTCATAACCAATGATTCGTCTTTCAGTTCACAATTATAATACAGACTTGCGTACTATTAAATAAATTGCTGCGTACAATGGGTCCTCACATGAAGTAATTATGAACATACGAGGGGGTACCCAAAAAAAACCGGAATAGCTCTGCTGTGGGCGGGGCTTGTGCAGTATGAATGTACCCCACTAGGTGTATAGCGCATCTCATTACCAGTTCAGTACCGCCAGGTTCGTTGACTTGGTTTGTTCTGTTCATCTGCAGTGATAGTTTTTGCTAGTGCTGTTTTGTGCTCTTTTCGTTTGTTATGATGGCAAGTTTAAATAAACAACGTGCGGCTGTGAAATTTTGCTTCTTGTTCGGTAAAAACGCCGCTGAAATTGTTTTAATGTTGAAAACAGCTTACAAAGATGATGCTACGGGAAAAACTCAAGTGTAGGACTGGTTCGCTCGGTTTAAAAATGGTGACACGTCTATTGATGACAAACCTCGTTCCGGACATCCATTAACTGCCTTAACAAACGAAAATGTTGCGAAAATTAAAGAAAGTGTGCTCACAGACGTTCGGCTGATCATTGATCAAATGTCAGAGATTAGTGGGGTATCTTGGAGCTCAGTTCAGCGAATTTTAACTGAATATTTGGGAATGAATAGGGTGGCTGCCAAGTTTGTGCCTCGGGTTCTAATTGACAATCAAAAAGAACGTCGAGTTGAAACATGTCGTGCTTTGAAAGAACTGATCCAGATTTCCTGTCCAAGGTCATTACCAGTGATGAAGTGTCGTCAACAAAGATCCGATTTGTGGCAGACAGGGGACTGGTTTTTCCACCATGACAACGCACCTGCACACATATCTTTGTTAAACGGTTTTTGGCAAAAAATAACATGGTTCCGCTGCCCCACGCACCTTACTCACATGACCTGGCTCCGTGTGATTGTTTCTTACTTCCACGCGTGAAAAGGTACACGAAAGGACTAAGATTCGACAACATTAATGGTGCCAAGAAAAAAACGAGGGAAGAGCTGACAGCCATTACTGAAAAAGAGTACAAAAGATGTTTCGAACAGTGGAAAGATCGATGGCACAAATGTATCGAGTGTAATGGAGAGTACTTTGAAGGAGATAAGGTTGTTATGTAAAAAAATTGGAATATTTAGCTTTTAAAAAATAATTCCGTTTTTTGCGGTACCCCCTCGTAGTTAGGAAACAAACACAGAATGAGGATTAAGAATGTAACTACATTACGCAACGCTAGAGAACAAATAGAAACAAAGTATGTAAAATTACCAAACTAGCTTGCTTATACAAGAGGTCTCTCTAAAATCTATTCCAACGTTAATTTAAAAACCGTCACTGCTGTAGATAATAGTTAGTAAATTTTTTTAGACAATGCAAAAGATCAAGATAGGTCGGGAATTTATAAAATTAATTGTAAACATTAACAAATATATGTAAGGTGAACTAAACGGTTATCAAAATTTGCGACATTTAGCTCATATCTAATACAAACGTGCTGTATCCCTATGTTTGATAAAAATCATGTAGTAGATAAGGTATCTTTAACCGAACATGTTAGTAATAAGTATGAACTTCATTGCTGAAAATTTAGAGATCATCAAAAACAAACAGATTCTAATGGATAATGACCTTTAGGTTACTCAGAACTCACTAAACTGTCACTTTCACCAGCGGTACTCGCTGATGTTATATATGTCACAGTGAGACACCGAAATTAGTGATTGTAAACATTCGCCGGTGATTGTCGACAAGTAAGTTGAAATACCGAACAATTTTTAATTTTATAATACTTTCGGACTTTCGCCGGTATTTGTCGAGAAACACAAATGTGCTTCGGTGAGGGTCGAAAACGATAGGTCTTAACATGCTTCTGCCGTTGTCCAGCACCAGCCCCCAATAAAATCCCTTTGTGGTGTATTAGGTGTGATAATATTATATAAAAAATCTTTTTTTTTTATTATGGGGATGCTTAATAGCCCCAACCTAAAACAGAACACCGTTTCCAAAATTAGTAAAATTTAGTGGCATATATCGCTGCATCATTATCTAAACCTCCTGAGGTATTTTTTTACTATAATTAATAGGAGGTGACTCCAGCACCCCAATACAAAAAATGCAACAACTTTTTAAAGGGGACAGTGCAATACATTTTTTTTACAGTGCATAACACTGCACAGGGGTGCCTTCAGATGATATCTTTTGAAAGATAGTACCAACGTATATACACATTTTAAGACGAGGGTATACCGGCTTAAAAAATTAGTGGTGCATAATAGTACATAGTTAAGACGGTGCGGCTGTTACGTGACAAACAGCACAATAATTTATTAACCAGGGCTGTACAACAAAATGCTTTTGTGGTGCATAGACTGCATCAGGGGTGCATTCAAACGATTCCATTTAAAAGGTCAAATTTTCTTGGGGGGGGGGCAGGGTAAAGTGCTCCGTGTTTAAGAAAATCTTAATGATTTTCTGCCGCCTTAGTTTCTCGTAAATAATATAAGAAAAATTGAATGATAATTCTGCTTGTATACCAATCACCAGACTCCATTTCGGTGTTCAAAATAGTATATTAAAAAACAAGTTTCATAAGACTAGTCTTGCAGCACGAAATCAAGCTAATTTTTGTAATTTGCCGTTTTTAAACAAACTTTTTTAGTTTAGTTGTTTTAGGCATTTTTGTGTAATGCCTTAATTTTAAAAGTGAGAATTTGATCTAGTCACTTTTTGTTTTATCCAAATTCTGCCACAGAACTGGAAAATGGAAGATAATCAGGACAATCTTGCATGTGAGCTCCCTGAAATAGGTGAAATTGCCAAAAATACGGTCGCAAACTTGCTCGCATCAAAGTTTTCCAGTGGACAGATACTGTTTTTGACACATTTTGTAAGAGTGTTAAGCATGACAGTTCCGGATCGAGCTTTGCCAACCCAAAAAATTTTCGTAAAATGTTCCGTGAATGAAAGGCTATAAAGACATCGAAGATGATGACGTCCTGTTTCTTAATATAATTTTTTTTTTTTTAATTGCCCGCTAGATTTGGAAGTTAGTTTTATAAAGTTGGTATAGTATTTTTCACTAACCTCAAATTTGATTAATTTATTTTCACATGATATATATATATATATATATATATATATATATATATATATACACACGAGGCTATTTTGACGGAAGTATGACTTTTCAAAAGTTGGCCACCATAACGTGACGATATTATGTTGCATACTTCAGCCATCGTTTAGAAGCGTAGTGTCACAATTTCGTGAAAATCCCTCAGCTACTTTATGTTTGACAGTCAATCAAACAAGACACGTTTTGTATTTAATTAAAAAAGGATAAAAAGGATTTTTTTCTTTTACGCGGGAAAACAAACAAACGGAAGAGAAATTACGCAAATATTACGGCGAATCTGCTCCGTCCCATGGAATGGTTTGCAAGTGGTTTGCTGCTTTTAAAAGTGGCCATATAAGCCCGGAAGATGAGGAACGTCCAGGACCGTCGAATATGGTTACCACTCAAGAAACAATCGATAAAGTCAGTTTCATCATAAAAAGTGATCATCGAGTTAAAGTGCGAGAGATAGCTAATGAACTGCGTATTTCTACGGAATGAGTGCATAATACCTTGTATCAATATTTAAATATGAAAAAGGTAAGTGCGTTTGTTAACAGAAGCATAAATGCATACACGTGTTTCGATTTCAAGTCACTGTTTGGTTAAGTTGAAGCGGAATCCAAGCGAATTCTTTCGTCGATACGTTACCGCGGATGAAACATGGATTCACCATTATACACCTGAGACAAAAAGGCAGTCGAAACAATGGACTTCTGCGGAAGAACGTGCCCCTAAAAAGGCAAAAACCGTGTTTCTGCCAACAAAGTTATGGCCACGGTCTGTTTGGACTCTCAAGGGGCAATCCTTATTGATTACCTGCAGAAGGGTAGAACTATAACTGGCGAATATTATTCCAACTTATCAGCACACTTTATGCGGAATTAAGAAAGAAACGACCACATTTAAACAAAAAGAAAGTTATTTTCCATCATGATAACGCACCACCTTATTCGTCTGTTATTGCATCCAATAAATTAATTGAAATGGGTTATGAATTGCTGCCCCGTCCTCCATATCCGCCAGATCTGGCTCCAAGTGATTGCTTCTTGTTCCCAAACTTGAAGAAGTGGCTCGGAGGACAGAGATTTCATACAAATGAAGAAGTAATGGAAGCAACGGATGCATATTTTGCAGAGTTTCCAAAAAAATATTTTTCTGAAGGTTTAAAAAAGTTGGAAAGCCGTTGGAATAAGTGTATAGAATTAAAAGGAAATTATGTAGAAAAATAAAATATATTTTTGCCTTAAAGCAAGTTCTATATACATAATAAGCGGCACTTTTTGACTTAATAAGCGATTTTTTTTTCATTTCCGGTTTCGCCGGAAGTGACACTAACTTTCGATTTTGAAATGAAACGCCATGTATATTATTGCATTTTTTAATTCTGCATGATTTTCTGAATCCAACGATGCCAAATAAGTGACATTTCAAACGTCAATATTTTTTATAATATAATTTTTAGTTTTCCATTTAAGTGCCCAGCAATTGGCGAACGTTTTTCGAGAAACGGCGGTACGAGTTCAGAAGTGCATTAACGTTAATGGGCAGCATTTTGAACAACTGTTGTAATGTAGAGTAGACAGATTGGAAAAACAAATCCCAAAATTTCACTCAGATATCTTTCAAGATGGCGGAACAGGAGCCTACTTAATTGACCAATTTTTTTACATAGAAATATCAATAACTTAGAAACCGTTAAGCCGTAGACCCATAGTACCTTATATCATTTTGCTCAGCATTTAACAAAGAATTCAAATATATAAAAATATATAGGGTGTTCCATTAAAAAAACACAAGTTTCGTGTAGTAACACCCTGTATATATAAAATGTTATTACAAGATACTCCTCGTTGTTGACTACAATAATCTGTTATAAGATTTTCTATTAAACTAACAGTATAGGCGTAATCTTCCACCCCCAAATCGTTGGGACACCCTGTGTATATACATATATATATATATATATATATATATATATATATATATAACGGTGAGTCCCAGAAGTTATGTCTAAATTCATTTAATGTTCAAGGATCTAGTTTTTGGAGAAACGCTCAGACACGTCGATTTTTATTTTTGACTGCGGTTTTTTAGTTTTGTTTAGTTTTTAAAATAAATGTTTTTTAGTTGAATCAAATTATTTTGTGAAATTTAATGAAAATCTTTTATTTCAGTTAAAAGACACCCCTACTTCTGCACTAAAGATTCAGTAAGCTCCTTCCATTGTTATGCAGTGATCCGTGGTTACTATTGTTAAATTAATTTTGACAGATAATCAGAGTTGAGGTTAGTGAGAATCGTCTAATACCAGCATACTTTTGGTGTAATAATAAAACACCCCAAATCTAGGGGGCAAATAAAAAAATTTGATTATATGTCTACTAGAGTATCAAAATGGAGGCAAATTACAAAAACAGTTTTTTACTTTTCCCGCCTACATATCCGATCATTTATTATACTTGTACACATAATTGAAAATGACCCAAAAGTAACCAAACACTATTAAACTGAAAATGTTGTAGGAATTTAATTATAAGCAATAAATGTATCTACATAAATATCGTGAGTACTTGCCAGAGTTTTATCGCGAATAAATAATTTTATGTGCCATGAACATCTTTTGTACGGCAGATTTACGCTACCCTACCACACGGAAGAAACTTTATACAAAAATTAACTTTTGTTGTGTAACCTAAATAATGTTTATGATGTCAGTCACCTTGAAACATTGTAAACTGTTTTAATTTGTTAATTTTTTGCATGTAGACTAAACCCCATACGCTATAATATTTCATTGTCATACTTATACCATATGAAATTTAGAACAAGGACAACTACTACTATAGGTTATATAATTAATGCCGCAGTTAATACGAGAGGGTTGACATATGATACGCACATGAATAATTTAAACAAAAATTGCTCTTTGTGTTTTTAAGTAAAGGAAATAACTCGTCTGTATTATGAAACCAGACGCAGTGACCGTAATTTTTCGTCTTATCCTCATTTCAAGTTTTTAAAATGATGTCCATTTTTACAGCGTTGTGCATAATAAATGTATATTTCAGGGCAAATTTTGTTTAGCGAATTAGGACTAGAATTATGGTTTTTCAACCTCCTTATCTGAAATAGACACTTTATAGCAAATAAACACCTTTAAATAACCGATAATTTGTAAGTTGAAAGGCTATCTATCATTTTTTATTACTATGGATTATATCCCGAATTAAATGTACCTGTATACTTCTATGTTATTATTATTATTATTATTTTTATTTGGTCTTGAATTACAAACAATAATGTATAAGACACGTCAATTGTATATGCATTAAAATTACATGTACATCACAAACAAGAACAAAAAGAAAACACAAACATAAGTAATTTACAGGAAAGTTTAAAACGTTTGAGAGCAATTAAAAATTCTGACATATCGTAAAAACATTTCTGTAATAAATAGGATTTCAATGATGACTTAAAGGTTTTTAAATTATGACACGATTTGATATCATTCGGCAAGCAGTTAAAAATTTTAAGACCTAAAACATTTGGAGAGTAGGCAGTCACATTATATCTTGAAAAGGGAACGTGAAATAAGTTCTTATTTCTTGTATTGAAATTATGAATATCCTTGTTCAGATTGTAAGTAGATTTATGGTTGAAAATATATACACAGATTTCAAAAATGTAGACGGACGTTAAGGTAAGTATATTAAAGCTTCGGAAGATATTACGGCAAGATGCAAAATGTTTTTTATTTGCCATAATGCGTAATACTCTCTTTGCATTAAAAATACAGAGTTAAATGAAGTGGAACTACCCCATAAGCAAATGCCGTAACGTAGACGACTATCTATATGCGCATAGTACACAGATATCAGTTGTGGTCTATTTAAAATAAACCGCAATTGTCTAAAGATATAAGAAATAGAAGATAATTTAGAAGTTAGTTTCTCACAGTGCACTTTAAAGTTTAGTGTTTCGTCTAGATAAATGCCCAAGAACTTGGTATGCGTTACGTTACATAAACTCATGTTATTTACATTCAAGTTAACGTTTAATATAGTTTTTTGTCTGTTATGAAATCTAATAACCTGAGTTTTACTAGAATTAAAATATAGATCATGTTTGGCTAAAAATTCATAGTAGTTGTGACCGCATTTATGCAATGTGTCTTGAGAGCGTTTTCATCAGGATGTGAAAAATCATTGAAATGTCATCCGCGTACAAGATGTGATTTTGTGCACTCAGGGTCAGGCTAAGATTATTAATAAACAGGATAAACAGAATAGGTCCTATCACAGAGCCCTGTGGTACACCCATCGTAACAGGAAGTCTATCCGAGATACCATATGTAGTATGATTATTTATGGTTTTTTCACTGCAACGTATTGTTCTCTTCGCACAAAATGACGAGATCCAAGTAAGAGCAGTACCTCTGATACCACAGTTTTCTAAAAGTTCTAATAGTTTAGAATGGTTGACGCAATCAAAAGCCCTGCTCAAATCACAAAAGATTCCTACCGGATTTTCGCATGCATCAATATGAAACATAATACGGGCATAAAAGTCGCATATAGCTGTGTTTGTAGAGCACTTAGATCTAAATCCGTGTTGATTAGACGTGATTATGTTATATTTTTCAATAAAATTAATTAAGCGCTTTAAAAAAGCATATTCAAACACCTTAGAAAAGCTGTCAGAGATAGTAATTGGTCTGTAGTTGTCAATTAGGTGTGCATCATCTCTTTTAAAAATCGGTATAACTTTGCCAGTATTGAGCTTATCCGGGAAACTACCTGTTATGAACGACAAATTTATCAAATAAGTTAAAGGGTGTAAAATCGCTACAAGAATACTTTTTAGAATGAATAATGGAATTTCATCATGACCAGCAGATTGTTTGTTTTTTAATTTATGATTTAATAATGTTAGTAATTCATGTTCGGTATATGGGTATAGATACAATGAGGCGTTTGTGGATACACCCTTATCTATTTCATATTCAATCCCGGAATGTTGGCGTCAAGTATAATATGTATATGAATATGCATTTTTAAGGATTAAAAAAGATACGCTATTGTGAGCGTTTTTTTTCGGTCTGTAATACAATTTTCGAGATTTGAACTACTTTTTTCCAGAATGAGTTGTTGGCCTGTATTTTTCTTATTGGATAGCTTGTGTTAACGTTCAGCTTAGTGCCCCTTCATACGGGAGTACTCTGTGCGCTGTACGCACCCTGTGTGAAGGGCTCCGTTTGATTTAACATTCCGAGAGATCGCGCGACGCCACGTTGCGGCGCCACACAGTAGTCACACAGTAATACTCTACTTTCTGCTTTGCTTGTTATAAATTTCACTTTCATATTGCCATACTTTTCCAAAAAGTGAATAGAATATTCACGTTTCTATGTTTTGGTCACAGTATTCAAATGTTGAAGGTAGTATTGATAATCATAATTCATAAACCATAACGTAACCATGCATAACCGGACGTTCCTTTGAACAAATCTATCAATTAGATAATTAGTTCATAATGACAAAAGTAAGCAGTTAATGCAGTTAATGATATTCAAAACATGGTTCTTTTTTTATGATGAAACCTAAACTGACGTATCATTTGTTGTTAAGAACGTAAAAATTAATCAAATTGATTTATCGGCCTATTTCCATAGTGTTTGTTTTTATAGCGCGACGACACCTGCATACCTCTATGTTGGCGTCAAGTATAACTTTTATATGCATTTTTAAGGATTAAAAAAGATGCACTATTATGAGTGTTTTTTTTCAATCTATAATAGAATTTTCGAGATTGAACTACTTTTTCCAGAAAGAGTTGTTGACCTGTATTTTTCTTATTGGATAGCTTGGGTTAACGTGCAGCTTAGTGCCCTTCATATGGGGCCACTCTGTGCGGTGCAGCGTGAGGCACACGCATCCTGTGTGAGGGCTCTGTTTGATGTAACATTACGAGCGATCGCGCGACGCCACGTTGCGGCGGCACACAGTGGTCCCGTGTGAAGGAACCTGTAGTTCCGTGTGGCAATACTCTATTTTTTGCACGACTTTTGCTTACTTAACATCTAAAAGTCTTTGTACAAGTACAGAACGTTTAAAAATAAAATTCCAGGATCATATGTTATCACGTTAGTATGGTTACGAGTTATAAATATCACTTTCATATTGCCATACTTTTCCAAAATAGAATATTCGTGTTTCTATGTTTTGGTCGCAGTGTTTAAATGTTGGAGGTAGTATTAATAATCATAAACCATAACGTAACCACGCAACCGGACGTTCCTTTGAACAAATCTATCAATTAGATAATTAGTTCATAATGACAAAAGTAAGTAGTTCTATGCTCTTTAATGTATTGGTCGTAACTGTGTATTTAATTAATACAGTTAATGATATTCAAAACTTAGGTTCTTTTTTTATGCTGAAACCTAAGCTGATGTATCATTTGTTGTTAAAAACGTAAAAATTAATCAAATTGATTGATCGGCCTATTTCCATAGGTTTTTGTTTTGATAGCGCGATGTTTCGGAAGCGAACTCTGCTTCCGTCACCAGGCTTAGATCTGCAGGAAATAAAGATAGGTCGATCAACTCAACTAATATGAGACCACAGTTACCAAACACTTAGAATACAAATTTAATAAAATTGATTATGCCGAGTTATTTAGAAGGTAAGTTAACCTGCAAATCTACCGTAGTATGATGGTTCTGTTGAAAATCTCTTAATAACAAAATATGGAAGAGTTTTTAAATCCTAGTAAAGAAGCGAATGCATCTAAACCATAAGTTTCAAACACTTTCATTACGACTTACGTAAAGGTAAGATTTGGTTACATCATAGTGGCTCAAGTCTCCGGTAATGCAGGTACCTGAGGAGACGACCATAGGATAATAAGGTAATATAAATTACACTAGTAGTTTGAACGTCAGCTATAATTGCTTATTCATTAAATATGAACAATCTAGGCTTCAATAAATGAACATTTTACTTAATTTAACCAAAAGAAGACTTACTCCCCCTGTACTTTTTACAGTTGACACTTTTCGGAGGTCTTTCCAATAGATTTCCATTTCATCGAGATAGGAAAGAAAAAGTGTTGGGATATTTTCCCGGATTCTCGTAAGAAGCTCTCCAAAACTCTGACAACTCACTGAGAGCTTTCCCATACAAAACCTTGACGCTTTCTTCCTTTGTTCCCTTGTCGTGTTAGGCGAATTTTTAAAAATTGGTCCTTTTTTACAATATTTGGTGGTCCGGAGGATATCCTGTTCGTTTTTCTCCTCTTTTTTATCGTTGGTTGCGTCTTCAACCAGAATATTTATGCAGGCTCACGGGTGCGCTAGAATTATTGTCCGACTGGGACCTCGGTGGAGACTTGGAAGCGGAAATGCATCATGAGGTGAAAAATACGTCTGGTTAGAGAGATTACTTGTCTATGTTTCAAGATGCACTTGTTTTGTGGGAAGTTTTTCACGAGTTCCGGATATAGGCTTGTCCATTACTTCACTTGAAGCATTGAAGGATTGAAGCAAATGCTGCTAGAATTAGCTGTAGTTTATCAGAAGTATTGGGAGGAATTGTCAGCAATAGGTACTAGTCTATTGTTGCAATATCAATGGGTTCGATCGAAATATGGCTATCGTAATTGTAAAAAAAAAGAAAAAGTCTTGTTTGTCTCATTGCACTACATGGAGGAAATCCTGATTCTCAGTTTAGTAGAATGTTACAATTGTCACCTTTTAAGTTGGGGTATCCAAGACTTTTTCAATAAGCTTTGATTGTACAGCCACAATGAAAATAGGACCCGATATTTAAATTCTACTGGGTTTTGAAAAATGAGCAACCTTCTAATCTCAATATTCAAACCATCACGGCCCATAAATCCAGCCAGTAAAGATTCCAACAAACTTGGTTCCTATGTTAAGGTTTTTGAGCTTTGATCCCAAATGATGATCCAGCTGTGATAAAGCTATAAAAAATTTGTTCTTGCACATCGATCATATATTGTGTTTGACCTTCTTCTTAACTAAGTAAAGATAACTTTCAGGATTTTTTGTCCCAAATGATGGCCAACAAATCAAAATCCTGACATTTTGTTCTTTGTTTTGCAATATGTTTGGCCATTTTCCCAATGAAATTGGAGTGTCAGTAAATATTTTGTGCGTAACTGGTCCCTAACAAGGGACAGCTTTATAACATTACAATATTTAGTTCTTGTTTATTGAAGCAATATGTTAGTTCCTTTTTCTTTAGGAAATTAATGTATAGATAAAGTATATGGGTTGTCTTGGGTCCCAAATGATAGTTACGTAAAACCATAGATCGAAATGGAAACATAGCTGCTCCAACAAATAAGCTATTACCTTGTGGTTATAAATAATTTGAATTAAATCAGTAAACCCCAATATAGTAAGAAATATTCACATTTTACCAGGGCCCAAGTATTGCTCTATAACTTTTGAATGTAAATTCCTACACTTCTTACAAAATCAAATTAGATCTCCAATTATGTCAGAAAAAGAGTGAATGTCCACATTATTTTCATTGCACGCTGCTTTTACAACAATTAAAAGAATTTTTTTATATTTCCCACCTTGACAATGACTATGAACAAACCATGTTACAAAAAAACTCATTAAAATACTTAAACCTAAGGCTCTCACCTCTGAGAATCTGGCACTTTTATGCACAATTACGTGCAATATATAAAACTGTCGAAACCATACCACTAATACTACATTTTATTTCTGATATTTGAAAATTTAAAATATAAGAATGAAGGATTTTCAAGCATTTTTATGCGAGCCAAATACTTCGGCTATACTACCCTGGCTAGAAGTTTCATATAACCCAGTTAAACCCTCATCAGGGAATATTTATCGTTTTATTTTCTGTTCGAGAAGGTGTGTTTGATAACTAAATGCCTACTTTAGAACAAAAGTCGTGTAGTTAATTGCAAAGAAGATTTAAACGTTTTCTTTTTTTCTCTCTTTACTGAGGATGCTAGTTGCAGTTGTGGTTGAAACGTGTAAAGCTTGTAAGGTTAGCTTTTAAATACACAACTTTTACTAGAAAACGTATTTTTAATTATTGAATTATGAACGTCAGTTGTGAAAGTTCTCAGTTTTATAAACGTATGTTGTCTCCGATTATAGAAACAACGTTTACGTTGGTCAGGTTTTGAATCTATCATAATTAAAAATAATTATGTTTTTGGGTATAAGTCGTGTTTTAAAAGAAAATGCTATAAGCTTGAAAAGTTTCAGTAGCAATTACAGTTATCGTCCTTAGTAAAAGATAAAAGTGTTAATAAATATTTGAAATATTAGTGGCAACAAAATTAATAAAATATGAAAATACAATAAAATGATTTAAAACAGTCTACTAGTGCACGTTATAAGGTATTGTGGTTAGCACTGATCAAAAACAAAGTCTTTAACAGATGTAAACCGACTGTTTAATATTACACGAAGATTGAAACGCATGTATATGTATATGTATATATATATATATATATATATATATATATATATATGGCGCATTGCTTAGAATACAAAATGAGTTATATTGCCTTCAGTTTGTGTGTTTAACAAATTGAATGACTCCTTACGGAATTAACCTTGAGTGCTGAAACCGTTATTTTCAGATAGTTTACATTATGAAGCTGTGCATAATCATAGCCGTGCCCAATAATTGATTGCACATTTTGACTTGAGAATTTGTGCGCTACGTTGAAAATATGTATTTATATGTCAAATTCTTTGGGAGAATGACTAAAAGCAAACGATGGTCAAGAACTATGTTTCATGGATTTGCCATGGTGGTCATCTTTTGGGATCAGTTGTGTCAAAAATCTGTATTTGTACACAAGTTGGGAAACTGTCAAAATTATTTGCTCGAAAGGCGAAATGTTTTATAGTTTTACAGTATTGGTCATCGTTTCGGACCTGTGGTGTGCAAAATCTTATTTATACACCAATTTCTTGGGAGAAACAGGCAGGAAAACTGTTCCAATGGACAAGAACTAAATATGATGGTTTTACAGTGACGGCCATCATTTGAGATTATTGATGTCAAAAATCGTAATAAATACAAAGTTGCACGATGTTGGTCAAAAATCCTTATTTACTTACCAATTTTGTGAGAAAACGTACTGCCTGGATAGATAAGAACTAATTTATTGCGCTGTTCATCATTTGAGACTAGTGATGTCAAAAATCTATATTTATACTGGAATTTCGTTGGAAAAAGAGCAAAAGTACTTTTAAGTAATATCAAGTATTTAAAGAAAAAATGAAGCGCTTGGTCTGCACAAGTAATGTGCACAATTTTTATATACGAGGTCTGATAAAAAATACGGTGAAATAATTTTTAGAGCTGCAACTGATGATGCTACATCCATTCCGTGTCATATGTCCGATAGCTTGATCCGCTGAGACATTCTGTGTCAAGATTGAACACGTTCTGATTTCTTAGTCAGTCTCAAGAGCCGCACATCATGGATTTCGAACAATGCGTTAACATTAAGTTTTGTTTTGAGTTGCAAAATAGTGCCAAAGAAGCTCATGATATGTTAAAATTGGTGTATAGCGATAATGTGGTAACTCTGAAGACTGTTTACAAGTGATATGAGCGATTTAAAAACGGGAATGAGTCGGTTGAAGACGAGCAACGGTCGGGACGTCCATCCACCTCAAAAACGTGCAAACAGTGGCAAAAATTGTTCGTGCAAACAGACGAATAACTATTCGAGAGCTTGCTAAAGAAGTTAACATTTATACGAAGGAAGAGACCAGAAAAACCGTTCTAAAAGGAAAACGCTTTGACACCATTCCTGACAATGAGATGGCCACGAAAGAGCAGCTGAACGCCCTTCCGAAAGAAGCGTTCCAAAAATGTTTCCGGTCATGGATTCAACGTTGGGATAATTGCATCTCTACCCAAGGACAATACTTTGAAGGAGATTAATTTCATTTCCATGTAAACTTATTACTTTGTTTGTAATAAAATTATTTACCGTATTTTTATTTGTTTGTTGTTACTAGTGGCGTCATTTTTTATTCTTACTTACTTGTTCTATTAGTTCGATATGCTTAATGTAATTAATGTTTAGTGTTGTAAACATGTTTTGTATTGGTTTGATTCATTAATTAATAATTGTAAGTATTGTTGGGCATCTCTTTTTTTAAAAAGGCAAAAGAGTATGTAAGCATGGTGGGGTTAAGGATGGGTACAGTCAAGATAGGATTTAGCATTCGCCTAAATAGCCGCACATTATTATATTCAGATTTATAAAAAATATATCTCTACGTCGTAAAACTGAACATAAACGTTTATTTGTGTGCTTCAGAGGAGGAAAATGCATTAATCAAGTAGTTGGCAATAATACTATATCTAAAGTTCCACAAAAAATTGCTGAATATCTTAAACTTCCAAATGCCGAACATTATACAGGCCACAGTTTCAGAAGAGCTTCTGCAAGTCTATTAGTAAATGCTGGTGGAGATATTCTAGCTCTAAAACAGCATGGAGGTTGAAAACAACGTCTATAGCAGAAGGCTATGTTGAACAATCTCTCGCAAAAAAGAGAAGTTCAAATTGGTCATAATCAACCCAGTACTTCTAGAGGTTATCAAGTTTGCAACAATGTGCTCAGCGAGAATACTGTCAATACTGCTTTGGATCTGGCTCCATCACTATCTTCCAGTGGTATTAATATTACAGCTGCCCAGAACTGTACGTTCAATATTAATATCACAAACACCTCAGACATAAACCAAAAATAAAGCATTTCTTAGTTTTAATAGCTATGGCAATGTTGATAATTTTGTTATTTAATTATAGATATCATAAATAAATTTTCAAATAAATGTGTCGTTATTTGAGGTAAGCGGAAAAATCATATGTATTACTTGGGAGTAAAGTGCCATTTCCTCCCTTGAATGTTTACTTCATTCACGGGAGGAAAAATGACACTTTCCTCCATAGTAATACAAATAGCTATTAAAATACTTGCCTACTTATTTCATCTTATGCTTCCTGTGTGTACCATTGAAATTTTAAATCAATTCGGCCTGTTAAATGTATACATTTTTTTATAGTATTTCTAGGTAGTAAGTACTCGTACCAGTATATGCGGAAAAAAGTCCTTTAGCAAGTTTAAATATAAGCCAGATAATGTGTTACCAGCTTGGTGATCCTATACAGCGCTGTAAGTGTGAGTGAGATAGCAATCCTTCTGGTCGGCGGGTTACCTATACTATTCATTTTTCTCACAGCGCTTGACGGTGTATCCCTTCCAGTTGCTTTCCTCCGCAAAATTTTGCGTTTAAAATTAAATTGTATGATGATAATAAAACGCATAATAAATTAAATACAAACCTATATATGTAAATGGACAACAATATTAGCGTCGGCTGCTAGACTTTTTCAAAAAAACTAAAACCTTAAAATAAAATTCTGGCTCCGTTATTTCTTTCTACACAAAATTTCCTTCATATCAAAAAAAATCAGCGAAATTCGTCAAGTGGTTGTCTCGTAATCTGCGTGAACTGAATTACCCGATTATTTTAATATATAGGATTACTTCAGTTCCTTTCATTCCATTATGCTGCCAACTTAAAATTTTGATGGCCGCATTCAACGATGAATGTGAGGGGAACGAGTCAGTATTGTAGTATTGATAGTAAATTGATGCTTACAAATATATTCAATCTAAAACAAAATTAAGAAAGTTTTAAGTGCATATAAACGTATTTAATTGAGCACCAGTGATGGGTAAGTTATTTAAAGTTACATAATGTATATCTAGTGCAGTTCATATATATTAGGTAAAGGGGGGGCTTTCAACCTTTTATTTGATTATTTTATAACTACAATTGCATAAATTAAATCGAAATTAAAAACATTTCGATTCACCACCTCGAAAATATTACTCACGTCGAAAGATCTTAGAGTGATCATATTTAGTAATATATGTTCAAAAGTCGATTTCTGTTGTACTATTATTACAGCCTATATTCATACGTTAAATTGTACGTGTTTTATTAAAATTTGGGCGCCATTTTTAAGGTAGTGTATAATTGGTAATATTAACACACAAGAATTGTTATATAGCTTTCAACCTTTTATTTGATCATTTTATAACTACAATTGCCTAAATTAAATCGAAATTAAAAACATTTCGATTCACCACCTCGAAAATATTACTCACGTCGAAAGATCTTTGAGTGATCATATTTAGTAATATATGTTCAAAAGTCGATTTCTGTTGTACTATTATTACAGCCTATATTCATACGTTAAATTGTACTTGTTTTATTAAAATTTGGGCGCCATTTTTAAGGCAGTGTATAATTGATAATATTAACACACAAGAATTGTGATATAACAAAAACTATAAGAAGAAAAAAAGAATATACAGTCCTTAAAAATTCTATTTTCACGTTCTTCTTTGGAACACAAGCAAGAATTAAACGCTAAACTTAGCGCTTAAGTATGTACACTACAAACAAGTAATGGTGCGTGTAATTGCATGTAAATGCAAACGAAATAAAATTTAAATCTAGGTAATCTACTATAACAGTCTGACCACTACATAAGAAACACGAAATGTTACGAAAAAAATAAACAACTAAATTGTAATTTGAAAAATTATAATTATATGTAAAAGTTTCATTACGCTGCTTTTCCAGTTTTGCTTGGACGATTTTATGTTGCTTTTGTTCTCATTAAACATTCACGATGGCTTTATAGTTTGTTTTAAATGCGGTTAAAGTAAGCTGTTTTCTGAGAAAAAAGGAACATGTTTATAAGCCGATGGTTTCTATTTCTGTGCTGATCGATACAATATAAATTATTACTTTCAGTCATTTATTACAATTAAGCGTGTTCTGTATTGTTTTGAATGCATTCCTATTGACAGTCTTGTTTAAGTGGACCTATATTAGTAATAATCCATTACTATACTTCCCAAATTATGATAGTGTTTTGAAAAAAAAATATAGAAAGAGCGTTTTTTGGTTTCTTTAATAGAATATTGATTAATGTATTGTAAGGAAACTAGGTTTAAAAAACTTTTCTTGGTGGAAAACATTTTTGTTTATTATTTATTTATTAAATTTCTCCACTACATTCCACTTTAAGCTTTGAATAAATAATATTTTTTGTAGAATTGAAAGCTTAATCAATAATGATAGGTAATTTGGTAAAATAGTGATTTTGTTTTTGGTACTAACGAAATGATTGGTTATTAGTTAAAATTTCTATATTTTAATTAATTCTGATTTCATAACAATCATAAAAGTAATAGGTCAAATAAGATAGTGGTACACATCTTAGTAACCACGTACTTTTAATTAAAATCAGTAATTGTAATTTCACAATTTTAAATTCGTAATATTATTTTTGTAATTTGCTTCCATTTTGATTATTTAAGAAACGCGACGTCATCATTTCGAAGTCACTGTAGCCATTCATTCATGGAACATTTCACGAAAATTTTTGGGTTGGCAAAGTTTGATCCGGAATTATGTCATGCATACCACTCTTACAAAATGTGTCGAAAAGCCTCCAGTGGAAAACTTTGATGTTAGCAAATTCGCGACCGTATTTTTGGCATTTTCACGTATTTCAGGGGGCGTACATGCAAGATTATCTTCCATTTTCGTGTTTTGTGAGAGAATTTGGATAAAACAAAAGCGACTAGATTAAATTCTCACTTTTAAAATTAAGCCACAAAAATCCCTAAATCAACATCTTGAAGTACCCATTCTTTAAAAAATCGTTTTTTAAACTTCGCCCTTCAAGACTGGTATTATGAAACTTGTTTTTTAATATACTATTATAAGACTCATATTTAATTAAATATAGTTTTATTTTGTTTTTTTTTAAATTTTTTTTCCAAATTTCTAATATTAACCCCTAACTTTTATGTGTTTTGGAAAACTATAAAAGCTCTTACAAAGAACATTACAGTTCCTCGTAAAATGATTGTGAACATCCGACCTTATACAAAATTTGGATAAGGACCTCGCATACATTATGCTATTTAGAATGAAAATACTTGGAAGAGTTAGAATATTGAATTGAATAAAGTTAATTCTACAATCTTCTTTATATCCAAGGCCGACTGGAACGCGACAACTCCATGTTGCATTGCGCGATAAACAGTGCTCCAACAGATCAGTTAAAAACCTTTGTTGAGCAAATGAAGAGGAAAGTGAGGGTGCAAAATCTGAGCATATCAATAAGAAATCTATTGAGTAAACTGGGCAAGAAATAACAGCAGCAAGGTAGGTGAAATAAAATTACAAAAAAAGTGTAGAAAATTGAGGTTAAGAAATCAGAAGCTCAAGATAGCAAAGCTGGTGTATCACTTGTACAAATAGTGGCCAGTGTGGACAAACTGATTTTTGTATTCACGAAGAAGGGAAAAGGAACTCATGAATAAAAAAGAAAATAAAGGCTACAGACAAAGAACTGAGAGTACTTCAAATATAGAAAACCTAAATAGGAAAATTAATCAAGAAGATCCGGAAGAATTTGGAAAGTGGGAGATTCAGTAACTAGCATTTAGGAAAAGCAAAAAAGTCCATAAAAAAAGGAACAACTACTCAAACTCAAACAATAAGAATAAAGAAAAAAGTGAGGAAGAAGAAACGGAAAAAACTTGATGAAGTGAAGCTATAGTTGAAAGAAGTAAAGGGAGAGATGAAAGCAAAATTCAACAAAAAGCATGAGCAACTGACTTTTAAAAAAGTTAAGGCAGAGTGGTAAAGGAAAACGGAATCTGAGTGGAAAATGGAAAAACAGGATTTCGAACAAAGAATGGCCAGACTGGAAGATAAGATAAGCGTCAAGAAAAAGAAAAGAAAAAAACTAAATGTAGTGATTAAAGGTTCAAATGCAATGAAGAGGAGATAAATTAAAATGTTAAAAAGATGTGTGAAGGCAAAATGCAAATTGCACCAAGAAGTCTTCAGAGTGGGTAAAGATGAAAAAAAAGCAAATCATAATTGTAAAAATGAAAGATTGGAATGCAAACATGGAGGTCATGAGCAATAAAATAAGGTGAAAGAGACGAAGATAGTTATTGAAAATGATCTGAGCTGGAAGGAGAGAATAAGCCAAGGAAATATAAAGAAGATAGCAGAGGAAAAGAAAAAAGATGGCATGACGGTTAAAATGGGATATCAAAAACTCATGGTGGATGATCTAACGTACAGGGTGTCCGATTATATTTTGCACTCTACTTGCAGCTTGAACTATACAAGGTGGAAAAACCTTTATATACGAAAGTTGTGTCGTTTTACCTCTATTTCGTTTTTCTTTTCATAAAGATTAAAAAATACTTTTCTGTATCTGTCAAAATGACACAAAGTTGATTTTTTTAAATGGAACACTCCGTTTATTTTTGTTCATTAGGATGGATTTTTTTCTCCTGATCACAAAAATATAACGTTTATCCATATTATCTTTAGGAGTTTGTCCACAATTCACATTCCAAATTTAAAATTTTCGTAATCAGTATTATAGTCTTGAGTATAGACATCGGCATTTATTGTTCGAGCAATGAATCTTTGCGTTAACGTTGCCATAATGTGTCATTGTCTTTTGTCAAAAAATGACATATCCAGAATTCAGACGAAGATGAAGCTAATATTAATAAGCTTTATTACGCGAATTTAAATAGAACTCGACTGGTTCCACTTCGAGATAAATAAACGCTAATGACAATATACAAAACTATATTAATTTCGAAAGTGTATTAAATTCCAAATTTTTAAAGTGAATTGCGGACAAACCGCTAAATATAATATAGACAAACTATATATTTTTGTGATCCGGAGAAAAATGCATTTCTGGATAACTGAAAATATACAGGGTATTCCATTAAAAAAAATCAACGCTATGTCATTTTGACAGATATAGAGGTACACAACTTTCGTATCTAAAGTTTTTCTCCACCTTGTATAGTTAAGGCTGCAAGTAGGGTGCATAATATAATCGGACACCCTGTACATATGGAACAAAAAAAGGAAAAGCGACAACTAATGAAACCCACCCAGATATCATATCATATCATATCATACAAGGAAATAAGCTACAGCTAATTAAAATAGTAACTGAAAAGGATAAGGGATGGATAAAGGGTGAAAAAGAAAAGTACACAAATTAAATATAGCTTTCTGGAATGCTCAGGGATTAAACAAAGAAGGAAAATTTAAACAACTGATAAAGGAAACAAGGAAGTATGAAATATAAATTCTAGCGATTCAGAAAACCAACATAAAAGGTGTAAGCACCTTTGGTAAGGAAGAATATCTATGGTTTAATGGAGGAAGACTGACAAATGGACTAGTTACTGGGTTTCTAATTAAACGGGAGCTGAAAAAGGCAGTAAGTGATCAATGAAAGAATACTCTATATAAGAATTAAAGGCAAACATAGGAGACTCAGTTTAATAAATGTGCATGCACCAACGGAGAATGCCGAGGAGGAAAAAAATGAATTTTACGATAAAATAAAATCACTCATAGGTACAGTTCCAAGTTTTGATATAAAATCATTACCGGGAATCTGAATGCAAAGATAGGGAAGGAGGAACGGAACAGAACGATAGCGGGTAAAGAAAGCTTACATGAAGTCACAGACGGAAATGGTCAGAAGCTAATCAATTTTGCAGCTATGAAAAGAATGGGGATTAAAAGCACTATATAGAAACACAAAAATATACATAAAGCAACATGGAAAAGTCCTGATTAAAAAACAACAAATCAACTAGATCACCTTATAATAGAACAAATTGATGCATAAAGGGTAGAAAAAGTAAGAACGTATAGAGGCGCAGATATAGATTCTGACCAGTTTTTGGTTAAAGCAACAATTAGACAAGATATACAAAAATGGAAGATTAGAAAGGGAGCCAAGGACACAGGATGGGAAGTAGGAGCCTTAAGGAACGAGGAAATAAGAGGAGAATACAATAATCTAATCAAAGAAAAACTCAGATAAAATAAGGCATGGGGATAACCAGAAGGAATGGAACGCATTAAAGGGAGTAATACAGCAAGGTGCAATCAAGCTTCGTAGTTGAGGAAAGGACACAAGCAGGGCTTAGGCTACCTCAAAAATTTCAAAGGAAAAAAGAAGAGGAATACAGGAAAGCCAGGAACAGGGCTCATGGCTTATGTAGGAAAAAAAGCGAACAAAAAGAGAGGAAATATGAGGAATTACAAAATTTGCACGATAAAAAGGGCATAAGGAAATTTTATAAACACCTAAGTATAGGAAAACAAGGATATAAAACGCAAACAACGATTTTAAGGTATAAACAAGACGTAATATGTACAGAGGAAAACGACATTCTAGAAGTATGGGCAGATTATTACCAAGAAACCTTAATAAAGCAACCCACAAAGCCAATTCAAATAAAAACAATGCATATGAAAAGAAGGAACAATCGAAGAAACCCATAAGGGAAGAAATACAGGATATCATCAATAATATCAAGAATATTACTTATTAAATATGCTGAGGAAGAGTTAATAGGAAGAGTACAGGAACTAGTAACCAGAATATGGGAACAAAAAGAAATACCGGAGGAATGGTCGGAAGCTGTCATATGCCCTATTTACAAAAGGAATGACAGGCAAGAAATGTGGAATTATAGGCCGATAGCACTGTTAAATGTTAGCGCTATAGCTAATCAAAAACGGAAGTGTACCAAATGGATTTTACAAAAGGAAAATCAACAGTGTATAATATACTCATCATCAGACAAATTCAGGAGAAGTTCAAAACTAAAAAGTAAGCTCTGGACCTTACTTATCGATTTCAGGCAGGCAATTGAAAGAAATACGGTTATATAAGCATTACAGGAGCAGAAATTCAAGAAGGAAACAATAGATTTAGCCAAATGGCCTTAATAAAAACGATTAACCAAATCAAAGGAAATGAAAAAGATTCCTGAAAATTCAATACTAATAGAGGATTGAAACAAGGCGACCCCATGGCTCTAGTCCTATTCAACATAGTGCTAGAATATGTAATTAAAGTAGCCCACGTTAACACTAACTATAATATTATAAAGAACTCATACCAATGTATTGCTTATGCGGACGATCTTATGCTGATAGCAAAAACAAAACAAGAGTTAAAAGAATTAGTTAAAAAAATAGAACATGCAGCGAAGGGGGCCGGACTCCACATAAACGAAAAAAAATCAAATTCTATGGTACTAGGGAAAAGTAGCGATAACATAAACCACGACTTAGTAATAAAAACTTTGGTAGTGATAGATTGTACAAATAGTGCGGTATATCTTCGTGTGGAAATAAATAGGGAGAGAAATATAACACAAGAAATAGAAAACCGTCTAGCGGCAGGATCCACATGTGTAGGTTCTCTAAAAAATATCTTAAGTAGTAAAAGGTGTCACGATCAGTAAAAATAAAAATGTACAAAACAATAATAAGGCCAGTTGTGTTATACTGTAATGAGATATGCGTTTTTAACAAACGTGAATAGTGAAACACTGGAAATATGGGAGAGAAAAATCCTCCGTAAAATAGTGGTCGGAATAAAAGAACAAAGTGGCTGGAGAAGAACTAATGAAGAATTAACATAGATATTCAAGAATAACGACAATAGTACTACAAAATAGACTCAGATGGCTGAGCCACACAACAAGAATGGAGGAGCATCATCTAACAAAAAGATACATAAAGCAGAGATAGGAGGACGAACTCGAAAACGAAGACCAAAAAAAACCTGGCAAGACAATATAAAGGAGGATCTACAGGAATTGAGAATGATAGAATGCAAACAAATTGCAAGAGACAGAATATTTTAAACTTGAGTTCGTGTTTCAAGACTGATTTTATGAAACTTCTTTTTTAATACACATAAGACTCATAATAAAATACTTATCTTTTTGGGATTTTTAATGGTGTACTTTAAATTATACAATCTAAACGTTTCGATAACACTTACAGTTATCTTCGTCAGTAGTAATGTTAGTTAAAAATTGTTAAAGATGTAGTAAACAATTTTGTCAAATTTGAAAATTCAAACATAAACATAAGCCTGCTATTAATATAACAGTTTGAGAAACGTATAAGCCAACTATAAAATTGTAGTAAAGAATAACTAGGTCATTAAAATTAAATATTGTTAAACTGCCTCAAAGATGACAAACCAGAACACTCTCTACGACGAAAGCTAACAATGAAATTTGCCAAAAAACACATTTAACAAAATTTAATCGAGTTATGATGTAAGTGTAAAGTTGTGAAAAACTTCAATTTTAAAATGATAGAAGCATTCACAAATCCAAACATTACATCAAAAATAACCCAGTTAAATCTAACAAAGAGATATCTTTATCAATAATTGGAAGTGTTATTAACAATGAAAAGCACAATGCAGAACGTTCTTTGTAATTTTTAATTTCAATTTAATTTCAACTACTTATGTTAAATTATAGTGCTGTGGAAATTTAACATATAATTGATAAAGCATTTGCTTCAAGGTCTAGGAAAACACAGCAAAAACCTAGACATACCAAAAGTTGAAAACAAATTAAAATCAAGGCGTATCATTATGCTCTTTTTAATTATAAGATGCCAAAACCTATTTAAACGGAGATTTTCTTCTTGCTATTAAAATTATTCGGGTGTTTATATATTTCAATAGCTTCACGTTGCAAACGAACATAATAATGGGTTTGTCTTGACAATATTTTCATATTGTCAAATTGAATGTCATGATTTAAATTATTCAGGGCATGGTCAGCCACAGCAGACCTCTCTGGTTGACCCAATCTACAAAATCTCATATGTTCTTTGCGTCTTGTATCAAAGCTACGTTTTGTGGTCCCGATGTATACTTTTCCACATGAACAAGATAACTTATACACTCCGGAAGATGATAAAGGGTTTGACACATCTTTAGGTGATCTTAAATGTTCTTTAATTTTTCTTGTAGGTTTAAAAATAGTCCTAATGCCATGTTTGATTAGGATTTTTCAATTCTATTTGTAACATTAGCTATAAAAGGAAGAAAAGCAGTACCAACATTAAGAACTGGTTTTTCTTTAAGGTTACGCCTAGAAGGTGTAATAACATTATTAATATCTGTAAGTGAATATCCATTATCTTGTAAGGATTTTCTTAAATATTTATATTCATCATTCAAAATTCAGGGTCACAAATTCGTTTTGCTCGATCTACTAAAGATTTAATTACACTAATTTTTTGACGTGGATGGTGGTTGGATAATTTATGAAGGTATCTATCAGTGTGTGTCGGCTTTCTGTAAACCTTAAAAGAAAGTGAATTATTATTTTTAGATATTAATATGTCAAGAAATGGTAAACTTCCATTAGTTTCTTTTTCCATGGTAAACTGAATACTAGGATGTATACCATTTATAAAAACCAAAAACTCATGCAGTGCTTCTTCTCCATGTCTCCAAATAACAAATGTGTCATCTACATATCTATACCAAACTGAAGGTTTTTTAGGTGTATTTTGTAACGTTAATGTTTCAAATTTTTCCATATAAAATTAGCTATAACAGGACTAAGGGACTACCCATTGCTACACCTTCAATCTGTTCATAAAATTTATTATTCCACTGAAAATAAGTTGTAGTAAGACAGTGCTGAAAAGAATGGTTATGTCCTTTGGAAAAGATGATCTATGTATTCAATAGTTTCTTTTAGAGGTACTTTTGTAAAAGTGAAATAACATCAAAACTAACCATTATATCACCCTCTTCAATTTTGAAACTATGCATTTTTCAACAAAGTCGGCAGAATTTTTAATGTAATGGGTGTTTTTCCTATATGAGGTTGTAATAACAATGTAAGATGTTTTGCAAGGTGATATGTAGGAGAACCAATTGCACTAACAATAGGCCTTAAAGGAATATTAGGTTTATGAATTTTGGTAAACCATATAGTTTTGGTGAAATAGCTTCAGAGTTAGATAGTTTCTTCTTTATTTCTTCAGGAATAGATGATAATTTAATCAGCTCTTTAGTTTTTAAAAGAAACTTTTTTGTTGGATCTTTCGGTATTTCATGATAAGTTTCTGGTCCCAACAATTGTTCTATCTTAGTGTTATAATCGTTCATATTTAATATAACAGTTGCATTACCTTTATCTGATTTTAATATTATAATATTTTCATTGCGTTTAAGATCAAGTAAAGCATGTCGTTGACGAAAGGATAAGTTGCTCTTTGGAGGTTTTGTTTTACGTAATATGTTAACGGTGTTATATCTAACTTCATTAGCAGCATCAAAAGGTAATAATCTAATGGAGTTTTCGATGTTGGAAATTATATCTTCAAAAGGTATTACTCTTGGTGTTATCGCAAAATTTCCTCCTTTAGAAAGCGCTTCAATAGCATAATCTGAAACAACATTATCAGAAAGGTTTATAACTGTTTTCTACAATCAATAGATGGTCTATTATTTTGTTGTTTGTATAATTTATTAAATTTTTCTTTTTGACGTTGACATGAGATGTCAAAATTTATTTTCATAGATTTAAACGTTATAGAATCAATTTTATCCCAATCTTCTTTATTCAAAATAGATGAAATTTCTAAATGTAAATATAAAAGATTTTTATCGGTGTTATCCAGTAACTTCCTAGTAATATGTATTTGATTACGTAGAAGAGCATTTTCAGTTCTTCTGTAAATATTATTCGCTTGCTTGTTATTAAAATTTCTTTTAATATAGATAAACTTTGGGATAATCTTTTGGTCTCGGCATCGTAATAAAAAGTGAGTGACGATAATAATTGTGCTTTACGTTTCCTTAATTTTTCAAATTGTCTGATAAAACGATAAGTTTCCTCCCATAAAGGACTGAAATATGAAAATGTAAACTTTCACCATTAACACTCATAATAAAATACTTATCTTTTTGGGATTTTTAATGGTGTACTTTAAATTATACAATCTAAACGTTTCGATAACACTTACAGTTATCTTCGTCAGTAGTAATGTTAGTTAAAAATTGTTAAAGATGTAGTAAACAATTTTGTCAAATTTGAAAAATTCAAACATAAACATAAGCCTGCTATTAATATAACAGTTTGAGAAACGTATAAGCCAACTATAAAATTGTAGTAAAGAATAACTAGGTCATTAAAATTAAATATTGTTAAACTGCCTCAAAGATGACAAACCAGAACACTCTCTACGACGAAAGCTAACAATGAAATTTGCCAGCCAAAAACACATTTAACAAAATTTAATCGAGTTATGATGTAAGTGTAAAGTTGTGAAAACTTCAATTTTAAAATGATAGAAGCATTCACAAATCCAAACATTACATCAAAAAATAACCCAGTTAAATCTAACAAAGAGATATCTTTATCAATAATTGGAAGTGTTATTAACAATGAAAAGCACAATGCAGAACGTTCTTTGTAATTTTTAATTTCAATTTAATTTCAACTACTTATGTTAAATTATAGTGCTGTGGAAATTTAACATATAATTGATAAAGCATTTGCTTCAAGGTCTAGGAAAAACACAGCAAAAACCTAGACATACCAAAAGTTGAAAACAAATTAAAATCAAGGCGTATCATTATGCTCTTTTTAATTATAAGATGCCAAAACCTATTTAAACGGAGATTTTCTTCTTGTCTATTAAAATTATTCGGGTGTTTATATATTTCAATAGCTTCACGTTGCAAACGAACATAATAATGGGTTTGTCTTGACAATATTTTCATATTGTCAAATTGAATGTCATGATTTAAATTATTCAGGGCATGGTCAGCCACAGCAGACCTCTCTGGTTGACCCAATCTACAAAATCTCATATGTTCTTTGCGTCTTGTATCAAAGCTACGTTTTGTGGTCCCGATGTATACTTTTCCACATGAACAAGATAACTTATACACTCCGGAAGATGATAAAGGGTTTGACACATCTTTAGGTGATCTTAAATGTTCTTTAATTTTTCTTGTAGGTTTAAAAATAGTCCTAATGCCATGTTTGATTAGGATTTTTCAATTCTATTTGTAACATTAGCTATAAAAGGAAGAAAAGCAGTACCAACATTAAGAACTGGTTTTTCTTTAAGGTTACGCCTAGAAGGTGTAATAACATTATTAATATCTGTAAGTGAATATCCATTATCTTGTAAGGATTTTCTTAAATATTTATATTCATCATTCAAAAATTCAGGGTCACAAATTCGTTTTGCTCGATCTACTAAAGATTTAATTACACTAATTTTTGACGTGGATGGTGGTTGGATAATTTATGAAGGTATCTATCAGTGTGTCGGCTTTCTGTAAACCTTAAAAGAAAGTGAATTATTATTTTAGATATTAATATGTCAAGAAATGGTAAACTTCCATTAGTTTCTTTTTCCATGGTAAACTGAATACTAGGATGTATACCATTTATAAAAACCAAAACTCATGCAGTGCTTCTTCCATGTCTCCAAATAACAAATGTGTCATCTACATATCTATACCAAACTGAAGGTTTTTAGGTGTATTTTGTAACGTTAATGTTTCAAATTTTTCCATATAAAAATTAGCTATAACAGGACTAAGGGGACTACCCATTGCTACACCTTCAATCTGTTCATAAAATTTATTATTCCACTGAAAATAAGTTGTAGTAAGACAGTGCTGAAAAGAATGGTTATGTCCTTTGGAAAAGATGATCTATGTATTCAATAGTTTCTTTTAGAGGTACTTTTGTAAAAGTGAAATAACATCAAAACTAACCATTATATCACCCTCTTCAATTTTGAAACTATGCATTTTTTCAACAAAGTCGGCAGAATTTTTAATGTAATGGGGTGTTTTTCCTATATGAGGTTGTAATAACAATGTAAGATGTTTTGCAAGGTGATATGTAGGAGAACCAATTGCACTAACAATAGGCCTTAAAGGAATATTAGGTTTATGAATTTTGGTAAACCATATAGTTTTGGTGAAATAGCTTCAGAGTTAGATAGTTTCTTCTTTATTTCTTCAGGAATAGATGATAATTTAATCAGCTCTTTAGTTTTTAAAAGAAACTTTTTGTTGGATCTTTCGGTATTTCATGATAAGTTTCTGGTCCCAACAATTGTTCTATCTTAGTGTTATAATCGTTCATATTTAATATACAGTTGCATTACCTTTATCTGATTTTAATATTATAATATTTTCATTGCGTTTAAGATCAAGTAAAGCATGTCGTTGACGAAAGGATAAGTTGCTCTTTGGAGGTTTTGTTTTACGTAATATGTTAACGGTGTTATATCTAACTTCATTAGCAGCATCAAAAGGTAATAATCTAATGGAGTTTTCGATGTTGGAAATTATATCTTCAAAAGGTATTACTCTTGGTGTTATCGCAAAATTTCCTCCTTTAGAAAGCGCTTCAATAGCATAATCTGAAACAACATTATCAGAAAGGTTTATAACTGTTTTCTACAATCAATAGATGGTCTATTATTTTGTTGTTTGTATAATTTATTAAATTTTTCTTTTGACGTTGACATGAGATGTCAAAATTTATTTTCATAGATTTAAACGTTATAGAATCAATTTTATCCCAATCTTCTTTATTCAAAATAGATGAAATTTCTAAATGTAAATATAAAAGATTTTTATCGGTGTTATCCAGTAACTTCCTAGTAATATGTATTTGATTACGTAGAAGAGCATTTTCAGTTCTTCTGTAAATATTATTCGCTTGCTTGTTATTAAAATTTCTTTTAATATAGATAAACTTTGGGATAATCTTTTGGTCTCGGCATCGTAATAAAAAGTGAGTGACGATAATAATTGTGCTTTACGTTTCCTTAATTTTTCAAATTGTCTGATAAAACGATAAGTTTCCTCCCATAAAGGACTGAAATATGAAAATGTAAACTTTCACCATTAACACTCATAATAAAATACTTATCTTTTTGGGATTTTTAATGGTGTACTTTAAATTATACAATCTAAACGTTTCGATAACACTTACAGTTATCTTCGTCAGTAGTAATGTTAGTTAAAATTGTTAAAGATGTAGTAAACAATTTTGTCAAATTTGAAAAATTCAAACATAAACATAAGCCTGCTATTAATATAACAGTTTGAGAAACGTATAAGCCAACTATAAAATTGTAGTAAAGAATAACTAGGTCATTAAAATTAAATATTGTTAAACTGCCTCAAAGATGACAAACCAGAACACTCTCTACGACGAAAGCTAACAATGAAATTTGCCAGCCAAAAACACATTTAACAAAATTTAATCGAGTTATGATGTAAGTGTAAAGTTGTGAAAAACTTCAATTTTAAAATGATAGAAGCATTCACAAATCCAAACATTACATCAAAAATAACCCAGTTAAATCTAACAAAGAGATATCTTTATCAATAATTGGAAGTGTTATTAACAATGAAAAGCACAATGCAGAACGTTCTTTGTAATTTTTAATTTCAATTTAATTTCAACTACTTATGTTAAATTATAGTGCTGTGGAAATTTAACATATAATTGATAAAGCATTTGCTTCAAGGTCTAGGAAAACACAGCAAAAACCTAGACATACCAAAAGTTGAAAACAAATTAAAATCAAGGCGTATCATTATGCTCTTTTTAATTATAAGATGCCAAAACCTATTTAAACGGAGATTTTCTTCTTGCCTATTAAAATTATTCGGTGTTTATATATTTCAATAGCTTCACGTTGCAAACGAACATAATAATGGGTTTGTCTTGACAATATTTTCATATTGTCAAATTGAATGTCATGATTTAAATTATTCAGGGCATGGTCAGCCACAGCAGACCTCTCTGGTTGACCCAATCTACAAAATCTCATATGTTCTTTGCGTCTTGTATCAAAGACGTTTGTGGTCCGATGTATACTTTTCCACATGAACAAGATAACTATACACTCCGGAAGATGATAAAGGGTTTGACACATCTTTAGGTGATCTTAAATGTTCTTTAATTTTTCTTGTAGGTTTAAAAATAGTCCTAATGTCATGTTTGATTAGGATTTTTCAATTCTATTTGTAACATTAGCTATAAAAGGAAGAAAAGCAGTACCAACATTAAGAACTGGTTTTTCTTTAAGGTTACGCCTAGAAGGTGTAATAACATTATTAATATCTGTAAGTGAATATCCATTATCTTGTAAGGATTTTCTTAAATATTTATATTCATCATTCAAAAATTCAGGGTCACAAATTCGTTTTGCTCGATCTACTAAAGATTTAATTACCAATTTTTGACGTGGATGGTGGTTGATAATTTATGAAGGTATCTATGAAGTTAGATATAACACCGTTAACATATTACGTAAAACAAAACCTCCAAAGAGCAACTTATCCTTTCGTCAACGACATGCTTTATTGATCTTAAACGCAATGAAAATATTATAATATTAAAATCAGATAAAGGTAATGCAACTGTTATATTAAATATGAACGATTATAACACTAAGATAGAACAATTGTTGGGACCAGAAACTTATCATGAAATACCGAAAGATCCAACAAAAAGTTTCTTTTAAAAACTAAAGAGCTGATTAAATTATCATCTATTCCTGAAGAAATAAAGAAGAAACTATCTAACTCTGAAGCTATTTCACCAAAACTATATGGTTTACCAAAATTCATAAACCTAATATTCCTTTAAGGCCTATTGTTAGTGCAATTGGTTCTCCTACATATCACCTTGCAAAACATCTTACATTGTTATTACAACCTCATATAGGAAAAACACCCATTACATTAAAAATTCTGCCGACTTTGTTGAAAAATGCATAGTTTCAAAATTGAAGAGGGTGATATAATGGTTAGTTTTGATGTTATTTCACTTTTACAAAAGTACCTCTAAAAGAAACTATTGAATACATAGATCATCTTTTCCAAAGGACATAACCATTCTTTTCAGCACTGTCTTACTACAACTTATTTTCAGTGGAATAATAAATTTTATGAACAGATTGAAGGTGTAGCAATGGGTAGTCCCCTTAGTCCTGTTATAGCTAATTTTTATATGGAAAATTTGAAACATTAACGTTACAAAATACACCTAAAAACCTTCAGTTTGGTATAGATATGTAGATGACACATTTGTTATTTGGAGACATGGAGAAGAAGCACTGCATGAGTTTTGGTTTTATAAATGGTATACATCCTAGTATTCAGTTTACCATGGAAAAGAAACTAATGGAAGTTTACCATTTCTTGACATATTAATATCTAAAATAATAATTCACTTTTTTAAGGTTTACAGAAAGCCGACACACACTGATAGATACCTTCATAAATTATCCAACCACCATCCACGTCAAAAATTAGTGTAATTAAATCTTTAGTAGATCGAGCAAAACGAATTTGTGACCTGAATTTTGAATGATGAATATAAATATTTAAGAAAATCCTTACAAGATAATGGATATTCACTTACAGATATTAATAATGTTATTTTAAACCTTAAAGAAAAACCAGTTCTTAATGTTTTTTTCTTCCTTTTATAGCTAATGTTACAAATAGAATTGAAAAAAAAAAAAAAAAAAAAAAAAAAAAAAAAAAAAAAAAAAAAAAAAAAAAAAAAAAAAAAAAAAATGCTTTACAATATGAAATTTAAACATATTTCTAAGTATTGAAATTAAAGAAATTAAAAACAAGAAGATTGTTTTTTCACTTATATTAAAAGACTTTAGATTACGGTTTTTTATTGTTTATTTGATGTCTATTTTTGGTTTTCAACTTACATACATATATGTTAAATTTGTTAAATTTTTGTGAATTATTGATTTTAAGAGTTCTGTTGTACTTAATTTAAAATTTTAATTTAAATTTATTCTTTACACAATTTATAGTTGGCTTAATTCAATGTTATTTGAGGATGTTTGTTTGATTTCAATTTACAAATTTATAATTTACAATTTAAATTATACTCAAATAATGTATGTTATGAATTTAATTGTTATTTAAATACACATTAAATAAAGTAGATTTATAATTAATTAAGTTATTTTATTTAGTTTAGGGGAAATTACTTTATCAGAAAAATTAGGTAAGACAATTATTAGACTCATTTTATTACGATGAGACCAAAAGATTATCCCAAATTTAAATTAAAAGAAATTTTAAAACAAAATTTTTACGAAAATAAAGTTCGTAACAATAAATTTAATTACATAAGAAAATCTTTATTTAATTAGAAATTATATTTGATAAAGTTATAAAATATTTAACTTTAACTAAAAAATTTAATTATCAACAAAAGAAATTATAATTTAAAAACAAATATAACCTCTATTGTTTAGAAAAGTATAACCTTTGAAATTTGTTAAAGTATACCTTTAAGAAAATTTCGAAACCCAAGATATACCTTTTGAGTTAATTAATGAAAACCCTTAATTATTACTTTACTCAAGAATTATTCACGACATTTACTAAAAAATAAAATTATTTCGTAAGAATGCACTGTTAAACATAAATAAAATTTAAACAGAAATAATGAATTATTAAAATCTTTAAACTAAGATAAAATTTTCCGAAATAAAAAAATCAACAAAAGTTTCAAAACTAAAGGTAAAATATATTTCCTAAATAAAAAACATCTACTTGTATTACAAACTATATGGAAAATTATAATAAATCTTAAGATTTAGTCATTTTTCCACATACATTCAAACTCTTACTTTATTTCATGGAAAAAAATACATTAAAAATTGCCCTTTGTTAAAAATGAATTTAAAATTAAGGGTATAAATTATTGATTATTACACAAAGTTTAAAAGAACATATCTAGATCATTTAAAGGAAAACTTTTACATGCTTAATATTTATAATAATAATTTATACAGAAAGGAGAATGGTATCCCTATTTATATAATTTATAGAAATTTGAACTTAATTAAAATAATAAAAACCTTCAGTTTGGTATAGATATGTAGATGACACATTTGTTATTTGGAGACATGGAGAAGAAGCACTGCATGAGTTTTGGTTTTATAAATGGTATACATCCTAGTATTCAGTTTACCATGGAAAAGAAACTAATGGAAGTTTACCATTTCTTGACATATTAATATCTAAAATAATAATTCACTATCTTTTAAGGTTTACAGAAAGCCGACACACTGATAGATACCTTCATAAATTATCCAACCACCATCCACGTCAAAAATTAGTGTAATTAAATCTTTAGTAGATCGAGCAAAACGAATTTGTGACTCTGAATTTTGAATGATGAATATAAATATTTAAGAAAATCCTTACAAGATAATGGATATTCACTTACAGATATTAATAATGTTATTACACCTTCTAGGCGTAACCTTAAAGAAAAACCAGTTCTTAATGTTGGTACTGCTTTTCTTCCTTTTATAGCTAATGTTACAAATAGAATTGAAAAATCCTAATCAAACATGGCATTAGGACTATTTTAAACCTACAAGAAAAATTAAAGAACATTTAAGATCACCTAAAGATGTGTCAAACCCTTTATCATCTTCCGGAGTGTATAAGTTATCTTGTTCATGTGGAAAAGTATACATCGGGACCACAAAACGTAGCTTTGATACAAGACGCAAAGAACATATGAGATTTTGTAGATTGGGTCAACCAGAGAGGTCTGCTGGCTGACCATGCCCTGAATAATTTAAATCATGACATTCAATTTGACAATATGAAAATATTGTCAAGACAAACCCATTATTATGTTCGTTTGCAACGTGAAGCTATTGAAATATATAAACACCCGAATAATTTTAATAGACAAGAAGAAAATCTCCGTTTAAATAGGTTTTGGCATCTTATAATTAAAAGAGCATAATGATACGCCTTGATTTTAATTTGTTTTCAACTTTTGGTATGTCTAGGTTTTTGCTGTGTTTTCCTAGACCTTGAAGCAAATGCTTTATCAATTATATGTTAAATTTCCACAGCACTATAATTTAACATAAGTAGTTGAAATTAAATTGAAATTAAAAATTACAAAGAACGTTCTGCATTGTGCTTTTCATTGTTAATAACACTTCCAATTATTGATAAAGATATCTCTTTGTTAGATTTAACTGGGTTATTTTTTGATGTAATGTTTGGATTTGTGAATGCTTCTATCATTTTAAAATTGAAGTTTTCACAACTTTACACTTACATCATAACTCGATTAAATTTTGTTAAATGTGTTTTTGGCTGGCAAATTTCATTGTTAGCTTTCGTCGTAGAGAGTGTTCTGGTTTGTCATCTTTGAGGCAGTTTAACAATATTTAATTTTAATGACCTAGTTATTCTTTACTACAATTTTATAGTTGGCTTATACGTTTCTCAAACTGTTATATTAATAGCAGGCTTATGTTTATGTTTGAATTTTTCAAATTTGACAAAATTGTTTACTACATCTTTAACAATTTTAACTAACATTACTACTGACGAAGATAACTGTAAGTGTTATCGAAACGTTTAGATTGTATAATTTAAAGTACACCATTAAAAATCCCAAAAAGATAAGTATTTTATTATGAGTGTTAATGGTGAAAGTTTACATTTTCATACATAAGCCTCATATTTAAATAAATATAGATTTATTTTTTATTTCCTTTTTCCAAATGTATAACATTAACCCCTAACTTTTATGTGTTTTGGAAAACCTATAAACGCTCTTACAAAGAACATTACAGTTCTTCGTAAAATGATTGTTAACATTCAGCCTCATACAAGGATAAGGACATCACATACATTATGCTATTTTGAATGAAAATACTTGTAAGAGTTAGAATATTAAATTGAATAAAGTGAATTCTATAACTCTTTATATCTAAGGCCGACCAGAACGCGCACAACTCCAGGTTGCAGTGCAAAAGTGCGAGTTTGGTGATTACGAATTAAAGAAAACTATAATGATAGGTTGTCAGCTAGACGACATAACAAGTAGGTATTACTTGATTGATTTAGCGAAGTATAATGTGTTGTTCACAAAATTAATTTAGAATCTATTTTTACTCCTATTAAGTTGACATACTGGTGATTGTCAAGTAAATGGTGTTTGAGTGACACTATCATTCGTATAGTTTTATCTTTGTTTAGAGATAATTCATTTGCATTGCACTAAGCTTCAGATACATTTAAAACATTTTGCGATTCTGCTAAAACAGAGCTTAAATTTTGTTTGCTACAAAGCGTAGTAGTATAATCCGCATACATCACATAGTAATTCTAGACAAATACCGACGAAAATCATTAACAAAAATTAAGAAAAGGAAGGGTCCTAATATAGAGCCCTGCGGTACTCCAGAGTTTAAAATTTGAAAATTTGAAATTTCACTCTTAACTGCTTGATGAGTATTAAATATGTTGAAATTAGATTACAGCTAAGCGAATCAAAGTTGTAAATTTCGCTTAATTTCCGATTGAATAATTTGCGTGACTGTGTTGTATTTACTTTCTGCTTTATATGTTTTTTAGGATTTTTTTAATTAACAACACATGGATATTAGTTCAACTTTTAGTAGATTGCATCCAAATTTGACCAATTTCCTACTCTATTAATTAACAATTTTCCGTTATTACAAGTTGTACATTGTATGATTAAAATCATCTGATATAATCTATCTTTTGATGAGCGCTATTAATAGTGATTACAATTTTTCAATTAATTCAACAGTCTTTTCCTCGGTAACCACCTGGCTACTGGTACTAATAAATAATCTGGTCATATTCTATAAGTATATATGTAAATTAAGGTCTCAGATGAATCGGTCATGAGGTTAATACTGATTTTGGCAGGAAATTGACGTCGTCTATTAAGTTTATGTGTTTAAACTCCATTTTAGGTATACAGGCAGAAATAACAATTGACTTCTATAAATAATTTAAATTATTTAATCCTGGTCGCAAAAAGTATGATAATGTTATAAAAAGATAGGCATGTAGCTAATAATGGATATATTCATTGTGCTAATTTAAACAATTGCCACGAACGTCAAAAATTATGTATGTGTGTGTGTGTATATATATATATATATATATATATATATATATATATATATATACAGGGTGTTTTAGTGATATTGGGCCAAACTCAAAGCGGTAATTCCTCTCTTAAATATAAGTTGAAAAAATAAATTTTAACTCAAAATTACTTTTCGTTTATACAGGGTGTCAAAGTTTAAAGAAATATAACAGTTTTTTTTTATAACTCGTGTAAATTTAAACCTATTTTGATGAAACTTGGTATGAACAATAAACAAAGATCTTTAATTTGGAAATTTCAGGTTTTGTGGGTGTCTACCAGTGGGGTAGATATGCAGGGTTGGCGCCCCTTTTACCTCACTATCTTTTACGCCCGGAATTTTTTGAAATCTAAAAGTCTTTTTAATTTTAAATTTAATTTAGCGAAAGAAATGGCTCCTAAACAATTTTGGTTAGAAGCTTATTTACAGAGATATTTTAGATATTTTAGTCTTACACTTGAATTATTTAAAATAATGTATTTTAACAAAATCAGTCTATGATTGTTAAAATTGATAGGTAGTTTTGTTATATCCACATTTATTTACAGTTGTCCAGACATTTTGGCTTGTTGTGCATCAGTTTTGTGTTTTTCGCGTTTTTTATTGTTATGGAAAACTACACAGCTGCTGAATTAACATATATTTATTTTATTTATGGTGCTGCAAATGGGAACAGTATAGAAGCCGCTCGTTTGTATCGACAACGTTTTCCTGATCGTCGGCATCAAAACCGTAAAATTTTCCAACGCATTCATGCACATTTAAGAGAGATTGGAGTTCTCAAGCGTCTTGCACCCCCTTGACAAATGAGGCCCAGGCGAACATTGCGTTTCGAAGAGGAGGTTTTAGAGCATGTAGCAGAACATCCATCCACCAGCACTCGTGCCGTGGCTCACGGTATGGGTGTTTCTCACACATCGGTTTGGAGAGTTTTACATAAAGATCGACAACATCCGTTTAAAAATCTGAACGTTCAATCGCTAGATCAAGCAGACTTTACGAGTAGAAAAGAGTATGGCCGCTGGTTTTTGGAGAGATCTGCAGTTGTGCTTTCTTTTGCTTCGAATATGATGTTTTGGGATGAGGCATGTTCCACAAGGGATGGCTACCGTCGTACGTGGTCACCAACAACGATTCTCCGTTAATGTCTGGGGAGCGGCGATTCAAAACTTTTTGATTGGACCTTTATTTTATCTACTAACGTTACCGGTCAAGTTTATCTTGAATTCTTAACGAATTCTCTTTTGGAATTTCTGGAGGATGTTCCCCTCGATATTCGGAATATGTTGATATTCTAGCGTGATGGAGCACCGCCTCATTTTTCTGCCCCAAGTCCGAAATTATTTAAATAACATCCAGATCGTTGGATTGGACGTGGTACTCCCTTCTCCTGGCCTCCTAGATTACTCGATTTAACGCCCATTTATTTTTTCCTTCCGATGGCTTGGTAAACAGAATTTTTACCGCCTTCCAAGAATTACGAGAAATATCAGGCATCTTCGGCAAACTCAATGTTAAGACCATGTCAAGCCTGTATCGATGGGGAATGGCGACAATTTGAACATTTATTATAACAAATAATAAATTTAGTTTTGGATACAAAATTAAATTTATTATTACAAAATGTTATTAAAAATATTATTTAAAAAATAATATTGTTTAAATAATTATTTTTTTAAATTATTTAAAAAATATTGCTGTTCTTATCTTGTGTTTAATCTTTAATCTTTGATCTGTGATAAAAATTACAACTGTTAATTTTTTCTACATTGGAATGTCCATGGACAGTTAACAAAATGAAATACTTCTAAAATACCTCTGTAAATAAGCTTCTAATAAAAAATTTTCAAGAGCCATTTCTTTTTCTAAATTAAATTTAAAATTAACAAAGACTCTTAGATTTCAAAAAAATGCAGCAGAGTAATATGGAGGAAAAGGGCGCCAACCCAGAATATCTACGCCACTGGGAGATCCTTATTAGTTTACTGTTCATGTCAAGTTTAATCAAAATCGGTTTAAATTTACATAAGTTATAACCAAGAACTGTTATATTTCTTTAAACCTTGATACCCTGTATATATATATATATATATATATATATATATATATATATATATATATATATATATATATATATATATATATATATATATATATATATATATATATACACACACACAGGGTCCGGCAACAAGAACGCCTTCTTCTATATCTTCCGTTTTATATAAGCTAGATTATCAAAATTTGGAATGCAGTTATAGTTTAGTTGTGTGCATATTTTAAAATTATTCACGCGAATACAGGTTGTTGATTTAAAGAGGACCAAATTATTATAAAAAAATTTAAATGGAACACCCTGTATATTACTACTTTTTTGAATTCTACATATTGTTCCTAACAAATTCGCAATATATTTCCCTATCCCTAAATATAGCCGTTTTTAAGTTATTTCGATTTTTTTAAAAAAAATTGAAATTACAGAGTTTGCTTTGAAAATGTACCTCCTTAACTGTTGAAAAATAAAAGTTATCTAATTTATGTGAGAATAAGTACACATATAGAGTTTCCTTTTAATGTGAAGAAAATGACATAATTGCATACATGGTGCTTATAATTGACTTGCCAATCAACCATTATTCGAACTAGTAAAAGCTTACTTTTTCAAATAAAACACCCTGTATATTATTACATTTTTAGTTTCTACATATTAATCCTTATCAGTTCGCCATACAACTCCCTATTCTTAAATATAGCCGTTTCCGAATTATTTTCAATTTTTCAAAATGTATAAGATTATTGAGACATTTTTAAATCTATGGCCTCGTATAGATAAAAAAGAACATCATAAAACAATTGTATTATATTATTATAAGTTTTTGTTATGCACGAATAAGTTCAAAGATAAATATGTAATTAAAAATTAAAAATTATTATTAATTTTATTAAATACATAAATAAAAAGTTTACCTCGAGTAGGATTTGAACCTACGACCTGTACTTTGCTAGAGTACCGCGCTAACCAACTGCGCCATCAAGGTTCAAGCCCCAATCGATGCAAATTTTGTCTTTATGTATGTAGAACTGATGTCAATTCTAAATATAATGAGATTACAGTCAAATTACTTACGTTAATGGAATGTGACCCTGCAATGTCGCAAGGATTCACACATACCAAAGCAACTTAACTAATATTAAATTATTACAAGTATTTATTATGAACGAATAAGTTCAAAGGTAAATATGTAATTAAAAATTATTATTAATTTTATTAAATATATAAATAAAAAGTTTACCTCGAGTAGGATTTGAACCTACGACCTGTACTTTGCTTGAGTAATTTGACTGTAATCTCATTATATGTAGAATTACATCAGTTCTACATACATAAAGACAAAATTTGCATCGATTGGGGCTTGAACCTTGGTGGTGCAGTTGGTTAGCGCGGTACTCTAGCAAAGTACAGGTCGTAGGTTCAAATGCTACTCGAGGTAAACTTTTTATTTATGCATACAACAAACACTGAAATTAAAGGATTTAAATTGTTTGCTATTTAAAATGTTCTAATATAAAATTTACTAATAAATAGTAAAACGGCGTTCCATAAAAATGCTTAAATTTTTTAACAAATATATAAAAGCTGTAGATAGCTATACGTACAAAATTAATCATTGATAAGAATGTACATAGATAATATAGATAACTGAACAGATTCAAATTAAAACCGACAGCAACAAAAATTATTATTATCATAATTATCATAAGTGAGTAATACATTTCATAAAGGGGAATAAAATCTTTAATTCTAAACGATGCATGTCGGGACTTACTTTTTCTGATTATACTCATCCTTATTTATAAGTTTATCGAATTCTGATAACCAAAACTTTGACATTGACCAATTATTAGATGTACGTCTTTTCTTCAAAATTCTCATCTAAACATCTTTCACATTGCACAAATAATTGGTTTACAATCAAAGTTTGATAATTTAGGTGATAATGTGGTCGATCATATTGAAATTGTACACTGTGTCCCATTTTGGTTGCAATTGAGGTTAATAATGCAAAATGAGTGCCACAAAATATATATTTTTTGAAAGCTGAGAGTAAGCTCTATTATACCCTGTGCCCCAAATTCGATGCTCAACTGGGATCTCAGCTATTATTAGAGTTAGAATGTTGGTTAAATAGGGAAAGTTTTAGAGAATTTTGGTGTCAAATACAATCCGTTTATAAAATTTTTCTGATGCATTTACTGTTTTAGATATTTGAAAAAATTGAATATCGCTCGTTTCGTTTTTCGTTAATAACCAATTAATTAAGCAATGATCTGACAGCTTTTTAGATTTGACATTAAGACACTTTTTACCAAGGAATGTTTTTATCGTAATTAGAACCGCCGATCGGTTTTTGTTTTTTCCGTAGCGATACTAACTTCATTTACAAAGTGTTTTTGAATTTGTTTAATTCTAGTGAAGAAACTCAAAATTGGCAACGTCGCATTCAATAATTTTTATTACCATTGAAACTCTTGTGTGAGAAAGAATAACATACGTGAAGAAAATGAAGCGCATATAATATGTTTGCGACTTAAACTGACTTTTATATTAACGAATAACGAATAAAAAAAAATTTGTTGAATTCTTTCATTGAAAGTCTACTAAGATCCTCAATGTTTTATAATAAATTTACCGTATATTCTTCTTTACACGATTTAATCCCTTTTGCAAGTTGTTATGTAAACTTGTTGATGATTTACTGATAAAAAAGTTATCAATAACGTATTAGGTGCAATAATTAAAATAAATAGGTGGTAAGCTAAGTGAAGAAAATAAGGTGCGAACATTTTAGAAATTGAAATTAATTTTTATTATTAATTAGGTACTGTGGGAATTGTAATAAATTAACAAATTATTTAAAAAATGCTGCCTAAATTAACTTATTTACATTGTTCGATATGCTTACCATTATCTTCTATGCATTTTTCACACCGATCTTTTTACACCGTTGCAAGTTCTCCTAACGGTATTTCTAGTAATAGAACGTAGAACATCAACTGTTCTACGTTCTAATATCTGGCGGGTATCGGGCGGATCAAAGTCATATACTTGGTTTTTAACATTACCCCATAGACAAAAATCTAAAGGGCTAATGTCAGGTGACCGCGCTGGCCAAGAAACAGGGCCATTACTGGAAATTACACGGTCATAACATTATAATGTTCAAATAATAATTCACGGACCCGTCTAGTCTTATGAGCAGGACACCCATCTTGCTGAAACCAGATCTGTTGTATTTGTTCAGGTTCAAATAGTTTTATTATTGATGGAAATATTTGATTTATGAGCAATTCTGCATATCCAGTTCCATTTAAATTTTCATAAAAAATGAATGGACCTATCAGATGGCAATCTAAATTTTAATAAAAAAAATAAATGTAAAAGCAAACAACAAACGTTAAAACCAAATCTAATTTGAAATCGTCTTGGTGCTGTTAAATGTGGATTTTCTCTCGCCCAATAATGATGGTTGTACCGGTTAAATACACCACAGTTAGTAAAATGGGTTTCATCTGTTCACAAGACTTTCGTCGGAAAATTTTCATCTTCTTGGAATTTTTTGAAGATACCACCGACAAAACTGTAGCCTTCTAGGATAATCGGTGCGGTTTAATCCTTGAACAGTTCTTGGTTTATACGGGCGAGCTTTATTTGATTTGATAATTCTCTGAACGGATGATTTAGATATATTAGTTTCGTCGTTTACTTGTCTTACTGAAATTTCTGAATTGTTGTATAATTGTATTTTTTCTTGCTTCATTATTTTTTTGGTATTTCTCTCCTTTTATTTTGAAACTGCCACTTTTTTATTTTGAAACTGCCACTTGTCTGTAAATTATTTATAATTCGTGCAAAACATGTCCTGTGCGGCTGTTGTTTTTCGGGATATTTTTCAATATACATATCACTTGCAAGTTTAGCGTTTTTGTTAGATTTAAAATAACATTCCAACACATCTATTTTTTCGTCATTAGTAATTTTGCACCATTTTGATTCTAAATTAATACTTTTATAGGAAATAACACAACAATGCTTTACTAAATTACACCTGTCAAACAGAAAATAAATAACAATATCAACTTTTGTTTTTAACTTCTTGAAAAAGGAATAAAAAAGTATGCAATATACGGTAAACTTATTATAAAACATTTTAGATCTTAATACGCTTTTAATAAAACGATTCAACTAGTTGAGTAATTCGTTTTTATTCATTATTAGTTAATAATAAAAGTTAATTTCATTCTCAAACATTTTCACGCTTCATTTTCTTCACTTATGTTATTCTTTCTCACACAAGGCTTTGAATGGTAATAAAAATTATTGAATGTGACGTTGCCAATTATGAGTTTCTTCACTAGAAGTAAAAAAATTCAAAAACACTTGGTAAATGAATTATTTTTGTGACATGTCACATATGGTTGAAAAGCTATTTTTCAGCATTATCAATAAAAAAAAAACAATAATTCTAAATGGCGTCCATAAGAAAAACAAAAGTTAGTTTAGCTACGGAAAAAACAAAAGACGATCGGCGGTTCTAATTACGATAAAAACATTCGTTGGTAAAAGGTGTCTTAATAATGTCAAATCTAAAAAGCTGTCAGATCATTGGTTAATGAGTTATTAACCAAAAACGAAAAGAGCGATTTTCAATTTTTTTAAATATCTAAAAAAGTAAATGAATCAGAAAAATTTTATAAACGGATTTTATTTGAGACCAGAATTCTCTAAAATTTTCCCCATTTAACCAACACTCTAACTCTTAACAATAGCTGAGATCCCAATGGAGCGCATTGAATTTGGGAGACAGTGTATAATAAAAAGAATATATACAAGGTGTTCATTAAAAAAAAACTTTGGTTTATTGCAAAGAAACTGACTTTTTGTGGGAAAAACTGTGAAATTCTACGGAAAATTCTGTATAAAACCCACTTTTCACCATTTTGATAAAAAATGTGCAAATTTTGAATTTCGCCCTGTACCTCAAATAATAATTGGACCATGACAATTAATTCTGTTTGTAACATCTTTCGTTTCACGAAATAGAACAGGGTCGCGAAAACCGCATCTTTCAATCTTTGCTCGCAAACGAGATACCCAAAATTTCAACCAAAATGGGACACAGTGTACATTTAAGTATATGTTGTATCTAAATCTAAAACAATTCAATCTTCACATTTGTTTACTGATAAACAAATCAAGATTTATCATTTATATTTAATTTTAACTTGAAATTTAAGATTTAAAACTGATTTTCGGAAGCACAAAACCATTAAAGACTGAAGTCACTATAATATTTTTTTTTGCATTATCTAATCATTATCAGACTTATTAAATACTAAACGCCTATTTGTAGATAACGAAGTTAAAAGGATCTATATGTCACCACACTATCACAAGATGCCAAATGTATTTTATTCCATTTGTCTCAAATTGAGGTGAAAGTAGCATCGTATCTAGTAAACGGCGGACAATCTCGCATAACCTATTGTTTCATTGCAGAGATTTATTTTCTGATATCTCTAAGTAATATATCGGTAGTCTAAAATGAAGTATACGTAGGAAAGTAAAAAATGGTGTTAAACTTTTTATACGTACTAAATTTCGGAAAATTTTAAGCTTCTTTAACAGTACTATCTCCGATACGAGTAATAAAATCTCTTATTTCTGGAAATTGATCTGCTGCTCGGTTTTAAATTTATAGCAATAACAATTAATACCGACCTAAAGGCATTCAATTTACTAAATTGTTTACATACTCTTAAGTTATATTTAGCTTTTTATTACTGTATCGGAAGTCATTTTATCATTGAATTAATTATAAACATATCTTTTAATCGTGCATTTGAGGATGTAGGGGAATTCTTACACAATTAAATAGTTGTGTAGATTAATAAGTAAAAAAAAAAAGCTTCGTCCTGGTGTTAATCTATTAAAATGTTAAGTTTGTAGACAAACTTGGTTGTTTACTTAAAACTTAGCAACTGATCTTTAATTCACTTGCAATGCAATATTTAATCTTTAAATGTCGAGGTTGACATTCCTGTATTTATTAGAAAGGGCTTAGTTAATAAAAAAAACCGCTGCAAATTGTATCAATACTTCCACATAAAAAAAATGGTTTTTTAAATAACTCGAAAACGATTAACTTTACAAAAAAATTACAAGGATGCTTTTCGATCAGAAATTGATTTTCTATCTAATATTAAATCGTGTGGACGGGTTCCAAAATGAAGTTTTTTTGGAAATATTTCGAAAATGTCAAAATTTTCGAAAAAATTGAAAAAACACTTTTTGTGAAAAATTTTATTTCCTATTTATCGGATTATTAAAGTGACGTTTTTTTTGCTAAGATCTTGTAAACCGTTTGTTGTATAGAAAAATTATAGCGACAAAAATACTCACAATTATATTAGAAGGAAAAAAAATTTGGTAAAGGGATACTTACCCCCCAAATTTGCCCCTTTCCCCATACCCCACTGACCCCAAAAACAATCAGTCGCTTTGGGTAGTTGACATCTATATGTGTGCCAAATTGTTAATATGTTAAGTCCTTCGAAAGTTATGGAGTACACACACAGACACACAGACAAGATTTTTTTTGTTCAAATTTTGTTTTTTGGACGTTTTCGGACATTTTAAAGCGATTGAGCAAATAGTTTTTTTTTAAGCGATATAGTACTTCCCATCCGTTGGATGTGGAAGTAATAAGAACTTTATTCACTAGTAAAATATGTCTAATGTCGTTTCGTTTAATATACGTTGAATTATTTAATAGTAGTAAATGCACTGCATGATATTCTATTCAAAAAAGGCAGCATTTCCCTTAATTTCTTCTTTAAATTTATATCAGAAACTAAAGTTACATCAATTAGTTTTTTTTTTAGTTGTTGACATATCATTTGGTTTAGAAATATTTGATTAATTATGGAAATGTTCATATGCGTAATTTATACGCCGTGACGCAATGTGAATTTTTTTAAAATGGTCGCATGGTCACATAATGAGATTGAGATGATATTAGCGTTAGTTCGGGTTAAAGCACGCGGTGGAGTAAAAGTCCGTGTCGAGAATGCGCGTACTGCATAAAAATGGCCACTACGCATATACGTCATATCAACAGTGCAACCCTTTGACAAAGTATGAGAGGGGACGCATAATTCTGGATACCAATTTGTGACTATTCTGCACCAAAATGTTGAAAGAAGAGAGAAATATATCCTCTCAGTATGTCATATTAAATGCACGGCCGACGCTAAAGTTTGTCCGGTACCAAACCAATGGCGACCGATTAATATTTGGTTTCAATTTTTTATGCAGGTCTGAAATGCATGTTACGAGTCCCCTATCTTTCCTTGTCAAAGGTGCAACCCATCTAAAGCTACTTTATTGTATTTATTGCAGTTTAGAGTCTCAAATAGAGCAGTCATGCGGCAAGTTTTAAAAATAGCGTTTTCGATCTAATTTTTTGCATGAAGTTGATAGGATTTAAACAGTATAAACTTAAGGTTTTTGTGATGTTTGAATAGGTTTCTTGTATATGTAATCCAGTACGCGCGGGATTTTACCCCACCGTTGCGGATTTTTACCCTCTTGTTTTTTTTAGGATCTATAAACGATAAACAAATTGGAAACCGATTACTGAAGTAATGCTTCAAGAAACTCGGCGAAGAAAGGAAAACGGGGAATCAATACGAGCTATTGCAAGACACTTTGAAGTCGACGAGTCATCTCTAAGAAAACGTCTAAAGCGTGGTTATGGAGTAAAATCCCTTGGCCGATTCAAACAAATTTTTAGCAATAAACAGGATCAGGAGGTAGTAGAACAATGCAAATAAATGGATCAAAGGGTTTACGGTGTAGAAAAATGCCTAGGAAAATGGCTTGTGAGGCCATAAATTTAATACTCAAACAAAATAAGCTGAAAAGACTGGACTCAGTATTTTTTAAGAAAACATAATTTGTCGCCAAAAACTCCCCAAAAAACTGGTCTATGCAGAGTTATGGGATTCATCAAGATTCAAATTGAACGGTTCTATGACAACCTAACGAAACTCATATCTGATTATGGTTACCCTCCAAGTAGAATATATAACATGGATGAGAGCGGTATCATCACTGTGCCAAACAAAATGCCACAGGTTTTTGCTGCTAAAGGATAGCGTAGCGTTAACAAAATTACATCTGCTGAAACGAGGCAGTTAATCACCACAGTTTACTGTTTTAGTGCTAGTGGACACTATTTACCATCAGCTTTAGTATTCCCAAGAAAGCGGACAAAACCCTAATCTTATGGTTGGTGAACCGCCTGATTCCATACTCTTTATCAGCGATTCACGATACATAAACTCAGAACTGTTTATTGAATTTTTGAAGCATTTTCAGAAACACGTGAAGGCTAATAAGGAAAGACCGGTATTATTGATCATGGACAACCATTCTTCACACTGTAGCCTTGATGCTATCATAGTTTGCAGGGAAAACAATATACATCTCTCGAACACAACACCTTGATCGGTGCTTTTTCAAAGCATTAAAAGACTATTATGGTGAATACTGTGACCAGTGGCTAGTTATAATAAAGTAAGCACAATGGAGAAAGCAGTTAATGCGTTCAGAATATGTGGAATTGTGCCTGTAAGTTTTAATGATTTCTTGCCGGCAATCGTGACGGATCAAATAATTCCCCAAGAACCAAGGAGCAATCAACAAATGGAAGTCCAAAATGTCTCTCTTTCAAGCGATGATGATGTTTCTTTAAAACTGTTGATGACGTCCAAAAAACGATGTCTGTCTTTACCAAATGTTGATGTGTCCCCAAATGTGGCTGAATCTTGCCCCTTAAATGCATTACTCAGTTTGTACACTTTGTACGTTTTACCCACTCCTCATTCCCTTTCCACACATGCCCTTTCTCAATTACATCTTTTCGATTTCACTTCGACTTTTATTTAAGTGTATTCAGTTCTGACATATAGAACCTTACTTATGTTTTACCTATTTTTTCAGTAAATCACCTGCTGAATATTTTAACTAACCTCACACGTGCCCTACCTGTCATGTGAAGTTTTCTTACCCAGACTAATTCTGAAGAGGTGGTTTTGGTGAGATTCTTCCTGTCAAACTCTTAAAACCCGCATAAAACTTTCTTAACCATGCCATGTTGTTCACATAAAATACACTCAAATCTATTCACTCTGCACATTCTGCTGCATTTCCATTTGTAAGAACCACTTAATAAACCTCTCTGAACAACCCTATTTACCGATTTCACTTAAATTTTTCGTAATAATAGTTAAAAATTTGTAGTTTTTTATCACCGTGTTATGGAATTTAGAATTTATTGCCATGATCTTTTGTCACACGTTCCCGAATTTCACACTATGATCAAGATTTAACTTCTATTTAGTTTTTTTCAAAGAAAACTTGACCTGATGCCATTCACAGTGTGAAAAGAACTTGCGAGGGGCACAAGAAACGGAACCTTTCACTCCAAAAGTTACCGTTCAGGGAAGTTTTATATGTAAATTTCATAAAATCTAATCCACTCATATTTTATTTAATTCTTACTAAAAATAAAAATCGAATATAAACTGCCTTTGCGGTTTGAATTTCAAAACACCTTCAAGCAGTCACCGCATGGTTAACTAATTAGAAGTATTCTTTTATTATTTATTCTTATTGACCAAATTAATGAAAACAGTTAATGTTTTTTAAATAGTCCATTTCTCCGTTAATTGAAAAATACATCGCATAGGATTTTCATCAGTAGTGTTTAAAATGTGTTCCTTCTAATCCCCAAGAATCTTATCCTCACAAGTATTATAGTGTTCCCATGCACCATTAACCGCTGGTCGTATACGAACCCTTGAGTGAAAGATAAGTGGCTACTAAACCTGTTGAATAGGGATTGAATATGTTGGCGGGATACTTAATAATAGGTTTCAGGATAGTAATTAGGATGTGCTGGTAACTAATAATGCAATTGCAGTGATTGAACATTACAAGTACAGTCATAAGAACGTAATGCTTTCAATCATAAATTAGTTATCATCTGTTACGACATTTTATGAATGGCTGATTGTATGGTATGTTCAAACGTTTCAGAAGTAAAGAACGTTCATGCGCTTAGGATGTGTTAGTTCACACTTTAATTTTTTGTACAATCGTCGGTAAATTTTTCTAACGCTAATCTATAGTTTTTTTAGAGAAATAGGTAATGTTTTGTTTTCTTTTTACGGTATATCCAACAAGTCACAAGGTTATATTTACCATGGAGTAAAAATTCGATTTAGTAGTAATGATAGTTGTACTGATATTATAGGCTATGTTTATTTAATAATAACTAGCTACTAAATCTGATTGGGATAGTGGATTATCGTTTGAATCGAGGCTTAATAGAAACAGAACATATTTTGATGACTATTAGATACGGTTAAAGTAGGACAACCTTTTAGGTCCGTTTTATTTAAGAATAATTATTTGCGTTTCTATTGTACGTTCCGCTATTACCAAAATTAATAAAAAATTCAGGGATATATGGTACGCCAATTGATGCTAGAAGTGACCCTCCCAATGTAACATCGGGACATAACAGTAACCGCACTAAACAGTTTTATCCAGTTCAAGAACTATCCACTATTCGTTGAACAGCTGTAAATCGACATAATTGCCTCTAGGTCGAATGGTAATCTTATTGGGTGAATGTATTACATACTAATTATCTAATAAAGATTAACGTTTGGACAGGAATTGTTTTCGAGGATATTTCCAAATTAAGAAGACCAAGCGACGCAATTTGGTCCCAAGGTGGATCGGTGGAAGAGAGGCTCGATTCCCTCAATGCATTAAAATTGCTAATCTTTGTAATACCTAAATTAAAGTTAAAATTGTTATTGGTTGTTTTAACTAATTGCAAAAATAAATAAAATAGTAAATAATGATTATTGTATATTATTATAAACAATTATTAGCTTTAGGTAATCCTTAGATAATTAGTCAGTGCACACTGTTTAAAATAATGATAGATAAAAATAATACATTTGTAACAATTTTATCAATACAATATTTATATACAATGTAAAGGTGTATTTTTTTATCTGAAAATCTAAACCTTTCGCCATAATGATTAAATGTACATTGGAGTAAGTATGGTACTGCTTCGAAATAATCTTGCTTACATTCCTCGAAAAAATTTCCTTAATTTTTATTTCTTGCCATTTCTTTGTACAATGTTTTTGTATTTCTGCTTGATTTTTCAGTTCAGAATGCTGTGTTTTTTCTAAATGCATTTAGTTGACATTTGATTATTTATTTTATACATTTTCTATATTATTGTCTTTTTGCGTTACTTATTCTTGAGTCGATTTTGTTATCATACACTACATTGTTCCTGTAACCTCTATGCATCTTTTACACATGGGACACACCGTTGCTTACAATTGAATTTGGTAATTAAATATATTGGACACCGATTGGGCAAAGTCAACTTATGTGATCTAAAATATAAGAAGCTCTTTCAATGAAATTAGGTTGCTACAAGGCCTAATTCAAAAATCTTTTGAGCGTTAATAATTCTATCAGAAGGTTTACTTGAAATTTTGAAAAGTAATTGATAATTGAAATGAAATAATTAGTATTGACTTCAATGTGATTTCAAATGTCACAAATATTTTTGTATAACACTCGTATCTGGTAAATGTGCATAAAACAAATAGTAAATCATAATTTCTGTATATTTGTGTACCCATTAGTGAAATTTGTTAAATACTGTATGCAGATGCACGCGGTGGGCAATAAAAACTAATTAATTCTTATTTAACTCTAATAATAACTGGCAAATTAAAATTTATTTAGTACACGGTGGGTTAATAAATGATAGTTTACATATTCGTATTTATAATTATAAAAATGTTCTCTTCTGTAAATCATAATTGTTCTTTACGATCGTGATTTTTTTGCGTAGTTCCGTTTTCAAATCTTGTGCTCAAAGTAAGGTAAATGTTAACATTACCCAACATTGTACGATTACATTATGAAAAGTAACGAAGCTAATAATTGCATCACGAAAATATTCTCTATTGAAATATAAAGATTCTACTGAATGATTTATACTTAAAGAAAACATGTTCTATCTTAATTGAAAATCAATAATACAAAAGACATTCAAAATGCTCTCTTCAATTAAGATTCCCACATTAAGGTCAAACAACCAATTTTTACTGCATTAACGAAAGGTAAATATTGAACATATGTAAATTTTTTGTCTTTTTTGTGGTACCGCGGATAATATCATTTTCTATCACATTGTTAGGCGTTAATAATAATTAAACAAGGAACCTTCATCATCAATCAATGTGCGTGGTTAGTTAAATTATGTATAGCTTTATCTCTTTAAATAATTTATAGCTTATTGATAACATTAATTTTTTTTGGATTATGCTAAAATAATTACTTTCTCATCATAAAAATGAATGTATATCTTGTTTACAGCTGCTCTACCTGTGGAGCCTATGGTACCATTACCAGTACCTGTACCACCCGTTGGAGTCCAGTTAGTACGAGATCCAACGTCCGGCCACTTGTTACTTCTTCCAACAACGGGAATAGGTAAATTCTTATTAATTAGATGTATCATTATGTAAGCGAATACTAGCATGTTTTGTAATAAACTTCATGTTCACATTGATTAAATTTATGGTTATATGATGGTCTCTTGAAGGTTATAAACTGTTTTTAGAGTAGTTCGGTATATTATATAAAATTAACACTTGTTTTTGTGTTCAAAATTGTTAATAAAAATATTTGATTAGAGTGACAAATTTCATGAGCGTTCAGTCTGCAAATGTACGTAATGTTTTATTACACTTGGTCACGGCAATTTACTAGCAAAAAAGAAATTAAAAATCGCACTTACGGATTAGTTTCGGAAATTAAAACTGTAAATGTCTAGCGGCTCCATCTCGCGGAAATCGTCACCTTGGTGAGGTTAAATTCAAATTATACCTAATTACTGCCTTATTATTTATTGCATCATTTAAATAAAAATACTCATTATTAATTCACTTTCGTACATACCAAATGATATTACACGATTAAGTTTTAACCCCATTCTAAACACTTCATTTTGACCTACAGGGTGTGTCACCTAGATGGACCGTTAAGTGTATATGGTGAAATCATTTCAAATGAAATATGAAAATTTGAATACGTATGTATGACGACATATATCTGTCGATTGAAAACACTTCCGATTAGTGTCGCCATCCATTTCTTTATTTTACTTGTAACGCCCTGTATATTATTAGATATTTTAATTCTTGATTGAATTTTACGTTTATATGACAATTTTTGTCTAAAAGTAACTGTTTTTGAATGATGCTCAATTTATTTAAAAAAAAATTGGTCAGTGTAAACGTTATGGGAAATAAAAATATAAAAAGTACAAAAAAGCAAACGGTACAACTAACAATGACGCGTTTTTTTCTCTAAATGGCATTTGTCACTCCCAACAAACTTTAAATTAAAAATTAATAAAAAATGAATCACTTCACTGCCGATTTTAATAGATTCTAATGAATAGTAATTTATTGTAAAATCCATAAAAGGGTATCTAACGAGTGAATTCACGAGTCACTTTAACAAGGAGTGAATTACAATTCTCGAGATCTTAATTTATCTTTATGATACATACATAACCTTCACGCCATTCCCTTGCGGAGTAGGTAAAACAATCCCTGCCTCTTATTTATTTTTCATTCACAATCTTTCTCCACGCTTTCCTATCTCTGCATACCTCCCTAACTACCGCAAGATACATAAATTATCTATGACATGTCCTATTATTTTTAAAACTCCTTGTCTTTCTTTCTTTTATCATACATTCTACTACATTCAGCTAAGCTTTGCTTCGTTAATCTTGCGTTGTTCATTCTCTCAATGTGACCAAACCAACGTAATGTACTACTTTTATATCCATCCATCATCATCTTTTCCTCGCCACACTCCGTCATTATACACTCACTCTTTATCTTGTCTCTTCTCGTTTTACCACATACGCTTCTTAAGAATCATACTCATGGGATTTTTTTTTCGTGCTTTTTTGACATACCCATATCTCGTTTCCATACAGTACTGACGGGTACTAAGCAAATGCTTTCCACCTTCCCGATTGAACACCACAATCTTAGTTTTGTTCACATTTACCTTTAGGTCCATGTTCTTGTATCAACTTCCTCAGAACAGTTTGCTCATCCGCACTGTCACTTAATAAGACTGTGTCATCTGCATACACCAGAACTCTTACATTTACGTCACCAACCATTACACCATTTGTATCGGCACATGCTTGCCTAACACATTCATCCATGTATACGTCACACAGCCTTGTCGCACTCCTTGCTCAATATTAAAGTATTCACTCACACCTCCTCTAACCTTAACGCATTCCTGGCTACCGTTGTATGCTTTCTCCATATCCGCAAACGCACAGTACAGCTTCCTTTTTACACTTAAACGCTTTTCCATCACCTGCAGGAGAGCAACCATCTGATCAACACATCCTCTCCCCGGCATGAAGTCACCCTACACATCCCAAATCTTAGTTTGTGTAGTTTCTCGTACTCTATCAATCAGTATTCTTCCAAAAAATACTTTACTTTACCAAGTACACTGAGCAAACTCTGTAGTGCTTGCAAAATCACTCTTGTTCCCCTTACCCTTATATAGTGGTACAATGATTGCGCTCTTTCAATCCCTCAGCACTTTTCCACACTCATGGCATACATTGAATAATTCACACAATCTTCGTATAAGCTTTGCACCTTCATTCTTTTCGCCAGTGATTTCATCTACGCCTGCTCCTTTACCGTTTTTCAACCCACCTACCGTTTTCTCTACGTCATTTATCCCAATATCCTTTTCCGTTTCATTCACCGTTCCTTCTACATTCTCTTTCATTCTCATTCAGTCTTACTCTCCTCACTATTGTACTTCCGAAATATTCTTGCCAATCATCTCATACTATTTCGTTGCTCGTATTTATCACTCCTTCAACGTTCTGTTTTGGGCCACGTTTTGTATTTTTGACCGATTTCCAGAACAGTTTTTTGTTTCCCTCAAAATCATTCTGTATTTTCTCTCCTTCCACAGTCATCACTTCCTCTTTACTTATTCTCACTTCCTCCTTCGCTTCTTTGTTTCTTAATCTGTATACCTCATACAATCGCTTTTTCTCAATCTCATTTTTTGCAGCAATTATTGCCATGTACTCATCTGTTTTCTTACATATTGCCTTTTTTACCGATACACTCCACCAAACACTTTTGTCGGTCTACCTTGACAACACAGTTTTTCAGGCTTATCCATGCACTTTCAACGCCACTGTCTTATTTCCACGATGTTTCATTCACATTCAACTCTACTCACAGCATCTGCGTATTTAATTCTCGCACCATTATCTACTAGTGTGTCTACACTACGTTTGCTTTCCTTCTCCAGACCCACTTTTTTGTGTCTCTCACCAGGTTTCTAAGTCGTTCATCATACACTGTGAAGTCAATCGTACTTTTAGATTCACCTGTTTGCCATGTATATATATATATATATATATATATATATATATATATATATATGCATATATACTGTGATTAAAGTGCAACCTTCGCGCCGTATTTTAGTGAAAAAAATTGTATTTTAACCGTAAATTTTCTCTAATTTTCAGAGAAGGCTAAATTATATTGTTCCGTGACTCGAAGGCTATGGCATAAGAGCGTATTCCTTGAACAGTTTGAGTCGAAATTGCCTTATATACTTTTGTCCAAAACTCAATAGTTGAGGAGTTATGGGCAATATTAAATTTAGCAGAGTGTGTACAGTAAATAGCATATTGAATGAAGTAATGTAATGTTTTATTAAGAATTTTATTTATTGCTAACACTTATTTAATTAAAGTTTTGGCATATGCAACCGTAATATTTTGAATTAGCTCATCACTGGTTTGTGGTTTATTTGTGTACACTAGACTTTTCATGTGTCCCCAAAGATAATACTAAAGAGGAGGTGGCCTCGGAGGCCAGATAACGGAACCTCCTCTGCCTATCCACCGATTAGCAAAGTTGTTATTTAGATATTCTCTCACGTTTGCACCAAAATGAGGTGGTGCGCCATCATGCTGAAACCACATCGCAACTCTTTTCTGAAATAGAACATTCTCCATTTTGTAAAAAATTAGGTAATTCTCGCATGTTAAACGTTCTTGAATTACGAATGGCGCATTAAGAACAAGCGCCCATGGATGTGATTTCAGGTATTCGTAATTCCATCTCTATCAAACGTAGTTTCATCCGTAAACATAATTTGTCCACAAATCTGTTGGTGTGCGATCAACCAACGACAAAAGTCAACACGCACTGCACAGTCCTCTGGTTGTAAATGTTGAACAGATTGTATGTGATATGGCTTCAAACCAAAATTGTGTAATGTTCTCCACACCATGTTAAGAATAGCTTCTTTTTCAGCAAGTTCTTGCTGTACGGGACTTTCTGCAGTAGCTTTAGGAAAAATACCTTTTTCTGTCAAATGTCGATGCTCATTTATGAACACTCGACCATTAGATATTCTTCGATCAGGAAACGTTCTCTGATGTTCCCGCACGGACGCTCTTGGATTTCCGTCACAGCATTCGTAAATAAAGTGAATATCGGCATATTCTTGATTTGAAAACGTAGACATATTTAATTAATCTTAAAGCTTCAAAAGAATAAACCATGTTACCAAAACAATTTGACAAAACACTTACGTGGTCTGCCAGATTTGGTTTACTGTTAAATTTATTATTGCCCATAACTCCTTAACTATTGAGATTTGGACAAAACTGCGTAAGGCACTTTTGACTTAAAACTGTCCAAGGAATACGCTCTTAAGCCATGGCTATTGAGTCACGGGACACCCGGTATATGGTGTTAATTACGTGTTAGAAAACAGAGTTATCTATTTTTACTAAATCTAAATGTTTTTTTAAATATTTTTAAATTATTTTCGGATGCAATTAGTTTATGTATGTAGAACCATGGATCATTTGAATTCGTAAGTAGTAAGTCTTCTAACTGTATCAACAAATACAAGAAAAAATAGAAAAAAAATCACAGTACTGGAATATGAAATACATTAGGTGTGCCTGTGAACACCCGAGTGCTTTGATGTTTAGTAACATTGTTTTGCAGCGTTGACATTTTATGACTTCAAAATTTTAAAAAACGTACAGACTGTCTAAGTTGAAAACTCAGTATAAATTATGAAAATGTAAACTTTCACCATTAATAATTTTGAATTTTTCAAATTTGACAAAATTGTTTACTACATCTTTAACAATTTTTAACTAACATTACTACTGACGAAGATAACTGTAAGTGTTATCGAAACGTTTAGATTGTATAATTTAAAGTACACCATTAAAAAATCCCAAAAAAGATAAGTATTTTATTATCAGTATAAATTAGGTTTCCTAATTTTGAAACACTATACAGTTGAAAATTTATGTATTTAATAAAATTAATAATAATTTTTAATTAACTATACAGTTGAGTTTATTTTATAAATGTAGCTTCTTTAGTACCCCATGGCTACATTGCATGTACTTTCGACACTATGGTTCGCGGGTAAAGAATCGATCTACACCCTGTATATCAAATATAAACCATATTCATCAAGTTTAAAATCATATCTCCTCTAAGTCTGTATGTATTGTGATTCTTGAGTAACAGCCATTTATGTATATGGTTGTTATCAAGTTTTGTGTTAAAATGTTTGTTTTGGGTGTGAAATTGTGTATTTTTTATTAATTTTTCACAAATTTCGATAAGAATTACAGTTATCGTCTTCAGTAAATGGTAATTGTTTAAAAAAAATTAAAAACTAATATCATTTATTGAAGATAATTGGTATCGAAATGTTTAAATTTTTGAAAAATTAATAAAGAAACCAAAAGAAAAGTATTTTAATTATGAGTGATAATCGTGAAATTTTCATAAAGTTACTGTTATTTGGCATTTTCGTAAACTTTGTAACTAAATAACCAGAGGCCCAGAAAAAGCAATAATAATTTTTCTCTCAGAATACGTACACAAACAATTAACAACATTCATGACTTGAAGCTCGTATTCATTATTTCACTTGAAATGGACTTACTCATAATATGTGAATCAAGAATAGTCAAATTTGTGTTCACTGAGCGCCTAATCTTGTCAAACAGTGATCACGTCAGTACAGGCCTTTTAATTAGAAATAAATGTTAATATTAAAGCATTCTAGGCTATGGAAAATAAGATATGCTGTCATCCAGTCATACAGGGTGGGTACGATGTAGCCCCCTAGTTTAAAAATCTATAATGTGTTTGTTAACGAATATTTTCATACGGAACAAGTTGTGATCGGTTCTCAGGACCATGAGAATGTGTGTGACACACTAAAATTCCACATATGTTGCTGCGTTGTCAATAAAACAACGTAAACATATAGGAATGTCAACTTTGATTCTCTAGTCTAAAAATTTTTTTTTTCAGTACACTTCTTTGGTTCAACCCCACAAAAAGAAGTCAGAAGGGGCGAGGTAGAGAATTCTGGGGGGCGGGGGGTCGTTCATGTTGTCCTCGCTGTCCTAGCCAACATTCTGCGAAGTGTGCGTCCAGCCAGTCACGAACGATTAAGCCAAATTAAGTGGTGCACCGTCTCGCTGGAAAATAAATTGTCTCATTGTAATATCACCGGGCACACACATTCATTGAGCATCTGGCGATACCGGTCGCTGTTCGTGGTATCTAATAATATGAATGGATCAATGGTACGATCCGTGGTCATACCACTCCATACTCCCAATTATGGCCGGCTTTAGGATTTTTCAGTTGGCATTCCTGGATTAGTGTCTACCCAATACTGTCAGTTCTGTCGATTGATGAATTGCCCAACGTGAAAAACGACCTCATCGCTCCAAATGATGTTTTTGAACACGTCTGGCCAATCGTTATGCCGTGACAGCATAATTTCCTCAATTCCATTCGACTGTCACAGTCCTCCAACAATAACTCCTGAACATAATGGGGTTTCGAGGGTCTCCAGACCAGGTCCTTTCTTAACACAAAACGCACTGTATGTCTGCTGATTCCACTCGAACAAGCTGTCTGTCGTGTTGATTTACCAGGACTGCGAGTGAATATATCCCAGTTTTTCTGGAGATCGCGCTATCGAAGGTCGTCCTTCTTTTGGTTTATCTACAACTGACCCAGTTGTCCAATTCCTAATGGTTGCATCAGGTAGTGTCATAGAGGGTCATGAACACTCCGCCACTAACGATGAAAAAGGGTTACGGATCACCACACTTCAAACCGCTGTTTTAAAGCCAACTTTCCTGTCATCTCCTCGTTCACAAGAAGAATACGTTACTGAAGGTCAGGGTATTCTCAAGGATACTGTAACAAAACAGAACAACTTTCATTAATAAATACCAACAATTATAAAACATTGCACCCACCCTGTACTGGAACGACTTTTTTATACATTTACATGTAACTTGCAGATTATTGAAGAAAATAGACTATGTAAATTTTAGGACTGATTAGGGAATGGGCCAAAATCAATAAAAACTCACAAAATTAGTTGATTACAATAAGCAATCTACTTATTTAGAATACTAAATCAAAATTATCAATTCTTTAAAGAATAAACACACTGAAAACGCATTTTAAAAAAATGTAAAATAGGTCCTAACAAGTTATGGGTACGCATAATTTATCACATGCAAAAATATAAATTTTGACGATGAGCTGTAGGGCATGCTAGCTTATACTTAATGTGATTAATTAGTATGGTATGTGTGTCTCCAACATTCGGGATCACGTATTTGTGCCGCTTGTCTGAAATAGTCAACTTCAGCTCTATCAAGAAGAATGTTTTTCTCTTTATAGGGTAGAGAAAGTTCCATATAATAAACATGTTTAGAGCGGAATCACATAATAAACATGTTTGGCATAATCTCACACATTGCATTTACTTAGTCTCACTCGCATATCGGTCTTCAATATCTATGTCAGAATTAGAGGAATTAATGCCGTCTTCAGTTAGTTCCAGGTTTATAACATTAGACTTTTTTCATTTGATAGCTTTGTAATCCTTGTGTTCTTCTTGATAAAATCTGCCATTACTTCAAAGCATGTTTCTTTGGTGGCTGATATAGGTCAACTAGTAAAAGCTAGTTGAGAACCTTTTCTCTACTGGTAGGAAAACCATACTACCTGAAAAACCAGACCGAATATTCTGCTTAAGAGTCTGTTCAAATCTTTCCAGTTTAGCATCCCTGGGAAATTCGCCTTTAGAAAAACTGTGTTATGCTTTAATTTCGATTCCGTCAACCGAGTGCGCGAGGCTAATTTTACTGATTGCAATACCGCCACATCTAGTAGCTGGGAGAGATGTGTACTGTTATGTGATAGAAATGTAAAGGTCATGTATGTTCTTCACATTGTTTTACCATTTTTGAAGATTGCCAAGCTGTCCCCTTCTTTTCTCTTGAAATGTAGCAATGCAATATTTTCAAACAAGACGAAAAGCTCTGCATCAAACCAGTTACTGGTAGATCTATTGTACTGCGCGTTAACTGGATGTCCTTGCAGCCATTCCGAGTATAAATTGTGTAGTCCGTAGAAAGATAAATTAGTGCCATCAGCACTTGTCGAATACATCATAGATGTGGACACGCATATTTCCTCTTCTCATATATACCTTTTGGTCTCCGGGGTCACTTTGTGGTATTCGTTTCGTCATAATTCACATAATTTTCAGGGGGCACATTGGCAAGCGCAATCTAAAGTTGATCAAAGTAACTGTTTGATAAGTTTAGAATTTACATATACTCGTTGCCTTTTCGTATTGTCTTACATTTCTCTTTAAAATTTAAGGGTTCCTATGTAAGAACCTCTCCATCCAATTATCAGGTTTATTGTGATATAAACTCTTGGTTATCAATTGTTGTAAACGTATACCCAAAATCTTCAGAAACGATTATGGGTTGAGCTCATGATTCAATTACACTGAAGACAGTGGTTTTTCCTAGCCAGTCTGAGTGTTTATCTTTGTACTTGTTGTATAGTGTTGTTTTTGGAACACCAAATTTAGTTGCTGCATCTTAGAATGACATTTGCATTTTTACGACTGATGATATGGCCAATTCTATATTATCTGGTGTATAATTGCGCCCATAGGTCGTTGCAGGGACATATTTATGAATTCGACACTTTGTGTGTACGTAGTTCCATATACCGGGTGTCCATAAAGTCTGGAAACGGCTTAATTATAGCTAAGTAAGATTTACAGGGTAACCAAATAAAATGTAGTTGATTACTGTACTAAAAAAACTATTCTCTGACGTATCTGAAATTTTTGTCTGCCATCTTGCCTTATTGGATTCAGTTTTATTTTTTTAAATAGCAACATAAGTCACGTGGCACTTTATTTTCATGTCAAATTTGAGTAGAAAACCGTTTGACGATAACTCCAACCGTTTTTTAGATTCTGGCCATTGAAGTGTCTGGATCGAGGAAAAACTTCGTCTACATTAATTATTTGTTGTAGCAAAAATATAAATGACCTATGATAACACTGTATTTTTATGCTAAAAACAATTCTGCAAACCATTTAATTGTACTGTCTTTTTATTACTTTCGCTACGAATTTTATCAATCAAATCGTAATAATGCATTTATTAATTATTTTTTTAATTAATTATTAAGTAAACAGTAAATTGATGGACAGAGTTGAAATAGAAACGAGGTAATAATTATGTGTTTATTAATAAAAAAACATGAAACATTTACTTGAATTACAACAGGTGTTCAAAGTGGCCTCCTCCTACTTGTTGACAATATGCTGTACTGTTATAAAAGGCGGTTTCATGACTGTATTCCCTTGAGATTTGAGTAGTTTTATTTAGAATTCTTTGTCGTAGTTCATCACGATTATTTGGTTTTGCTTTGTAAGCTTTGCCTTTCAGATAACCCCAAAAGAAATCTAATGGACACAGATCAGGTGATCGTGGGGGCCATTCAGTTTGTCCTCTCCTACCAATCTATCTTGCTGGAACAATATCATTTAATAATGCGCGAACTTGAATTCAAAAGTGGACAGGAAATAAAAAAATATGTGTCCAAAATAATTTTGGAAAGCTGGAACAATTTGGTTTCGGAGCATACCTTCATACATCTCGCCGGCCAAATTGCCTTCAATAATAAACGGTCCATTTAATGTATCTGATATAATTCCAGCCCAAATATTAATCTTTTGAGGATGTTGTCCATGTGATTTTTTAAACCAGTGCGAATTCTCCTCACTCCAATATCGACAATTATGTCTGTTGACATTTCCATTTAGCATAAAAGTAGCCTCGTCTGAAAAGACAACATTTCTTAAAAAGTTCGGCTGCGTGATAATTTTGTTAATCACAAGTTCACTGAATCCTACACGCCGATCAAAATCATTATCCGATAGTTCTTGGTACAATTGAATTTTGTAAGGCCTCAATTTGTTCTTGGTCATAACTACATGAACGGAGGATTTGTTTATTTCCAGTTGTCTGCTTACCTCCCTAGTTTCGCTTCTTCAGATAACACACATTTCGGTCTGCCTGATTTCGAACGATTTCGGATATTTTCAGATTCTTCAAATCTTCGTACTGTATAGAACATTGTTGATTTTACGATTTGAACACGATCAGGAAGATTGTCATTAAATAGATTTTTTACTTCTTCATGTGATCTAACACGACCACCATACCCACGCATCTTGAGAAGAGTAATCCGTTCAAAGAACAGGAAACTAAAAAAAAACTAGTATTAATAAACACAAATACACAGACCTCCTATGACATGCGTTTGCCGCTCACTATTTTAAAATAATAGAAATTTCGTATGACATTTCATTACCAAGCACAACAATGAAGCTATTGCCAACCTTGTAAAGCAAAATGCGGTTAGTTTGGTAAAAAATTTTCTACGGTATTTAATAAATACTTAAGAACTTTAATCATGTTATTATGAAAATTATTATTAATTAAATTATAAGTTTTTGTTATGAACGAATACGTGCAAAAGTAAATATGTAATTAAAAATTATTATTAAATGCATAAATAAAAAGTTTACCTTGAGCAGGATTTGAACTTACGGCCTGTACTTTACTAGAGTACCGCGCTAACCAACTGCGCTATCGAGATTCAAGCCCCAATCGATGTAAATTTTGTCTTTATGTATGTAGAAGTAATATAAATTCTAAATATAATGAGATTACAATCAAATTACTTATATTAATGGAATGTGAGCCTACAGTATCGCAAGGATTCACACATACCAAAGTATAAAAACAAAATTTACATCGATTGGGGCGATAGCGCAGTTGTTTGGCGCGGTACTCTAGTAAAGTACAGGTCGTAGGTTCAAATCCTACTCGAGGTGAACTTTTTATTTATGTATTTAATAAAATGAATAATTATTATTAATTAATATTATTATTTACTATTAAGTAATTTATTAAATAATATTCTAATTTAATTCTACAAGTTACGATTTCATTGTTGAAATTCGCAGTGGAAGTGATCAACTAATTAACTAATGAAAAGAGAGTACAATTAAATGGTTTGCAGAATTGTTTTTAGCATACAAGTGTTTTTGCTATTACATGAATAATTAATTTAGTGATAGCCGTTTTTATTCGATCTAGACACTTCAATGGTCAGAATCTAAAGAACGGTTGAAGATATCGTCAAACGGTTGCACCACCGTTTTCTACGTTAAATTTTACATGAAAATAATGTGCCACATGACTATGTTGCTATTTAAAAAATAAAGTTGAAGCTAATATGGCGGATCCAAGATGGCCGACAACAATTTCAGATACGTCGGACAATAATTTTTTTGAGTACAGTAATCAACTACATTTCATTTGGTTACCCTGTAAATCTTAGTTAGCTATAATTAAGCCGTTTCCGGACTCTATGGACACCCGGTATACTGCTAAAGGATCTGACAATTCGTAAATCTTAGATTTCATCATGAGATATCAAATATTTCTACGCACTTATGATTAAATCTGGTTTGAAATGTTCAAGTTGAGCTGCCAATTATGGACAGCAATTAAAAACACCAAAAATAGTAACTTCTCCTATTATTCGCGACATCATACAGGATATTCCATGTAACCCCTGCCGTTTTGTCTACTTTTCCGGAGAAATCAGATGTGTGAAACCACTTAACTTACAGTTTGTAGAAAACGATGGATCTCTTAAGAGATTCGTCACTTGTAATGATCCTGGGCCTTGAGAGTAAATTACGCTAAATGTAATGGCGATATTCATCATCACTTTCACTAAATTCAAGGCTCGTGAATGTCTTGCAACCACTTTGAAACTCACCGCGAGTTACCTTCGTTGATATTCTCAACTCCGAATATTACAGCAATTATAGTTGAAAATAATCACGCCAGTTTTGTTTAAAAAAAGTACAATTACTTAGCCCGTAACGACAACAACCGCCAACTTCTTTCGAAAAGCAAATCCAGAAGCTGGTAGGAAGATGGTAGAAGTGCATTGTGAAAAAAGGGGGCGGGGGCTGTGTTAAGAAATAATAAATCTGTATACATAAAGGAGAGTGTGTGTGATCAATATAGTCTGTAATCGCTCAAATTGATTTCAATAAAATTTGGTATACAGTGGCGTTTGGGCACGGGGGTGTTTTGTGCTGTCTATTTTATGTGACAAGAAAACTGAGCAACAGGCAAATAAACGGCGAACAATTAGCCGAGAAACAAAAATCATTGATGCGCTTGCTTGCCGGGTCACCTAGTAATTTATAACGTTTACTATTTTATGTTCAGAAATTTTAAATTCCGGTTATGAGCTGATAATCCGTCGTGTACGGTATATGGGAAGGAAAAAAAAAGCATCAATTACACAGAAAGCTTTAATTTACTTAAAGATGTCACTGATTCTCTTTTTAGATGGAAATATCAGCGTTTGTAAGGTAAGCAAGTTGCCCTGAAATTGACGAGTTCATAAGTATATTTCGTTCGCATAGGAATTGAGGTGTACGAATTACGTACTACTTGACATAAAGTCAATTGAATTAATATCGCTGTCACAGAAATCTATCAAGCGCTGTATGTGATTTATAAAAAGGCTACGACATTTCCACATATCGAAGTAAGACTATAACTAGGGAAAGCTTTTAAGCTGTAACCACTAAAACGAAAGACGCTGTCAAACTGATTAAAACGTAATCGCTTACACGAGTGGAGTATAAAATTACCACGATCCTAAAGTGCTTCTGCTTCAAAAAAAAATATTTTGGAGCGCATATTTTCGTTGACCTCATTCCTAAAAGTAACAAAATAAACAGAAACTAAATCCACGACATACGTATATCATAGACACCTCGGAAGAATGCTTCCATTTAGTTTTTATCTAATACAATGAATGAAAAGTATTATGAGGAATCTATTTGCCGGAACGCTAGAAATAATATAAACATAAAAAATAAGCAACTTGTGATAGTCCTTGTAGTGACCCTTTAAATCATTTTCTAAATTCTAATAAGTAATACCATATAATTATTGTGTACAATTACAATGTCATTTCCATATCATTAAGTACCTCAAGTACATTTTTGTGTGGAAAATTGACCTTGAAACAAATTTTCTTTTTCAATAACATGTACAGGCATTTTTTAGTGTGTAATTAATAGTAATTGAGATAAGTATTGAAGGGCGGGCGATGCTGTTCTGAAATTTATTTTTTACCGTCTCTGTTATTTAGATTATGCGCAGAATATTAGACACGTCATGTTATATGGTTTTCTCGTTACATGCGCATTTTATTCATTATTGATAATTTTCTAACATGTAGTTAGTTACACGTGAACCTAAATAATTGCCTTTTTTTTTTGTTACTGTTCATTTTAAATAATACAGTTCTATATTTTTAAACAAGGTTAGTAAATGTTAAACATCAGTATATAATATGTTGATAAAAATGACTCACGCTCTGTTTTGTAAATCAACTTAACTTACTCATAGTTTCAAAATCATGTAGAAAAACATACCGTGAGTCACTAATAATGCTGTAGTCACAAGACATCATCCGCCATGAAAAAATTTTTCCGCGAATTTACTGCACATGCAATGTTTAGAATTTAATTGTTTTGACGCGCGCGTCTGGTGCGGTAACCAAAATTTTCTTTATATCCTTCACGCTTCTAAAATTTTTGTGAGCGCCAAATGATAATATTACGTTTACCTTCCTTTTCCCAGTTTTTAAATTTAAAGTGCAATTACGTTCAAGGATTATTAATTTTTTGCAATTAAGGTATGTTTTGTTTTGTTTTTATATGCACAGTTCCCAATGTTTTTGTTTTGGCAATTCATTTCCTGCAGTTATAATTATGCTAATCCATTTTCGGATTTACTTCCGTAGTCTGTTAGTTGGGTAACTACAATTTTTTTTTGTTTACTCCTTAACATTTAAATATTAGAGGTAGCTATTTATATTTCCAATTAAAGATTCAAAATAAAAATCAGATTGGTTCACTATTGTGTGAATCACGCATTCAGAGAACAACATTAAAAAAAAACAATTAGACTAATGATAGTTAATAGAACTGTATATATCAGTATTACATATGCTCTTAATAATCATTAAAAGTACATATACTAAAAGTCATAAAGGCAACCGTCGCAGTCACTATTGCTGAAATATTCAAAAACTAATCGATCCGTTTGTGAAATACGCCTATTTCACTAACATAGCATGTAAGTTTGACCTGACAACATGCAATTTTCATTTTAATTAATTAATTTTTGTTTCGTGGTTTTAATGGTTTTGTATGTAAGTACAGTATTCTTTTTTCCACATTAAAGTATGGCATTTTATGTACCTTTTGATGAATTATGGGGAGAAAAGGTCACATTTCATTAAAGGACAAATTTTATGCATTTTTAGTTTACTACCAGTATTCATGCAGGCGAAGGTTTACTAATTTACCACTTTAACTTTAGATAAATCACAAGTGCCAAAAAATTCAAGAATGCATCATGTACCATAAAAAGGTAAAAAGTTTCAGTAGTTAACTGAATAACTTTTATTGATTAAGTAATCTCCACATCTAGGGGGAGTCCGGTTAGAGTTGAACCCCCTATTACTCTACCATGCATAAAATTCTAACCATAGCTTGAATATTGACAGCTCCATAACGTGTACAAAGCTTGGGTAGTTAGGTATCATTTTACATCAACTTTAGTTTTATTAATTAAAAAAAAAAATTGATTTATGGTTCAAATCATCCCAAGGTATGGGAGAGTTGACCATATTTGTGGGGAGGCTTAACCATATCTATTTGTACAGGGAAAATAATGGCAAATAAATTGTAAATAAAATATTTTATTCAGAAAATACTTCAAACATCAAGGAGGAAACAGATAATACATAAATAAAAATATGAAAACAAAACAATAGACATTTTTAGCTTTTTAAAAAAAACATACATTTAAGCTAAATAAATTAATAATCAGTCTCTAATTTTTTAAGGTACATTCAAAATCATATTAATTGTTTAATATGTTGTGGTGGGTCTTTTTGTGGTCCCTACTGTTGGGGGTTATTTTATGATGGGCCTCTATATAATATTTACAATTTCGAACTTATTGAGTAAAACTTTATATTGCTTTTATGAAAATGTGAAATAATTCAACGTCAACTAAAGTGATTTTAATTTATAAAGATAACATTCATTAACTAAACTTTATTTTTATTGTTGTCACATATCTGTTGTGTAAATGAACTTTAATAACTACTCAACAAATTATTTTCCCTTTTTTATCGGGACGTTCCAGCTAGCTTAATATGGGTTAAATGGTTATCGTTATCATTCATCAAAATTATTCTCAATCTGCTATTATTAATTACACGTACTTTGCAATTAATCGAACATGCTTTCTTCAGTATTTACACACGTAGTTTTTGTATAGGCCTTTACGATTTGCAACGGTCAATAATAAAATGAATCAAAAGTAATAATATTTAATTCAGTCAAATTTTAAATGCAGACTGTTTTGTTTACAATATTACCTAAAAATGATTCTAATTCTATGTTAGTATTCTCAACGCTAACATGCAAAAACAATCTTACAAATTATCAACGAAATACTTATCACTTTTGAAAAGCTGATGATGTAATGCTTGCGTTCCTCGGAGCGGTCAGGGGCCTCACATGGGTGCTGGCGCCTTACTCTCTTTGTTCTTTTTATTATCTTCTTTGGATCTTTGTTGGGGACGAATACTATTCCAATTTTCTTTCATCAATTAATGATTTTAGTCAATAATCGCTCGATATATTTACACTACAGTTTTTACTTAATCGTTCAGCAAATAGCCGGCGCAACAAAATGCAAGCTATTTACAAACCGCGAATGCTCCCTTTTTGTACATAAATAAATTTGAGTTATTGTCCTTTATACTTTGATTTACTAATTTGGATCGATTACTGTCTTCTATATTTGTTGTTCACTATTTAAGCACAATTGATTACGGTTCTGAGACATATAAAACGCGTTATCTTCACTTATGGCGTCACTTTTAATACGTATTCTAACTTATGGTGCAATCCTTTTTATTTCTGCCAACTCGACAACAATTGCACTTTATATTAGTTTAGCTTTTCCTCGCATTCATTAGGAAAATATCATTTATATTCTCTTTACCACTATATTAACTGACTTCGTTATAATTAGACAACATTAATCGCAGCATAACAAAGCTCCGGCAATCGCTTTTTCACACGTTTGGTTAACTTCAACTCAACCTTGATCGCTTACTCAGTGCGATCTTTTCTGTTCGCTCACTTAGCGCGACTGCCTTTCATCGCTTATTTAACGCGACTGCTTTCAAATACACATAATTATAACAGCGTTGCTACTTGCCCCTTACACAAAACAGTCATCCTCAAAATACCGCGTATATTTAAAAGCTTTCCAATTTACTATGCAAATACTGATCGAAACAAGTTGAAATTTTTTATCTTAATATTAATTACATTTATACACAAATAACCAATAACCATTTAATTTCATATAACAGCGCCAAATTCGAATTTCCAATGCCTCCATTACAATGTCAGTCTTTAAGTTTCATATTCATGACATATGAAATTGTCTCCATCCTTATTGGTCAACCCAAAACATATTTGGTGAACATATATCTTGCAGGAAATACAAAGTCGCATGTCTAAGACTTTTCCCTCTGGCATACGAAACAATACCAACGGTCACCTACACCTAGACCTTATTCCCAATCATCACTAGAACTATCAGCATATGGAAGGTCACTTTCGTCTTCAGCAGATTCGCTTTGTAAATTTCTTTTTTTTTTGGTTTCTTCTTCGCTACTTTCTTTTTGATTTGGACTGTAACATTTTTGGTACGATCTCACTATCCGGAAAATTTTTTTTCGTTTTAGATATTCTACTCCCACTGGGAGTTGAATCGCCTAGAGCTTCTTTTTTGGGGCTTGGATTAGAATATTTGTTTTTCCTGATTGACGGCCGCGCGCTGTATTCTTCCTGGGTGCAGCTTTTGGGTATGGTTTAATTATATCTGGAATTACAAGTGAGATCTTTTGACAAGTGGATGATGCTCTTGGAGTACCATCAGTATCAGTTAGGGCTGAGATCTTCTGACTATTCGACGAGTCTGGAGCAACATTCAACTGATTCAACAATGACCGAAACCTTCTAAAGAAGTGGCGGAGCTGAAGCAACATTCAAATCGGGCTGTAAGGATGATGGACCTTCTGTATCAGCGGAAAAGATAAATCGAGCTTGACAGTTTCGAGAGGAAGTGGCATCTGTGGAAAGTAACTCATCGTCATTCGATAAGTTTATGTCTGTTACTGAAGAATACATGAAGTTTTCTTCTCGGAAAATATCAGGATTGAATGGATGGATACCGGAACTTCTGAATCCACTTAGGATGTTTGACTTACTTAATTAAAGCTTGTGACATCATAGTTTTTATGAAACCAGGAATGTTATAAATTGTTAGTGTTTGCCAGGATTTGACGACATCCAGTTGTTCAAAACACTGTTGTATCTTGATTTAAACGAAGAGTAAACAGCAAGGTCTAATGGCTGCAATTTGTTATTTCAGTGTGGAGGAAGCGCCAGTAATGATATGCCATTATCTTTGGCAAATTTAACTACATTTACGCTTACATGACTCTCGTGATTGTCGAGAATCAGTAAAACAGGATTTTCTTTTGATGCACAAGAATATTTCTTGAAATGTTTAATAAATTTTAAGAAGCTCTTCGTAATCATCCACCAGTAGAATATGCATCACCATCTGACCCTTCTGGCCGACCAGACACAAAATCTTCTCGATATTTCACACGAGGAGATATAAAAAATGATGGTACTTACTAATTGCATTGACTGCAAAACGGAGTGTAACCAGAGTTCCTCTCTCAGCAGAGAGAGACATGTTTGGTTTCGTCGCAATTATAAATATTTTGCGGCTCAAATTTATACTTATTTCGCACTGATTTTAAGTATTCAAAAAAATCGCTTACATTTTTTTGTTGAAACTGGTAGCTCTTGACAAACTAGTTGCTTCAGGAGTCCGCAGACTTATTTCAGCATTTCTACGAAGAAATCCGCGGAACCAGTCTTTTCCAGCTGAATTGTTTTTGACCAACTTGTAATTTTTGATGAAGCAAATTCAAAAGCTAATTTCATCGCTTCTTTCCGAGTCAGATCACAGTTCATTTTACTACAATTTAATAGATATTCAACTAAAGCTATTTGTTCTGGTATTGTCAAAATCTTTGCAGCTTTGTATCTGTCCTTTTTGTGGAATATTTGCAGCTTTCTTCGTTTTTAGTATATCGGCGTAAAGTAGCCCTGTCGATTTCATATTTCACTGCTTTTTCTTAGAGAGAAGCCAGATTTAACTTCTTGAATAGCATTTTCCAAATCCCCGCTTGTTGGTTTTTTTGCGGGTAGAACGTTACTTTTTCTTGTATTGAAATGACATGATGATGTAGACATTAGAACCTGGAAGCAAACAAAAACATTATCTAGGATCTTCATTATCTATGAGGGAGAGTTGAACCGCTGATCATGTCTCCCCTACGCTTCATGGATCAAATCTCCCTAACCTAACCTTTTTCACTTTATCACGTGCTGGTAGAAATTGGATAAATATGAGGACTAAAATAAGTTCTTGAAACTACATTAATTCACTAACTCGACCAATAAAAAGATGTTACGTACCTTAATATTTGTCGGTGTAATGGGAAAAACAAAATGAACAATTCCAATGATTAGAATAATAATCCAAAATTAAACTCTTGGATTATACTTATGTTTAGCCAACGGTGGCAGAAAACTTAAATTCGTAATAAAATAAAAAAAGTAAAACTAATGAAAGAAATCGTATGTGCCTAAATCGGTGGACAATATGGGCAAATACTTTTAACCAAACAAAAGAAAAAAATCCTAATTAGAAAATGCAATCAAATAAACTGAAAAAAAATTGTATTTGTGCAAACGCTCATAATCAGATAGTTGTGGGTTGCTTACTTTGTAAGTATGACCACAAATAGTTAGCCAAAAAAAAAACAACGAAATTGATGGCCTTCGGCAAGAAAAAAAATTGTTATCGCGGTAAAAAAACTTACTGAAGTCAAAACGCACAAAATAATAATTCCAGTGATTAGAAATAATGAAACCAAAATATATAAAACGGTTGCCAACGGTGCTATAAAAAGTGACTATAAAAAGATAACTTGTATGAATAATTCTGAACTAAATTAGTTCGGTTTGATGGGAATTAATTTAGCGCACCCATCCAACTATAAATTTAGATTCTAACTCGCCTATAAACTTATATGGGCCGAACCAACGGAAAATGCCGACGGAAAAATTAGGCTAGTGATCCCAGGACAATTAATTAAACGTAATTGGTGTAATAAAATTACAAGTAAGCCGGTAATAAAAAAAATCAACGCTAGTGTTATAACAAACGGCTAGTGCCAGTTATGGATGGATAGTTTATACGGACGACCAGGGAAAAAATAAAAAAAAAATTTTGAACTAAGTTGTGTTCAGTAGTTGTTACTTAACATAACCTGAAAGTGTTATTCAAATGGTGATTTTAAAGAATTTACTTTCACTAAACTAATAAAATTAATTAAAATAACGCCCCAAAGTTGTATCCTAAGACTATAGAAGTTAGAGAATTGGAAAATTAAATTTTAGATTTAGTCGGAATATCGGTTGTAATACTAGGTACTCAAAATTGTAATCCAAAAATAACGCTTTTTAATTTAATTTAATTCAACCCGGATTATTTATTGGGACGGGCTAACGGAACGTACATCATAAAATAGGTGAATATTGTTATGCGGAAATAATTACGTATACGGAATATATCTCCAACGCATTAAGAAAATCAAATCAACAAGTCGACAACCTATAAATTGTGAATTCGTACTCAAACATTCACACTCAAAATTACGGTGTAAATGTAATCAAATTAATTAAATTATTGAAACTTACGCGAACGGGTCGGTAAAACACACTCCGCCAGTACGCACTCACTCTGTTAATAACAATCGGATTAAATGAATAAATTCTCATTTGGCAAGTTTGATAAAAGTTAATACCTGTTATGGAGCACGAAATATTTTAAATGGAAATTTATTACATTGAATGTTTAAAAGTTTGAATTTATACAGTCAATTTCAGAATGTTAAAAATACCGGGCGTTCAGATAAATCTCAATTTACCGAGTTGGCGGAAAATATTTAAGGATTGAGGTTTTTTCCTTTTTGAGTGAGATGACGGATGACTATGAAAGTATTTGTGTTAGTAACGGAAATTATTGTTTCGTTACACCTTGTGTTTGATAGCAATTAAAATACTTATCTTTTGGGTATGTAATCGTGTACTTTTATTAATTTTTTTAGCAATTTAGAGTTTTCAATAACAATTACAGTTATCGTCTTCAGTAAATAATAGTTTTTAAAAAGATTAATTAAGGCGTCAAATATATGATTTTATATATGTATTTGATATCTTAATTAACCCATTAGTGCATGAAGTTAAAAAAAAATTATTTTAGTATTTTTTTCGTTACAGATGGTTTTAATTTAAAAAATTAAGTAACATTTTTATATAAAATTTTTTCCTAACTCTAACAGATAATAATTGGATAGCACCCGTCCCTTTAAGGGGACTCTATGCATAAAATACTAATGCTGTACATTATTAAAAAAAAATATTCAGGCTTTGTTTTTTGTACATATCAGTACAGATGTTTGAAGTAAAACTCGTAAAATAAGGTCTTTTTGTACCACACAATAATGTCACACTTTTGTATGAAATTGTTCAAACCATACTTTTGGATGCAGTCCACAATCGCACTTTTTACAAATAAAATTACTCTTTTTTTTTACACACTTGACATCTTCTATCAGATTCATTATATTTAATAATATGTCCCACATTGTCAAATTGAGAAGGATTCACAGAAGGTAAAGTTGTCTTTCCTCTTGATGGCATTTTTCCATGTGTGTTCAAAAGACCCACAGCAATATAACGACGAAAAACCAACAAGGATGCACACGTTGAATCGTCCGGGTTGAGCCATTTCATAAGTAACCATGCGTTGGAAATTGTGGCATCCAGCAAATAAGCGAAAATTGGCCAATACCATTTTCTTTGCCGGATTCTGCTTCTATAAAGTGCTATGAGGCCATCCATTTTGTCAACACCTCCCATTCCTTTGTTATAATTGGCAATGAATTTTGGTAGAGGAATGCGCTTCTTGGATTTAGAAGTCCTACACCATCTTGTAGTATTAACAATTTCGTCGTTAGCAAAATTTGATGCAACAGTCACTACTTTATTGTCTTTCCATTGGCCGACCAACGTATCATTTTTAGCTACAAATTTGCAGGTACCCCTGTCTTGCGATTTCCAATAATTCTTTTCAGGGAGCGGAGATTTTCCTGTAGCACAGATTTTACTTTCCGACAAATGTCCAAGTAAGTGTAGGCTAGTAAAGTAATTATCGAAATAAACTTTGTAGCCGTTATTTGGTAAAATTTCAGATTTTTCTAGTAATTTGAGCACTATATCGCCCCCAAGACCAAAACCTCGTTCTTTGGTATTATCTTTCGATTTACCTGTATAAATATCAAAAGACAGCATGTATCCAGAGCTAGGACATAGGGCCCAGTTTTTAAATCCAAAACGAATTGGTTTCCCTTTTAAGTATTGTTTAGCATAGTGTTCGCCATAGTATGGTATCATACTCTCGTCAATGGAAATATTTTCCTCTAGTCCACCATGTCTTCTAAATCTGTCATTGAGGGTATCTATTACAGGTCTTAGTTTGTAAAGTTTATCGGAACGGTCAATTTGCAAATTATCATTGAAGTGTATATGATGTAATATGGTTTCGTAACGATTCAATCGCAAACTGTTTTTCAAAATTATTGGTACATCAGATGTAGTGTTCCAGAACATTCTCTTATTCGGGTATTTTGCGTAGCCAGAAAGTAACAAAGCTCCAAGAATTACATACAACTCGTCTCTGGTGAGACCAAGATCAATGTTTTTTTGTTGTGAATACACATTAGTCTGATAAACTATATTATCCAAAAGTTCTTCGTGGAAAAAAAGGTTGAAAAAATCTATCGGAGTTTTAGACAATTGTGCTTCTGCAGATACCAGCCGAGGTACACAAATATTATTTATGGAAAAGTTAGGAATTTCTTGTATCCAAGTGTGATCGGTTTTTGCGCGAGTAACTTTCCTTCTTTTATTATTTTGCTTGGTCCAGGTTGTGGGAATAGTTGTGCAAGTGGAATCAAATCGTCTACATCAAATTCATCGTCGATTACATGCCTTATTTCGCCTCCTTGTCGTAAAATTCCTCGTGGCAGATGGTTTAGATCACCTATATGTTCGTCATCTGAGTTGTCGCTATCCTCATCCGTGTCCCCTTCATTCACTTCTGGGGGCTCTATGTAAATATCTAACGGCTCATCAACAACGGAATCGTTTTCAATTATTTCTAGGAGCTGATGAAGCGATAATCTGTAAAAATATCATATTTTACTGAAAACACGCGATTAGTAATTCTATGCATGGAGTTCCCTATAAGAGACGCCCAACAAAACCATGTGTACAATGAAAAATAAGGCATCAAAATAAATAAAGCAAATGTCAATAGTTAGATCTGTCATTTACAATCAAAACCTATGAATATTGTAGAGAAGATATGTTTTATACTCCCAAAAAACCGAATTACTACTTACCCGCCAAGCTTAGTAGAATAAAGGTTTTCATCCATGTTCAAATAAACTGAAATATTAGCACCAACAAAGATAATATCACTGGCGACCGATTACTTGAACGATCTTGAGACGTCTAAAAACTACTATCCAACCTGCATATTATCGGTAACGGTAGGAACCAATAATAGATGACCGTCCCTTAAAGGGGACTCTATGCACTAATGGGTTAATTTTTATAAAAAAATTAATAAAAACACAATTACACACCTAAAAGATACGTATTTTAATTATGAGTGATAATAGCTATTGGCTACCTTTTTATTTCTAATAATTAGTAAATTCGTTCCCTCTAGTGCACCGGTGATCTCCTAATTCAAGTTATTGACATCTATCGGTACTGCCTACGATACTTCTCCTCTTCAAATTTATAGCAGTATTTGCACTTTAAGATAAGATATTTTTGATGGCACTTCGCACTGATCTGTATTTAATCTTACATTATTAGTCTCTCAGTTTCTGATCTTTGTTTATTGAAGTCCAAATAATCTCGTAAACATTATTACTAGCAAAACCATGTCTTATACTTTATAGTTCCGTATTAGAATTTCTGTACGTTGGTTATGATTGTATTGTTTTGGGGGGAACTATTTTCTCCAGTGCGTGGGCAGCCGGTACTCCACAATCAGAATCATACATACAGGCAACACAAGCAGTTCTTGGTGTAATTATACACAGTTACATGATAAAAAAACACGGGGTTATTTATAATACGAGTATGTTCGCAATTAGTAAAATTACATCTTTGGTGAACTCACAATCGACATTAACACTGTCCTGAAATGCCAGCCATTATTGAAAAAAAATATACGCTTTCCAATTTGATTTTGGTATAGTCAATACTACCCTTTTTGTTTTACTCCATAGGTGTTAAAATGTTTACAAACTTTAAAAATTGTAATAACATTTTTTATTTAGGATTATTATGCAACCTTTTTTATAGTAAGTTAATTACGAACATACGCAACATTGTAAAAGCGAAAACAATAATCTATTAGTGGAGTTGATCGGCCTATTTCCACAGTTTAAGCTTTTTGAGCGCGACGTTTCGGAAGCGGACTCTGCTTTCGTCATCAGGCTTAGTCCTGAGAAAGACTGTTTTCGCACTTGAGTCGAATTCATATGTTATATATAATTTTTCCCAAGCACTTGACTACTCTCAGATTCGAATTTGGTACCTTTCACTTACTAGTCTGACACCTTTACCACTGAGCCACTGAGTAATCCAATATATATTTTTTTAGAACTTGTGGAACTCCACACCACCTTCCAACATACAAAATTGGAATTAAAAGAAATGAAATAATTTTATTAACATTTTTTTAGGATAATTATACAACCTCTTTTATGCATTACGAAAATAGGCAACATTGTAAAAAGAAAAACAATAATAATCTATGTCAAAACTTCATAACATGCAGAGGTTAATAGACAACAGATGCTAGCTTAAATAATTAAAGCAAAGGGAATAGTTTTAATTATAATTTTTTTAGGGTAACTATGCAACCTCTTTTATACGTTCATAACGAAAATAAGCAGCACTGCAAAAATAAAATCGATAATCTATGTCAGAATGACGTTTGAAACTTCATGCCAGATAGTGAAGATAGTGATTAATAGACTTAAATACATGTTAACTTAAGAAAAATTCCAAAGCCGCCCGCTTCTATAAGATACCAATAATACAGTTTAAACATTTTTATTAACATTTAATTACTTTTTAAACGTACCTTGCGTTATATTAAGAAACTTTATGAAGGTAAGCTATGTAAAATTCAATATTATTTAAAAAATATGTCTACACTTTCTTTATAAAATTGATCGTTATTCAGAAATTACGCGTCGTATCAAAAAATTTCATAGAAAACACACACAGGTGTGCATGTACGCGCGCACGCACGCTCAAACCCACACACACACGCACTGAGGCACACACGCACATACGCACACACGCATACACGCACACGCGCTCACGCACGTACGCTGGGACAGTCGGACGCACAGACACACGGACACAAGGGACACGGACACACATCTAGCCATCATGACCGACCTTGAGGAAATTTGGCCAAAAGTTTTAAAATGACTTAATAAATCGATTTAATGATAGTGAAAAAAGTCGATTGCATAACCTTCTACATATGTATATGACGGTAAAAATTTACTTTCCAATTAAAAAAATTATAGGTTCCGTCAGAATTCTCCTGTCTATATATGAAATATGTTATAAATCACGCAACAATGGCTTGTTTTTGTTACCAATTCTCTTCGGTACTAAAATGTTACAGAGCTGCTATGTAGGAATAGAAAATTATTTTCAATTTGTTATATATTTTTATTTTAAGGGTAATTTTTTACCCTTTATCAACTTCGCAAATTAATGGGATACATTCGTGATTTAATAACGTATTTTATAAGTGTAGAGATAGCAGGATATTTCTGTTTTTCTGACGAAACATGATTTTTTTGGGGGTAAGTTTTGACCTCTCGTCTCACGTTGGCAGGATACTTCTGAGGGAATTTACGAATTTTTTTTTAATTTCGAGGGTTAGTTTCGACTTTTAGTCCCTATTAAATATTATTAAGATGAGTTCAGGATGATTGTGGTTTGGTTTGTAATATATTTTATGTTTGAAGGTGGCAGGATTTTTCTGACAGGATTTATAATCCTTTTTAAATTTTGGGGGTCATTTTTGACCTCTAGACATCATAATTGCAAATCTAAATTTTGGAAATAACCTAATAATATTTACGCACGTAATAATATTTACCTTTGTGTTTATTTCTGTTAGATCCGCCTTAAATTTTTAGAACTTTGAAGCTGATGTTATAATTTATGTTTACCGGCGGCACTGTTGTTTTGGCTACTGAATATTGGCTGCCTACTTCATGTCGATATAATCTAGTACCTGTATATAGCAAATTAGCACCACTGATTGTTCAGTGTAATTTCTCGTTTAATTTAAAGTTTTATCTACACCTGACATAGATTTACATAAATTAGATACGTTGCGATGCAATATGATGAATGAATAAAATAAATAATGCTACATTCGAAGATAAATTGTAATATAAACCAGATAAAATAGATTTTTGCAATTGACGTTTGTGTCTATTATTACCTAAAGCAGGTGCTACAATCTCAGTTGAGTTAATTGCGATTTTTATTTTCAGAACAAGTTCAACAAACAGTATTGTGGCCAAGTTATCATCAACCATCATCAGTACTATTGCCTCCTATACCCCCACCTCCTCTTCAGTTACTTAGTTCAGCGTCTTCCGATTATCTATCAACAAGTACAACACTTCATCAACACACACAAACTCATAGCACACGACTTTTAGCAGTGACAACAACGGACGCTAAAAGAAAAATCCCATTACCAATTCCAGCTACAACACTTATCAAAATAGAGACTGATGCAACAACATTGGACCAAACAAAAACTCTTCAAGCTGTTAGTACGATAGCAAGTAATACAGGAACCGTTTTTACTGATCAAAATATGGCTCCTTTAGTAACTACTCACGTTATATATCAGCATCCTACTAATTTAATATTATCACAAGCACCGACGACTGAAACTTCGTGTAGATCACAAGCAACATCGCCGGTGGTTTGTTTAACCCCACCACCCGAAATAACAGCTGTGATTGAAGAAGAAATACCAGGTGTACAAGATGCCAGTAATCAAACTGATATACCTATTTGCATTGAGGATGACACAGCGTCCTGTCCTGAAGTAGCCTTTGATGCAAAAACCATAAAAGAAGAAAAGATGAAAGAAAAAACCCAAGTACCTGAAGCTATTGCTGAAACATGCGAAATAATTAACGAATCTCTTTGCCAAAATGAAAGAGAGGAGGAGCTAGAGCCAATTCCTCCACAACCTGATTTAAGCGGTTTGGAGTTACTCTCAAATAGTATAGTAGAATTTGAAAATTGTCGTAAAAATAGTGAGTCGATTACGAATAATAATGACGAAATTGAGAAAGGTGTGATAAAAAGTGAGCAAAATGATGTTATTTTGCAAAGGATAAGACAAATGTCCATAAAAGATAAGGAAAGTGAATCTGTGATTACAAACAATTTAGATGATAAATTGGGTGGCTTAGATTTATTGTGTGCGTTAGCAGAGCAGAGAATTATGGAAGAAGTTGAAGTGAAAAATACCACACCGGTTTATAGTCGTCCTAAAGAAAAAACGAAGGATTTAACGAGGGCGGAACGTAAAAAGGAGAAACGGAAAGCCAAAAAATTGTATGATGAATCAAAGCATAAGAGAATGAAAAAAGAGATGGAGTGTGTAAGTGAAAGTGAATACAAAAGTGATAAACTTGAAAATTGTTCGTGTAAGGATGGTGATCACAGAACTTATAAATCGCGAGAATCTGAAGAGGAAGTGCGAAAGTACATTGCAAGTAAATCACAATCAACGTATCCGAAGGGAGACTGGCCTGAGATGAATGCGTTAGAGTTGGACATGAGGATGAAGTTGGCTGATTTACAACGGCAGTATAAGGAGAAACAACGAGAATTGAGCAAATTGAAACCGAAACGGAAATCTCTCGATGAGAAAGAATCAAGAAAGCGTAAATCACGGAAGAAGTCGACGCATTCAGATCGAAGCGCAACACCACCACCGCTTTTGGATAAAATGGATACTCCAATAAAGCCAAACAAGAATGTGGATTTATTAAAACCACCTACGCTATGCGCTATTAATAATCAAGTCGATTTGTTACTTGATTATCGAAGCCAATCGTCATGTGATAGTTCACCTGAGAAATTATCCTCTTCCAAAAAGCGAAAAGTGGGAAGACCAAAAAAGTTAATGACTTCGTGTGATTTACGTACTGCTACTGAAACGATAGTTGCTAAGAAACCCAAATCTGGTAGTTTTGTTGGGTACCTCCTAGCTGCAAAGCAAAAGTTGCAAATGCAAGCTAAAGGAGCGCTTGTTTACTCTAATAGTCCACCAAGATACGTTGAGGAAGCAACTAAAAAAATAAAACCTTACAAGATTAAGAACAACACAATGTTGCATTCACCACCAGCTCCGTTACCTAAAGTATACTCTGAAAAACAAAGCAAAATTAGACCGAAGCTTAAAGCAGAACTCACAATAAAGACTTACGTTGAGGAAGATGAAGCTAATAATGAATGGGAACAATCAAATGAGAATATTTCGGAAGAGTTGGATATTGAAGTGAATGATGAAATAGAAGAAGTGGAACCGGAAGAAGTTGATGAAGTAATCATTGAAGAAGAAAAACCGAAGATAGAAGTCACACCACCTGAAGAAGAAAAATCAAAACCAGTTGATAGTAGATGTGTTTTAACAACGGAACATTTAGAAAAGGATAAAATGAGAGTACTTACGGCAATGGGGGGATTATTTTATGCTGGTCAGCTAAACTCAGTTGAACCACCCGATGTTTATTCTATAACATTGGATGGAGAAAGAGGCAATCGTCCACATATTATGTCGAGGGAAGAAATTTTAAGAGATGCTGTAAGTATATTGTATCTAAGATTATATTTCACGTTATATGACACTGTAGGTTTTGCTTACACCAAATGGTTGATTAAATTATTCTTATTATCTAATTATAAGGCTTCTTAAACATATACAGCTTGTTTCAAAAAACGTTCCGCTAATTTCTAGGTTAAATATAATATTAAAAAATAACGTTAGTTTGGTTAATAAACGTGCCCGAAAATGCCTCCTTAAGAAGATACTGCCCTGTGAAAGTGACCCCAAAAATCCTTTTTTTTTAAATTATCTTTGAAATTTAGACCACAAATACCTTTGATTAGGTCATAAAAGCTAGTGTTGCCAAATTTTTAATATTTTGTATAGCAGCGTCGCGGGGGGTGCCACTTATTTTGCCACCAAACTTTTTTTATGGGGATATTTTAAATTTTTTGGACAAAAATAGTATTTTTTAAACAATTTTCTACAAAAAAGATACTCTTGTTGAAAATCAAAAAATTCCTGATTTTGGAGTTATTTTAGGTTATAGCAAGTAACGCTGACCGGATTAAATTATTATTTTAGAATGAAACAATTAATAAGTTTCATGCGCGAGAACGAATTTCCTCAGGGAATAATGATTGTTTCAGAAACAACTATGAGGTAAAAATATTGTAAATTAGTTAGTACTTAAAAAAGGTTTTAAAAAAACAACCAATAATATAAAACGAACAGAAAAAAAATTGAATAAGTGGGTACGGGTTTTTACATTAAATGTTCGAAATGTCCACAATTTTCATGAATACATAATCGTAACTAACATTCTTAAATTATTTTCAACTCTCGCTTGAAGTTCTTCAATGGAATTTATTTCGCTTGAAAAAGCATACTATTTCTTTAACTAAACTCCACACATCAAAATCCAAGGGATTTAGGTCAGGGGACCTTAGAGACCAGTGGATAGGAGCATCAGCACTTCGGCGAATTCAACGATTTGGAAAATGTTCGTTGAGCCATCTTCTAGCTTTTCTATTGAAATTAGGTGGAGCACCATCATGCATAAAAACCATATTTCTTCGTAGATCAAGAGGCAAATCTTCTAATAACGGAAATAAATGATTATCCAAAATTCATAGTAAACACCACCATTTAAATTTCCGTCAAAAATATGGTATGCAATATTTTGTAAAAGTCTGGGTTCTGTCTCATTCTTTCTTCTAATAATTCGCAAAAGTCTCTTCTCAAAATCAGGCAATAATTCTTGTACTTGCCTATAGTTAAACGGGAGCAATAATTTAAATTTTAATACACGATGTACACTAGCAACACTTGCGCTTGCCACATTTCATACACTTATCGTAGGATCCGCAACAACTAGATTTGAAATATTTTCTTCTGTTTGAGGAATTCTTGCCACTCGTGGTCTACCAGAATTTACCTTTTTTGGTTTAAAGGTTCCAGTCTCACGGCACCGCCTCACTAAAAATGTTTTTGAATCCGGAACACTTCTTGGACACTTTTCCGCATATCTTCTTTTCGCTGCTTTAATATTTCCATCACATTCCCCTAATGTTAATTAACAACATATCGGTATAGTCACTATTAGTGTACATATTCATTTTCAAAGTTTTTAATAGCATTATTACTTGTTAAACAAGCCAAAACTATCAACAACAATGTGTCAAACAAAAAAAATCGCGAGTCTGCAGTCTAAGCTTACTTAATTCAAGTAAATCAAATTAAATCAATATTTATTTTATTTTCTTATTGTAGGTAAAACATGCTAAAACCTCGAATAACTCCAAAACCAGTAATTTTTTTGACTTTCAACAAGAGTACCTTTTTTGTGGCAAATTGTTTAAAAAATGTTATTATTGCCCAAAAAATTAAAAATATCCCCATAAAAAAAAGTTTGGGGGAAAAATAAGTGGCACCCTCCACACCCTTTGGCGACGCTCCTGTGAAAATATTAAAAATTTGTCAATACTATCTTTTATAAGGTACTTGTAATATAAATTTCATTTAGGTATCTTAAACCGTTTCAGAAATAATAAAAAAAGGATTTTTGGGGCGTTTTACAGGGCCGTATCTTCTTAAGGATACATTTTCGGACACATGTTTATTAACCACTCACGTTATTTTTTAATATTCTATTTACCCTAGAAATTAGCGGAACGTTTTTTGAAACACCCATTATGTTTACAAAAAATTTATAACCGAATAAAATTTGTTTCGTAACGAAAGGATGAGGGCGGCAATTACATGAGGACATAAAACACATTTACAACTGAAAATGGATAATAAACCAATTGCATTTATTTTAAATGGATTTTTAAAACATTGGGATTTAACAATAAATGACAATTTTAATAAAATGTTGAAATAGTCACTTATTTATTACGTTTGGATTGACGGTGGTTATTTAATAAATCCTAAATGAAGTTAACAATTATATTCAATTATATGATGGTTCATGTGTTATTGTTTTCATTGAATTTTGTATGGCCTTCTGTAGTTGCTATAATTTATTTAACGGGCGTAATTACTCCAAAGTATAAATTTTTTAATTTACATTTAAAATTACAGATTGTTGAGGTATCTCCAGCAAACACAGAGGAATTAACAACAGGAACAAGGCTGTGTGCATACTGGAGTCAACAATATCGTTGCTTATATCCTGGAAGCGTTGCAGAACCAGGAACTCCGGATCCCGCTTTAGATTCTAAATTTGTAGCAGTTGAGTTTGATGATGGTGATAGTGGAAGAATAGCAATTGAAGATATACGGTTACTTCCTCCTAATTATCCTATTATTGGTAAGTTTGTAATACAATTTTAATAAATAACTAAAAGATATGTTTTTAGAGTACGACCCTAATCCACTTTTAAGCTTAAGTAAACGTAGACGCCGAATCTCAGCCACGAGTACGTCGATCGATGAACGTCGACTTAGTCAGTGTTTATCATCAGTATCGTCACCTCTTCCAACAATTCCTGAACCAGCCAAGGCTAAAACACCAGATGTCGAGAAGGAGAATAAGGATGCAAATAAACCTGAGGTAACGACTGAAGAATTAAAAGAACGGAAACGTATGAAGAAGAAAAAACGCGAGAAGCTGAAGCAAAAGTTGGCGCACGATGACAAAAAGAAGAAAAAGAAGCATAAATGTTGTGACGAACATTGTAAACATAAAAAGCACCACAAAAAGCATCGAAAGCATAAGAAACATCACCATAAAGAAGATGTTGAAGTAGAGCCTGAGGTTGAAGTTGAAACTGAAATTGTTGACAAAACTAGTACAAAAGAAAAGGAAGAGGAAATTGAGCAGGAAGATGATTTTATCGAAGAAAGTACAAATGTGTTTCCAGAATTTGAACCTGTTATTAATCCTGAGGATGAAGTTACCATGGATGATATTCTAGAAGCAAAAGCTAAAGTACGGTTATTTTTGTAATTTTTTACTTTAGTAACGGTGTTTGTTTTAGAAATCGAAAAAGATAAGGGATAGGCAAGAGTCATGTGAGAGTCGAAGTAAAATGACTGCATTTTTACCGGCACGCCAACTTTGGAGTTGGTCAGGAAAAGGATATAAACGACCAAAGGCAAAAGGAAGGTCACGGAAACAGTTCTTTAAAACAATACAACGGGGCAAAGAGGCTATCGTGGTAATTATTTTATTTTTAAGCAATTTAAAATTTGTATTGATAAATTGTCTTTAAGGTTGGCGATTCTGCGGTATTTCTGTCAACTGGTAGACCAGATAGGCCATACATTGGGAGGATAGAGGCTATGTGGGAGTCATGTGGAACAATGGTTGTGAAGGTAAAATGGTTTTATCATCCAGAAGAGACAGTTGGTTGCCCCTTAAATTTAAAATATCCGGTAAGTATCACACAGATGAATTGAGATCACTTTGTCATTATACTTACTTTATCCCTGGAGTACTTAAACCTTCTTTTTACTAATTTTAATACGGCGTTCTTTGCCTGCATGTCCATTGGAACGTTGTCTTTAAACGAATTAAACATTTCCAAATTTACTGTATGGAAAATTATAAAAGATCAACGGTTTTATGCTTGCCATATATAATGTGTACAAGCTTATATACTTAAGTTTTTAGATTTTGGTTGTGGTATAGAATAATAATGAAACCAGGGCAATATTAAGTCACATACTGTTCTTGATCTTAATTTTGTATTTTGGTGTTCATACAACAATTTAACCCAAGATACACTTATATACTTATCGTGATCTCAATAGTTAATGACTAAAACTATTTTAGCACTCCCTAATGCTTTGCTACAGTTCTATTTGAACTAGAATAAAGAGCGTTGCAGTAACAGGAATAAAATGTTGATAAACTATTTACTCATTGCATTTATGAACATAGGTTAATTTATTATTATTCTACAACTCTTTTACCCTGACAATCTGGGCGTCGGGTGTACAATTTACATAAAACAAAATACATAAGCAATAATCGATGCTAATAAAACTCAAAACTTCATGAAATTCTTTTTAATTATTTCAGAACAGCATAAGTAAGATTACTTTATGAAAATAATATTTTTATATAAAGAATGTTTACATAATCATTTACATTACAAAAAAATTAAGTATAGTCTATATCTTATTCAGTAGAATAAGAGGCTATACTGCTGTAGTCATAGTAATGATTTAAATTACAATTTGTATTTTCAAAATTGTTTAAATCATATATTTTCAAAAAGTAATTTGTACTATTATGCTATGTAATCTTGTTAAATAATTATAAACAGAATTTCATGGAAGGTTTTGAGTTTTATTAGCATCGATTAAAGATTCCAACCCCATTTTGAGTTTTCAAGTTTTCATCTAATACAAATTTGGACAACAATGAATAGAATTACATAAGCAATGTTATAAAAATCATTAAGTTGTTCATGTTAAAATTAAAATCAGCTTCTTATTTCTTTATAGTTATTTCCATTAGTTTTCTTTTCAAAACTTTCCTGTTCCACCCAAATTCTGTATACTTTTCTGTTCCTTGCCATCTTTTTTGCTTTCCGAATCGTTTTTCGTTTGCTTTCCACTATCTTTTTATGTCCTCTTCCCATTTCTTTTTTGGTCTTCCTCTACTTCTAGGTCCCTCCACTCCCATTTCCGTTACTATTCTTGGAATATTATTTTCTTTCATTCTCCATATATATCTCATCCATTTTAATTGCTGTTTCTCCATTATTTTTATTACTGCTTCTAGTTTTAATCTTTCTCTTATTATATTGTTTCTCATACGGCCTGTTCTTGTGTTTCCTGTTACTTTTATTTCTGCTGCTGTTAGAGCTCACTTGTGTTTGTGCAATAATGCCCAGCTTTTTTTTGTTTGGATATTTCGCTCGTTTTTCTTTATTATAGTTTTATCTATAGTGTAAATAATTGAGTGGCTTTATTTATTCTATGTTGTATTTCTATATCAATTTTCTCGTTCTATGTTATTGGGCTTACTAAATAGTTGTATTCTTCTACTACTTCCAGTACTTCTTCATTTATTATTATATATATATATATATATATATATATATATATATAAATAGTTGGTATAAGTGAGAGATCAGTAGACCGTCTTTTATAGAAGAATCGCTTACATCCCTATCATATTCAGTTACACCAAGAACTGAGCGATGCAGACTTCGATCATCGAGTAAGTAAGATTTTGTAACTGGGCCAGAGAAAAAAATTACTCAAAACCCAAATTTTTTTTATAATATTTTATGTACACAGACGAATCAACATTTCATAAGAATAGATTTGTTAATACACATAATTTTCATTATTGTTCCTCAGAAAATTCACATTTATTAAGACAAGTTGATAATCAACATAAGTGGTCTTTAAGTCTCTGGGGTGCCATTGTTGGGGATTATGTCATCGGTCCATTCTTTTTTTATGGACACTTGAATCGTGAGAAGTACTTTAACTTTTTGTGTAACGATTTACCGGGCTTATTAGAAAATATTACTTTTGATATTCGAGCCACAATGTGGTATCAACATAATGGCGCTCCTGCTCACTACTCTGCAGATGTAAGAGATTATCTCAATAGAGTCTTTCCAAATAAATGGATTGGGCCAAATGGACCTGTGAGGTGGCCAGCTAGGTCCCCTGATCTGACAAGAATAGACTTCTTTTTATGGGGATACATAAAAAGTATTGTCTATAGGGAACCACCAACCACTGTCGAAGATATACGTAATCGTATAACACAGGCTTTTCATAGCATCCGAGAAAACGGACAACATTTTGAACAATTATTATAAATCATTATCGCTAATGATTAGCGTTAAATTATTTTTTTTTATTTTATTAGTTTTGTATTTTTAGAAATAATTTTAATAATTATAGTGTATTAGTTTTTGTTGCGTTTTTTAATTTGCAATACAATTGTTTTCCACTGTTTTTTTTTCTACTTATACGAGGCCATGGATTTAAAAAAATGTTCCAATAATCTTATACATTTTGAAAAATTGAAAATAATTCGGAAACGGCTATATTTAGGGATAGGGAATTGTATATCGAATTGATAAGGGTTAATATGTAGAAACCAAAAACGGAATAATATATTTGAAAAAGTAAACTTTTACTAGTTGGAATAATGTCTTATTGGCAAGTCAATTGTAAACACCCTGTATGCAATTATGACATTCTCTGTGATTTCAATTTTTTAATAAAATCGACATAATTCAAAAACGGCTATATTTAGGGATAGAGAAATATATTGCGAATTTGTTAGAAACAATGTGTAGAATGCAAAAAAGTAATAATATACAGGGTGTTCCATTTAAATTTTTTTTATTATAGTTTGGTCATCTTTAAATAAACAACCTGAATACATGTGAATAATTTTAAAATATGCACACAACTAAACTAAAACCCTATCCCAAATTTTATTAATCTAGCTTATATGAAACGGAAGATATAGAAGCGCTCTTGTGCCGGACCCTATATATATATATATATATATATATATATATATATATATATATATATATATATATATATATATATATATATATATATATATAGGGTGAGTTTGTTTCATTATTTGTATGGGGATCTCAGAAACCACACGAGTTACACATTTGCTTAAATGGGGAAAGATTTGTTTCTTTAGAAGACTAATCTAGATACGCTTTTGTTGATTTAAGACAGTGCATGGCTTACTAGATATTTGTAAAAAGGTAAAATTCTCCAAAATTGTTTCAGTGCTTTAATTCGTTTGTTTCTAAAGATAGATAAAAATTGTTTAAATACAATTTGTAGATAATTTTTGCCGAATAACGACACCGTACTAGTTTTTAATTTTGCTTAGCATTTTGAAGATATGAAGCAAAGTTGAATTTTTTGGAAACCATAGTTGACTATGACATAGGTATTTTCAGGGGCGGTCCTAGCTAAACTTTTCGGTGGTGCGAGATCTTATGGTGGCGCCCAGTTTACATAGACACGAAAAAATAACATACCTAATTAATTACTTGTTATCGGCCAATATTTTCGAGAAGAATGTGAAACAAAAAAATCTGAGTTTGCAGTCTAAGCTTATTTAATTCAAGTAAATCAAATTAAGATCAATATTTATTTTATTTTCTTATTGTAGGTATACATGCTAAAATCCTCGAATAACTCCAAAACCAGTCATTTTTTGACTTAACAAGAAGATCTTTTTGTGGCAAATTGTAAAATGTTACGTTTTAAAATTTAAAAATATCCCCATAAAAACCGTTTGGGAACAATAAGGGCATGGTCCACAACCCTTTGGCGAACGCTCCTGTCCAACACATTAAAATTTGTCAATACTATCTTTTATAAGGTACTTGTAATATAAATTTCATTTAGGTCTCTTAAACCGTTTTGAAATAATGAAAAAGGCTTGGCGTTTTACAGGGCCGTTCCTTCTTAAGGATACATTTTCGCCACATGTTTATTAACCACTCACGTTATTTTAAATATTCTTTTTAACCAAGAAATTATCGGAACGTTTTTGATATCAAAAAGTTTACCAAAAATTTATAACCGAATAAAATTTTTCGTTACGAAATGATGAGTCGGCAATTACATGAGGACTAAAACACATTTACATTTTAAAATGGATAATAATCATTGGTTTTCATTTAATGGATTTTTCAAATAATGTTTTAACAATAAGGACAATTTTAATAAAATGTTGGAATAGTCACTTATTTATAACGTTTCATTGACGGTGGTTATTTAAAAATCCTAAAGTCCGGTTACTTAATATTCAATTACATGATGGTTCATTGTTATGGTTTTCATTAAATTTTGTATGGCCTTATGTAGTTGCTTTACTTAATTTTACGCGTAACTACTCCAAAGTACAAATCTTTTAATTTACATTTAAAATTACAGATTGTTGAGGTATCTCCGGCAAACACGGAATTAACAACAGGAATCATGGTTGTGTGCGTACTGGATTCAAACAATATCGTTGCTTATATCCTGGTAGCGTTGCAGAAGCAGGAACTCGGATCCCGCTTTCGATTCTAAATTTTTAGCAGTTGAGTTTGATGATGGTGATAGTGGAAGAATAGCAACTTCAACCTACGGTTTTTCCCCAAAATTATCCTATTATAAGTTTGGAGTACAATTTTAATAAAACTAAACGGATATGTTTTTAGAGTACGACCTAATCCAACTTTTAAGCTTAAGCCAATGTAGTACAATCTCAGGCATGATTGGTCGAATTGGATGGACATTTCAGTGTTTATCATCAGTATCGTCACCCTCTTCCAACAATTCCTGAACCATCCAAGGTCTAAAACTTCAGATGTCGAGAATGTAATCAGGATGCCAATAAACCTGAGACCCTGAAGAATTAAGAACGGAAACGTATGAAGAAGAAAACAACTCGAGAATTGAAGCTAATTGGCCAGTCAACAAAAGAAGATAAGAAGCATAAATTGTTTAGACGAACATTGTAAACATCAAAGTGCACCATTAAAAGCATCGAAATGGATGAATAACATCAGTCAAAAAGATGTTGAAGTACTTCCTGAGGTTAAGTTTAAATTGATATTGTTGACAAAAGTAGTACATAATACTAAGAGGAAATTGAGCGGGAAGGTGATTTTATCGAACAGGTACAATATGTGTTTCCAGAATTTGCACCTGTTATTAATCCTGAGGATGAAGTTATTATGGATGATATTCTAGAAGCCAAGAGCTTCTACTGTTATTTTAAATTTTGTCCTTTAGTAAGTTTTGGCAATTCTACAAAGATAAGGGATCGCCATGAGTCATGTGCAGTTTCAATCTATTTTGACTGCATTTTTACCGGCACGCCAACTTTGGAGTTGGTCAGAAAAGGTATATAAACGACCAAATTGCAAGACGAGATCACGGTAAGACGTTTCGTTAAAAGACAACGTGTCAAAGTGTCTATCGTGGTAATTATTTTATTCTCAAGCAATTTAAAATTTCGATTGATAAATTGTCTTTAAGGTTGGCGATTCTGCGGTAATTTCTGTCAACTGGTAGACCAGATTCCTATACATTGGTAGGATATTGGCTATCTTTAAGTCATGTGGAAACAATGGCTGAAGGTAAAATGGTTTTATCATCCAGAAGAGACTCTTGGTTGCCTTTAAATTTACAAGATCCGGTAATTATCACTCAGATGAATTGGGATGACTTTGGTCATTATACTTAACTTTATCCCTTTAGTACTTAAGGCATTTTTACTAATTTTCATACGGCGTTTTGCCTGCATGTCCATTTGGACGTTGTCTTTAAACAATTAAACATTTCCAAATTTACTGTATGGAAAATTATAAAAGATCAACGGTTTTATGCTTGCCATATATAATGTGTACAAGCTTATATACTTAAGTTTTTAGATTTTGGTTGTGCCATAGAATAATAATGAAACCAGGGCAATATTAAGTCACATACTGTTCTTGATCGTAATTTTGTATTTTGGTGTTCATACAACAATTTAACCAAAGATACACTTATATACTTATCGTGATCTCGATAGTTAATGACTAAAACCATTTCAACACGCCCTAATGCCTTGCTAGAGTTCTATTTGAACTAGAACAAAGAGCGTTGCAGTAACAGGAATAAAATGTTGATAAACTATTTACTCATTGCATTTATGAACATAGGTTAATTTATTATTATTCTACAACTCTTTTACCCTGACAATCTGGGCGTCGGTGTACATATTTACATAAAACAAAATACATAAGGCAATAATATGTCTAATAAAACTCAACTTATGAAATTCTGTTTTATATTATTTCATGTAACAAGACATAAGTACAAATTACTTATTAATGAAAAATAATACTTGATAATAAATAGGCGAATTAGTTTCAGCAAAAAATTTAATACATTGTCATCATAGCACTAAAAATAATTATATATAAGTTTACACATATTCTAACTATAAATTAATTACAGTAGAATAAGATTGTATACTCTGTATCATAGTAATGATTTAAATTCAATTTGTGTTTCTGCAAAAAAATTTATTAAATCATTAGTTCAAGTAACATTCTACTGAATTAATTTTGATTTGATTTCAATTCTAATTATTAGTGCCTATGATCAATGAAATTCATTTATAATTATTTTCATAAGTAATTTGAATTATGCTTGTTCTGAAATAATTAAACAATTTCATGAATTGATTTTATTACATCGATAAAGATTCCAACCCCATTTTGAGTTTTCAAGTTTTCATCTAATACAAATTTGGACAACAATGAATAGAATTACATAAGCAATGTTATAAAAATCATTAAGTTGTTCATGTTAAAATTAAAATCAGCTTCTTATTGCTTTATAGTTATTTCCATTAGTTTTCTTTTCAAAAACTTTCCTGTTCCACCCAAATTCTGTATACTTTTCTGTTCCTTGCCATCTTTTTTGCTTTCCGAATCGTTTTTCGTTTGCTTTCCACTATCTTTTTATGTCCTCTTCCCATTTCTTTTTTGGTCTTCCTCTACTTCTAAGTCCCTCCACTCCCATTTCCGTTACTATTCTTGGAATATTATTTTCTTTCATTCTCCATATATATCTCATCCATTTTAATTGCTGTTTCTCCATTATTTTTATTACTGCTTCTACTTTTAATCTTTCTCTTATTATATTGTTTCTCATACGGCCTGTTCTTGTGTTTCCTGTTACTTTTATTTCTGCTGCTGTTAGAGCTCACTTGTGTTTGTGCAATAATGCCCAGCTTTTTTTTGTTTGGGTATTTCGCTCGTTTTTCTTTATTATAGTTTTATCTATAGTGTAAATAATTGAGTGGCTTTATTTATTCTATGTTGTATTTCTATATCAATTTTCTCGTTCTATGTTATTGGGCTTACTAAATAGTTGTATTCTTCTACTACTTCCAGTACTTCTTCATTTATTATATATATATATATATATATATATATATAAATAGTTGGTATAAGTGAGAGATCAGTAGACCGTCTTTTATAGAAGAATCGCTTACATCCCTATCATATTCAGTTACACCAAGAACTGAGCGATGCAGACTTCGATCATTGAGTAACTAAGATTTTGTAACTGGGCCAGAGAAAAAATTACTCAAAACCCAAATTTTTTTTATAATATTTTATGTACACAGACGAATCAACATTTCATAAGAATAGATTTGTTAATACACATAATTTTCATTATTGTTCCTCAGAAAATTCACATTTATTAAGGCAAGTTGATAATCAACATAAGTGGTCTTTAAGTGTCTGAGGTGCCATTGTTGGGGATTATGTCATCGGTCCATTCTTTTTTGATGGACACTTGAATCGTGAGAAGTACTTTAACTTTTTGTGTAACGATTTACCGGGCTTATTAGAAAATATTACTTTTGATATTCGAGCCACAATGTGGTATCAACATATGGCGCTCCTGCTCACTACTCTGCAGATGTAAGAGATTATCTCAATAGAGTCTTTCCAAATAAATGGATTGGGCCAAATGGACCTGTGAGGTGGCCAGCTAGGTCCCCTGATCTGACAAGAATAGACTTCTTTTTATGGGGATACATAAAAAGTATTGTCTATAGGGAACCACCAACCACTGTCGAAGATATGCGTAATCGTATAACACAGGCTTTTCATAGCATCCGAGAAAACGGACAACATTTTGAACAATTATTATAAATCATTATCGCTAATGATTAGCGTTAAATTATTTTTTTTTTATTTTATTAGTTTTGTATTTTTAGAAATAATTTTAATAATTATAGTGTATTAGTTTTTGTTTCGTTTTTTAATGTGTAATACAATTGTTTTCCACTGTTTTTTTTATACGAGTCCATGGATTTAAAAAAATGTTCCAATAATCTTATACATTTTGAAAAATTGAAAATAATTCGGAAACGGCTATATTTAGGGATAGGGAATTGTATATCGAATTGATAAGGGTTAATATGTAGAAACCAAAAACGGAATAATATATTTGAAAAAGTAAACTTTTACTAGTTGGAATAATGTCTTATTGGCAAGTCAATTGTAAACACCCTGTATGCAATTATGACATTCTCTGTGATTTCAATTTTTTTAATAAAAATCGACATAATTCAAAAACGGCTATATTTAGGGATAGAGAAATATATTGCGAATTTGTTAGAAACAATGTGTAGAATTCAAAAAAGTAATAATATACAGGGTGTTCCATTTAAATTTTTTTTATTATAGTTTGGTCATCTTTAAATAAACAACCTGAATACATGTGAATAATTTTAAAATATGTACACAACTAAACTAAAACCCTATCCCAAATTTTATTAATCTAGCTTATATGAAACGGAAGATATAGAAGCGCTCTTGTGCCGGACCCTATATATATATATATATATATATATATATATATATATATATATATATATATATATATATATATTTATTATGGTTTTTTCATTATTTGTATGGGGATCTCAGAAACCACACGAGTTACACATTTGCTTAAATGGGGAAAGATTTGTTTCTTTAGAAGACTAATCTAGATACGCTTTTGTTGATTTAAGACAGCGCATGGCTTACTAGATATTTGTAAAAAGGTAAAATTCTCCAAAATTGTTTCAGTGCTTTAATTCGTTTGTTTCTAAAGATAGATAAAAATTGTTTAAATACAATTTGTAGATAACTTTGTGCCGAATAACGACACCGTACTAGTTTTTTAATTTTGCTTAGCATTTTGAAGATATGAAGCAAAGTTGAATTTTTTTAAATGGAAACCATAGTTGACTATGACATAGGTATTTTCAGGGGCGGTCCTAGCTAAACTTTTCGGTGGTGCGAGATCTTATGGTGGCGCCCCAGTTTACATAGACACGAAAAAAATAACATACCTAATTAATTTTACATTTATGTTCTTTATTTCGTGTCAATTTTTTTGACGAGAAGAAGAGAATAAAGGAAAAAATATTAGTTTGACTATATTTATTTAATTAAAAACTCTTAGAAACTAGAAAATCACTTTTCTTGCCTTTGCGCTTGCGAGTTTTTTTATTAAATCGGAATAATTTAATCCTTGGGCAATGTCATTTTCTATCGATAGAATTGCAAGATCTTGACACATTGTCGAACGTAAGTACGTTTTAATTAGTTTTAATTTACTAAAGCTTCGTTCACCTTTGGCGACAGTTATAGGGATGGTCAGCAAAATCCGAAGCACTGTCCACACATTCGGGAAAATATCCTGCCAATCATTTTTTTTAATAAGTTGAAGAACTTTTATTGGCTCTGCTGATTCAAGGTTTTTTAATAATGTATTCAGGCTCAAAAGTTCTTCAACCAATTCGCAACTAGACACATCACATTTTTCCCCATCGGTTAAAATCATTTGCAAATCTGCACAGGCTTTTTCTAATAAAGACTTATCAGGAATTATTTTGATCTTGTACAAAAAAGACCATGTATCATTGAATTTGGATAATTGTCCAAACCGAGTTACCAATGAATTTTCAATTGTATCTATCATAGGGTAAAAGACGTTAATTTTAAACAGATCTTCGGGATCTGTTGGTGTTTCATCTGCAGCTTAAACGTGGGATCTATACCAGCCTCAGAAGCTATTTCCTTAGCTGTTATTTGAGCAGATGAATAAGTCCGGTACTGCTTCACAAATTCCGAGCAGTTTTTCAGCAATTGCAATGCGTTTTATAAATCCATAGTTTCAGACTGCATAGCTTTACTTACATGTTTACTTGAAACAGTATATCATACCAAGCTACCAATGTAACTAAGAATTCAAATTGCTCCATATTATGAATCAGTGGCAAAGCCTCTGATGCAGCAACTAATCATTCGTTTCTTCGTGAAGATTCAAAAGAGCATCACGAACTGAACAGTAATTGTAGCGAGTAGAAGCAAGGCTAGAAACTCTACTCTCCCAGCGAGTTTCGCAAACTTTTTTCAGTGATAGTCCTTCTATGTGTTTGGATATGACTTCCCACCTCTTTGTTGATCCAGAAAATAATACAAATAGTCTTTGGAGAAATCCAAATAATGAGACCGATTTAACGGATGATTTAGCTGCATCTGCTACCACCAAATTCAAGCTGTGACAGCCATATGGGTTAAAAAATGCTCGAGGATATTGGTTCAGAATTCTGGTTTGGACACCTTTGTTTATTCCTACCATGTTGGCGCCATTATCGTACCCTTGACCTCGACAATCGTTCATATCCAAGTCAACTTCATGCACAATTTCATCAAGAAAAAGGCCAGTGAGCCCTTCTCCTGAAGAGTCACTTACCGGATTGTAAGCAACGAAACACTCTCGTACTTTCACTTCTTCTCCATTAGTGTCAACAAAACGGAAAGTTATTGATAATTGTTCAACGTGGCTTACATCAGCAGTGCAGTCCATTATGATAGAGAAGTATTTGGATGACTTAATCATAGTCAAAATTGTATTTCGAACTTCACTTCCAAGTAAGCCAATTAACTCGTTTTGAATTCTTTTGCTGAAATAGTGGACATTAGTCTCCTTACTAACAATACGGCGAAGGTGTTCCATCATCACAGGATCATATTTTCCTAGAAGTTGCACCAAACCCAGGAAGTTGCCATTATTATTAGTGTATAAAGTTTCAGATCCAGAGCTTCCTCTGAATGACAAATTATTTCCTGCTAAGAAGAATACTATGGCCATCATTCGTTCCAGTATAGCGATCCACCTTGATTTTTCGTCTTCAATCTGTTTTTGCAAGTGTTTGTCTATTCCACTGAAATTTTTCAGTCTAATCGAAGTTTCTATCCAATTGTTCATAGCACGTCGATGATCTGTAGACGTTTCGTGAGTTTTGAGACGTGTCGACAAGTGTCTCCAGTCGTCTAATCCATCTTTTCCCAAATTAGAGTGGACATTTCGATTAAATATACTGCAGCAAAAACAATATACCTTGTCTGCTAATTTTGAGTATACAAGCCATCTTCTATTAAAAGTTTCCCCATTTGGCATTACTCTTTGAAAATGTATATTGGAAAAATGACGCCCATCATATTTTCTAGGGTACTCTTCGTTGCTTATTTCATTGCGTACAGGTCCACGAATAATTATTTCGTCTCGTGTGGACGAATGAATAAACGGCGGCCATTTTGAAATATCATCACTTTCATCTTGAAGGCATGCTGCATCTGAAGTTATTATAGAAGATGTGGATGGTATATCTTCTATAATAACTTCAGATGAGGTCCCAGGAGTAGCATCATCTTCAGTGTTTTTCTCTTCATGATCATCAGCTTCTTTGTCTTCTCCTGTGTGTTGAACGCTTGATGATGATTTAAAAAATGTTGCAAGTGCTTTTGCAGCTTTCTCAGTATCCTCTTGTTTTTGCTTTTTTCTTTTTAGGTTCTGAGATCCTGATAGTTTTTTTTTAGCGGCATGTTTATTTTCTGTAAGAAATATATTTATATTATGTAAATAAATAGGATCTACTCCATGGCAGTTGTAATTTTTGATATTATTCGAACAGAATATCAGAATTAATAAATCTATCTCTAACACGCTTAAATACTTACTTGAACCGAGTTCAACCGTGCTTGAAATGTGTCTGTACTGTAGTTTTATCGGTAGAAAAACAATAATTCTGGTAACATTTACGGTAATAAATCACTATTTAATAATTACACGTTACAGTAAGTAGGTATATCAAAATCCAAATACACCCGTGCGCAAACAGATGATGTTTGCGAGCGACTGTGACTGACGAAACAAATGTTTATTCACCCGTTCCCCTCACCGCCACCCCGTTCGTCGCTTGCGCGTAGAGCTCTAGCAGGCCATAGGAAAATATGAAACAGTCATGTAAATAAATTTAGTTGGTATGTCGTACGTTTCAATTACTGCAGTACCCTATTCTTCTTAAAAACACTTCTTTCTTTTATAAATCAAAACTAGAAACAGTAAAATACCTAATACTAAAAGAAAGCAATCGCAAACTTCTTACAAAAAATGACTGCTTTGAAGCAGCCTTATTATAAATTACCCAATGACTACGTGTAAAGCATTCACTGAATTCTGTCTTCTTATAAAGTAATAATTGACCAATCTTAAGCAGCACAATAATCAATGTATTAAAACCTATAAGTGCCTGATACACCTAACTGCTATTAAACCTTCTTACAGTGCGACAGGTATCCTGAAGTGCACATATCCTGAGCTCTGTTTAAAACAATGTTGTTTTTTAGTTGTGAAAATATAAAACTAGGTGAGTGCTGTTTCGCTGTTTCACTGTTTCGGTATGGGGTTTCAGTACATTCTAGTGTTTCAGTATCATGTCTCATGAAACAGTCTGCTGTTTCAGTTTGGTTACCTCTACTTGCGCGTAAGTCGATCGGTACCTAGTCGGGCGTTCAGCCGTTTTCGGCGCCCTCCATATGACGGCGCTCGGTGCGGTCGCACCGCTCGCACCGCCCTAGAGCCGCCGCTGGGTATTTTAATAGTGCCTTTTTTCTGATTGTAATGATGTTAATAAATAAAAGCACAATACACGTTTTTCTATTATTAGGTTTAACAAAAATCATATCTTTTCAGGGAAAACAAAAGAAATTTACAGTGAGTGTTCAAAATGTCCACCATTATTATCGACTCACATGCGACACCGTTTCAACACGGAGTTAACAGCTTTCCTAATTTAAGCCGGTCTAATCTGTTAAACGAATTAATAACACATATACGAGATCTTTTATTACACCAAATACAAAAAAGTCTCAAGGTGAAAGATCAGGGGAACTTGCAGTCCATAAAATAGGACCATTTCTGCCTATCTACGAGTTGCGAAAAATTTCATCTAAATATCTTTTAACTTGCGCCTGATAGTGGAGTGGGAACACCGTCCTGTTGATACCACTGTATGTTTGCACGGGTTTGTAAATTTAATTCATCTAGGATATTTTGTTAAAATCTTCTCTAAGACATTGCAAATATCGATTTCCAGTTAAAGTCCCATTAAAAATAAATCGCCCAACAAGCTGCGAAGCAATAACAGTGCAACATAAATTGAAGTCAAACTTAATCTGAGGTTGTCAATATTGTAAACGGTAAGAATTTGATTGGCCCACAGGTGTTCATTATGGCGATTGAACATACCACAGTTTGAAAGTGTAAACTTTCACCATTGTTACCCATAATAAAATACTTATCTTTTTTGGGTTTTTAATGGTGTATGTTAAATTAAACGTTTTGATAACACTTACAGCTATCTTCGTCACTAGTAATATTATCTATTAAAATTGTTAGAGATGTTGAAACAATTTGGTCAAAGTTGAAAAATGTTTCAGTTGCTTTACTTTTGTTTTCCATGGCAAGATATGATTTTTATTAAACCTAATAATAGAAAAACGTGTATTGTGCTTTTATTTATTAAAATACAACCCTTACATCATTATAAATGCGATTTTTGAGATAACCCCAAATAAAAAATCGGTAGGTCAAACCAGGTGATCCTGGAGGCCACGAAATCGGTCCATTAGTTCAATCCACCTGTTATTAAAAAGATTCTTAAGATCACTAGTTTCTCGATAGTTGTGAGCAGGTGCTCTATTCTGCTGAAGAATAACATTTTATCTGCTTACAAGATCTATTTCATCTAAAAAATTGTCCAAAATCTCTTGCATAAATTCCACATGTCTTTCGCAGGTGAGGCGAATAAAAGATCCAATAATTCTAGATGAAATTATCCCACTCCAAACGTTAAAACTAAAACGAATCTGACGAGCTTTAGGATGTGCTTACAAAAGGTTTTCTCTTGACCAGTAATAGTTAGTATACCAATAGCAAAAAACTATTCTTCCTTCAGGATTTCCCGGGAGTAATGTTTGAACAGGAGTATTTATGTTTCTTCAATATTCTTCTGCAACCCCTTTTTATTAAAAATATTCTTATTAGTGCTAAACTTCCGGTAGAGTTTTAGAAAATATCGACGATTCGGTTGATCGCGAAACGGGTATAATTGCTCGCCATATTCTTTTGCTCTTAGCAAACATTTGTTATTCACCAAGTAAGCTTCCAACGCTATGAGAAAAAACCATTTTCAAAACACACAAAGGACAAAATATCAGTTCCATTTTCAACAGATAATTACACGTTTGGCACAAATTAACGTCATGTGTTTCCATAGCCTCCTACATTAGTTTAGGTTCTTATAAATCTGTTATTTTTCATGTTAGCAAAAAGTTTATAACAACCATTTATATTCTATATTTCAAGGAGGTTCTTAAAGATAATAATATTATATTTAAAAAGATGTTATTTTGTCTGAAAACTTAAAAACATGATGTTTAATTGTTTTTTTTTAATCCACTATTGTAATCAACGGCAACAATTATACAAGTTTGCTAATTTAACTGATCTAGCTTTAGCAATAAAGAAGTTTTCAATGGTGCGCACTTGATTTGGATCACCTTGTATATATATATATATACTTTTTATTGCTTCTACAAGCTGACTGTTTCATAATTTTCCAAGGTTTTCTATATCTGTATTCTTATCTTATCCCTATATGGTTTTTTAAATTTTAATACTCCCATTAGTAATCTACGATCAGTATCTAGCTTTGCGGCTCTATACACTCTTACATCTTTCACTTGTGCTTTTGTATTGTACCAAATGCAGTGTAATCTATAGTTGTATTACTGTTTCCTGCCTCTATATATGTATATTTATGTGAATATTGTATTTCTTGTTACCATTTGATTTTTGATTCAAAATTGTATCATTTTTTCCCATTTCCGTTTATCCTATTGTCTATTTCATATATTCCTATTTCTTTATTTCCTATCCGTGAATTCCAATCACCTATAATTATTACGTCTTCTACCGTTTGTCTGCTTGCTGCTGCTATTTTTTGTAGCTCTTCGTAGAATTCGTTTTTTCATCTGTTGTTGAGGCATATATTTGTATTATGTTCATAGATTCTTGAGCCATTATATCGATTTTTATTTATTCGCGAGTTTTCTTGTTTCGTAATCTGTTACCAATTTCTGTATTTCTTCGCCTTATTTCCCCATTTGCTCAGTTATCCATTTCCCCTGGAAATCTAAGCTTATTACCAGTATCTGAATTTTGTATTTTTTCATTTCTTCTACTATTTCTGGTTCTTTTCCATTTAGTATTTTTATATTCCATGTTGCAATTCTCATTTTGTGTTGGCTTTTCTTTTTTTCATCATTTTTGTTCGTTTCCTTGCTGTGGTTATCTTTTTTCCATCCTACCCTTGCCTCCTCTGTATTAGTTCGAAATTTTAATTCTTCCTTCCCTAGTCCCCTCACGTATGTAGCACTATTTACTAAGATTGTTTGATATCTTGCTTTTACCCTATTTCCTTCTTCTTTCTCTGCTCTTCTTATTTCAAGTAATTTGGCCTGTATTTGTCTTTCTTGCACTGTTACATCAGTTTCGATATAAATCTTGGTTCCTTTTAAGTTGGCCTTCCTTTTCATTATATTTGTTTTTTTCCCAATTTTCTAGTTTTACTACTATTTTATTTTTTTTACTTTTCGCTGCTTTATGTATATCTTTTATCTTTGTGTTTATGGCTATTTGCTCATTAAAAAAAATTCTCAGATCATTTTCTCTTATAGTCCCTTGATTACTATATTTTCTTTTCTGTTACCTCATTCGATTTTTTTAATTTTCTTCTATTTTTTCAATTAGTTCCATTAGCTCTATTTTTTCCCCCTTCCACTTTTTTAAATGATTCTTCTCAGACTTTTGATTTTGCTTGTCTCATCCTCATTCTCTCATGTTGTTTTGCGCCTCTATTTTTAATTCACCCAGCAGCTTCATTATTTCGTCCAACTCTTTTGTTTCAAGTTCTGATTCCGAACTACTATTAGCTTTCTGATGGTTGCGGTTTTCCAACCACCTTTTTGTTTTTTTGAAAAGCTTTTCAACTTTTCGTACTCCTCCAGTGTTTGTATCGCTCTTTCCTTTTTAAATTCCATTGGTAAACTATTTACTTGTGGTCTAAATTTGTTTTTTCTTTGTTCGTTCATTTAATCTATTGTATTACTTTCCTCGTGTCTATGATACATCACCTTATGTTCCAGTAATCACACTACTCTGTCCTCTGTCAGTTGCCAAACTCCGTCTTTATGGTAATTACTCAATTACTATTGTTTATTGTTTCTTGAACATGTTTAATTGTGTAACTGTACTATGGTTTATTATAATTTGCGTTTCACTCCTTTCCTTTATATGCTTCACTGTTATATTATTAGTATGCTCGATTTAAATCTTAGGTGATGTAGCCGTTGTTATTCGTTCTCGCGCCGATGTACCTATCTACTATTAAAACTATCCCATTCTCTCGGTATCAAATGAAATTAAATATTTAAAAATACAATTGAAAACAAAAATCTCTTTTGTTTTTGCTTTATGATTTGTATTGGCGAATGACTTCAGAGCGATGATAGGTAATTTTGCGAGCAAGCCCTTATGACCTGGAAGGAGCTCCCGTTGTGACCTGGGAGCTAAACCACATACCTAGAAATTCTAGGTATGTGGGTTAAGTTGAGGCACCATGACAAATTTTGTAGGGTTAATCAGGCTATTATTGTAACCTATGGTTGTTTTCTATGCTTTTATAAATGAAAATTTTACCCAAAAGCTCTATCTTTATTACATTCTGAGAAATAACCAACTACCATACTTATTTGACTACCCAGTATTCATTATTATTAGCAGAAATATGTTGCTTAAAAATCATTTATACAGTTGTCATTATTAGCACAATTGCACTTCTAAATAATTGCATAATATTAACAATTATTATCATATTTATTTTTTGTTTTTCAGGGGGCACTTTTCGAATCACCCCACATCGATGAAAACGACGTTCAAACAATATCACATAAATGTGAAGTTCTACCCTTAAAAGAATATAGAGAAAACTTGAAGACGACCCCAAACGCTATGCAACAATCTATGACAACAATGATATTTATTATTTAGCTGGTTATTACGATCCTAGTGCAAAAGCATTAAAAATTGAATCCGACATACCTTTTAATGCAGATTAAAAAATCAAAGCAATAATATTAAAAGATCATAAAAAGAGGAAAAAGCATGACAAAATGTGTACATATTATTGCAGTGAATAACGGTCCTAACTGCAATAAGTGATGGATGGTGCTATTTTATGCAGATTTATAAATCTATTTTGGACTAAGTATTATATTATTTATATTAGTTTTGATGTTTAAACAATTGGTCGATTGAAGGTGCCGTTTTTTTAAGTTTTCTTTTACCTTTTTGTAAGTTTATTATTTTTAACTTGTTTTTATTTTTGATTGTACATAAAATAACCAGATTATTTCTGGTGATTAAGATTAAATAGTAATATATACAAATATATGTTTTGTTAGTCAGTTAAAAAGCGATACAATAGCGGAGTGATTTAGGTCTATAAGTTAATTAGGTGTCCATTTTAATATATACTTGTCAATCAATAACTTTGTAACTTTTGGACTGAAATGGGTGCCTATTATTGTAATTGTAAGAAAATAATGACCTAAATTGACTTCTATTGCATCTCTGAGTAAGTAAATAAGTGGTTATGGCATAAGTTTCGGTGCCTACCCTCCATCCCCTATTTTAAACTAGTTATTACAGTGATAAAAAACCGAGGCTTTTGCCATTATTAAAATTTAACGTGTGCAATGTACTATTCTTCAAATTTGTACTTAGTACTTCCACTGTACTTCATCCACTTAATTTGGCCTTCATAATTTCTTAAGTATTATATAAATAGATCACTGCGCTTGTTAGACAGCTTCTACTTCGAAACAACAAATTAAGTTGTGTTGTGCAAGACAATTATGTTACATTTTTGTTCTTATGTAATGCGGATGTTAAGTTGTGGTTAAAATGATTTTTCTCTATTCTTCTCAGGCAGATCTGTTATTTTAGCTGTTAAAAATACGCTTATATATTTAGAGTAGGTGCTCACAGTATACAAAGTAATAAAAACCTATTTTTAATAATACTAAGTGTTTTTCAATCTAATTGTTGTATTATAGTTATAAAAAAAGTGTTGCAGCATAATATAAATTTGTATTTTGTTTCTTTACACTCATAGAGGTATACACAATAGCTACCATTTAAAAAACTTTTTTTTTTGTTAAAAATTAGTTTTAATTTCAGCCTTGATATGTCTTTTCGCAATATACTATTTTAACACGTTGAATCTTTTATAAGTGTGTAGATGTTATAGATTACCTCACTAAAAAAGTATTTTATTATATAATGTGTGTACAGAAGTGTAAAGACAGAAAAACATATTTTTGCATCTAAGAATAAGACAATACGGTGCTAGTTATTAAGAAAAGGCAGGTGACATCGTGCTTTGTAAACCAATGCAGGGTCTGAAGTGACGTTTCTTATTAAAAACGTTTGTAAATACACTTTTGCTTGTACATAATGCTTGTACTCTATTCAAATACATATTTCAAAAACCAAAATTATATTATTTTGTATAACATTATCTTATCAAAAAGGTATTTAAAAATAAGAGTATGGTATGTTATCATTAGCGAGTTGTATTGCGAATTGTAAGCACGAATTTAAATTATACTTACGGCTACTCTAGGTGTTGACATGAATCTGAAAACGGCATACAGAGTATGTACACTAATGAAAACAAGAATTCATTCAAAGCAGTAGTAAAAGGAAATTAAAAGCTTCATACGATATTAAATGAGGAATCACAAAAGGTTTCTTCGTTTGTCTTGCGTTTTTCGTTTGTTTATGAGGAAAAGCAGAAAAGGGCAACTGATATAAAAGTGTTCGTTTGACTACAGCAACTTGATTAAAATCAACTAAAAGTTATTCTATCTCACAAGCAGGAGTAAAAAAAAGCAGTTTGAGTCTTGAGAGCTCGTTTTGGGCGGTGGTTTAACATAACCTCGAAAGCAAACATATGTATTGTAGACGGTAATTGTATGGATGTTATTGGTACAGAGTAAATATTATTTTTTAAGATTGTGTTACATATCCAATACCTGTTGGTGATAACATACCAGTGGAAGATGGCCAGCTTGTTGTTATTGACGAAGAACAGTATTTACAAATTAATTTCGATGAAGAGTAAAAAAAGTGTCATGAAGAATGGGGCGATAATGCCACCAAGTTGTTAATAGATTTGTATCGAATAAAAAAAGAATTAGTAGAAAACAGGAAAATTAGGACCATAAAAAGAAACTGGGGAAGTCTTTAGGAAAAGCTTAATGGGTAAGGGTATCAATACACCACAAAACAATGTGAGAGCAAATGGAAAAGTCTGGAAAGGGCCTATAAGAATAAGTTATAAAATAATAAAAAAACGGGATGAAACGACAGTTGTCCCTAGGAAAGGTGAGTGGCAACGTAATTTGGTATGGTGTGTTTTGTTACAGTGAATTGGGTGAAATTTTAATAAAAAAGGCAAGCATCTTTCCTTCATGTTTGATGGACCACCCATGTGTAAACCAAAACAATTTCAGGAAAGTGGCACTGTAGTAGCAGTACAAGATTTGGAAAGGCCATCGGCAATTCCCAAATGTGGGTGATCGAATAATCGGTTTTTGTTTGTATTTCAGCTCTGGCAGATTGGATACACCTGTGCCAGATTCGAATCAACTGTTACTATTTTATTTTTTTACTTTTCGCTGCTTTATGTATATCTTTTATCTTTGTGTTTATGGCTATTTGCTCATTAAAAAAAATTCTCAGATCATTTTCTCTTATAGTCCCTTGATTACTATATTTTCTTTTCTGTTACCTCATTCGATTTTTTTAATTTTCTTCTATTTTTTCAATTAGTTCCATTAGCTCTATTTTTTGCCCCTTCCACTTTTTTAAATGATTCTTCTCAGACTTTTGATTTTGCTTGTCTCATCCTCATTCTCTCATTTGTTTTGCGCCTCTATTTTTAATTCACCCAGCAGCTTCATTATTTCGTCCAACTCTTTTGTTTCAAGTTCTGATTCCGTACTATTATTAGCTTTCTGATGGTTGCGGTTTTCCAACCACCTTTTTGTTTTTTTGAAAAGCTTTTCAACTTTTCGTACTCCTCCAGTGTTTGTATCGCTGTTTCCTTTTTAAATTCCATTGGTAAACTATTTACTTGTGGTCTAAATTTGTTTTTTCTTTGTTCGTTCATTTAATCTATTGTATTACTTTCCCCGTGTCTATGATACATCACCTTATGTTCCAGTAATCACACTACTCTGTCCTCTGTCAGTTGCCAAACTCCGTCTTTATGGTAATTACTCAAGTACTATTGTTTATTGTTTCTCGAACATGTTTAATTGTGTAACTGTACTATGGTTTATTATAATTTGCGTTTCACTCCTTTCCTTTATATGCTTCACTGTTATATTATTAGTATGCTCGATTTAAATCTTAGGTGACGTAGCCGTTGTTATTCGTTCTCGCGCCGACGTACCTATCTACTATTAAAACTATCCCATTCTCTCGGTATCAAATGAAATTAAATATTTAAAAATACAATTGAAAACAAAAATCTCTTTTGTTTTTGCTTTATGATTTGTATTGGTGAATGACTTCAGAGCGATGATAGGTAATTTTGCGCGTAAGCCCTTATGACCTGGAAGGAGCTCCCGTTGTGACCTGGGAGCTAAACCACATACCTAGAAATTCTAGGTATGTGGGTTAAGTTGAGGCACCATGACAAATTCTGTAGGGTTAATCAGGCTATTATTGTAACCTATGGTTGTTTTCTATGCTTTTATAAATGAAAATTTTACCCAAAAGCTCTATCTTTATTACATTCTGAGATATAACCAACTACCATACTTATTTGACTACCCAGTATTCATTATTATTAGCAGAAATATGTTGCTTAAAAATCATTTATACAGTTGTCATTATTAGCATAATTGCACTTCTAAATAATTGCATAATATTAACAATTATTATCATATTTATTTTTTGTTTTTCAGGGGGCACTTTTCGAATCACCCCACATCGATGAAAACGACGTTCAAACAATATCACATAAATGTGAAGTTCTACCCTTAAAAGAATATAGAGAAAAACTTGAAGACGACCCCAAACGCTATGCAACAATCTATGACAACAATGATATTTATTATTTAGCTGGTTATTACGATCCTAGTGCAAAAGCATTAAAAATTGAATCCGACATACCTTTTAATGCAGATTAAAAAATCAAAGCAATAATATTAAAAGATCATAAAAAGAGGAAAAAGCATGACAAAATGTGTACATATTATTGCAGTGAATAACGGTCCTAACTGCAATAAGTGATGGATGGTGCTATTTTATGCAGATTTATAAATCTATTTTGGACTAAGTATTATATTATTTATATTAGTTTTGATGTTTAAACAATTGGTCGATTGAAGGTGCCGTTTTTTTAAGTTTTCTTTTACCTTTTTGTAAGTTTATTATTTTTAACTTGTTTTTATTTTTGATTGTACATAAAATAACCAGATTATTTCTGGTGATTAAGATTAAATAGTAATATATACAAATATATGTTTTGTTAGTCAGTTAAAAAGCGATACAATAGCGGAGTGATTTAGGTCTATAAGTTAATTAGGTGTCCATTTTAATATATACTTGTCAATCAATAACTTTGTAACTTTTGGACTGAAATGGGTGCCTATTATTGTAATTGTAAGAAAATAATGACCTAAATTGACTTCTATTGCATCTCTGAGTAAGTAAATAAGTGGTTATGGCATAAGTTTCGGTGCCTACCCTCCATCCCCTATTTTAAACTAGTTATTACAGTGATAAAAAACCGAGGCTTTTGCCATTATTAAAATTTAACGTGTGCAATGTACTATTCTTCAAATTTGTACTTAGTACTTCCACTGTACTTCATCCACTTAATTTGGCCTTCATAATTTCTTAAGTATTATATAAATAGATCACTGCGCTTGTTAGACAGCTTCTACTTCGAAACAACAGATTAAGTTGTGTTGTGCAAGACAATTATGTTACATTTTTGTTCTTATGTAATGCGGATGTTAAGTTGTGGTTAAAATGATTTTTCTCTATTCTTCTCAGGCAGATCTGTTATTTTAGCTGTTAAAAATACGCTTATATATTTAGAGTAGGTGCTCACAGTATACAAAGTAATAAAAACCTATTTTTAATAATACTAAGTGTTTTTCAATCTAATTGTTGTATTATAGTTATAAAAAAAGTGTTGCAGCATAATATAAATTTGTATTTTGTTTCTTTACACTCATAGAGGTATACACAATAGCTACCATTTAAAAAACTTTTTTTTTTTGTTAAAAATTAGTTTTAATTTCAGCCTTGATATGTCTTTTTGCAATATACTATTTTAACACGTTGAATCTTTTATAAGTGTGTAGATGTTATAGATTACCTCACTAAAAAAGTATTTTATTATATAATGTGTGTACAGAAGTGTAAAGACAGAAAAACATATTTTTGCATCTAAGAATAAGACAATACGGTGCTAGTTATTAAGAAAAGGCAGGTGACATCGTGCTTTGTAAACCAATGCAGGGTCTGAAGTGACGTTTCTTATTAAAAACGTTTGTAAATACACTTTTGCTTGTACATAATGCTTGTACTCTATTCAAATACATATTTCAAAAACCAAAATTATATTATTTTGTATAACATTATCTTATCAAAAAGGTATTTAAAAATAAGAGTATGCTTTGTTATCATTAGCGAGGTTGTATTGCGAATTGTAAGCACGAATTTAAATTATACTTACGGCTACTCTAGGTGTTGACATGAATCTGAAAACAGCATAATAGTAATAATGGCCTTTATTCCCCAATCATAACAAAGTAACAGCATACAGAGTATGTACACTAATGAAAACAAGAATCCATTCAAAGCAGTATTAAAAGGAAATTAAAAGCTTCATACGATATTAAATGAGGGATCACAAAAGGTTTCTTCGTTTATCTTGCGTTCTTTCGTTTGTTTGTGAGGAAAAGCAGAAAAGAGCAACTGATCTAAAAGTGTTCGTTTGACTACAGCATTTTGCTTATAATCGACTAAAAGTTATTCTATCTCACAAGCAGGAGTAAAAAAAAGCAGTTTGAGAGCTCGTTTTGGGTGGTGGTTTAACATAACCTCGAAAGCAAACATGTATATTGTAGACGGTAATTGTATGGATGTTATTGGTATAGAGTAAATAATTATTTTTTAAGATTGTGTTACTTATCCAATACCTGTTGGTGATAACATACCAGTGGAAGATGGCCAGCTTGTTGATATTGACGAAGATCAGTATTTACAAATTAATTTCGATGAAGAGTAAAAAAGTGTCATGAAGAATGGGGCGATAATGCCACCAAGTTGTTAATAGATTTGTATTGAATAAAAAAGAATTAGTAGAAAACAGGAAAATTAAGACCATAAAAAGAATGTGGGAAAAGCTTAATCAATACACCACAAAACAATGTGAGAGCAAATGGGAAAGTCTGGAAAGGGCCTATAAGAATAAGTTATAAAATAATAAAAAAACGGGATGAAACGACAGTTGTCCTTAGGAAAGGTGAGTGGCAACGTAATTTGATATGGTGTGTTTTGTTACAGAGAATTGGGTGAAATTTTAATAAAAAAGGCAAGCAGCTTTCCTTCATGTTTGATGGACCACCCATGTGTAAACCACAACAATTTCAGGAAAGTGGTACTGTAGTAGCAGTACAAGATTTAGAAAGGCCATCGCAAGCAATTCCCAAATGTGGGTGATCATATAATCGGTTTTTATTTGTATTTCAGCTCTAGCAGATTGGATACACCTGTGCCAGATTCCCGAATCAACTGTTAGATCTGTCACACCATCTGTCACAATCCCTTCCACCAGACCATAACAATCTAAATAAAGAAGCACCACTTAATGATGACTTTATAAAAATACTGGTTTTAATATTTAGATATACATTTAATGTTATTATAATAAGTATGCTTTCTCATATACTTAAGTATAAAGAGAAAGCTATGTAATCGGTTTAAATTTTCGAACACCTTTTTTTTACATTTCTCGACGTTTTGTGGCCTGAACAATATACCTGTGTATGAGTGCGAGCGATATGTTTTGAAACATTAAAGCTATAGATAAAAAACAAATTTTTGAAAAAAAATTTCGTGTCGGTCTGTGTGCCTGTTTGTCTGTGTGCAGGATACCTTTTGAACCATTAAACCTATCGATATGAAATTAGGTACAAAAATTCTTTTCCATAAAATCCAGGTCAAGTTCGTTAATGAGCAAAATCCAACCAGTGGCGGGACATTTTTGGGGATTAATTACAAAAATTCATTGCTTCAAGTTTTAAAAACTTACATAAACAAACATACTTTCTTATACAGTGCGACCAGAAAGTAACGGATATAGTATATTTAGTATCAAGAACAGTAAGGGACGTTTACCGGTTGACGGCCTTTCGGCGGAGACCGGTACAACTCTTAATGTTCGTGAAGCTTATACTGTTTTTTGCACGATTGTATTAAATTTACCACAATTGAAATTATTTAATTTCTACTAAATAAACGCAAAGTCAAAAGTGACGTTTTAAATAGAAATGCCCAAATTTTTTGTTCTTATTGTTGTGAAATATAGCACAGTATAAAAAAAACCACGAACAGTAATTTCACTCCTTGGCGTCTTTGATATTGCTGTAACGAATATTTTTTTAAAATCTACTGCGCAGGGTGCCAGTGTCATGATAAATTGTCGTTTGTATGTAACAGTGGCGGCGTATATTTTACTGCTCATAGGCGTACTAGTTCTTTCTCTAATAGGGTTTGTATGAGGAAGGTGTTAACACAGTATAATATATACACTGTGGTGTTAATTTGTTTGAATGCAGTGAAATGTAGTTATTACTTTTGAAGGTTTTTATTAACACATGTTACATTATTAATAGGAATCAAAAATATAAAAAAGAAATGAGTATATACAAATGTAACATTACCTACTAAAAAACATGTCAGGTGGACCAAAAAGTAATGTCGTTTTTTAACATTAAATGCAATAAATGCGAACAGCTAAGTGTATAACAGGTTGTTATTTTTTTAACGTGTCATTGTCTTAAGTTGTAGGTCTTCCTATCGATACAAGTGGGAATGATCAAAATTACCGGAATTGAAATTAAAAAACTACGAATGTTTTTGGTAGCAACTGTTGCATTACTACCTTTGTGAAACTAAAAGCATACAATGCCGACTATGTACCTCTGCTGGTATTTGGGCTGCCATTCACCATAAATTGCACAAAAAATTGCAATTTCATTGTGTACAATTAAACAAGTCACTTTAACCGTACAATGTCTTTGATAGGATGTTAAAGTGCACAGTGAGCTGATAAAGTGATAAATGACAAACAAATATCGAAATGTGCAAAAACGATAATACTTTCCGGTTCCCTTATTACATACAGGAAGTACCATAACTATAACAAATGAGTACCTATCTTCAAACTTACAATTACTTACTACGAAAAAGTTACAAATGTTTTAAAATTATCAACTTTTCATTTTTCTTACTACCTAATCCAAAATGTCTATTTGCGAACTTTACTACAAAATAAATTCTCACTCGAATAAATAAAGCTATTAAATAATCTGAAGGAAATTGAGAACAAGGGGGCTGAAATGGAATCTGTCTTAAATTACCTCTTAGTTTTTCACCAACACAAGCTTCTATTGAAATTTGTGGAAACGTTTTACAAAATTTAATGTCCAATATTGCCGTATATATTCACAAAATTGTACGGCTGGCATCTTTAAATTTCCAAAGGTACTGTGAGTTTTTGTTTCGTAAGCTCTAAAATGACAGTACAATGTTCCTTCGTTTAATTCATGTACTGATTGTGCATAAGCTGAACACAACTCACAAGTATGTTTACTTAAACATTTTTTAATGAAATATCCACACACATAAGTCAATGCGTTTTTGGAAGGTAATTTTAAATTTACATAATCGGTGGTATCAATTGGCAAAGATAAAATATTTGATTGTTGAAACAATAAGGAATTAAAAGTATCCACTTGCTGAACAGTTTCATCTATATTGGACACAAGAATTGAATCTAAATCTTCAATACAGTTTGAACCTTGACTATGTTGAAAAAAATTTAAAACAAATAGTTTCTTAAAAGCGCAACAAAACTGAATGGACGTTGGATTTCTACAGTTACCTCCCTGCTGTCTAATTGAGCCAAAAAAGTTTTCTAAACTATCTTGATTTAATCGTCTAGTAAAAATGTGTTTATTCCTTTAGTTTCCAAGTCTTTCCATATATTCAGGAAAGCTGAAATGGTCAATCTCCAACCATAAAAACATTTAAGAACGTTACTAACATTTTTACCGGTTTTATTAAGTATTGTTAAATTTTTGAAAAAAATATCCATTTTTCGCAGAAAGCACATTTGTTTGTGATTTCCTACAAAAGGTCTGTTATATTCGTTTGAAGTACCAAAATGGGAAGAATTAAACATATCAAACAGTTTATCCATTTTATCAATAAAGTTAGCAGTTTCAGTAGCAGCTGATGGTAATGCACCAAGAGCTATGTATGTACTTAATCCTGCTGCTACTGTTGCGCTTAATATTTGAACTGCGTATTTAACACGCATTTTTTGAAACTCACTGGGCTGTAAATGTTGATCTGTTAATTTTGGTGCTAGCCGTATTGACAAAACTTTATCAGAATTATAAAAGTGATCTACATATTTTTTATCTGTTATACCAGAACCAGTATTTACAGAATATTTGAAAAAGTTATTCCTAACTGATTTCATCAAATGAGGAACATCAAACATAAAATAAATTTTGGTGTCATCCACGTTGAAAAATGGTCTTTCTAACGTTATTTCCATATCCCTAGTAAATTTAACAAAATTTAATCCTTGATCACTTATTACACCTAAAACATTGAGACCTGCATACCGTAATTTTTTTACACAATTGAAAATTATCCATTTTACATCAGCAGGTGGACATGCAGATTGAAGCAAAAAGTATGCCACACTGTTTCCACTTTATATTTACACCACATATCATAACTACCAACGCATTTCTTGCTGGTTTAAAAACTTTTGAATTTATTTGGTGGAAACCAAGTATTTCATCTTTATTTCTATGATAAAATAAATGCTCTTTAATTGACATTTCATCCATACATATGACACAATCTTTAGCAGATTCATTTAATGTAGACACCTTTGCTTTTAGAATTTCAAATATAAAATTATTTATGCCAACGGATACATCCCACTTACTTGTCATTCTACATAAGGTAGATTTCGAGGGCAATTTAAATGTCTTTTCTAAAAAGTTATATACTTTAGGGCCCAAAAAGTAAATTATTAAAGCAAACTTTTTAAACTCATTACTATAACGTACACCTGTTGTATGTGAACCATGTTGTAGTTTCCACTGCATCTTAATGAACTGTGCAATGTTTTCTGGAAAGTTGACATCACAATATTGCAGGAAGTCTTCATAAGAAATGGTGTTTGCCGTTACTTTAGCTGAAGTCCTTGCCAACGTTCGTTTTAGGCCCATTATTCGACTTTTCAATTTCCTTTTTCGTGGTGAATTACATGTTAATGCTGTAGATGTTTGAGTGCCACATGTTACCAATTGGGTCTCTGCAATATATTTTATTATTACTGCTACATAGTTATGGATATATATGTAAACACCACTTTCTATACCTAATTCCTACATAAGCATTTCTGCATTGAACATAAATACTACTAACATATTATGTACTAATATACATTATGCATACCTTCAATCAAAATTTCTGCTACACTACTACGATCTGGAGCATTTACATCTTCAATTGCACTTATCACCGGATCATAGTGAAATTCTACATTATGAAGTTCTAGAACAATTATTGTCAATACAACGAAATAACATGTATTAATTTATTCTCACCTTTAACACCTTATAATCCACTAGGACCTGGAGCAGTTAAATCTTTCATTGCACTTATCACCGGATCATAGTGAAATTCTACATTACGAAGTTCTAGAACAATTATTGTCAATACAACGAAATAACATGTATTAATTTATTCTCACCTTTAACACCTTGTAAACTACTAGGACCTGGAGCATTTACATCTTCAGGAACGTTCACAATCAGAGCATACTGCGGATCTTCCACAACTTTCAATTCTGAAACTTAACATTTGATATGACTAAATAATTAAACAGAGTATTAATTTCTTTTTACCTTGTGCACCAAACAGTGTAGGAACAGCATTGTGCACTAATCTATTTTTTAAAATGTTTGAAAACATAGTTGCTTCAAAATGATTACTGCATAACTTTAGGTTGTTGTAACAATATTGTGCTGACTTACTTTCTATGTCAAATCAAGAAATTAAAGCTGAAATGGCAAATTCAATCAACAAAGACATTCAACGTATTCTCGAATGGGGAAGCAATAATCTAGTTAAATTTAATGCTAACAAAACTCAGTGTTGCCTTATGTCCGCCAAAAAAGATCGATCATTTCCTGTTGTAAGTATGAATGGCTCAGTTCTTAAGTTTTCAGACTCTATTACTCTGTTGGGTATGACTGTATCTTCAAATCTCTCATGGGTTGACCATCTTCTGTCAGCTACCTAAACAGCTGCTCGTAAAATAGGCTTTTTGTACAGATCTAAGCAGTACTTTACCTCTCGACAACTCCTTTTGCTGTATAAGGCCCAAATTCGGCCTCATCTGAATATAATTCTCACCTTTGGGTTAGTGCTCCCCAATACGCTCTCGATATCGTTGATCGTATTCAAAAGAGAGCGATTAGGCTTATAAATGACCCGTCTTTAACTTCTCACATACAGTCCCTTGAGCATAGAAGGATGGTTTCAGTTCTTTCTTTGTATTATCGTTATTACAACGGCTATTGTGCTGGTGAATTACATTCTTTGATACCATCTCCGGCTATCTTTGCGAGAAACACTCGGTTCGCTCAATCACATCATCAGTATGCAGTACAAATCTCCACTTGTCATACCAAACGGGCGCAATCCACATTTTTCTACACGGCTTCTAAACTCTGGAATGATCTCCCTAGTTCCTGTTTTCCTCTCACTTATGATATGAGAAAATTTAAGGTATCTGTTCATAGGCATCTATTGGCAATTCATTATCCCTCTATCCATCCTCCTAAGTGTTCCTGAGTGCTTTAGCACGATAGGCCTTATTTAGCCTGTTCAGGTCCACAATCATAAAAAAAAAAGAATACCCTTCATACCTGAATTATTCAACCAAATCTGTAATCTTGAAATAATATGTAATTTACTAGGGTATAAATTAATATCACAACTGCGTAACCTGGCGAGTTCCTTAGGGAATCTAAAAAAGCTAATGTTTGGATTTTCTGCTATTGTTGTGCCACAATTTGGTGCTGAACACTTATTAAATATTTTGTAGTAAAGCAGTTGAACTCTTTGTGCACAGTACGTGTTTAAGATTAAATCGTTAAGTAGAAAGGTAGGAATACCGAATAAACACTAGGAACAAACGGGAAGATACTACGCAACTTTTACATTTGTCATTACATTTTATTCAAACAGTAGGCACAGCATATGCTGTGCAGTAGGGGTGGTTTAAAACAACCTACAATAAACTTTATAGCTCTTGCACCTGTACTCGCTTCCTAAGTACAAAAATACGAAAATAAGCATGTACACCCGTAGGTATTTTATGTATTTATTATAGATAGAGGTTGATGAGCTCATAGTGAAAAAAAGACCTACCTAAGCATATCATAAATCTCTTTGTTCAGTTTATATTAGAAATTAGACTATTCGGTTTACTAAAGGGTTTACTGTTTACAGTGCAATAAAATACATCTGGCGGTTCCTGAATGAGTCACACGAGTGACAGCATATTAATAGGTACTTATACAACTGTTGTATGCCAAATGCGTACTAGGCTTGTGCAAATAGTACTGCGTACTAAATCTACAAAATGTAATAAATTTAGTACAATTGTATGTACTAACAATCAAAGCCCTATAAGTAAATAAAACATTCACGTAAAATTAGCCATTTTTTCTTGTCACAGTTCAAAGCGCAGGGTGCCACGCGCATTTGGCGCGAAATAAGTGTGAATTGATAAATTTCCTCTAGTGAAATTACTGTTCGTGTTTATACTGTGAATATAGGTAGTATATATAATTTTACGTTGGTAAATAAAATACGTCGGCAAGTAAAATACTTACCGACGAGTTGGGTCTCTCAACCAGTAAACTTATCCTACTATCTTGGAAACAGATATGGTAAATAAACGAAAAAGCTCAATCGTGCAAAAAAATCATTAATTTCGGAATCGTTAATTTGTGGTCAAAATCCTGTGACACGTCGATTTTTTATTTTGATTCCGGACGTTATGCTATGTCGCACACGTAGATGGCGCTGCGCACTTTCCGGGACGACGTCAAAGTTCATATTTTTAAATGGCAACTCTGTATGTTCTTCGCGGAAATCGATGCAATTCTTTCTACTGCGTTCAAAAATGCCCTATTTATTGTGATTATTTGAAATAGTATGCGCCATATTAAATGTGGCATAATTCGAAAAGTGATTCGGTGTTAGTCAAGAACCGAACTGGTGTGATTGAAATGTAGGCTTTTGTCAAAACAACAAGCAACTAGGTAAATGGAGTTTATTTTTTATTTTCAAGCGGCCGAAAACCGCATATTTATGTATCGTTATAGGTAGACTTGAAGTACGTATTTTTGTCACCGGAAGACAAAAACCCTTTCTAGCCTTATTTTATGTTTGTTTTCGTTCAATTTATGTTTATTTCAATAAATGTTGTGCACTGTTTAGTGTTAATTTAACGCAAACATTGACAACACTAACACCGCATCACTTTTCGAATTATGCCACATTTAATAATTAATATCGCGCATACTGTTTCAAATAATCCCAATAAATAGGGCATTTTTGAACTCAGGAGAAAGAGTTGCATCGATTTCCGCGAAGAACATGCCATTAAAAATATGAACTTAGACGTCATACCCGGAAAGTGCGCAGCGCCATCTACATGTACGACACAGCATAAAGCCCGGAATCAAAATAAAAAATCGACCTGTCGCAGGATTTTCACCACAAATTAACGATTTCGAAAATAATGAATTTATCCGTTACTTTCTGAGCGCACTGTATAATTTCAAAATTAAGAAAATATATAATAACCAGTTTTTAGGGTACAATATTGTGCATTTTTTAAATTATCAACAAATTTTTTTTGAAAGTCGGCTATTAGGGGTTTTTAAGATCACTAAGTATAAATCATTTGTTAAAATTAAAAAATTCAAAATGGCGGATCAAAAATGGGGGATTATCGTGTTTAAAATCCGATATGACCAAAACTCAAGTATTGTGGGCTAATGATCAATTTTGCAACTTTGTTAATTTGTAAAACATTATCTAAATAACAAAAAATTTTTAAATTGGCAGTGGCGCACCGTTTTTAGGGTGCAACATTTTTTTGAAAGTCGGGTATTGGGGTTTTTTAATTTTAAGATCACTAAGATTAAAAATGGCGGATCAAAAATGAGGAATTATCGTGTTTAAAAACCGATATGATTCAAATTCTGGTATTGTAGGATTTGAAGTTATTTACTTACATATATGAGAAAGCATTATAGCAGCAGTTTTATACATTTTAATAAGTTTTTAAACCAACTGTTAACGGCTTTGTTTTTGCAAGAACAACTGCAACATATCTTATTTCTTGTTTGTGTTGCACTGATTTCAACACATTTCAACCTCACATCATAATCTTCTGGTTGAATGTCTGTTGTGTTCTCTTCTTCTTGAAATAATAGAGTGTCATCCTTGTTGGCAATGTTATGCAGAACACAACATGCTCGAAGTGACATGATCGCTGATGCCCTATTAGTTTCAAGTGTTTTAAAAGACCAAAGGCATGTTCTGTGGATATTTGACATGAACTAAATTTGTTATTAGAATTTTTCTGAGCAGCAGTAAGATGACCATTATCCCTATAAGGTACCATGACTTGTGGTAAGAGTGGATAAGTACCATCACCCAAAATGAAATTCCCTTTAATATTACAGATCATTAATAAACAAACTAAAACCATTAATCTCACTAACCATCACAAAGGTCTTACAGTTTTGAAAATTAAGACGAATTTCTAAAGACTCTTGCATCGTGTACTGATCTAGGATACCCTATGAATAAGTCAACAAAATTTAAACTTTCATTAGCAGTCATCAACATTAATAGAGTAGTACTCTTTTGTGTTATTATAATCTATGGGTCGATTAGTTGCTTTTGGTTTATCAATTTTTAATGGGTGCCATCAATAGCACCTAGGTATAACGTAAAAATTATTAAATTAAGAGTTATACATGACCTACCGATTATAATAATAATAATAATTTATTCATGCAGAGTATCTTACAGATATTTACATATGTCAAAATAAACAGTAACTCAGTAAACAGGCATTAACGTAAACATTTCAAACAAGTAAAATTTACATTTAAAAACTCCTTTAAGCTATACATTGGATTATCAATTAAAGACTCCTTAGCTACTTTTTTAAAAGTTGCAATGGGCAAGTTCCTAATATTCTGAGGTAACGTATTAAAATATTTAATGGACCAGAAATTAGGGCTGTTTAAAGATTTTGACACCTAATCTAAAGAAAGAACTATTTAATTGGTCTTTATAACGAGTGCCATGAGAGTCTCTCTCTTCGCGTATCAAAGCTGCTGTAGTTAGATTTAACGTAACATAGACAATAATATACATATATAGAGTAAAAGGACATTAAACGAAGATCCTTAAACGACTGCTTACAATCAGCAGTATAAGGTAGATTGGCTAAAATGCGTATGACTCTTCTCTGCAAGGCAAACACTCTATTGCTGCATGGTGTATGATCCCATGTAATGATGCCATATAAGATAAGTGCTTGACATAAAGAAAAATACGCAATGCTTAACACATTGGAAGAAACAGAATTAGCTAAATTGCGTAAAGTGTAAATGTTCATTGATAGCTTACGAGTTAGGTGATCAGTGTGAATATTAAAATTTAGTTTAGTATCCATGCGAATACCTAAAAATTTACCAACATTATCATTTGAATGAAACCATACTTCAGCTCGATTAACAAATTCATTACACAAATTAATAGCGGCAATTACTTCAACGTGGGAGGCAATAAACGTCATGTCGTCGGCGAACAAGATTGATCCACAATTAATTCCATTACTTCAGTAATGAGGCAAATCATTAATATAAACTAAAAAGAGTAAGGGTCCCAAGATAGATCCTTGAGGCACACCACGTTCTAGATAGGCAAATTTAGAGGTGTCATTACCAATTCTAACTGCCTGGGTTCTTTTGGTTAGGTATGATTTAATGAGATTGAGACTTGTTCGATCCAGCCCATACTTTTCTAATTTTGATAATAAAACGTTGTGATTGACGCAGTCAAAATATTTGGAAAACAGTTTTTTCAAAGTAAAAACCAGCTGTTTTTGCTTGTTTTGTTTGAGATGGTAGTTAAGTAATTTCAGAAGCCATTTCACTAAAAAAAAAATGGAACTCTCGTAATAACATGAAACAAAGAACTCAATGACAAATTAAAGCGACCTGCTACATCCCGATATGAGCTGGTCTGATGTCCAGCTAACATGAGGATGTGTTTATCTGGATTTATACTAGGCCTAGAATTTACTAAAAATCCTACATTTACAATTTAGAATAATATTAATATAACATTCACTGATTGTAAATCTTTGAGTTAATTCAGCAACTATTTCCCTGCTTACACGAAAGTGACTTATGAATTCTTTAACAGAATAATTTTCTATAACCTGCAAATGGTAAATGTAAATCTGGTTTATTAGCTACCTCTTCATAGAAGTTTTGGACACAAGTTCGTTTATTTTTTGTTAAGCCTGTTAATTTTATTGCTATATCTTAATCTTCGTCACTGCTTGAAGAGGAACTGCAAATAGCATGTAATACTTCACTTTCATCAAACATTAACAACTCCTCCTGTAATATTTTATCAAGCATCCCTTCTTATATTTCAATTTGGGGAGTAATGTCTGTTGTTTTTCGTGTTTTTATTGTAACTTAACTTTCAAGCAACAGAAACACAGTTCGTTTGTGTCGAAAAAATAACGTGATATTGTTGACTTGAGAGTAATTTCGAGACGTCATGAGCTTACTTCGTTCGATTTAAAAGTAAACTAGATCAAGACATAAACAAAGGCGTTGTTTATGGATCAAGACAAACGAACAAACATTATGTGTTAGTTTAATTAGCCACCAATACATATGGTTGCTTTTATTCTTCATTTTCTTTATAAAGTTTCTTAATAATAAAGCTATGGTTGAAAATGCTTAAACTGTATTATCGATATTTTGATGAAAGAGGGCGGCTTTGGAATTTTTTTAAAGTTAGCACCTATAGATGTCTAGTACCTTCTATCTGACATGAAATTTTAAACGTCCGTCTGAAATAAATTATTGTTTTTGTTTTTATAATGCTGCCTATTTTCGTAATGAACGCATTAAAGAAAAGGTTGTATAATTATCGTAAACAAATTATTATTAAAATTTATTTCATTTCCACTTTGTAGGTAGGAAGGTCGTATGTTGTTACATACTAGATATTTTCTCTTTTGTAATGGCTACATTAGTAAAGCTTCGTAGTATTCCCAATGTGACATATTTTTAGACCGCTGGTACCTTTTCTGTGCATTATTTCGCACTTCAATTAGATTTGTAATGTTATCAGTTATCCACGACTTTTTTGTATGTTATTTAATTTTGATTAGTGGGGGCATGCATATTTAAGATTCTTAAAATGTTAGTAGTTAAGAAATTTACTTTCGCGTCAATCTCATTTACAAAAAATGTTTTGCTAAGAAACCAATGACAAATCTTTGTGAAATATATCTAAATTAAAATTAACACCTAACTGTCTTATATTGCATATTAGTTAACTATGGTAGATTAAGGTTACACAAAATTGTGTTATGGTCGGAAAATGTAACTTCTGCTATCCCTAAACTATAGTCATTTTCACGAGTCAGAGCAGTTGCGTCACTAATATTAATACTGCCAGAGGACGCCGATGTTGTCAGATTGTGAAAAATAACAGTATGACGGTTGTCAAATCTCAGCTTCAGGGGTTATGTTTATATGTTTATTTTAAACACCAACAAAATATCAGAAAATATGTGTTATGTCAAATGTTTAATATCAGAAATGCTTGACAACACCGGACAGAATTGCCAACCTAAATCAGTTCTGTCTGCATCCTCTCGTGCAGAATAGGCGGGTTCTAAAGGTGGTAATGAAGCAAAGTTATGACGCAACTGCCCTGACTCGTGAAAATTGGTGTATCTACAATATTAGAATTTGAAACCAGCACAATGTCAAGTTTATGTTGTTTAGTTAATCTCGTAGGGAAGTTGATGTGGGTGGAATCGCAATTAAAAGATTCTGGGAAAATACCCGTTGCGCTGTTTAATTGATACTCCGAGAATTGGTAGAATTTAGGTGAGAACCTTTCTATCCAGTGGAGTACGTAAAAGACTACATCGGTGTTTTTCCCGACGTGAAGTCGTTCACTGGCCTAAGTGTGGTGTTGTACATTTAACTTACATTCAGGTGGCCGCAGATTGAGGCAGTATAAGATAAGAGCAGGTCGGTCTGGGCTCTCGAAAGAGCCAGCGGAATGAGTCGAAAATTGACAATACACGGTCGGTCTGGGCTCTCGAAAGAGACCCAGCGGAATAAGAGTCGAAGATTGAGAAGACATGGCCGGTGTGGGCTCTAAAGAGACCCTGCGGAATGAAAGTGAACAGAAACAGGCCTGAGTCTCCAAAGAGACCCAGGGGAAATTCACGTCGGAGGGGATATAAATTCATTATTTGTTATGATTGGAATATAAAATATTATTTTATTCGTGGCATCCAAAGCATTTACTCATAGCTTACTTTCAGTGTTCATGTTTTTTGTGCAAACACGAAAAGGAAGGAAAGAAAGAAACAGAGCAAGGAGGGCGATGAAGTATAGAAGAACGAGAAGGACGATAAATAAAGGCCCAAGTGACACGTGCGATATGAACAGGACAGCGATAACAAGGATACGGGCGAAAAAGGACAATATAGTATAGGTTGGGGACGATGGATGGGATAAGTGCAAAAAGTTGATGAGGAAAATAAGGAATAAGGATAAGTACGATACAGAACATTCAGACGATAACAGTGATAAAGACGTTAAGGACGATAAATATCAAAAGGACGCTAACCGAGAGAAGGTTTGTAAGGGTGAGAGGTACGACTTGGGCGAGATGGACCGGAAAGATGAAATCGACGACGAGAAGGAGGAGGAAACGGATCAGGGGTGGGATGAGAAAAAACCAAAAACGCAATGGACAATGTATATCATAAGGATAATAATGGTAAGAACGTCGATGACGGAGAGGAAGAAAACTTGGACGATAAATGCTACAAAGTCGGTATGTGCGATCACGACAGTGACTTGAAAGCTATGGCGACGATTGGAAAAATTACCATTGATACGTTTAAGGACGGTGAGGTGGTAACAGAGTGGAGTAGCAGGACGGGGGAAAGCAACGAGGGTAATGAGTATGTTCTAAATGGTAACGATGATAATGACATATAACTACGTTTTGGACCATGGCATACCGTCGACAGTAGTTGTAATAATAATCGCAACATTAAATGGTACTTATTGTAGTAATTTAGAAGTTTTAAAATTTAGATAATACGGCATGGACATGTGCATACATACATATTTATTTGTAACGCCTCCTTCCTCCCACTTCTGTTTGTTTTACTCTACTATGTTCGGGTGTCAAACGTAAATACTCAAATGTTTACTTTAATTACTACTACTAATTAATAATTCTTACTTTTCCTTTTCTAGCTCAGTCGGAATTTTGTACTTGCAAAATAAGGATCGGGTTCGTTATTCGGCTCTTAACACGTTGAACAAATAGATTACAAAGGTTCATATATACATACTTTATTCCCTATTTATTTATATTTCTATATTATGTAACTTAAGATATAGATACAGGCAAATTTGTAACTCTTCCTTCTTCAGGTGGTCTTTAGGCGCCAGATGTAAACACTCTTCCTTCTTCAGGTGGTCTTTAGGCGCCAGATGTAAACACTCTTCCTTCCTCAGGTGATCTGCAGTCAGGTGGTCCTCTGTAGTTTCTGTAATGTGACGTTAATAGAAGGGTTGGGGTTTTGACTTTTAGTTTTCGTCTTTGAACTGTTTCAATTTATATTGGTTAATTTCTAATATAAATAAATAAATAATTTTACCTGAATACGTCCCTGTATAGCATACAGAAGCAGGTAGTCAGATAACGCGATATAAACACGTGCGCGATAAGATGGGTTCAATACTCTGCCTTTAAAGAATAATCGATATTTTAAAGCGGTCGGTTATCAGTGTATAATTTTATACCTGCTTTTCTTACGAAAATAAACTCATTCCCATTTACATTCAATTTTGCCCTTTTAAATAAATGAAAACTTTTCTTATGAAAATAGCGTTTATACGGTAGCTGCGGAATTTATATTTCTTTTACGATATTAATTATCTTATACCGGTTTTATTTAAACAAAATAAAAATTAAAAGCTTTTGTTATGTTGGCCGTGTTTTAAAATATAAAACCGTCGGTTTCTATTTTAAAGTAAAATCCTTTCTTTCGCGTTTAACAATCACGATTTGGTTTATTTAACACAAGAAACTATCCGGTAGTCTCTGGTTTACGGGTAACAATCTCAATGCTTGTCAAAGGTGCAACTTACGTTCTTACGGTGGCGGCGGTGGTGATTTCGTTTACTTTACAGGTGGTTGTTTAATACTGACGGACACGTCTCGTGTTTACGGTTACGTTTCTATATTACTGGATTTACGGCGTTAACGAGGTGTTCTACTCAATCTTCCGACGAGGTTTTAATTACAGGTATCTGGCGGTCGATGGTACGTTTGTCGAGGTGTATTGTGTGGTGGTGTTTGTGTAAATTTGTATATGTGGATCTCCTTTGGTAGTAATCTGGGCAAACCACCCGTTATACTAAACAGTAGGATCTCGTTCTGTCAAATGGAATGTCGGGCAACTACCCTTCAAACTCCACTGTGTAGGTGTGTATGTCTAGTACTAGAAGAATACGTCTGGTAACAGAAGAGTACGTCGGGCTTACAACCCTGCATATCCCTATAACCAGGTATCTCAACTTACGTACTTTCAACGTTAGATTTCTGCAACTCTAACCTTTTAACTTCGGTGATGCTATCAAGTCGCGGAGTCGCGGTTTCTACTCGGACGGCGGTTTCAGGCGGCTGGTTTACAACAGGTAGTAGTCGGCGCGAACGCGATTTATAGCACACGGTTTCGATTCGAATTCTTCTGTAAGATTTAGAAGCTTGAAGACAGCTACGAAAACTAAACAAAAAAAGCTCTCAGCAGCGTGCCGCGTTTTATATATAATTCGCAAGGGTGGTTACTAAACTTTTGGTGAGCTTCCGTAAGCCCGGATTGGTGGAAGATGCTCTGACGTATCCAAAGTTTTAAACGTTTTGGGATTTTACGTCTGGAGGAGGATGCATGATTAATTATTGTGCAATTATATGCAACGTTATGAAATCTGTTTAATTTTTACTAGAACTTCTACGAATCTTTATAATGTCTTGCACCTGTGCATTTAGCGCGTCACGTTATCTTACTAAATTCTGTGAATCAGTACTGGTATTTTACTTAGCAAATAATTAATCATGATCGGAAAATTTTATAAAGGACGGCGTCTTGTTAATAAACTTTGGGAACTAATTAAAAATAATAAAAAATCGGGATGTCTGACGGCGTCCCTTTACATATTTACAGTGTACAGCATACTGGGCGACAGATCTGCACACGAAATTCCACACAATTTGCAATTGGTCTTAAAATTTGAATTAATTATGCAAATTATTTGTCAAATAATATGTTAATAATCACAAAATTGCTACATTTTATTAGACCAAATCCTGATACAAAAAAAGGCGTAAGCCGTAGCAAAGCTGATGTGAACGACACCTTGCGTGTAAAGCGAACGCTATAATACTTATTACTAGCTTTTGGTCACCAAGACAATTCTTTTTCCGCAACCCCAACGAAATTGGCGTACAAATATCTGTATTTTAAAAGCAACATTTATCCCAAATTTTGTCAAACACTCATGAGGCGCATAGTTCATCTCTGGGTCATCGAGTGAAATGATTTTGCCGCTACCTTAAATTGGTGTATAAATTTATGTTTTAGGCGAAATTTGCCCCATGACCGTCGCCTTGATCCCAACAACATTTGTGTGCAAAAACAGATTTTGGCCAATGTTTGGTCCAAATTCTAAGCAACAACCATGGGCTAGAGAATTTGAATCTTGGCCATCGAATAAATCAATTTTGCCGCGATACCAACAAAATTGATGTCAAAATGGAGATTTTGTCAGCTTTCAGCCCAAACGCTGATCAACACTCATACGCCACAGATTTTAGCTCTTGGTCATCGAGTAAATCCATTTTGCGATGATTTTAACGAAACTGATGGATTAAATATATATTTTGACCAAAACTCGCCCCAAATGGTAACAGACAGGAGTACAAAATTTGTTTTTTTGGCATCTAGGAAATCAATTTTGCAGCGACCCTAACGAAATTGGTGTGCAAACATAGATTTTGGGCTAATGCTGACCAAAACTCATTGGCTAAAGAATTTAGCCTATGTTAGTAAATATAGACTTTAGGCAACATTAGGTCTAAATGCTGACCAACACGCATGGAACACAAAATTTGGTTTTTTGGTACCTAAGAAATCAATTTTGCCGAGCGTCGATTTTGTGAATGTGCCCACGACGGCCGTAGGAGAGTCAGCGGTATACGTAGAGAACTCAATACGGCCCTCACACAAGGAGTGATGATATGGAATGCAATATGTTATGGTAGTAGATCACCATTGGTCTTCATTGACGGCAACTTAAACGCAGCCAGTTACTTTGCCAATGTGCAGGAGCCTGTTGCACTACCATATTTTAGAGTGGGGCATGGGTGGGGGCCTGAGTGGGGGTCTGAGAGTGGGGTCGGCTTCTTTTCGAGGGCGTTTTTCAACCCCTGGGCGGGATTTAGCCCTTAATTAAGGTCCTTTTGTCAGTATTAAGAGCTTTTTTGGCGGTCTAACCCCTTGGTTAAGGGTACTGGATGCTCCTAGGGTGTGGTCTAGCAGCCATTTTGTCTGCGTTAAGGTGGGGGTTTAAGGCCTTTTTGGACTCATTAAAGCCTGGCCACACCCACACCTTTTACCTGATTGGTTGTACGTGTATTAAGGCTAGACCAAACCCATCCTTATACCTGATTGGCTCGCATAAGCCCCACCCCTCCGGCTTCTGATAGGTCCTTAGCCCCGCTACTCAGCAGCTGTGCTCTGATTGGAGGATTAATTCTCTGCATTCTGATTGGTTGTGGAGAGAAATTTGAAGTAAGGACTCTAACACTAAGTTTTAAGATGTGACGTATGCATCTGGGTCTCAACCATCTGTTACGCACAATATATTTTGGCTTTAATTATAAGTCATAATCACTCTTAAATAAAACAATTTACGTAGTAGAAACTTTTTTTTTGTTTATCAGACTAGAATAGTAGTAGAAAAACAAACATTATGCAGTAACCTGATTATCTCATCATTTATAATTAAACATGTAGTAAAAAACTTATTTACAAAATCAATCATTGATAAATTATATAATCTAAAATACGTATAAAGTCCACACACATCTGAATAGTAATCCTGCAATATAGTTTTGTTATAATGGAGCCAACTAGAATGCTTCTCTAGGAAACGTAAATGATAGCCTTACGGGGGCCGTCCAAAGGAGTCAAAACACTCGCCGTCACCATTCTCGTCAACGTAGATAGCAGCCCAATGTTGACCTGGTTTGTTTGCTGGATCCGTATTTACAATAATTGCACACGGTCTATGCGCCTGCCTCAGTAGTTGATTAGAAGCACATATAAGTCGAAACACATTCTTGGGGCTGTGGATCTATTTCAAACATTTCAACACTTGTACCGCATACATCTTTGGAGTTGGTCTGCGTCCAGTCTTGCAACAGAAAGACGTTTTTCAGTTCACACTTAGGCTGTTATGGTTTAAACAGCTATAAGCCTTTATCACTGGTTTGTTAAGAAATCTTAAAGAACTGCTGTTTTTCATTGCCCTTAACGTGAATTTTGTTGGAAATTGTTGTAAGGTATATACCCCGATCGCCATTTCAAAACGTGACATTTATCCTCTAAATATCTTATCTGTCTTGACATGGGTTTTGATATAAAATAATCTCGAGGTGACTTTATCAGCATCAATAATAACGAGCCTTGATCTGTAACCACAGCAATTTCTTTCGGTATGAATTCATTATCATCACCTCTAAACCCTTGTACGTCCAAATATGCCCCCATCTTCTTTCAACTGCTGCAGTACATTGAAACTTGTGTTGCAGAGCTGCTCCTTTTAACAGCTGAAATCCACGACAACATTCAGATGTTTATCGATCTCAATCACGTTGTCGAACTTGGCGTATACCAAACAGTTAATGGTTTCTGTGAGAGCTTCTTCAAATCCGCCTTCCAGCCGAAGGGATTCGTTTTTAACTAAATTCCAGTGGATGCTAGCACTTGCAGACAAGTCAGGAGTTAGGTCAAAGGCCATTAAACAGTAGCCGTTGGTGTAATCGCTTCTCGATATATTGTTGCCCTCATTCAAAAAATGAATACCCGTACCGGAGAATAAGGTGTGATACGCCCTTACATATAAACCATTAGCTGTAAAGTCTGGTTGTAAGGCTTTCGAAGGAATTTGTTGGCCGTCAATATATAACGACGTGTAGTTAATATTGTTGTGATGAAAATTGAACCGGTTTGAGAGGTAATCACCGTTGAAGGCTTTATTGGCCACAAACCCTACGATACATCGGTTAGGTAACTGCCCTAGGAAGACATTATTCAATGATCTTCGCTGTATGCCCGTAGGTATAGTTAACACTTTTACGTCTGTTCTTGTAACAGAGTATTTTGCTGCAGTTGTTTCTACGGCTTTAGCGTGAGCAATTAGAATGGTTGGATTGATTCGCATACGTCTCACTAGTAAACTAGCGTCCATAATTCGCGTCTTGTAATTTGAACCTTGTGCTGCCATTAGACTAAAGCTATCTCTTGATCGTACAAATTTAGCCTTTAACTCAACACCACTTATAAGAAACTTTTCTTGACTAAACAAATCAGAGCGCACATGACCAATCATCTCAATCTGTATGCTGGTCGTTGCAAGTACTTGACGTTTTGAGAAGCCATTATTTGCGTGGCCCAGCGTATTCATCTGCCCGGCTGTGTCATTATGCCATAAGGTGCAACCTAGATATGAGTTCTTGGCCTCCTTTCCATAATTTAACAACGTTTCGATATACGAGCGGTAGGCGTAGGTGTTATTTGGTTGTGACACCATGTTCTGATTTAAGTAAACCTCCACTGGTGAGAAAAGCGAATGCATACAATTGTTTACCGGTCCTACAATATCTGTGTCAGTAAGCGGCGTATCATCTTGCTTTAGCACTTTAGTTGTGATGTACAACCTGGTCTGACTTAAATCTGTGTAGTCGTTCCCATTTCCCGGCACTATAAATTCTATTGGGGCGTCATCACTAAGAGCTGATAAGGGCTTGTAAACTATCCATTCACCACTTTCGATACTTGTTTGCGTCGAGGGTAAAGCGAACAAATCCAATTCGGACTTGACACATTCACACGATTATGCATGTAAAAAAGCCATTATCTTGAAAATATATCGTCGTAAGTAAGGCTATTATCGGCCAGACGTACTCTTTTATAACCGGAACCCTCCATCAGTTTATCGATTTATTTTCTCGTCGGCTTTACGTTTAAGATTTCTGCCCGCTTCGTGAAATCTCTCTAGAAACGACTCCTTAATAGGTCGATCCTCTATGGCATCACCAAGAATATTGGTACCCGCCCTTAGAGCTTCTTTTTCAATAGCCTTTGCACCAGACTTAAATAACGGCATTATACTTCCAAATATGCCTCCTAACCAGCTTCCTATACTATGTCCACGCTGATATGGTGCAACTCTGTAGATGGAGCCGATACCATTACCGGCCTGATTCATATAATATTGTAAAGGACAAACCATTATTGGACTTTCACAAAGTGAAGTTTCAGACACGACGTCCTAAACTCGAATGGCATTGCTGCACCCGTATCCGTTTTTATATTAATCTAGATGTTTTCAAATTCCGCGTCATCACCGGTATGTAGTATGCAGGCGAAAAAATCACATCTGTATGGTTCCCGTAAGCATAGTTTTCTAAAGTAATGTTTATTATACGCATAAGCGGAGATAAAACATCACCCACAATTTGCGGTTCAACGATGTCGCAATAAATAAACATCTGCGTTGGTAATCCTATCCATATACTAGCGGCATGCGGAGGTATTGGTTCCATAGCTATGTTCTAATACGGACGATAACCCAACTGTAAAGCTAAACGTTGTGGGAAGCCGAATAGCGAGAGTGCTGTTTTTAATTTCGTAGTGACACGCTTAGTTAACTTATGGTATTCGATTGTTAACAATTTACTTATTAACTCGTGGTTATTTACAGCGGTGGCAATGTCTTCTATACTGGCATTATTCCCCGAAGCGAAACGTAGCACATACCAACCGTCCTCAATATAACGGATTTTCTCGCTGTCGTGTTGAAAATGATATACAGCCTTTTTTATTATAGACTCTAGCACATCCTCTTCCCCTGCAGGTGGTCCGGTTCTATAATAAATTAAATTGTCTGTCGCACTTACAAAACAGCAAGGGTACTGAATTTCCGAAACGCCTACAAACCAAGAGCCCCTTAATCTTATTCGCTTGGGCAACTGTGTAATAAAATTTGAGGTCATATTATCAGGAAATACGTCATAGAACTATTACTCAATAAGGTAAGATAAAATTCCATTTTATATATTTCTCAGCTGCGAAGCTAACACCCAACTATTAAATTTGTCACTGGCCAAACCCTTATCGACTTTGAATAGGGTGTCTTTATCAACCGTAACAATATCTCCTCGTAAAAGGTACCCTGAACAGGATCTTTATTAAGATCGATTATGCGGTAAACTGGTGGTCTTCTTTTTATCACTGCACTAATGGTGAAAACGTCTTCGCTCCAATTCGTTTCATATCCTTTCTCAAAGGTGTACTTGGTTCTGGCGATTCTGACATTCTCTCCGGTTTTATATTTATGGTGACGTGTTGGTCCTAAGCTTTTCGCATACAGGTTATTCCACACTTCCAAAATGTTTTCATCGTCTACAGCGGCGGGGGCCATCTTTATAGTTGAATGCGGGCTATTCTTATAAGCGGTCACAAGTTTTTCGAGTACGTCAATATACCGGTAGGAATTTTTGTAGGTGAAATAACGCCACATCTTTGTTTTCAATGTTTTATTAAATCATTCAACGACATATGCTTTTACATCAAGGTTATTTGTTACATAGAAATTGATATTCTGTTTCTTGTAAAAGTTTTGTACACTGCCCGCCACATACTCTTTACCTTTATCCCTCTGCAGATTTGCCGGTATATTGTCGCACTCCTTAAAAATGTGAATGCTTCAATTACAGGTAAAGGTCCGTATGCCACAGCTCGTAAATGTTGTTCACAATATACCTATTGCGCTGAAACTTTTCTTGACTGGTTTACGTATCGTATGTGCTTCCTATGTTTGCAGCCAGTTATTCACTTCGCCATATTTGCCTTTTACAACGTTAGTTAAAGGTGTTATAACCTCAGACCCTGCCGGATGCGTGGGATTGTAGTATACAGCATCCATGTTATGTTCGCCAATTATCCCAGTCTAGTGAAAGTCTTCTTCTTCTTCGAGAAGATCTTCTCGGTGTTTCCCGTGATTCACTATCAGCATCGTAATTCTCACTTATAGTCGTAAGGGTGGGTGCAAGGTTAGGTGTTACAGCCGCATCACGTCTTCGCGTATTTATGATAAACTCTCGTGGTATATTTATTTCTTTAATGTACGTCGCAAACTGTCGCCAACCGTGTGGGTTTGTAGCTTTTCGTTGTCTTAGCGTTTCGTGAACCAGATCGATAATAAAATACTTATCTTTTTTGGGTTTTTTAATGGTGTGTTTTAAATTATACAATCTAAACGTTTCGATAACACTTACAGTTATCTTCGTCAGTAATAATATCTATTAAAATTGTTAAAGATGTTGAAAACAATTTTGTCAAAGTTGACAAATTAAAACATAAACATCATCCTGCTATTAATATAATAGTTTGAGAAACGTATAAAGCCAACTATAGAATTAAATTTTAGTAAAGAATAACTAGGTCATTAAAATTTACATATTGTTAAACTGTCTTACAGATATTAATAATGTTATTACACCTTCTAGACGTAACATTAAAGAAAAACCAGTTCTTAATGTTGGTACTGATTTTATTCCTTTTATAACTAATGTTACAGATAGAATTGAAAAAATCCTAATTAGGACTATTTTTGAACATACAAGAAAAATTAAAGAACATTTAAGATCACCTAAAGATGTTTCAAACCCATTATCATCCTCCGGAGTGTATAAGTTATCTTGTTCATGTGGAAAAGTATACATTGGAACCACAAAACGTAGCTTTGATACAAGACGTAAAGAACATATGAGATTTTGTAGATTAGGTCAACCAGAGAAGTTTGCGGTGGTTGACCATGCCTTAAATAATTTAAATCATGACGCTCAATTTGACAATATGGAAATAGTGTCAAGACAAACCCATTATTATGTTCGTTTACAACGGGAATCTATAAAGATATATAAACACCCTAATAATTTTAACAGACAAGAAGAAAATCTCCGTTTAAATAGGTTTTAGCATCTTATAATTAAAAAAAGACATAATGATACGTCTTGATTCTGATTTTAATTTTGGCTTTTGGTATGTCTAGGTTTTTTGCTGTGGTTTTCCTAGACCTTAATACAAATGCTTTACCAATTATATGCTAAATTACCACAGCACTATAATTTAACATAAGTAGTTGAAATTAAGATTAAAATTAAAATTACAAAAAACGTTCTGCATTATGCTTTTCATTGTTAATAACACTTGCACTTATTGATAAAGATATCTCTTTGTTAGATTTAACTGGATTATTTTGTTTGATGTCATGTTTATATTTGTGAATGCTTCTATCATTTTCAAATTGAAGTTTTTCACAACTTTACACTTACATCATAACTTGATTAAATTTTGTTAAATGTGTTTTTTGGCTGACATTTTTCATTATTTGCCTTAGCCGTAGAGGATGTTCTGATTTGTCATCTTGAAGCCAGTTTAACAATATTTAATTTTTAATGACCTAGTTATTCTTTACTAAAACTTAATTCTACAGTCGGCTTGATACGTTTCTCGAACTGTTATATTAATACCAGGCTGATGTTTATCTTTTAATTTTTTAACTTTGACAAAATTGTTTTCAACGTCTTTAACAATTTTAATAGATATTACTACTGACGAAGATAACTATAAGCATTATCGAAACGTTTAGAATGTATAATTTAAAATACACCATTAAAAAACCCAAAAAAGATAAGTATTTTATTACGTGTAATAATGGTGAAAGTTTACATTTTCACAGATCGATAATGTTGGAATGAGGGATGATCTCGTCTTTTATTGTGACAGTGCCCCTTTTATCTCAAAATACATCACCATTCGTATTCAGTATACGTAAGAAGGCCTCACCTTTTTTCCTATATGAAGTCGGCAGTGTTGATACTATTTCGTCGTCTGTAAGGCCCTTGCGTTTCGGTGAATCATCAACATCACCACTGATTGTTATGCTAGCAAGTTGACGTAGTTGATTGGAAAAGTGTAGATATATTTGAAGGACTTGGTTGTACTGCTGCCATTTGTCGTAGTCAGTCATTTTGGTTTTTAAAACTTTATCCATATCATTGCTAAGCTGTGTTAAAATGTTGTCTCGTGTGACGTCTGGACCTTGCAAGCGTTGTATAAAGTCCAATGGTAGAATAACCATCTTCTTCAGATTGTGGTCCATGGTTGTTATTGAAACAGATTACCTCCAAGTAATGGTCCTAGCGAGAGTGGCAGAAATGCACCGCTGTTCTGTACAAGAAACTGTTTCTTCCTTTTTATAGATTCACCTCTCTGTGTTAAGCGTCTTAAAGTGTGCTTATGTTGAGGGAGTCGATGCTTCTGATCAGCTGACGGAGGTACACGACCTTTTAAAAAAATTGTCTGCACATCGCAGATACATTCGACCTGGTTACTATTAAGGCATTTCAGTAAAGCGTTTACCTAAAACTCAGAATTTGTTTTGTTGATAACTTTTTTCTCTTGCCAAACATCGTAAAAATATTAACATTACTATAAATAGAAACAATATTAGAAAAAATTATGTGCTCTTTATTCAAGCCGATAAATGCAACCGTTTAGTCAGTAATCGATATTAAAGTTTTATTAAAATATTAAATGTTAACTCCATTCGTTAATTAACCGAGTTGGCATGCTTCAAATAACTGTTATTAATACTCGTGATACGAATTGTCACTAACATTGTTTAATCTTCGTATAAGTTTGATTTTTTACCATAATAATTTGGAAAATGGCTCAGGAATACTCAAGTACGGAATACCGTGACATGCATTTTTGTTATGGACAAGCAAATGGTAATGCAGAACAAGCGCGCCGGAATTACATAGATGCATATCCTGACAGAAGAATACCACATGCACAAACATTTGTTCACATTCACAGACGTCTGGGGGAGAATCTGTCATACTTTGTTCGTGTAATTCCACTATCTCACGCTATCTCTTTGTAAAACCAGAATCGTTAATAAATAAAATAAAAAAATTGGTCTTTGACAAGCCGTAATTTGCAAACAAATGACAATCCGAAAAAAATTTCCTTACAAACTGTTATTATTTTAGCTCGTAGAATCTCCTCCCAGAGTTTCATGATGGACTTTTAGAACACCCTATATATATATATATATATATATATAATATATTGACGAATATATTTGTTCGATATCGTAAAAACTCTGGCGTATTCTGTTTTAAATCGAACAATAAAAAAAGGCTGCCATTTGTTGTAGAACCAGATATTTTTTTCTAATGTTGTATCGTTAACAGTTTTGATATTTTTTAGAAATTCCACGATAAAATACGATTTCCCGCAACCGGATGGGCCTGCAACTATTGCTAAAAAAGGATGCTTAAACTGGCCCTCCATCTTGAAAGTCAAAACGGTACTAAAGGGCATTCTGTCAGCAGCCTCTCTTAAATACCCAAGAATGTATGGGCACCGTGTAATTTACTTTATCATTTTTATCTCTTAATATAAAAGTGGCTTTTTGTTCTCTAAAATCTATATAAATAAAGATGAATCGCCAAATGTGTTGCTAAGCGCAATACTCGAGAACGGCTGGACCAATTCTGCCAATTTTTTTTTGAGTAATGGTTGAAGTCTGAGGAAGGTTTTTATGAAGAGAAAAATTGGTAAAACCTCCCGGAAAAACGTGATAACCTAATTTTTCGTTTTAATTATTGTAACACGGCGCGCGCCCATGCCCTCATACTTTCTCTCTCACACACCGACCATTTATCTCACAGCGAATGCGAGAGTGCATTTATTTGTTATTATTAAGCCACTGGTATCTGTGCATGGTGTTGGAATAATTAATTTTTTATTCTTCCATTCGCTAATATCGCTTATATGACTGTTTTAGCGTTAAGTAGAATAAGAGAATAACCAACTATTTCAGTTCATTCTGTCTACATGAAACAAAAGTGACGTAATGGTGTATCCAGTTTCAGTAACCATGTACTACAACGGGAGTTGTAATGTCTAATGAACTGTGAATACACCAAATTGGTTAAATGTTCAGTTAATGCAGCAGTCTTTGTGTGAAGTACCAAAACAAAGAAATCAACCTAGACTCAAATCAAGTTAGAGAGCAATTTAACTTTAACTTTAGGTGTTATTAACTTTAGGTTATTGATTAGTAATTTTTGTAGCAATCTTAATAGGTAATCTGTGTATATAAAATTCAAAGTCCTGACTGACTCAGTGACTGACTGATGTATCAACGCACAGTCTAAACCGCTGGTCCTACAGACTTGATAGAGGGTGTGTTTCTTTGAAGTGTAGGTATCCACTAAGAAAGGGATTTTTCGAGTTTTTTTTAACTTTTTTATTCCATGGGTCGATTGACTCGAATAATTATGAGACACGTATATCACAAAATTTAAATATCCCCCTCCCCATTCTGAGATCGCAACAGCGTGCGACGGGTACGGCTAGTATAATCATAAAATTACTAACCCTTGCGTAATTAGTTAATTATCAAATTTTAATTACACCGTGAAATTTTGTTATTGTTTCATGGATATCGAGTGTGAATATTGACTTACACGTTTTTACATAATGGTGTTAATTCCAGGCGTGCTAATTAGGAAAACATTGTTTATGCTACTTGTTCTTTCCTGTTGCGTAACGACCTTGGGGTAATTAGATTGTGTATAAAAAACGAATTAAGTATTCCCTAGATTCACTTGCAGTTTTTTATTATAGTAGAAAATGGTAATATAAAATTACATTGTTGTATGTTATTGGTTTTAATAAGATTCTTGCTTCGTTGTGCACGAGATTAATCTTGATAGTGATTGACTTGTACGACAGCGAAATTTAATTATGACTCATAATGACTTAAAAAAAACAACACTACATTTTTACGTTTTTGTAATAAAAAAGACAAATTTGATGTTTTGGAAGCACTCGAAATTTATAAACATAAAAAGAAAGTAACTTTAATAAAAAGAACAGGTTGATATTACAGACTCAAGGTTAACAGACATTTTAAATACAAAATTATAGTTTACATCAAGTTTTCTGTACCTTATTGATTTGTTACTGTCAGTATAACAACTTGTTATTATTTTATTTATACATTAACTCTTGATAATATTTGTATTGTACCGTGTTCAGAAGTAAATATTTATATAAAACAGTGTGTGGAATTAGAATGTATTTAAGGTTACTACTTTTCTCTTTATATAATACAATATACATAACCTTTGGTTTGACATTCACAAACACAGTACAAAATGTGGAATACTATTTAAATTTATATTAATCAAATACTTTTCATCTTCGTTTATCATCTAGAATATGTTAAAAACCCAGTTTCTCAGTTTTGACATGCGTACTTACATACGATGTTTAGCAGAATTTTGAAAGTTTATTTATTTTTTACTAAAGCTTTTAAAAATGATACATATCTAAAATTGAATTACATTCAGAAAAACTTCTAGTACTTGTTATACAGTTGCGAGTCTTCCGATGTAGACAAAAGTTATTTTAAGAACTTTTTTGATTTTCAGAACTTTGTTATTACTTTACAAAAATATCTATAAGGAAACTTATTTAATATTTAATTATCTTCAATACGCATTTTTCGGTAAAGTGACCAGTTTTCGTGATTTCACAAAATGTACTTTAGTACCTTTTTCTGTAAGCAAAATTTCACATAAACCATAAGTTTTAAAAGTATTTTTAAGTTTTGGCTAGAAACACACACACACACACACACACACACACACACACCACACGCACACGCACACGCACACGCACACGCACACGCACAACACGCACACGCACACGCACACGACACGCACACGCACACGCACACGCACACGCACAGCACACACACGCACACACGCACACACGCACACATACACACACACACACACACACAAACACACACGCACACGTACGACGCACGCACGCACGCACACACACACACATGCACCGACGACGCACCACACACACAACACAAACACACACACACACACCACACACACACACACACACACACACACACACACACACACATACACACACACCGACATACACAGACACACACTCAGACACACACACACACACACACACACACACACAGACACACTCACGCACGCACGCATGCACGCACGCACGCACGCACACACACACACAAAGCGCATGCGCAAACGGACACACGAACACACACACACACACACACACACACTCGCGCACACATATACACTCGCGCACACATATACACACTCACGTCGATCATACCTCTCACTCACACAATGTTTCCAGCGGTAACTGAAGAACAGAGCCCACCAGCACGTGCCTCATCAACAAGCGATATCCGTTCTCTTTTAAATTCGCTATACCAGCGAAACAGTTGCGCGTGAAGGACTTTCATCACCAAATGCGAGTTGCAATCGTTTAAGACTTTGTTGTTCACTTAAGCCGACCTTAAAATAGTAGTAGTAGATTATTGCGCACACATTCTTTTGACAAGTCCTTGTTTCTATGACAAATCGTAAGTACCACGTTTCCTCTATGGAAGCAGCGACTCAACTGACAGTCAGACCTTACTACTTAAGGATGGTGATATTTAGAAATGCAGTGTTGCCAGTTTCTCTAGTTTCGTGGCATTTCAAAATACATAGCGTGACTATCGTATTTATATACCAAGTGGAAAAGAAAATTATTCTTATTTTGCAGAATTTGGATGGTTTATGAACACAAAACACATTCAGTTGCCAACAATCTATTAATTTTGGTAAAACAATACTTATTCGTTGAAGTAACTTAATACTACAAAGCATTTTAATCTTCTACTCAAATACATAGATAATCCATATATTAATAGGCAAGCAGTCTGCTGATGTTTGAATAGTTATGAATACGAGCAGCACAGTTCACCCCAATGAAAGGTCTTTTAAGTAATTATTAAACTTTATGGAAGACGTTATTTTGGCCATGTCTTGCTGCTCCTCTAAAATTGCAATCTGTGTTGTCAGCGCACATTGCGATTACTTTTGTTGTTAATTCGTATTTGTCAACCGTTTTAGTAATTTATACGGTTATAATGTCTAAAGTTTCACCTGGAAGATCTTGAGCTTCCAAAGTTTTACTTGAATGTCCTTGTCTATCATAAAATATCTCACGAGTATAGGACACATTTTTACGCTCCTGTGATTTGAACAATCCCTATAGATTGTTACACAATTGACAGTTCCAAGATCATTTTGTATGGAGTTTAATGATTCTCTTTGTAAAATGTTACAAACAATACTTTCAGATTTCGTTCTAGCACATGCAAATTTTTGTTGGAAGCAATTTTTTATTAGCTTACTATTGCAATCCATAGAACGAAACAACTGAGTGTTGATCACGTTGTGGTATGACTAAGTTACTACTAAAAGCAGCTCTATCTGCCTGTTTATGCAAGTGAAAACTGTGCACAACATTTTAACCACTTCACATCACTATTTGAGGTTGTCTTTTTAATAAATGGATATTCACGTTCCAAATCTGTATTAAATATACACTTTTTTTTGGCATTTTCGGATTTTCTACCGTCCTGGATACACATTATTACCACTTAACGAACTATTTGCACTATACTTATTTACACGTTCTGGTGTATTTATTTTCCACACGTACAAGACACGGCAAATTCTTTTCGCCCTAGACTAGATGTTTAATATTCCCTCATAATCTGGATCGCGCGCTATTTATTTAAGTCCACAAAAGTGCTACAATAGTCTCGTAAATTGCTGAATTTGTGATGTCATCCCATTGTGTCTTTTTTACAATTGCTCCAAAAATCAAGATTGGCGGGTTGTACAAAATTCGAATTACTAATTGTAGAATTCTTACCTACAGTTTTAGTAAATGTGTGCTAACACTATTACTTTTGTTTTCCTTGTCAACATTTGCAACCCAATTTACTACAAACTAATATTTCTCAGTTCTTAACACTGACTAATAAGAGTTAATTTTCTTGCGTAATTTGGAACAGGGGATCTATGTACGCTTCTAACATGATGTGCTGTCCACTCCACGTATTATATATTCAAATCATAATTTTTCTTTTGAGAGAAATATTTAAACGGTATATTGTGAGACAACGTATACCTGCCCTAATTCATATCTGATGTTATATTGAGAACGTGTAAACTATTACTTCCATGCTGGAATAAACTATTCGCTCAATTCCTGTAACCTCAGCGATCACTATCCTTTCACCTAAAAGAGTTTACTTTTTAATTTGCAGTGATAATTATATTTCGCATTATTTAAAATCTTTTACAATAATTCCTTCCTTTGTATTTCATTTTGTGTTTTTACGATTAATTTATAATATATTGTATGAAAATAGTGTTTCTGTGTTTAAATTTGTAGTACGAGTAATGTGTGTTGCCTATCTAACAGATAAAAGCGTACCCGTATGATTAGCTGCATAGTTTCAGGCGAAATTGATTACAGCTTTCGTTATTTCACACCTTTTTAATACCAATATCAAACCAATTAATTATTAATATTCTACCTTCTAGAATTTCTTTTATGCATATTTTAAAATACAAATTTAAATCTCAGTAAAGATATATGAACGACCAATTTAGTACAAGAATTATATTTCCTTTTTGATAATGAGGTCTGAAGTATACAATTTCTCCTTTTTATAATTTTTGAGTTATATGATATCTTCGTCATTACAGCATGGAACGTATCGAAATAATAAAACACGCCTCAATTTTATATTGAGTTGTAATCAGAAGCTTTATTGCGGACATTATATGTTTGATAATTATAGGGGGAAATATATATTTTTGTCGAATTTTTGCTGTTAGAAAGCGATATTTATTTTCAAGTCGTTACAGATCATTGGGTAGAACGGATAGGAAAGAAAACCTTGTCGATACCTCTTGATCTATAAAGGTTGCACTCGTAGAGTAGAATATATATGTATTTCCGAGTATTATTGTAGTGATTGATTCAGACAGCGAACGTTTTGGTCTGATAAATTATATAAAATTTTGAAATATTTTTTTAAAGAATAAATGTGTATGATTAATTACACTGAAAGTTAAAGATAATAAATGGCTGTTGTTAATGGAGTGAATAACTTGTTTGAATATTTAACCTTTTTGGAATCTAGGTAAACAGAAATAGATAAAATCGTGTAACCGGAAATAAGTATGAATGCATTTCACAATTAAGATTAAGACGATTCTTACTCGAATTTTCAAGTGTCCGATGAATTGCGGAAAATGTTTGTCAAAGTGTATGAGTGTTTATTTCTTGAATTTTTAAGCAATAAACACGATTAAGTACTTTGACAAAGCAATTTAAGCAATTGTTGGCCACGAGTGGCATTTAAAAGATTATTCAACGAACAAAATTGACGGTCAATTGACAAGTCATGAATTAATTAGTTAGTTTTAATTTAGAACAAGTTGTAAGTTATATAGTGGTTTCGATGGTAGTAGGAGTCTGCATTACTTTGACGAACAAAATAATCGTCAAAGGTAACGTCAATTTGACATTTTACCGGAAGGCAATTAAATTTCACAGGAAGATCGATCTTTTTTGGCGGACACAAGGCAACACTGAGTTTTATTAGAATTAAATTTAATTAGATTATTGCTTCTTCATTCGTGGATACGTTGAATGTCTTTGTTGATTGAAATTGCAATGTCAGCTTTAATGTCTTGATTTGAGATAGAAGCTGGATTACCATTATGAGTGATGAACTACAATAAAGAATGCTGTCGTCAGCAAAGCAATGGATGGGGTTAGTTGATGAAGAAGTAAGACCATTTATGTATAGGAGAAAAAGTGTAGGCGGTATAACTAATACCTCTGGCATGTCCGTGTTACTGCTAACTTCTTTTGAAAAAAAGCCCTCGACTACGACGCGTATTCGTCATCAAGGAAACTACAAACCCAGTTGATGTGCGTATCATTTAACCCAAATGAGGCGAGTTTGGCAAGTAAAAATTGATACACCCACTTGGCAAAAGCCTTTGAAATATCTAAAGCGACTACATCTGTGTCATCGGATTATTCTAATGTATTGTTCCAAACTTGGATCACGTATGAAAGATCACTTTGTTGAACGACTCTGCCTAACTCACATTGGTGGTCACTAAGGAGTTTGTCAGTTTCAAGGAAAGAGAGTAGTTGCTGATTGATAGCGTTTTCCGTGATTTTAGACGAAGTGGAAGTGATGGCAATTGGTCGATAGTTGGATGAATCGGTCTTATATATGTTGATAAAGATTTTTCAATGAACTTAATGATAAATATAAACTTTTAAAATGAAACTCCATAATAATAACATTAAGGCGAGATTTTACGCGCATGTGTCTATCGAAAACGACACCTTTGACTTCCACAAATTCCTCTTATTTATAGATATATGAACTTGTTTTTTTTTTCTACACACGAAGAAAAAGATACTGTAGAGCTATAAAGGCTCCTTTTGCGTGGTCGCCTTCAGGTGAGTTTTATAAAAAATCGCAAACTTCTTTAAAATGAGCAATTTTAACATGCTGTAAGAATTCGAAAATTGTATTTTTGCATAGCTTCAGAGATCACCTTTGGGAATTAAAAAAACAAACTTATTGTTCGGAAAAATTTTGCGAGACTGAGTAATATTTCTAACAAAATGGATCGTCGCGTCAAACCTCAAAGTTTTGCCGCCGATACTACGGAGGGGAATACTCCACTACTACCGCATTCAGACCGCATCCGATCGGGCGAGCTTCTTCGAATTTATTCATTGCTTTTCCCACTTTCCATTGTTACTTCTAAATAAATACTATTTGTGTTTAATCAGTGCCGTAAAGACGCATTTGATGTAGGCAATGACAATTTTAATAATTTAGTGTAGAAAATTTGATTTGATAAAATGGCTATTTTGCAGCTACTTTTTTCGGATGGGTATTTTGAGAATTTCAGATTTGTCTGCATCTCTAAATTTCCGATTGAGCAAGATAATCAATGATTGTAACTAGGTATAATCAACAATTAGGTATTCCCATTTGGTATAACGGAAATAAAAACATTGTTGAAACCAATAATAAGTGAAATAAGTACACAAATTTACTTACTATATTCCGCGAAATATGAAATTATCGCTCAATGAAGGTCATCCACCTTATGTAGTAATGTAGTAATTTATGCTTCTCGCTCGAGCGATCAAACAGCGTTATGACTTGAGGAACGAGTGGTACATCTGCATTACCCTTCACTGGTTGCGAATTTGCACATGCGGTCCTTAGCAACCTTAGAGAAGCCATGTCCAGCTGTACATTTATGGCCAATATATTGGCGTTTTTAGTGTTGGAACTACCGAGATACTCACTACAAACTTAATAAACATTAATTATATTTAAATCGTAGTTGTTAAATTAGTTTTTTGATGTATGTTGTCATAAATATATATATATATATATATATATATATATATATAATTATAATAATAATAATGTCTTTATTATTTTGTTTGAATACTAGACTAATGAAACCACATCTTTTTAGAGTCAGGCCAGCTGTTATAGATTTTAGCAATTTGGTATGAGAAGGAGCGTTTGAAAATGGCTGTCCGATAGCTAGGAATACTAATTACACCTCTAAAACGAATGTTTACATTATGTACGTGACTCCGATAAATAATTTGCTTTTCATATCTAAACGTATTATCCATAATTAATCCTAAATTTTTTACCTCAAGCGTAACGGGGAGGCTAATATTACTAATTTTTAGATTTACAACTTGTTTGACAAAGTTACAATGCGGATTTTTACCAAAAAGTATAGTATTACTCTTGTTAGGATTTATTGTCAAATCATGCTTCTGAATGGCGTTTGTTAAACTTTGAAGGTCAGAGTAATAGTCTACGAGTGCTTGTGCAAAGTTACTTCTTACATGAAAAGAGTAGTGTAACATCGTATCATCAGCGTACATGAAGATTTTACTAAACTTTATATGGGTGTGTGGGAACGAAGTATAAATATTGAAAGGCAGCGGACCTAAAATGGATCCTTGTGGGACCCCTTTATTAATACATTTATGATCAGATTGTTGACCACCTGAGATTACGAATTGAAATCGATTAGAAAGATAACTGGATATTAAGGTGATAGAATCGTGATTAAAAGCAATGTATTTCAAAACTGATAGCAGAAGTTCATGGTTAATAGTATCAAATGCTTTGGAGAGATCTAAAGTGGTTACGATAGTTACTAGGTTATTGTCTATGGCTTTTAACAAATCATCGTTGATATTCAGTAGGGACGTAGAGCAACCGAAGCTTTGACGAAATCCAGACTGTACCGCTGGAATTCCGTCATGTTTGTCAATAAAATTATTAATTTGAATGTACATTACCTTTTCTAAAACTTTTGATAAGAATGGCAGGATGCTAATGGGCCTCTAATCACTAACTTTGACTGGATTAAGTACTTTAGGTATAGGTGTTACCGGTGCCACTTTCACACGTCTGGAAATGTATTTTTTTCAATGCAGCAGTTAATTAAATGAGTAAAGTACGGCTGATGGTTGGGATACACAAATTGAACATATTTAAATTTATCCGTCGTAGCCAATAGCATTAGATTTCAGAGCCTTTAAGCAGTTCAGTGATACTAACGAACGAAAACGAAAAATTACTTGATATAAGGGGTATTGTATTGGTGTTATAGTAATCTATCATTTTGCTGGTATGGATTGATGTTGGTGATGGTACGCTATTAATAAAGAATTATTGATCTTGTTCGCATCTTGTAAGGAGTGAGGTAGTGAATTAGTGCAAGTTATCATATCTAGTTGTTTGAGGCGCTTCCACGATTGCTTGGGAGTAAGTTTATTGAAGCATTAATTAAATTACGCCTTCTTTTCTCCAACAATGGCTTGAGTTGTATGATTCCGCATAACCTTGTACTGATACCACTACTGAACTGATTTAGTTTTAAAAATTTTTGATTTAGCCTTATCCCGTAGTTTCATTATCTCTTTCATTGTGTAAGTTAGCCACGGTGTTTATTTCGATTCGATTGCGTTACTAAAACATGAATAATTAAATATTATGAAAGTACCATAAGTGTTCGGTAACTATTCCAAATTTTTGAAAGGAAGATGCTACGTCCACCGTATTTTGAATGTACGCATCATTAGCCACAATTAATACGTTTTCAGGTTTTATATTCGCATGAATTAATGTGCATTTTTTATGCATTAAAGTGAAGAAAAGCATTAACCTGCCGAATGATAGTTTTTAACAACCCAGTTTAAGTCAAATATTAATAATTACAATTAATGATTGTTACCTTTTAATAATGTTAAAATTAAGGAAGACTTGCAATAATTTAGTATTGTATGTATATTGTGAATTTTATGCGTACAATGTACGGCGATGATGAGATGATCCGACGACGAGATGGTTTATGCCAAGGTGGCGTAGACGAGGTGACGACGACAAAGTGGCCACAACCATTGAGTAAAAAATCATAAGTTTTCAGTCAACGCCACAACGAAATGGGAGGGCTCCATGTACGGATGCCATAATGATAGCCTCACACTCACTAAGTATAAACTAATTGATAAGCTAATGGAGATCAACAGTTATGACATATTTTGATTTCACATTTGCTTTTCATCGTTCTATTAAAGTAGATCTGTGGAGGTACTTCTGTTCGTTTCCTTACAGCTTCATATTTTCTATTATAACTATGACTTTGACAATTTGCGCTTTGCAAAGAAGGGACTTACAATATTGATAGAAAGTATCCAACTTTGACTATCCCACTAATGCCAACCACAAAGCGTATAAAAATTGATGTCGCAAAAAATTATACGATTGTTATGACATGTTATATATTCCTTAACGTGTTAAAAACGAATAAAAGTGTTTTATTTATATTTAGTTAGCAACATGCTGATATACGATTAATATAATAACCCTCACACGCTTTCATTATACTCAAGTGAAGTCGGCAATGGAGACTAAAGTCGTTTAACTTTAAAATAGTATATTTAACTTTTCGGTTGTTTTTTAAAAATAATTATGTAATTTTTGAAATAATCATGTGTGGTAGATATGGTTGTGTGTGTGTGCGTGTGTGTGTGTGTGTGTGTGTGCGTGCGTGCGTGCGTGCGTGCGTGCGTGGTAGTCGTAGCGCGCGCGGTGTGTGGTATGACGCGTAACTTAGCGGCAAAAAATTCCTAAGGCAGAATTTAAGTGATAGTTAAATTTTTTTCATTATCTGAATAAAGATTAATTTAATAAGAAAATATGTAGACGGATTTCTAAAGAAAATTTAACTTTATATAAAAGAAAATAAATGTAAAAATTAAATAAATATGATTGAGAATCCTGAGCTGTATTATTGATATTTTTATAGAAGCGGACGACTTTGGAATTTTTTTTACGTTAACATTTATTTATATCTATGAATCTCTATCTGAGATGAAGTTTTAGACGTCATTCTACATAGATTATTGTTTTTGTTTTTACAATGTTGCCTGTTTTCGTAATAAACTTCTTATAAAGGAGGTTGCATAATTATACCTAAAAAATGTTATTGAGATTATTTCATTTGTTTTAATTTCCATTTTATAGCTTGGAAGGTCGTATGGTGTTCCATACCAGATATTTTTTAGGTATATGCCAAAGTACACCTTTGCTTAGAGGTTGATGCTGATTTCATCACATTCTATTATTTAAAAATCGTGTAATAGAGAAATACTCATTAAAGCATCAGACTGTAACGCAACTTGTGCGCACGGCATAGCTCAGTGGTGTGGACGGGGTTCTTACTTAATGCTGCAAAAGGGCACACGTCACAACTCCAAAAACGTCAAAATCGGGTAGAAATTTCAAAAAGGCGCCACTTGTTAGAAACATTTATAGCGGGAAAACGTTATGAACTAGATCTTATAATGGTCTAACAGGACTCACTCAAAATAAAATACTCTCCTCCCCGAAAATTCTACTCCAAAAGGTTTACCCAAACTTCAATAAATTCTTAAGCTTCATGTAAAAGCCGCAAGATTGCGATAATGAAACCAAAACTCATTAAATATTTCGATAAACTTAGCGCTAATATAATTGGCTCAAATACCAAAAATAACTGATCAAAGCGGAATAAAAATAGTAAAAGTTTACCTTAGTTAATTGATCCATCAGGTGGACAGTTAATTCAATCAAAAGCACCAAATAACTAATTTTTCATCTGATTTAACGTAAATGTACCAATATTTATCCGTACTTGCTAACATTATGTTAGTTACAAAGCGTTCTTTAACGTTAATATTTTTACTCTAAAATCTAGTAAAGCGGCACTATATACATCAAGTTTGTACATTATTTGTTTGAGTTGCGCGATGTACGTGAAACTACCCTATTTAAGAAATACTAAAACCAATTACTTCTATGACCGAACATTGTCACTATTGACAAAACGAAACACTGCGATAAGATAACCTGGGGATGTGTTGAAACTTTAAATTATCCCATATAGATGGAAGCGGAGAATACTCCTACGGTAATGTTCGATACACCTTCGGTTCGACATAACTTGTTCTCTTCTAATACACTAAATCCTTTCGCGTATATTGCGAAACCGCAAACCAAGAAAAGCGTGAGCCTTCTACTACATCATGGATCTGACCACCTTCAGCATCATTCAGATCTCGCCATTTTCAATTTAATCCCCATAAATCTCGTTTTAACCAATTAAACAGCTTCATTCATTTAAACAATCATACGCTAAAAACGAAAAGCATTTCGGAAAAAATCGGCAAAGATTACGACACCTACTTAACTACATTCCCAAAAGTGCCTCGTGTAACGTGCTAGGTCTATGATAACGAAACTCTACGATAATGAACCTTAAAATAACGTATATAAAACCCAAACTCTTTGTTTAAACACCAAAGAATTTATCGAAAAGAAAAGGTGACAGTTTGACGGCTATAATTTAAATTCACAAAGATGCACTATACAACGTATCAATTTTATACTTAATATTTTTACATAATGCAATTTCAAATCCATTCAACAAATTGCACCAAAATTTAAGATAACGGGAACATTTATTTACACGAAAACTACTTCTCAAACAAATTAGAAAAAAGGGTTTTACTAACTATTGATACCAATAACGTAAATCACGTTTTAATTTCAAACTCCCATCTAAACTTGATAAACAACCCAAAACTTTATTTTGTTTTAAAAAAAGGATTCTAAATACATTCACCATTTGTAAAAATTTCGAATACTTTCCAAATGCGTAAAAGACAAACTAAAAACGTTACACTCACAAAGCTTCCCAAGAATTTACTCGACATTAAGCTTACTGCATGAACGTATACTACATTTCAGAAGTACAGTACTACATAATAATTTGTAACTTCGGAATTAACGGCAAATATTTGATAAAACACGGCCACGTGACATATGCCACGCTGTACATTAAAACCAATAAATACGAAAAGATCGACTTTTTTCTTAATTTATATAATTGCTAACCAAGGGATAGAATTAAATATTTCGTTGAACAAGGATAACGTCTAACTGCACGCAGAGGTAACAGGGGAAGAGAATTCAACGCGCGACCTTGTGCCGCCTAGTGAGGCGAAATGGTTTCATGCATTTTTAAGTAGGGCCGTAAGATTAAAATTGCAATAAAAGGCGAAATTTCTAGATCTCGAAAACTATTTTTTCAAATTACATAATAAATACATTTATATACAATCATCGCTCTGGGTTCGATTCTTTATATGTCTTCATTTAACATAAGATTTTGGTTCACTAACAAATAATATATTGACTTAAATTGAAGGTACAAACATGTGCACAAATTTTTCATTCCCGCGCTACAGTACATCTGTACCGCCTCTCCTAGATTAAAAACGGTTGCGGTTTGCCATCCTTATACAATAAGAGCACATTTTGCAAAACCCCATAATTGTATAATCACGAGTATATTTTAAGAATATATTTTTACATTTATGTTATTTAGGCAATTCCTTAATGACAAAAAAAAAGTTTACTTACTTACTGCATGTAATGAGAATTGGTCATGTTTGACTGTTTGGATTATCTACAAGCAAATGAGAACAATTTGTTACAATTTCTTTTTGCTAATAGATTTAGAAAGAATCGAACTACCTAATTCTCGAATTTTGTTGATTTGAAAATAAAATATTTAAGAAGGTTTAAAGTCGAGAATGTTGGAAAATGATACGATTTATAGTACCTTTTTGTAAATAAAATTCAACAGTTTTAAAAATACGCCAATTAAACATTTAGAATTTACATATTTTAACAACAATATATCAATTGTTAAATAGCAAAAATTTTAGGCAAATAGACCTCACCAATTTTGTAAAATAAGCGATCAGAGTGACAAAATTTTTTCCCTTGATAGTAGTTACCGTACGAGATAATATTTGTACACACCACTGAGTACAATTCAACTGGAAACGTATATGACTTCAACAGAGGGTGTTAATCCATATCTATCTTATTTCTATATCATTGCTTGCTTACAACAAATTAATTATGCATTACTCTGTAAGCGAGAATTGAAAATAGTAACCCTAATGTAAGAATGGTGTAAAACTAAGTTAAATTGTTAATTGTATTTTGATGATTCTGTTATAGAAAGCAATTTGATTTGATTTGATGAAGGTGGAAGTATTTATATAAAATTAATGAATGTTTAGGGGTTTCTTTCAAGATGTGTGATATTATGTTTGGGTGTGCGTCCATATCAATTATGAAATTAGCTAAATGTTATTAATGTGATAAAATCCAATTCAGACAGATTTCATTTCTTTTTTATAATGTATTTACAATTAAATAAAAGAAATACTTCATAATACTACAATAAACACACTTATACGGTGTCATAAAATTGTTTCTTTATGATTTTTTGTCACAAAGAAACTAATTTGCTTAAAGTAGTAATACTTTGTTCATTTCCGACCTTATTTAAAATTCATTTTATTTTCAACAATTGTTAAGAGAGGCCGACATTCATGCATTATCATGGAAATTATTTTTAGAATTATGTTAGTATGCAAAAGCGTGTATTAATAAATATTATTTTTGAACTAAAATATGTATAGCCATTATAAAAGTAAACAAAACCTTATGAAATTGTATTGATCTTTTTAAATTAACATGAAAATGTAAACTTTCACGATTTAAATTCACTGCAATAAAAACCTACCTTTTAGATTTTTTAAAGATAAGATAATATTTAAGATAAGATAACATTTATTGCCCGATAATTGTACAGTTGTAGTCAAAAAAATTCACACAGTAAAAATAATAATTACATATGCAGTCACTATTACAGTATTTAAAATGGGAAACATAATGAATGTAACAATATTTACACATACACACGTAAATAACACATTCACACAATATCAATGATCAAGGATTGCAACTGCTTAATTTTAATAATGCAACTAACAATGTTAATTAATGGTGTACAAAATCTGTGCTTAAAAACTCTATCACGTTATAAAATACAAATTTATTTAAAATATTTCTTATTGCATGGCGATATTCACTGTATGACGATATAGATCTAATGTCTAGCAGTAAATGATTATATTTGGAGAATGTACATATTACATGATAATAAACGGAACGCGCTTTTGGTGGTGACGCCACTGACATGCCGCGCTTAAGAGACTTCAAGTTGGACGAATGCGCATCCAACGTTCAGGCATTCTTTGGCCGCGCGGACTGTAATAACCGTTGAGCAGGGCCCGCTCTAGCCTTCATGTCACCCCGGACAAACAGACAATTTGCCGCCAGTTTTTTTTAAATAAAATAAAAATTATGTTAAAATCATTTATTTAAAAAAATATATGTAATAAATTACATAATAAATATTTAAAAAGGGCAAAACTTAAAAGTACTGGTACATATTGTCGTAATCCAGACGTACCCTTGTAACGGTATAAACGGGTGGTAGAACGGGATTACAGATAAATTGGCCTTTTGCCCGACTAGCCAGCGTATGGGTGTAGGTCAGAGGTTGAAAAATTTTACGCATCCAGAATAGTAAATCGTACGTAAGTCACAATAGGGGCTGTAGACAAAATCAATTCGGTTTGGGCGCCAGAATGTTTGGTAGTCAAAATAAGGGTTGTCGTGCCAAAATTACGAGTACATAGCGTGTCTAAACATACAAAAACATACGCTTACCTATCCGCAATCAATCCCAGGTGTGCTGGACAGCAACGCAGCAAACCACTTGAAATAGGGCTTCAAAACACAACACGCTTGTCAAATAAAAGCGTGATTAGGCATTAAATAATAATCAAAACAAAACAAAAAAATAAGCTATAGAATGAACTCTAAACTGAATTAATAATCAACTAAAAAATCAAATAAAACACTAAATATTAATAACGCTATTACTCAATAAAATCAAAAAAACTAACCTCGTTACGTTAAAACTAAATTACCGGTAACTTGCAATTACTCAATAAATTTTAAGTTCGCAAAAAAACGGTTATGTAACAAAAAGAAGGGTGTTTACAGAATTAAACACATTTATAAAACCTAACAAACTATAATAAAATAATGAAAATGATAAATATAAAAAATGTAAACATACGATAATGCGTGTCTGATTTACGCCAGTCTAAATCGTTTAACCTATAAAGATATAATTCGTGGATAATATACCCACACTACAATAGGGTCGATTGCCCTTTAATACCAAAATAAAAAGTGTGAAGGCGTAGCGTCAAAACTATAATTAATTACGCTAAACAAATTTAAACAACAACTTACTTTAACAAAAAAAATGACCGCTTTCAAACTTTCATAAACACAAAAAAATAAATCGAAACACACAAAATCTTCAAAATTTTCAATAAAAACACAATATTATATTACCTTATGGTCTAGAATTACACCTCTTCTGTGTTACAATATATGTGGAAGATAACCAGGTGGTCGGTTACGGCTATGACGGAAATGAAATCTCCTGCTCTGGCAAAATGATGAATAAAATGTTGACTATTGTTTCATTATACACAAACAATTTCTTGACTAAACTCGTTAGAATGTTACTGTATTAATTACTAACTTCTTTTAAAATATTAATATGAGCGTTCAAATGACTTGATAACTTTTAGCTTTAATTGGTTTTATTTCCACTAATAATCCAAAATGTTGATAACTGTTTTAAATAACTATAAATTGTAATATATTGCGAAAGTTTCTATCTTTACACACGCTTTGTACGATAAATAGGTGGCACTGCAAGAACGATGATTTTAAAATCCGCAGAAGCGATATAAATCGGCACTAGGTATAATCCTTTGGTGATGAACAATTTTAATAAAATCCCTTTACAGGTCGTCTTCAGAAGTAGCTTAACTACCCTTACTACACAACAAGTATGTTCGTTAAACACCACAAGGTCCCAAAATATCAACGTTCTAAACCACCCCTTAAAGCGTAACCAGCGGCACCGTAATACTACTCGAAAACACGATCAGTTTTAGAATCCCAAAATTATTAACAAATTCCATCTTTGAATTTTGAATCCCACTACTCAAAAATCTTATCTAATTGAATTCCACCAATTAAAAAACGGAAGGGAAGATTTAGTACCTCAAACACAAAATTCGTTTTCGTCCGCAAGGACTCGGTAATTTCAAAATCTCAAATGTCAGCAAAAGTAACGTGTACAGCATCTCTATGTTTACCTTAAAGTACGAACAATAAGGCCCACATGCAATCTCTATGACTCAAAACCAGCATATTCACTATTACACTGAACAACTATACTTAAGCGTCTTTATGTCGCTAACATGACATCATACACAGATAAATCCACACTATTTATTTAAATTACGTCATCTTTACAAAACTCTATTATATTTTACGGAAATCAAACGAAATGAACGTTAATTAAACCTATAGACAACTATTTACAAATAAGCGTTAATCAAACTTCTATAAACGGGAAATAATAAGGAAAACAACCTAAATTACAAAAAATAATTCACATACTAAGAATCTAAAGCTCACCATACACCTCCATTCCTAAAGGTCGCTACACACGTTAAACAAATTCATCTATAAAACTAAACTTGACAACAAAAAATATGTATATACGGAATCTAACTAAGCGAATAAAACTACAAACAAAATTACCCACTACGTATACAGGGTGTTCAAAATACCCTGACACCCTATCATGAAACGTGTAATTTGAACTTGTTCGCATTAATGCAAATTCAAGAGACAAAACAATAGCTAAAGGATGCATCTTAATTTGACTGATAAGATGCTATTATTAATTGCTTAAATTGATGTCACTGAGAATGATGCTACTCCGGCTAATGTTAGGCTTACTCCAATTAATAGCTTAAATCTCCCTTACTGGCCGTGATTAAATAATCAGAGTTGATTTACAAATCTGATCTAGAACTCGCAAAATTCTAACCTGATTAAACAAACAGTGATCCTCTAGGGGCAAATAACCTACGTTGTGTAATGTGCATGAGATAGGGTCGGATAAGGTTAATTTGTTGCATAAGGTGGCAAGTTAATTAAATGAAACAAAACTACAATTAAGATGAACGAATTGCGCTACCTGGTGATTCGCTCGTCATCCTATTTACATCGGGAGAAAAGAATCACCAAGAAAACTCCCTTTATTCCAATAATAATCACACAAAGAAAAAACAAAGATCAGATAACACGAGTAAATCGCAATCAAAGGATTAAATAGGTATCAACACTACTCTATCGGTATTAAAGGCGTGCAAAATCTATAACATTGCATAAAACGAAGTTTAGTCACAAATAAACATAAAATCAGGTCTACAAATGGTATTCAAATTAAAGCAAAATGAACAGGTAATAAATAACAAACAGGGGATCCCTTTTGAACCAATTCCTGCCTGCTTTTAGGTAAATAATTACATATAAAGCATTATACAGGGTGTGGGACAACCGGACATAAACAGAACACAAAAAAAACAAAGGACATCATTAAATCGAGTTAAAAGGGCGTACCTTACAAAATTTAAATATCACCAAAATAAAATGCAAAGCAATTTCAATAACTACGCATAAAGGCAATAAACATAAACAGTGTGATCGTATCCACAATAAGATCGTCAATCAATCATAAAAAAGGAAGAGGGTTATCCCGACCATGTGGCCCTATTGTTTAACCAATCATGGCGGTTTTAACATCCAAATACATTAAGCACTCTAGTAATACATATTACAAATTCAACCTACATGAAAAATAACAACAGAAAATTAAACAGGTTACAGATTATTTAAGTAGATAAAATGAAAAAGGGCAAGTACGTTACACATACAAATTTGTGGATACGAGCACAACAAATGATACACATGGACAATAACAATAAATGATATAATTGCGTACACAGAAAACCATTCGTGGCCAAACATATTAAATACGCAGTTGAGACAAAGTATAACATCTGAAACAAAGCCCAGCAAAACACCGATTCACCTACATGATTAGTAGGTATTATTACAAATGCAAGATAATAAAACGGGCGATCCTTCTCAATTTTTCTTAGGCATAAAACAAAACACAAAAATATAGACATATAGGCATATAACGGTAACAAGAGAGACGTTTGATAGATATATAGATAACTAGATCATTAGGATCAGCTTTCTGATTTTATACCTATGATCGTTTGTGTTTTATCACCATAAATACAGGTTAGAATTATCAATACACAAGATAGAACACATAAAAAAGGAGAGTGAGCTTCTGTGCCTGCATAATTTCAATGAAAACAACAGCTTTGCAAGTCAGTGTTTCAGTTTGGTTTAACAATTTAAATGAGTAGGTAGAATGACCTTTTCTGTGTAATTTCACAAACCGTAAAATCTTTTCTTTTACTTACATTATCAATGTAGGTTATCCTTTAAGCTTTCACCAGCACAAATGTTTAAATACTCGGATTTATCGATTAACACAAAGAAAAGACGATTTTACATTGATCAACACAACACAACAGTTTCACAAGGTAACTCTTACAAAAAAATCTAATTTACCAAACACAAAATCGATGTCAAATCTTAATAACGCACGCTTTGAAAATTCAAATTGTAGTTGAACGTAAAAATTCTTAATCAATTTTAATTTGGAAAAGTTTTTCTCCACTTGCAACAGTTATTGGTATACACAGCAATACTCTTAAGGAAACACTTAGGTTTGGGACACAATTTGCAACATTGTTATTAATTTTAGAACAGTGCTTGGGCTTTCTTTTTTGCCCATAAGCCCAGATACTGCACAAATTTCTTCGGCTAATTCTACCCCATTAATATCAACAGAATCACCGCGAGTTAAAATACTTTCTAGATCTTTACAATGTTTTAAAAGATTTTCTTTAGACATGCCCATTAAATCATATATATTATATAAAAATTACTATGGTGATTAAGTTGTTTAAATCTAGTATCTATTGCATTTAGTGCCTGGTCAATTGTAAAATTAAAAAAATCTACCTTATAATTTTCTTTAGGATTCTCGATCGGTTCATCTCAAGCTTCGTATGAAAAATTCCTTTTTTCTTCTTACGCGATGTCGTGGTATTGTTGATTCAAAATTGGCTTCAACGTCAATTTCGTCAGCCAGTTCTCTCGCATCAATAATAGTTTCATTAAAAGATTTATCCGATCGAAGATCCTGAAAAAACTTTTTGCAATTTTGCAAAAGATCAAGTACAGATGCTAGATCATAATCTTTTGTCTGCAACAATTTGCTTATTGGATTAATACAGTTTAAAATTTTATACCAAAGAACTATTGAACACAAAAATTTAAATTGTTTAATACAACTTAATAAACCTGAGGCTTCGTCCCTTATTAAATTATCAATTTCTTCATTCTCATAAATGCTTAGCAAGGTGTCGTATACGCCTCCGATATAAAATCTTAAACGCTTTAAAGCATCTATCCTACTCTCCCATCTAGTATCACTTAATGGTTTTAAAGTCAAACCCTGGACATGTTTTAGAAGAATTGTCCAGCGAAAAGTAGATGCTGAAAAAATACATATATTTTTTGAATCATATTAAAGAAATAAGCGCCTCCAAAGATGCTTTTACCATATCGTTAACTATTAGATTGAGAGAGTGACTACTACATGGAACGTAGAAAGCTCGGGATTTAGGTTCTTAATCCTAGATTGCACTTGATTTATCGCCCGGTATATTAGACCCGTTGTCATATCCCTGTCCTCTTATATCCTGTAAATTTAAACCCAAATTATTAAGTTCTGCAATTATAATTTCAAACATTAGCTTCCCTGTAGACCTTTCAACTGGAAGAAAACCCAAAAGCTTTCCTTAATTTTAATTTCAACTCCATCCTGATTGGAATCAGTTTTATTGATTGAAACATACCTGATTACAAGAGTCATTTGCTCCACCTTAGAAATATCAGGAGTGCAATCTAAAATTATCGAATAATATTTGTCTTTTTATTTCATTAATAATATAAGATTTCACACTTTGATGCAACAGGTCTATTATCTGGTTTTGAATATTTTTCCCAAGATAGTGAGCTTTCGTTTCTTCTTTTTTAAACACCCTACATACGTGTTCTTCCATGTCGGGATCAAATTCAGACAGCAGTTCAACTATTTTTAAGAAGTTACCGTTATTATACTCAAACAGCTTGTTGCTTGTACCTTGGAAAGCCAGACAACTTTTACCAAGCATTTTAGTGATTGGTACGATTCTTAAAAGCACTTCTTGCCAATGATTTATTTCAGCGTTAACAAGTCTTTGGGAATCCGCATCTATAGTTTTACAGCACTTTAATCTTAGGTTCGGTTCTAGAAAAGATTTTTGGGACTGAATATGATTTTAGAAATTTCGTGGTCTTTTAGAGTTTGATTCAGATGCTTCCAACTTTTAAACCCTCCTTTGAAAGGAAACTAAGTACACAGTCAAAATTTTGCAGCAAAAGCAATATGCACAATTTTTGAGACAGAGTACACTAGCCAGTCTCTTAAAATTTGCTCTACATTACTTAAAACTCTTTTATAATAATTAGGGCTAAATTTTCTACCAGTTTCATCGTATGGAAATCTATAATTGTACAATGGTTTAGGTGGACCTTGCCTTACCAAAAAGATTCTTTCGGCGTCTGGTAGTATCATTGGCCAGAGTGCTGGATCTGTACTTAAAAGTTGGGGAGCGCTTTCTGTAGGTGCTACGTTGGTATCAATAGTGCTCTCATTTGGCGGCGGAGGGCTGCCACTGTCAGTTGCAAGTATTAGTTCAGGTATATCGTTCATTTGCTGATCCTCATTTTTCTCAGGTGAGTCTCTGTTGTCACTGTCTTTCAATGCTGTCTTTGATGTAGAACATTTTGAGTCGTCATTTGTTTTGGTACTGCCGGCGTACTCTGTAAATAATTTAGTAAAGTGCCAGCTTGTCTTTACCTTTCCTTTTCCACCCTTCGTTTTTTATATTCGCAACCAGATAGTTTTTGCGTCCTCGGACATTTTGGAAGATACGCAAAATATCTGAAATAAAACAAAGCAAATTATAAGGAAATTGTCTTACAATAGACTTAGTTAAATTAGACAAGTACTGCACTTTTTATGCTCATTTAAGATCTAGGGAACGATTAAGCAGTTTTATATGTTTTTATATTTATAAATTATGTAATAGTAGTAAAATAGTAACGAACCTACCACACCTGATACCTTTCAAATTTGAAAAAGTATAAGCACTTGCATTTTACACAATTTTGCTTCAAAATCTAAAACGGTATAAAATAGGGCAATTTTTCTTGTCCAATTTAGTCAGATCATGCATATATTTATTCTAGAATGCTCAATGTTTAAATAAATATTTTATTTTAATTTTATAAAATACCTAACAAAGTTTTGCTATTTTTAAGAAAATCTTATTTATAAAACTAGGTAAAATATTCGTAGCGTTACTTAAAAGGAACGCATCCAGTAGTTGATAATAAAAAAAGAATCAGGGTCTATTGGTCAGTAAAAGGCAGAAACTATTCAAAAAAATCAAGCTTTAGGGTATTCCGTATATTTCATAACCTTTTTAAGGTATTTGAAAAAGCTCCTTCGCAGATGAAAGTTAAATTTCAAAGACGATTTTTAACGAAACATAAACAAATTTCAGTCCTTTTAAAATTATCAAAACAAGTCTTTTAACTTTTAATTAATTTATCTGTTTTGTTCAAAAATCGTTTTCAAAATTTAATTTTCATCTGAGAAGGAGCTTCTTCAAATACCTATCTTGAAAAAGATTATGAAATTTAAATGGAAGTTTGTTTTAACACGCTTATATTAGCTTCACCTATATGTTTGCTTGTCTGTCTGTTTGTAACCGACTTCTTTGAGCAAGCATGCGCGGTCGGCGATACATACGATACAAGATACGGCGCATTTGGGATCCATTGCCTATCCTCCAGACCAGTGGTTCCCAACCTTTTCTTAATCGCGACCCATTCTAGATTTTAAAAATGTTTGCGACCCCTTTTTTGTACGGAATATTTGATATATAAAACAAAAAGAAGAGGTTTGAAATAAATTTTAGAACTAAACAAAAGTAATATTTTATTGTAAGATATTTTATTTAGCATTAATTATTATTAATGTGATGACTGAGCTTGCATTTGCTCAGCAAGTATTGTAATTTTAGTGGAGTTGTTGTCAAAGCTAATCTCATGTCATCTTGAATATCCAGCTTATTTCTAGCTTTTGTCTTAATCTGAAGAAGAGTTGAAAATCCACTTTCGCAGAGGTAAGTAGAAGCAAATGGCACTAATATTTGAAAAGCAAGCATGGAAACTTTAGGATACGAATGCCGCATTGCACACCAAAATTGACTTAATGATTTTTCTTGAAAAGTATCACGCGCTGAAGAGTCATTTTGTAACTCCAAAAATTCATCCTGTATTTCATCAGGAATGTTGGCAACATTCAAGGATATGTGAAATGGATTTCGAACTAAAGCAGCTTCTTGTTCTGAAAGTTCCGGGAAATAGCGTTGAATTTCTGATTCAAGGGCCTGAAGGTGGTTATAATTTCCTCCCTGAGATTATCTGCGATGCCCGTTTCTGATGCTTCAGTTTCTGTAGAAAGGTGTTCAAACATGGCATAGTTTGCAAGATTTACTTTACGGCGCCAATTTTGTAACTTTAATATAAAAGTCTGTATATTATCTTTGAAGTGAATAATGTTAGTGTCTTTTCCTTGAAGTTTTAAATTTAGCTTATTTAGCTGATCTAGTATATCAGATAAATAAGCTACTCTTTGAATCCATGATTCATTATTAAAGTATGTAATAAACTCGTGTTTTCCTTCAATTTCCAAAACTGCTTAATTTCGTTCTTTAATTCGAAGACTCGGTTGACAACGTTTCCTTTTGATAACCAACGAACTGCAGTGTAAAAAGAAGAACTTCGTGATCAGAGTTCATGTTGTTGCATAGTTCTTTAAATAGCCGAGTATTAAGAGCACTAGATTTTATATAATTGACAATTGTCACCAAAGAGTCAAGTACTTTTGTAAAGACTTTGGTAGGGTCTTGGTAGCAAGAGCAAAACGGTGAATCATGCAGTGCAATCCTTTTGCTTGGGGAGCAAGCTCTTTAACTTTCGTCTGAAAACCCGACCTGGATCCAAGCATGGCTGGAGCTCCATCAGTACACACTCCACACAATTTATTCCATTGTAAATCATTATCTTCAAAGAATGAGCTTATCATCTCCATGACATCTTTACCTTTTGTATTTGTTTTAGTGGTCTACAAAACAAAAACTCTTCTTTAATGTCATCTAAGTAAATATATCTCACAAAAACGAGTAATTGGGAACATGAACTAACATCCGTGGACTCGTCAAGTTGAAAGGAAAAGACAGGAGATGCCTTAATTTCAGATAAAATTTGTTTCATCACATCCATAGACATGTCTGAAATACGTCTCTGAATAGTGTTATTGGATAAAGAAATGTTACGAATTTTAATTGTACTCGCTTCTCCAAGAACTAGTTTAACCGATTTTAATAAACAAGGCTTAATGAGAGTTTCTGCAATAGTATGAGGCTTCTTATTTTTTGCAACTTCCAGAGCAATTTCATATGATGCCTGAACTACAGCCTGGCTTTGTTGTTGAAACGTACCAGTTAAATCTAACTTTTGTTTCTTCAAAGCCGCCTCATGTCGTTTGAAAAGTTCAAGTCTTTTGCAACATGTTCGTGATGCTTTGTTTCCAAGTGACGTTTAAGTTTTGAAGGTTTCATAGATTCAACACTAAGAACAACATTGCATAAAACGCACTGTGGCCGTTCTATGCCATTATTAACTACAGTCGAAAATCCAAATTTTAAGTAATCCTCCGAATATTTTTTTTCTCTATAATGTTAATATCTAAAATGGATAAAAATGAAATGCTTTAAAATATTTTTCCCATCATATAAAAATTTTAGATTAACAGTGTTTAAAACTTTTACTTACCCAAATTTTAAGAAATAATAAGATAAATAATATTTGTGTCTGAATTTATCAAAAACAAATAGTGACAGGTGATTATTAGATTGCATCAAATTTTGCATCAAACAAGACATAAACTAGCAACAAACTGTTCAAACATAAACCATAAAAAGAACACTGCAATGACTTCACTTGAGAAGCAGTTATTTTCTTCTAAAACTAACTATAAATAACAATTATTAGCAGGAAATCAGTGAAGCAACCACACGTAACGATTCAGTAAGCACTGTCACCCTGGCGTGATCTGACCAGGCCGCTGCTGAGGCGGTGGCTCTATGCCGCGCGGTTTGTTAAGCTCCGTATTCATTGCAACGAGCAATCTGGTAAACTCTCACTTCGAAACACAGTGTTCGCTGCTCTTTGCAATAGATTCGCAGCAATCGGGCATTTTAATTGTTGTAAAATCGCTGAATGGATTAAAAGCAATATAAGAAAAGTGCAATACGCGACCCACCGGTTGGGAACCGATGCTCCAGACCGAGTAATTTTCCAATTTTAGCTCCAAATAAACTGTCATGTTATTTTGCAAGGAAAACCATCTCATTTTTGATTGTGACGAATTCAAGGCATTAGATATTTCAAGTAGAACAAGTCAATTATTTGAAGCTATGTAATAACTGTTTCGATCCTACCCATTCTACAGCTCAATGTAAATAAATATAGTTTAAAAACTAAAAACACTTTAATGAAAAATCGTGGAGTGCTTTGTGCCATATTTCTCATTCATCGAGCACCCCACGCTTTTTTCAATAATACTAATCTTTTCGTTTATTTATATTTTCTGCCTATATTAAGAATTATTTTCGTTTTTAGTTCGATTGATCATTAAAGCGTGTTTTTAGTTTTTTAAACTATATTTATTTTTAATAATTTTGCCTTTTACTGATCAAAATACCCTAATTTCGTAGATTCGCTAAGTTAACGGTTAACTTACCTTAAAAATTACAAATCACAATGATTATTATTGAACCAGAACAGTATATACAATTGAGAATTGCACTTGTTATCACCACCGACAAATGAGCAAAATAATGCTATGCTGTAATAACACAGCCCTTTTATAATTGAAGACAATAAACTAGTCATTTCTTGTCTATTCCTAATCCAGACAAGTTCATGCGGCACCCTGTTTTCTGATTTCCGATGCGCGGTTATATTAATTAGGTAGTGTATACAAATAACACCCGTGTTCCTTATTTAATAATTATTATTGAATAATTAATTATTTATTCGTAATTATACCTATTTTCTTTACAACTACAGTAGAATCCGGTTATAATGAACCACAAGGGACTTGAAAAATAAGTTTGTAATAAACGATAAAAGAAAAAAGTTACATACATATTTTATTTTTACGATACATTAATAAATCACTATATTATACAATATTTACACATTTATGAGTTAGTTTTTGTTAAAAAAGTCTGTAATTTTCGATTGTTTATTGTATTTCGTAGACCAAAACGGTTTATCCACACAATTTTCGATTTACATTTTTGAAACACCGTGGCTTGAGTGATTTGCTTTCGTTTTTCTGTCCCGGTTAAATTAGCACACACAAAAACTGTTACCCGCTCTTTCGATAATTTGCCGCCTACACATTTTTCACCTTTAAATTTCAGTGTTTTATCTGGGTTCTTTAATTTAAAAAAATAGCCTAGTTTCGTCGCCATCACTAAAATTACCCTTGATATTATTGTTTAACTAGTCTGTTAATTGATTTATTTGACTGACAAGTTGATTAGGAAAACCCTGCAAGGTCAGCGTGTACAGTATTGTTAAACTACATAATTACCCTTTAGGATTAAAGATTTAAACACCAATTAAGAAAGTATTTAGGCAGGCATTTCTAAGAAAAGAATTACAGAAACTTTATCTTTGCACATCAAATGATCTACGTACCTGTTATTTATTTTACTGGCAGAATACTTGCTTACTTTTGTGTAAAATTTAACGGACGAAAACAATTTTTCCGAACGTTATATCCGAAAGTTCGTTGTTTACGGGTTTATTACAACAAACTATATTTATAAGGGATCTCATGGATAGTGTGACCGGACTTTCAAAACTAATACGTTATACCCGGAAGTTCGTTATAAGCGGGTTCGCTATAAGCAGCTTTGACTGTATATAGATGAAAAACAAGTATTTTAACTTTCTTGTAAAAACAATGATAAGAAATGTTTTTACAAATGAAAGGCGGCATGCTATTATTATGAATATTTTCTCACATTCTGAGAGTAAAAATGTCGCTCCTAAGATTTGCCGCCCCGGACAAATGTCCGGGTTGTCCGGTCTTGGAGCGGCCCTGCGTTGAGATATTCAAGTCTAAAAACTGAGACCGACACGACGCTCTGTTTCATATATTCGTTATTATTCTTATTGTCCGTTTTTGTATTTTAAGTACATCTTACACGCATGAAGTATATCCCCAAAGTATTAATCCGTAACTTATATGTGACTGAATTAAAGAAATATATATCACTCGCTTAATGATTTTTGTATCAGAAGGTTTCATTTTGCGTAAGGCAAATAATCCTTTATTTAATTTAGCTTTTAGTTGTGTACAATGCTGTAATTAGTTCAAGTTTTTGTCTAAATGCATTCCTAGTATTCCATTACTTTCTATTTCTCTGACAATAAGTTTAGGAAGGCTATTTGGGTTGTTACATGTGACCCTTTTGTTATAAAAATTATTTTCCATGTTTAAAGATAGCTTATTAGTATAAAACCCATTCTCTGTTTTTTTTCACAGTTTCGTCAATATTGTCGTGGAGATTTATTAAACTGTTAGATTTTAAAACTATGCTTGTGTCACAGCATAAAAAACAATCAGCAGAACAACTCTCAGGCGGTGCCTTTGATCTAGTTTGCGTTAGAATTTGACCTTGAGGACGCCATTACGTGCTAAAAGACAGGTCCTGACTCAAAATAATCTTATTTCTAAGGTTAGTTTATAAAAACCGTATTTTAAATGTATAATGTATCCGTAATTTTATTTGTAAGGAAATAAAAGAAGTAATATAGAAACGATTATAATTTATAAAAGATTATATTTATTACTGATTACGCCATATAATTAATTTATTTTTGTTGGTACATTTAAAATTTTTATTTATATTTTTTAAAGTGTAATAAAGTCGTACTCTTAAGTATAATTTAATAACAATTGTTTTGGGGAATTTTGGACAGGGTTGATCATACGGTATCAAATTGCAAATATCTAAAATCTGTTACATATATTTCATTTAACAATGAACGACTCAAAATTTCTTTGAAATATAACTTCAATTTGAGTAATAAAATCAACAAAATCGTTATGGGGCATTTGTAAATTTCAAAAACATCACCGTGAGCATTTTCATATGCTTTAAAAAGCAAAAAGAGAAGTGTCGTCTAGTTCATCATGCGCTTTAGAATAATTAATGCATATGTCACAGCTATGATGTTCAAGAGATTTTTCAGCAAATAACCACATATATACCGAATGAAGTTTTTCCAAAATGTCATTTTCTGGTAATCTAAATTAATTAACATATTTATATCTAAGGGGTTTGTCATAGTTACTGGTGTCTCTGTTACTGATATATCCTTTAATTTCATTAATGGTGGATCAGAATCGGCTTCGCAATTTTCAGTCCCTGAATGAAACAAATTTACACATTGTAATTTTCTAAATGAACGTTGAACTGAATTGGCGTTGATTTATAGAATTTCCATTTAGTTGGCGTATTTTCCCAAAATGGTTTTCCAAGGCATCTTGATTTAATCTTCTTGTAAAAGATAGTCGTAATTAGCAGCTTTCAAATTATCCCATAGGTTCAAAATACTTTAATTGAAACCTTTCAACATTTCAGAAATTTCATTCTGTTGGTAACATTAACGTTATTTTTATCTCTTAACTCTAGCCTTTGGAAAAACGAAACAGTCATTTAAAACTCTAATTGATAATCAAGTCCTTTAAAAGCTTCATTATATTTTTCGAAGCTGAAGTTTGTGGCGAATTTAAAATGTCAAACAACTTGTCCATTCTTTCTACAAATTCTGAAGTTTTCATAGCTTCTGAAGGAAGGTATCCAAATCTAATATACAAATTCATGCTGGACGACACACTGGCACTAAAAACTTGGGATGTAAATTTCACTTTCATTTTTTCAAAATTTGATGGTGTAATATGAGAATCACATAATTTTGGTGCCGCTCTTATTGGATATTTTTTGTCATGCTCATAAAACATTTTAATAAATTTCCAAGAGATCACGTGGTTGTCAATGTAGAAATCATATTTCATTAGCATATTTCTCATGGCTTTTATGATATGAGGAATATCAAACATATATACAATTTTTTGATCATTAATAGTAAAAAAGGGTTGATCTGAACTAACATTTAATAATTTAGCTAACTGTACATTATTAGATCCCATATCTGTCGTCAAAGCACAAAGTTTTAAGCCCAGATAATTTGACTTATGTACTGCCTCTGAAAGAATAGCTTTTAATAATTCGGCTGTACAGGATGTATGGCAAAAATAGTAAGCCAGAGGTTGTTTCCACTTAGAATAAATTCCCCTTAACAACAAAACACATGCAGTCAAAGAAGGTTTAAACATCTTTTCTTGCTATTCATTTTCTGCCAATCCAACCACACTGTCAGTGGAACGGTTATAAAATAAATGAGCTTTAATGCTAATTTCATCTACACACAGAACGCAGTATTTATTTAGATCTCGAAAGCAATCTATCTTCAGCTTTAACATTTTGAACAATTGAGAATTGTCTAGCCCTGGAGTTATTGATATCCTCGTATTTCTTTAAAAGCGTTTGTGGTCCAGGAAGAAAGAATTTGTGCATTAAGTATTGCTTATACAATTTTGGACCTGTAAAGTAGATGGCCAAACATTCATTTTAAATTCTTTGGAATATCGTCGACCTTTTGGTTGCTTTTGACCCTGAGCGATGATTGCGTTGATAAAATTGGCAGTTTCTACCGAGTTGCAAAATTTGGATGTATGGCGTTGATATTGTTCCCATGATATGTGTTCTTCCGCATTTTGTACTTGCTGCTCCAGTTTTGAATTGTCTCTCGCAACATCGCATTCTCTTGCACCAATGACATTAGTGCGACGGTATTTTACCTTCCTTGGTGAGTTGTAACTTAATGATAATGAAGTTTGAGTGGAAGATGATGGAGACGGTAATTCGTGGCAAACTGCTGTTTCAGTGTTGGCATTTAAACAGATGGGTGTATTAATTTGATAAACCACAGTTAAGAACAACAGCATACCTGGCAAATTTAATTCTCCCAAATCCTCACTTTTTGTCCTTGGGTTTTCCTTTATATCTGCGACTGCAAACCCTAAATTAAAAAATAGTGTAATCAAAATTGCTGTCGATTGGTATAGGTAAAGATATCTACTTAGGTAGAGAATTAGTTTGGTTACTGAGAAAAAGTACCTGGGGTTATGGTGACATCATGTAAAATATGTACTTTCTTTAAGGGAGGCTCTTCTAAATCTATAACAGTGGAAGGCACGGAATGACATAAAGCGTTATAATTGAGACGATTACAAAATTTATTTGTAAACATTTTAATCTCAAAATGGTCTCCACATAACTTATGGCTCTTATGTAAGGAATCTACATTCCTCAATAGATCTTCTCTATTGCTAAGCCTTGCCCATTTTCCAGCTCTATAAAATAGTTATTTATATATCAAGGACAAAAATTGCCTTTTATGGGCGAGCCTGCAATTGCTGGCCGAGGCGAATTCGAGGCAAGTAAGCAGGCAGTGCTTAGATGTAAGTGTATGCATTTTTATTAACTATATTTTACTTGGACATAAACCAATTTCTTATTATATGTAGGTATTTCAAGCAAAAATCAATAACTATTTATTTTGTAAACGATACTGTCTTTATGTATGTAGAACTGATGTAAATTCTAAATATATATATATATATATATATATATATATATATATATATATATATATATATATAAACTAATAATAATTAAATATTTTGTGCTGGATGTTACATTACTTTATGTATTTTTATTAATCTTTAATTTTATTCTCTTATTTTTCTTGATATTTGTAATGGTTTTAAGTTACACAATTTCAATATGGCTGCCCCAATTTAGGGGTGTTGCAAAACGGAGACCTCGAAACTTTTAGTATGTTAAATGCGACCTTAAGACTGTTGCATAAACTAGGTCGCGCTTTATAGTTTATTTGGGGTCCCACCCTAATTGTACTGGAGTATTTTCTAGATTTAAAATTTACAAAAGTAGATACAATATTGTTGTTGTCAGAACATACACCATTCTCAATTGCTATTAGTTACAGAAATAGAAAGGGTACACATTTAACACGTCGACGGAAAACTAATATAAGCACGTGGTGAACATAAGTTTTGTACTTACCTAATACGATCACTAGGAAAACGAAAAATGTTTCTTACAATTATAACTTTTGTTTTACATTGTGTGCTGCACACACGTGTCCCCAACAGACTGTTTTGTATTCATAATACTAAGGAAAGCACACCACAATTTTAGTAATAATTAATCCATAAAACGTTATTACCAAACACAATAACTACACGCCACCACTGAACTATACGACACGCTACCTACGTCAATGAGGCATTTTCCAAGATATAGCACAGAATGGCGGACCTGCGCGAAGATATGCGTCAACTACTCCCGCCAACGAGAGATGTCTTGCTGATTGTTTTTATGCTGTGCTTGTGTCGTCTCCGTAGAATGTAACATTAGTGCTGTCTGAGGTAATATTTTCTGGTAGGTCGTTGATACAAATTAGGAAAACAGGAGTCCAAATATAGACCCTTGAGGAATGCCGCTTTCACTTTTCCGCATAGTTGATCTGTATGGTTTAATAATATTGTTGCTGCTATAATGTATTTCAACAATTGAGTATCTATCCTAGAGGTAGGATTGAAGTAACTGCAAAGCTACTCGCGAAACCATATTAATCTAGCTTGTTTAATAGTATTTTCCTATCTACAATATCGAAGGCTTTAGCTAAATCCATCATTAAACAGGCTATGTTATATTTATTATTTATATTTGTTACAATATTAAACAAGATATTTTGAATTGCGGTTTTAGTAGATTTCGACATAAAATCATGCTGCTCTAAACAAAATAGTTGTGTTTGATAAAAAATCTACAATTCTCCTGTTTATTGCCATTTCAAACACCTTTGATAATGTTGGTAGGATTGATATCGGTCTGTAATGTGAAATATCGTGTTTATTGTTTTTCTTATTCTTGAGCAACGGTATAATTTTAGCAATTTTAAAACGCTTGAAATTGGCTATTCGTAAAGCAATAGTTAATTAAATATGAGATGACAGGAGATATGAGTTCAGTCGCTGATTTTAAAAGTTTAACTGAATGTCATCAATCCCTATGGAATTAGTATTCTTCAGTTTACTGATAATGTTCTTCACTTCTATCGTAGTCGTTGGTGCAAAAAAATGATGACTTTGACTTGATAGGTTTTGGCTTATAATTATATGTTGATGGACTGCTGTCTTTTATTAATTTCGGAATATTATTGAGGTAGTTGCTAAAGCAAGTTATTAATAATAATATGGAGTCATCTATTGTATGATCGTTCTGTACTATGTGTATATTTTCATGTCGGCACCGAGCTTGATTCGTTTCTTTTTATGATATTCCCAACGGTTTTTGATACATTACTGGAGTCATTTATAATGTTATTAAGATAATTAGTTTTGGCTAGAACAATAGAAGTACCGCGACACCTCGTCTTTCACTTTTCTGATGTCATTTGACCTTGATTCCCACGGTCGCCCACGTGGAGACCGTATTTTCCACCCTATGGTTTCTTTTCGGAGGCCTTTTTCAACCCCTAATTATTTTTGATTTTTACTCGCCCGCGTGTAGGACGCGTTTTTCACCCTATTTTATGACAGCTCACGTATAGGACGCGTTTTTCTACCCCTATGGTTTCTTTTCGGAGGTCAACCCTTGATAGAATTTTAATGTTGTATTAAGAGCCTTTTGACAGCAATTTTGTACTTGCTCACGTGAGGGACAGATGTAGGGGTTGGTATTGTACTTGGGGTTGGTCCTGGAGCTTGAGCTGGTCTTGGACCTGGGGCTAGGTGTTGAACCTGAGTTGGTCTTAGTGTTATTTTTATGGTCATCTTTAACCCTAATTAAGGTCCTTTTGGTTGTGTTAAGAGCAGTACCCTGGTGGTTAGGCAAATACATACGCATACAATGTTGGAAATTGCATAATACCCTAATAAGATATTATTATTAAAATTATCGGTCCTATTGTTTAAATAGTCATATGCTATTGGGTACGTTCGGATGATCTTTTACCTATACGAGAAATTTATTTATACGTTGTATTTCTAATAAGGAGGTTCTTGTAAGACACGTGTAGGGCTTCGAACTTGTTCTCGGGCCTTCGCCCCTGGCTGGAGATGGTATGGGAACCCTAACCTTATAAGACAAGTGTAGAGCGTAGCCCCTATCGTGGCCCCTTGGCTAATTGTATGCGGGTTCTAACTTAATCTTACAACTGTAGGTCCTCGCCCCGTCATACAAAATTGTATTCTAATAAGGCGGCCCTAGCCTTGTAAGACAAGATTTGCATCAAGGTCTGCGCCCTGGCTTCTTTGAGTCAAATTGATTTTAGTGCCATCTAGTGGCGTATAGACTAATGAACATTTTCTGTAATAGAAGTTGATAATGCACACCTCTCTCTTGCTCTATCTCGTTTCTCTCTCTCTCTCTCTTCGGCTCGTTCTCACACACACAAACAAATCAATTAATTAATTAATCAATCAATCTCAAACAAATCATGCTCGATCAAATCAACCAGATCAATCTCAATCAATCAACCGAAATTATGTCTTACAGTTGCGGAAACCAGATTACAGTTCATAACTGCATACATTAAAGTCTAATTAAATATGACGTGAAATAATAAATAATTTCTACCCTAATGCAATGATGCTATATATTATATATATATATATATATATATATATATATAATTTATATAGACAGATTCTGTCTTTCTAAACAGGCACCACCTATACATTCGGAAAATTATGTCTGATTTATTTGCATGTTCAATTACATACACACAAAATTTTTTCACAGTAACGTGTTCATTAACAGTTATAAAAACCCCATTAAAGAGACTGGAAAGTAATAATTACTTATATATAACATAGAGTTAAAATAAATTAACATGTTTTTAAGAATAACAAACTGATATAATGGAAATAAAAGGCAAAAGGTTTTAATGGTTTTATTATTATACGCGAATTAACAATAACTACAAGTTTAAAATCCACGAATACGTACCAACTATTTGAAGAGCTGATCTTATGACGTCATCCTATAAGAGTAATAATACATTTTAAAAATCTTTATCGACATTTTTATTAGCAATATCAAGTAAAAACATATATATATATATATATATATATTAAAAATAATACGCTTACCTTTAGAAGTGTTTTTTCCTTCAGTTGTTCTGATAATGATAACCATATGTTAAACTGAAATATTTTTATACAACATGTCCACATGTAGTCTCACTAAACACGTTTTATGAATGGTTGCATATAAACTGGCTATTAAATTCCATCATTAACTAATTTAGAAAGTAATACACAAAACCTGATTACTGCTACTGTATTTAGCAATTATATCGTACGTATAAAATTTACATTCTAAACACTTACAAATATTTTAAAAACTTTGCTAACGCAAAATTACTTTAAATAATTGCATCTTAAGATTACATAAACTATTGTATACAATTACACACACACACACACACACACACACACACACACACACACACACACACACACACACACACACACACACACACACACACAACACACACACACACACGTTATATGGATTTTTATCACTAAACGCTTTAAAATTTCTAACCTGAAATAAGAGTGAGGTAATCTAATTTTATTTGTAATTTCATAAAGAGCATCACAATCATCGAGATTTTTGAGATACAATCACCTCATCGTCTTCACCTTGAACGATTCTATTGTAACAACCTATAAAGCAGCTAATAACCCCTGACAGTTTTTTATCAGACACTATTATTATTATTATTACATGGATATGAGGTTATCCCTAAATTAACTGGTTCCACCACGGCTCTGGAAATGCTGCACACTCTTCAAATCTTTCAGTTCGTTCGCAGAAGCTGTACCGTATTCATTTCCTTCAATTTTATCGGCATTCTGTTTCGAGACTGTAGTACGTTTTCTAATATATACACAGAATCTTCAATACTGTGATGCGTGTAGCAGCAAAACACGTTAGCTAGCTAGTTTCACCTGTATATTATTTTACATGCAAGTCTGACCTTATCATAAATACATCTGTCAAAAAGCTAATTAAACATAGCTCCACGGACTGGGCATAGCAAGCAGCGTTTCCAATTATGGCTTTTGGTCAACACAATATTAGCTACAGCTACATACAATCGACTATCATCGTTTTAGCACGAGGAGCAAACGAAAACACGCTAACACGAAAACCCGCAAACGCAAAAAACATACAGGCACGAAAAACACGCAAACGCAAAAAGATACAAACACGAAAACGCAAACGAAAACATGCTAAACGAAAAACGCTAACGCTAGAACACACAAACGAAAACACGCTAACACGAAAACATACAAATACAAAAACACACAAAACGAAAACATGCAAACACGAAAACACGCTAACACCAACACACGCTAACGCAAAAACACGCAAACACGAAAACACAGAAACGAAAACACGCTAACGCCGAAACACGCAAACACGAAAACACACAAACGAAAACACGCAGACTCGAAAACACACAAACGAAAAACGCTAGCGAAAAACATGCTAACGCGAAAACTCGTAAAGCTGCAAACATGAATCAAGGCGAGGAGCACCGTTAGGAAAAACAAGTTTATTAACAAAATTGAAGGAAAGCTTAGCGTTTGAAAATATATTATTATTATTATAAACAACAATACATCATTTTTGTTTAATAACAACCTTTATCGGTCTTCTTCTTCTTGAACCGTGATTCGTCGCATCATCATCATCATCATGGTTTTGAGATTCATCCTTCTCCTCTACCTCATCGCTCTTCTTCCTCTTCTGTGAATCATCGCCATCACCTTGGATGTGAGATTCATTCAGCTCATCTACGTCATCGTTTCCATCATTATCTTGAACGGTTATGTTGTAATAATTTGTTAACAAGTCAGTAAAATCTCTAATGTCCGCAAGCTTCCGTCTTAGGAGAAAATACCTCAGCCATAAAAAGGAGTTTAGATTTATAAACATGCCCCTAGGGAAGATATTAGAGTGTGGTTAGCTCAATACTTCAAACTTCCTCGAAGATAACCGATTCTACCGAACATTGACGAGCGCGCCAGCGCATAAGACCATAGGCCAGCAGATTTCGTTTCTCGTGTGTTTAGCTCTTTAAAGTGTAACTGTCATCGAGTGAGGATTATTATGATGTATTTTCATGCTTATGAGCCAACATCAGCAGACATTATATTATCGTAAAGCTGCGTTCTAGGGTTTGATTATTGCTTAGGCTGTGTTTGCCAATATTAGAAGTATACGAGATATTATATAAACTCTCAACGAAGTCATAAATTATCATAAATTTACAGTAAAGGAATAAAACTAAATGTTTAAATTTCTACAGAAATTGTTCTGTCGTTAATATATTGTGCATCTCAAAATTTATATCATCGTATTTCGCAATCTATTGATTAGACATGCTAAAGTTCAGTAAACTACTCTGTAGTAAACGGTTCACAAACCTTTATTTACTAAAGCTTCATTTAAAGCTTAAAGCTTAATTTATTAGGAATATAAAAATTTAGTCTGAAATGCAAGACGCTTGAACTTTCGTATAATCCGAATCTTTGGTTTGTCATATAGTATTTAATCATTAAAGTTAAGTAGCTGAGAATTTTGTTCGCTAAGTAATAGCAAAAATAAATTTCAATATTTCAATAATGTAGTTTGTTAAACTCTGTACCACCTAATTTTGCATTAGAGCAGGCCATGGAAACCTAGGGAGAGTGTGGTAGCACTATCAAAAGAACAAAGAGTTACTACTGTAGCTGGACTTTGGAAAATTGTTGCTTATATTTTTAAAGCTATTTAGTTTTTCCACGAAGATCGTTGAATCTCGAGTGGCCTATTTACAAGAAAAAGTAAATTTTAGTCTTTAGACCTTGAACGTGTATTACATACGTAAAATGGAAATGGTACATTATTTACATTGGTCATAAATGAAAACATCTTGAAACTAATAAGAATGCGTTCTCCTTTATTCACTTTTCCAAAATAAAAAAACAGGGGACAAATATGCAGGAAATTCAGAGCGCAAAGGTGAAGACTTTCTTTCGTGATAAATTTAGCTACTGCACTTTTCTTTTTCTTTTCTTGGCTATTAAATATGATGTAGAGGTATGTAAACTTAGTTATTTGGTCGCAAAGTCAATAGGTAACCAGAACATCAATATGTATCCATTTAATTTAACCTATCCAGCAAATCCACAGCGTTTATCATTAGTATCATAAGTAATCTAGTGTGAAGATTTCCTTTCGTGATGAAAATTGCTGCGCCTTTCTTTTCTTGACTGTTACGTACACATGAAAGTAAATAATTAGAAATGTATCCAATTGAGTCGCAACTAAATGGAATTGACTACAAGATTGCTGCTTTCGTATCCTCGGACAAGACCTGACGAAAACCAAATATTTAAATGTATTTTTACTAAAATTTGATACCAAACAGTGGGGTCTTATTCCAGCTACATTATATCCCCAGAAGGATCTGAATCCATATCACTATTTGAATCTGAATAGGATTCAGCTATAATTTTTACAAAAACGTCTTGCCATTTCACTAGGGTTATATTTACAAAGGTAAGGAGGCAATCGTAAAATTCCGTAACCATGGTTAATCAAAATTTTGTTCACGGTTGCTTCTTTGTAATTCTGCCCTCAATTTTGAACCCATGCGTAACCAACCATTCCTGCAGCGGATCTTCCTTACTAGAAAATGAGGCTAGCTTGTCTAATTTTATTATCCATCACCAACACACAATTTCCATGTAGTTTGGACAGCGAAGGAATCAGCTGTTGAATCGTCCAATTTTGAAACCGGTCCCCATTCATAGATGGTGCATGATAATCCGATCCTCGTTCCCCAAATCAAGCAAACAGTTGTAGTTTTCAAAAAGGGAGGGAGGAGGGACGAGGAGAGAGAGAGAGATACTTTCAAATTAAAAAAAAATAACCAGTGTCGCACCGTTTTTAGGTTGCAAAATTGTACATTTTTTAATTTAAAACCGATTTTTTCGAAAGTCAGGTTTAATATATCTCAGAAACCAAAAAGGTACAAATGGTGTATACTAAAGCGCAATTGAGCACAATTCATACACAACTGGCACTAACTGGGACTAAATGAACGGACCCAGACTAAGTATTATGTAAATTAAAGGCATACTGCGTTAGTAACAGTTTTATATTATAATTATGATATATTTATAATCTACAGTGTAATCGACCGACTTCAATCAATTTTTTTAATGTCAAGTAATAAAAGGGACAAAATAAAAAATGTTTATTTCAATTTTCAGGGTATAATAATATTACTTTTTCGTATTCCAAAATGGAGAATTTTTATTAGCGACCTCTTTATTTAAAAAATTATTACACCACTGGATTCAAAGTGTGACTAAAGTTTCATAAAAATGTGTTTAATAATAACCAAGTTACGACCACTTAAAGTTTGAAAAGTTACAAAGTTAACAGTCACAAAATAACACTCGGTATCAACAGATAGCTAAGGAAATTATTTTTTTTAATAATTGTAGCAATAAACCACCACTGGATGAAATAAACATTTAATTAAAGTAACGGAATTACATTTAACTTTATAAGCAAATAAACTGAAAATTTAACAAACTTAACCGTGACAAATAATTATTAGAATGATTATTATAAGTATATGTTATGAACGAATAAGTTCAAAAGCGAATATATAATTAAAAATTATTATTAATTTTATTAAATACATAAATAAAAAGTTTACCTCGTGTACGATTTGAACCTACGACATATACTTTGCTAGAGTACCGCGCTAACCAACTGTGCCATTGAGATTCAAGCCCCAATCGATGCAAATTTTGTCTTTATGTATGTAGAATTTACATCAGTACCTTAATAACTCGAAAACTCTATAATTCTAATTTTTATTCATTCCCCAGAGAAAACCTCTATAAGTAGAAAAAAATAAGAGATTAACTCGAAGCATTTGTAATAGTAATACGCTTCAATGGCTCGAATTGTTTCAAGATATAGAGGTCAATTTTATACATTGACCTCTATATCTCAAAGTTTGCTTAATAAATCCTCTATAACTCGAAGTAAAAAACATTCTGCAACAGTTTCCTTTTCTTTCTTTCTTCTTTTTTCTGTCCATTCACTAAAATTCTGGCGAAACTCTATAAGTTGCATTTTATCTGCACCTCCATAACTCGAAAACATGTTAACTCCAAACACTTAATAACTCGAATTATTCTCTATTCCCTTGGGATTCGAGTTAGCGAAGTTCGACTGTGTATACATGTCATATATTTGTAACAAAAATTTGTTTATGCGAATCTGGAAGACATAAGTTGTCCGGACTAGGATTAAATATTCCCCTTGTGCACATAAACAATATTCCTAACATTTTGCTTTGTCACCTTGCGCTGCGTGTAAAAATTTTGATTTAAAAGGTTTAATTACTTTTGAGCACAGTTCGTATCGTGTTTGCATGTTGGTGCCCATATTTGAAAGTAGAGGTTGTTGCATCTGTTGTATCGCTTGTGTAATTTGTTCGATTAACTGTTGTATTGTAGACGGAGGATTGTATCGGAAAACCCATAGTTTGAGCATACATTAAGCAAATGCGTCTGGAAAGTGATATGGAAAAGAAAAAACGGTGAAACGTAAAATCACATTGTTTCCAAACGTCTTCCACAGAAAAGTTCTTATAGTCTGTGCTGCGTGGCTTCAAATAATGTGATTCAACAGCGCAATAGCCATTGTAATGCCGATAATACATATGTCAAAATTTAAGGAGGGGTCATTTGTAAGCCTAAACCCTTTTTTTTTAATATGATCAATGATATCCAGAGCGTATTTGTCAGCACCAACCCAGAGGTGTGTATTATATTCTAGATATACAGAAGAAAGAGTTGTAGGGGGTAAAGTACTGCTTAGATCTGTACAAAAAGCCTAGTTTACTAGCAGCTGCTTTGGTAGCTGACCGAAGTTCGTCCACTCATGATAGATTTGAAGATACAGTGATTCCAAACATAGTAATCGAGTTTGAAAACTTAAGATCTGAGCCATTCATACTTATAGCAGGAAATAATCGATCTTTTTAGCGAACAAAAGGCAACAATGAGTTTTATTAGCATTAAATTTAACTAGATTATTACTTCCCCGTTCGAGGATACGTTGAATGTCTTTGCTGATTGAAATTTCCATTTCACCTTTAATATGTTGATTTGAGATGAAGGTGGATTACCACTATGAGTAGACTCTGAAGAGTGTTGTCGTCAGCAAAGCAATGGACCGGGTTAGTCGTTGAATAGATACGATCATTTATGTATAGCAAGTGTTTTACCAAGGAAACCAGAAACCCAGTTGATGAAACTTGGTCTTTAGTGATAACACTTTTGCACTCGCCGTTTTATTAAATTCTCATTTACTATAAGATTTATTTTTCAAAGATGTTGCATCAACGCGGAAGAAACTGAAGTGTTATAAACAAGTGGGTTTGATGCGAGAAAGAGATCTAGAAAATATGGTTAGGGTTATCACGGATTCTTGTGGGTTCAGAAATCATTTATGTGAGATCACATGAAATAGCAAATGTCTGCACTATAACCAGCAGGATTAGTAGTAGAAGAAAATTGAAGCCAATTAGAGGTATGAACATTGAAATCTCCCAGAATTGAGAAATCGCTATATGGAAACTGAGACAGAAGATAGTCAAATTCAAACTAAGGTAATCGAAGAAGTCATTAATAGACATATAAATGCAACAGTAGAATTTCACAAACTTGGAACCAGAAAGTTTAAACCAAATCATGTCGAATTTTTAATTCTCCAAGGAAGAAATCCTCTTGCAAGCAATGTCCTTGAGACAGGCACATACGCTTCCTTTCTGTCGAAAGTTAGAGTAAAGATTTTATTGGGGAAATTGCAAGTCGGGTGAATCGGATGTTTTAGAGGAGACTGTGTTTCAGATAGAAAGAAATGTCAGGTTGTGATTGTTCACGATGTTGGTGAACGGTATTCATACCGCGGATCGAAAGTCAGTACTTTCGATGACCGAGGTCGCTTGGGCCCTGCCCTTACGTCCGGCAGCTATTACAGCCACTTCTTTTTAATTTTATGCTTTCAATCTGATAGGAAGATAGTGAGGGCGAGAAGGAAGAGTAAGGATGAGAATAGATTATGGATAAGGATAGGTGGTAGGCATGTATACTCCATGCCAGCCGGGAGGTACCACCACCCTTACCATGGGCTCCTTAATATTTGGTCTCCGATTTTCTGAGCTCGGTAAGGGCTGCCGGTTACCTATTCCTTCATCCTTAATCTATTCTCATCCCTATTCTTCCTTCTCGCTCTCACTGTCTTCCTATCGGATTAAAAGTCCCAAATTAAAAATAAGATGGCTGTGGTTTCTAGGGTAATAAATTCCGGACGTAAAATCCTGTCCCATTCGGATGTCCGGGAGGGCAAGGCCCAAGCGACCTCGGTCATCGAAAGTATTAACTTTCTGATTCACTACTGCAACATCCGCGGTATCAGGTCTAATCTTAATGCTATTCACCAACATCTTGAACAATTACAACCTGATATATTGTTTCTATCTGAAACACAAGCTCCTCTGAAAGCTCCGAGTCACCCGACTTGCAATTTCCTCAATACCATCTTCACTCTAACTTTCGATATAAAGGAGGCGTATGTGCTACATCAAGGACAGAATTGCTTGCAAAAGGGTTTCTTCCTTAGAAAATAAAAATTTTGACGTGATTTGGTTTAAACATTCTGGTCCTAATTTTGTGAAATTCTACTGTTGCATTTATAGGTCTCCTAATGACAGCAACTTTCAAGACTTCTTGATTACCTTAGTAGAAAGTTGACTATCTCCTGTTTCAGTTTCCATCTTGCGATATCTCATTTGTAGGCGATTTCAATGTTCATAACATAACTCTAGTTGGCTTCAATTTTCATCTACTACAAATCCAGCTGGTCATAGTGCAGAAACATTTGCTATTTCATGTGATCTCACATAAATGATTTCTGAACCCACAAGAATCCCTGATAACCCTAACCATACTCCACATCTTCTAGGATCTCTTTCTTACATCAAACCCTCTTGTTATAAAACTTCCGTTCTTTCGCCTTTAGGTCTTTCCGACCATTGTCTAATAAAAATCATTTCTACTGTACCTAATTTCACTGTTGTTCGCAAAACCGATAGAACCTTGTGGTGTTTTAAGTCAGCTAGATGGAGTGATTTACGGGATTTCTTTGCAACCTTTCATGGCGTGAATATTGTTTAAGTCGTCCTCTTCTTCGGACATCGCTCTTTCAGTATCTGAAGTCATCCTCATGGGAATGGAGTTTACATTCCGAAAAACAGTACCATGTAGGTCATTCACGTTCCCAACCCTGGTTCAATAAGGCTTGTTCTGATGCAATATATTTAAAAATAAATGTTACATTAAATGGAAATCTAATAAATCGGTTGACAGTCATGTAGAATACGTTAGTGCTAGAAATATCTACAAAGGTGTCATCACTAAAACTAAAAAGTTGTTCGAACAACGAAAATGCAATGAACTAGCTACATCTCCTTTAGGCAGTCGTAAATTTTGGTCTTTAGCAAAGCCATTAGTAAAAACTTTCGAACATCTTCATTTCCTGACATCTATTGACGGATCGGTATTTGCTGATTCTGTAGACAAATCTAACGTTTTTGTGGATTTGTTTGCATCAAACTCGTGTCTCAATGATTCTGGAAAAGATGTGCCCTAGTCAATTCTTCTTCATACGTTATGAAACCAATTCATTTTCGGTACAAGCTCTTGGAATCGATCATCAGTAGGCTTGATCTCAATAAGGCGACTGGCCCAGACGGTATCCCAGGTATTGTCTTAAAGAAATGTTCCCCGAACTAGTACCAGTCCTATCTAAGCTCTATACGATCTCTATATCTTCTGGGAATTCCTTCATCATGGAAGTTAGCAAATGTTCAACCTATTCCCAAAAAGGTGATAAGACCGATCCCTCAAATTACAGACCAATTGCCATCACTTCCATTTTGTCTAAAATCATGGAAAAAGCCATCAATCAGCAACTGCTCACGTTCCATGAAACTAATAAACTCCTTAGTGACCACCAATATGGGTTTAGGCAAAGTCGTTCAACAGGCGATCTTCTTTCATATGTGACCCAAGTTTGGAACAATACAGTAGAGCAGTCCGGGAAACAGTTGCAGTCGCTTTAGATATCTCAAAGGCATTTGACCAAGTTTGGCATAAGTGTTTACTTGCCAAACTCACCTCGTTTGGGTTAAATGATACGCTCATCAATTGGGTTTCTAGTTTCCTTGATAAAAGACGAATACGTGTCGTAGTTGATGGTTGTTTTTCAAAAGAAGTTAGCATTAACGCGGGCGTACCACAGGGATCCGTTATAGCGCCTACACTTTTTCTGCTGTACATAAACGACCTTATTTCTTCAACAACTAACCCCATCCATTGCTTTGCTGACGATAGCACTCTTCACTGTAGTTCATCTCAGTCTACTCATAGTGATAATCCACCTTCTATGTCAAATCAAGAAATTAAAGCTGAAATGGCAAATTCAATCAACAAAGACATTCAACGTATTCTCGAATGGGGAAGCAATAATCTAGTTAAATTTAATGCTAACAAAACTCAGTGTTGCCTGATGTCCGCCAAAAAGATTGTTCATTTCCTGTTATAAGTATGAATGGCTCAGTTCTTAAGTTTTCAGACTCTATTACTGTGTTGGGTATGACTGTATCTTCAAATTTCTCATGGGTTGACCATCTTCTGTCAGCTACCAAAACAGCTGCTCGTAAAATAGGCTTTTGTACAGATCTAAGCAGTACTTTACCTCTCGACAACTCCTTCTGCTGTATAAGGCCCAAATTCGGCCTCATCTGGAATATAATTCTCACCTTTGGGTTAGTGCTCCCCAATACGCTCTCGATATCGTTGATCGTATTCAAAAGAGAGCGATTAGGCTTATAAATGACCCGTCCTTAACGTCTCACATACAGTCCCTTGAGCATAGAAGGATGGTTTCAGTTCTTTCTTTGTATTATCGTTATTACAACGGCTATTGTGCTGGTGAATTACATTCTTTAATACCATCTCCGGCTATCTTTGCGAAAAGCACCTGGTTCGTTCATTCACATCATCAGTATGCAGTACAAATCTCCACTTGTCGTACCAAACGGGCGCAATCCACATTTATCTACACGGCTTCTAAACTCTGGAATGATCTCCTAGTTCCTGTTTTCCTCTCACTTATCATATGAGAAAATTTAAGGTAGCTGTTCATAGGCATCTATTGGCAATTCATTATCCCTCTATCCATCCTCCTAAGTGTTCCTGAGTGCTTTAACACGATAGGCCTTATTTAGCCTGTTCAGGTCCACAATCATAAAAAAAAGGAAAAGGTGATCGACAACCCTTACCGAGCTGCCTGGCATGGGGTACTCATACCTCCCACCTATATTATCATACTGCAGAGCAAGGGTTCTAGAACAGTATTCAATTCTTGCCGCATAATCACACATTTTCTATTGTTGGGTCGTTTAAATAACGTATGAGGTCCGGTAGTAGGACGATACCGTTAGTAGGGAATGCTACATCGTGCGAGGCACGATTTGGCTAGTAACCAATTTGCACGCTATAGTATTACTCAAAAGAACAATACAATTGCCTCGGATTGACCTAGCTACAAGGGGCAGTCAAGGTCAAAACAGACAGGCCCCGTTGCTGACGACTGTGCAAGGAGTAAATGGCGAGTCGGTACGTGGAATGCTAGAGGTATGCATGGTAAAGAATTTGAAATTGCGAATGTAATGTACGAAAGGCGTCTTGATATTCTGTGTGTATCAGAGGCAAAGCGCAAAGAATGCTGTGGAGATGGAGGATGGCAGCCTAGCACTATGGTCAGGAGTTGAGACTCAAGTGCATGGCGCAAAAGGAGTTGGAGTGATCGTAAGTGAAAGAGCGACAAGATGTGTTACCAGCATGAATTGGTATCCCCTGGGTAAAGTGGATTAGAATGAAAGTCGAGTTTCGAAAAAAATTTCTTATTGCATGATATGCACCGGTGAATGGAGAAAGAGACCAAGAGTGTGAGAACTTCTGGAATGATGTAGAAAACGTGTTGAACGTACGTAAGCCAAATGAAGGAGTGGTGTTATTGGGAGATATGAATGGATAGGTGGGCGCAGAGAGAACATACTGAATGCGTTCTACGAAAGTTCGGAGACCAAAGAGTCAATGAGAATGGAGAACGCCTGGTGAACATCTGTATGGAGAGTAGCCTGTTTGTATCTAATAGGTGGTGTAAACATAAAAATGTGCATATGTATACATGGCAAAGAGGCGAATCTAAAAGTGTAATTGACTTGATAGTGTATGATCAACTATTTAGAACCCTGGTGGAGACACAAAAGTAATGCACTGATTGGAAGCGAAAGAGGCAGTGAGAATAAGTAAAGAGGAAGTGACGGCTGTGGAAGGAGAGAAAATGCAGAATGATATTGAGGGAAACAAAAACTCTTCTGGGAATGGGTCAAAAATACAAGACGTGGCCCAAAACAGAACTCTGCAGACGAGCAACGAAATAGTATGGGACGATTGTGACATGAGGAAATGCTGGCAAGAATATTTCGGAAAGTTGTACAGTAGTGACCAAAATAGGGCTGAAGAGTTAAATAAGGAGAATATAGAAGGAATGGTGAATGAAACTGAGAAGGATATTGGGATAAATGAGGTATAGAAAACGGTAGAAAGGTTAAAAACGGTAAACGAGCAGGCGTAGATGAAATCACTGGTGAAATGCTAAAGTATGGAGGTGCAAAGCTTATTCGAAGATTGTGTGAATTTTTCAATATATGCCTTAAGGGTGCAAACGTGCTGAGTGATTGGAAGAGCGCAATCATTGTACCACTGTATATGGGTAAGGGGAATAGGAGTGATTGCAAGAACTACAGAGGAATAAGTTTGCTCAGTGTACCTGGTAAAGTATTTGGAAGAATACTGATTGATACAGTATCAGAAACTACACAAACTAAGATTTGGGATGTGCAGAGTGGCTTTACGCCAGGGAGAGGATGTGTTGATCAGATGGTTGCCCTCCAGCAGGTGATTGAGAAGTGTTTAAGTGTAAACGGGAAGCGTTTGTAGATCTGGAGAAAGCATAGGGCAGAGTAAATAGGGAGAATCTATGGGAAATATTAAATGAATATGGCGTAAGTAAAGGTCTAATAAACGGAATAAGAGCAGTATACAACGGTAGCCGGGCATATATTAGGGTGAGAGGAGATGTGAGTAAATATTTCAACATTGAGCAAGGAGTGCGACAAGGCTGTGTGATGTCATCGTGGTTGTTCAATGTATACATGGATAAATGTCTTAGGCACGCATCTACCAATACAAATGGTGTAATGGTTAGGGACGTAAATGTACGAGTTCTGGTGTATGCAGATGACATAGTCTTATTAATTGACAGTGCGGATGAGCTACAGACTACTCTGAGCAAGTTTGATACGGTCTGTGAGAGCATTGACCTAAAGGTAAACGTGAACCAAACTAAAATTGTGGTGTTCACTCGGAAAGGTGAAAAGGAGAGTAGAGTATTTACTCTGATAAATGAAATTGTGGAACATGTGGACGAGTTGGTATATCTGGGTAGAATGTTTACTGCAGATGGTACAATGGATGGCGAGATTAGACGAAGGATCAATGATGGAAGGAAAGTGATTGGAAGTATCTGGACGATAATGAGAAACGAAAGAATGAGCCTAGCTGCCATACGAGCAATCTATAGTGGCGTGTTTGTCCCGTCAGTACCGTATGAAAGTGAGACATGGGTATCTCAAAAAACGCATGAAAGAAAAATAAATGCCGTGGGTATGAGATTCCTGAGAGGCGCATGAGGTGAAACGAGACGGAATAAGATAAAGAATGAGTGTATAATGACGGAGTGTGGCGAGGAAAGGACGATGATGTATAGGTATAAAAGTAGTTCACAACATTGGTTTGGTCACATTGAGAGAATGAACAACGCAAGATTAACGAAGTAAATATATGTGGGTGAGATTAGAGCCAGGCCTGGTAGGCCGCGTAAAGCTTAGCTGAATGTAGAAGAATGTATGATAAAAGAAAGATAAGGAGTTTAAAAATAAAAGGACATGTCAGACTCATTGTATGAATCTTGCGGAAGCTAGGGAGGTATGCAGAGATAGGAAAGCATGGAGAAAGATTGTGAATGAAAAATAAATCAGAGCAGGATTGTTTTGCTTACCTCGGAAGGGAATGGTTATGTTATGTTACGTTATGAACGGGCATTAAGTTGTTTCAATATCTTCTGAAGAGTCCTCCTTTTCATACTCAATTTTGCAGCAGATCTTTGTTGACTATGAAGTGGTGAACCCATAATTTGATTGAATACACGTTCTTGATTTTGGTTGGTATCCACTGTTTTAATTCTTTTACAAACTTTTAAAATTTCATTCACATTAATAAAAAATAATAAAATTAAATTTTTCTTAATTAATTAATAAAATAAGGATATATCTATTAAACCACTAAAATAGTTTAATTAATTCAAATTAACTGTATTAAACAGTAATCTCTTTAATGTAAATAAAAATTTTCTTTAAGCTTTAATTTAATAATTCTAGATGCACTAGATTTAAATGAGAGTGACGGGCAATATGTACATATTTGAGAGCATTTATCGCATAAAATAAATTTTTCATATTACTTACTATCAAATAAAAATTTAATATTATTTTCCATAAATAAAATTATTGTAAATTACAAGACGTGTGAGATAATACTAAATTATTTAACATTTGTTTATAATTATACATTTACAAGGGTCAACATATCTATTTTTATTCATAATTAGTTTGTAACATACCGCTTTTCTAACCCTTTAAAGGTTGAAAGATGAACGGGTTTACTTTAAGTGGCCAGTAATAATAAGAAAAGGAGACAGGCAGTAATGGACCACTTTCCAACCTGTGAGGGAGCTACTATTGATTTAAACTATCAATGTCAAATTGACAACTTGCCAATTTTAATAAAGGGCCAAGAGTATGCAACCATTTTTACTCACGTGCGTAGATGGTGAGCGAACGCAAGCATTAGGTGGAAACAAACAACAAGTAACGACAAAACGAATAGAAAAATAGTAAGCATAACATTTATGGGTTCTCATTAAAGTAAAAATTAAAAGTCGCAACAAGTTGAACTGTATATAATGTTGCTTGTTCTTTAATTGTGAATAAAATCGTATACAAACATCGGCAAAAGTACCATTCCCCTGTCTCGAGAACTAGTTCACCTCGAGGATTTGCCTCTCGGTGAACTATATTTCTCTCGACAGGTATGTAATATACTATTATTCGTTTGGAGTCCAAAGTTAAATGTGAAATTATTAAAATGAAAGATAATAATGTATTGATTCTTTTACAGATCTAGAACTATACATAATTCAGTCTGCCAAAATTTCCATTGCAAATTAGCCATAATTTGAGATATCCAGGTACAAATTAATCAGGGTTTCGACAGCTTAAAGTACATAAATAGATATGTGTTATGTAGATGTTTAAATAATTTTCTTCAGTATTGAAGTTGAACACTGAACGTCTCTTATTGAAGTGACTACTCTGCATAGAGAAAAATAAAAAAAAGAGAGGGCTTGATTGTAGTTAGAGAATAAAACTATTATGACGTCACAAGAACAACAGCGACACTAGTGACTACCGGAATAATCAGGTCGAACCGGGAAACATTCAAATTTAAATGTATGTAGTCGTTTATGCAGTATTTATTTAAAATGTTGAAATGTTGAGTAATAAAAAAAAGTATAACATTAAAGTATTGTTTATATTACTTATATAGTAAACAAATTCTATGGTAAGTATTCCTAAGTAAACTACCCCAATACAATACCAAAACAGAGGTATAAGGTACTTCAAAGCTGCACCTGTTAAGATAAAATTTCTTATACATACACAGAGAGTTTTATTATTGCTCCACTAACTAAAGTTAACAAAAATATTATAAATGGTAATCAAAAAACAATTTAAATGTTCCTTAATAAGAATTTAACTTTAATTTATGGGTAAAATATGAACAAACTTTATAAATAAAAAAAAATTCAAATTCATAAATGTTGAATTTTTCTATTTTTTAGAAATTTAGTTTGGTTTTTTCTTGAAACGAGCGATGAATGTCATCACAATATTTTTTATTACAAAACTTAAACTAAAAGCAACTAAATTTTTATAAACGTCGTCCAAGTGCTCTTTACAGGTAAACCAATTGAAATCTAAATGTCCCTCAATAAAATCTGTAATTTTTTGTAATGTGTAAAACATGACCATATTTTGGCAAAACATAAATAACAACGTCGTGAATTTGAATTAACAATGTCAAAACATTTTCGTAACATAAATTAGCCTTTTTGTCATCGGTATCCTCTTTAAACATTGTGAAAATATGATGAGGTTCGGCTATATCTGTTACTAAATTTGCATGGCACTCTTCACTATTCAAAGCCTTTACCTTTTGACAAGAAATCCTGCCACGTAGGATACAATTTGCCTATCGTATTCATCATCCCGGGAACTGAAAGGAGGAAAACGAGATGTTGAAATTCACTTTCTTCAAGATTATGAATTGAATTTCACTTTGCGTATCACTTTCGAGGAATGTTAATAAATTGTCTAAAATGTTGCTATTGTCCTTTACACAATTTCTGCTACGGAATGGTGATCAATTAAATTATTAAGAACGGATATCTTAAAACAAGATATGAATTGATAACAATTTGGGTTGGTGTTACCAGCACCATAACTTCGAATTGACCCGAATGAATTTTCGAGAGGATCTTGGTTCAAGGACCTTGTTCCTAAAAATTTGAAGCCAATTTTCTGCACTCCTCAAACAGTTCAAGGGTTGCTGTAATTGTTGTTATCCAACTTGTCTTAAATGGCATTTCAGCTTTTTGTTAATCCATCTTCAGATAAAAATGGCCAGCTTCGTATTTTAGGTAATAGATGAAGCCACAGTGTACGGTGGGGTGATTTAAGTGACATGCACCTGCGGTATCGTTTACCTTTATTAGGTTTTGACTTTTTACCATTAAAACTATCAAAACGGCAGTCCATATCATGAATAAATTCTGCAGTTTGAATTGCTGCAGCTGGTAATTTGCTGCAGGGTCGTTTATACTAATCATGGTCTCTACAGCGAAAGCCATTGTATTGCTAAATATCCTAGCAGCCACAAAAACTTTCATTTTTAACTGATTTTGTCTTTGAAAATTGAAATATGACTGTCGTATTCTCCTCAAACCCTGGAACCTCTTACGTTTGTCTATCAAAAACACAATTTGACGTGATCTAATTTTCTTATAAGATCTGTATCATAACAAATATTATATTTAAAAAATGCATTACGGGTAGATTTCAGGAGGTGGGGAGGATCAAATAATGTAAATATTTTTTTACCATTGACAAAAAAGTATGGACCAGGTTTGTTAATGTTTGCATCATTTGATAATTTTTGTATGGCAGTACGATTTGTTTGTACAGTGATCGCATATTGTAACCATTACTTTCAACCCTATATTTTGCAAATATTTTATAACTTCTTTGATTAAAAATGTTAAGTGATCAGTCTTTATGACATCTTTAGTAAAATAGTAGGTGATTGGCTGTTTCCAAATTTTATGAAGGCCATTCATCATAAATACTGCAGCATGATCTACATATTAGTTTTTTCTTCCTAACGTGTCCCCAAATCAACATAGCCTACTATTTTGTCAGAAGTTTATCTAACGTCAATTGCTGTTATAGTACAATTTAATCAAACCTTAAGCTGCAGGTTCTATCCAATTTTTTCATTTTGGAAACCCTTTTCTACAATTTTTCAAGAAGTTCCTTATTTAAACCTGGTTCAAACGGGATATTTTTTAAAATTTTATTTAATGTACTACGTGATGGCAATGGTATACAGTTTCTAAGGAAGTTATAACACTTTGGACCTCTTTTATATAAAGCCAATGCAAAAACCTTATCTGAAGACGTCCAACTTGGTCGTTTTTGTTTAGTATTTGTAAATGTTGTTTTAAAAAATGAAACAGCATTACGATCAAGTTTTGCTTCTAAGTCTCTAAACATTTCACGTTTAGAAAGTTCATAGGCGTGCTTAATTTTGTTTTTAGATTGCTTTAAAGCCATCTTTAGTTTACCAATTATTCGTTTCTGACTTTTATTTATTTTATAAAATGTTTTTTTTCTTGGCGTTAAATTCACTACTCGAGTTTCATTAATAGAAGATAATATGGAGTTTCTTTTAATTCTTTTGGGAGAACTTAAGGAATACACTTCCAGTTCTCTTTTATCAGAGTGTTTAGGTGTTGTTGGTAACAAATTACACGGAACAGCTTCAGAGTAATGACTAGTGGTTGGTTCTATATTTTCTACATGTGTATCTCCCAGCACAGATACTTCAGATTCAAATCTGGGCAATAAAACATTACTAAGAATATTAGTTTTTGGTTTACTTGAGATGTTATCGTTACAAAATGGTACAGCAAATTTTGATAGACGTGATTTTAAAGAATCACAAAATGCTTCTGACCCAAAATGATCTTCACATAAATAGCGTTTTGTTTTCACACACGGCAAATCCATTATTTTAAACCACTTATCCCTACGTTTAATATCTTTTTAAGGAAAACGAAAGAATGTTTTGTTTTTATAAGTTTTGTCGATAATGTTAACATAGAATGCATTCATGCAATCTTTTGCAGCACAACGATAACTTAATTTACCAATATTTGACATTGTTAATGTAGTACTTCTAACGAATCCTTTTTATAATGTCTACCATTTACCATAATATTTACATAACTACTTACTAAGAAAATTTAAGTATAAATAAAACAGCTGTTAAGGAAACTATTTTTTTAAATAGTGAAACTAGATTTGGTTTTGATTATCTCAATGAGATCCATGTTATGTCAGAGGTAACTTGATCATATTGGCTTAACTTTATTATATCAAATGCGGCAAATGTGTCCTAAAATCGTCAAATGATGAAATAATGGTTTTTTTGAGAGGTGTTTATGACATAATTACCTGTTCAGTGCTTTATAAATCTTTTTATTGGAAGGTAACAAACGTTTGTTCAAAATTTACTAATAATTAGCACAAATGTAACATAAAACAAACAGCTGTTAAAGTAAGGTTATTTGTATAGAGAAATTTAAGTCATGGTTATTTATTCTAGTTTGATACTGTCCACATGCGCCATGCGCTACCGGAATGCGCGTGAACATAGTACCTATATTCCCTGGTAAAACAATCAGTCTCTTTCTTTTAGTTGTCTCTACTACTCTGCTTTCAATCTCTCTCTCTACCACTGCGCAACAATAGGCGGGATTTATTTTTATTACTTCACCCGCAGACGATTCTTGTCAAGCTCTACGTATAGTGTAATATATTCTATTTGTTATTGATTTGTATATACATTAAAAATGTGAATTTATGATATAAATTTATATATAATGACATTTCTAAATATTCATCAACCGTGGCTTAAAGTATTACCCCAACTGGTTATTAATTGTCGAGTTGCTGTCACACACTTGCTACTAATGATAGCTGACCTGTTTAATTTTTACAAGTTAACAGCTTGTAAAAATGATTTTACATTATTTATGTTTAACTCGATTAATGAATGTTTACGAATCTAGAACAATTAAAATAATTTACACTTCACGAGTCCTGCCATAAATGAATTTACGCTATCTAAAGTTTTTACTACCATTCTCACGTAGATTATCTATAATGGTTTTTACTAGATCGGTGTAATTTCCGTTTAACATCAGTAAGTGTTTCTTAATCTGAAAATGTTGAAAATAAATCAGATCAAAATGAGATGCGCCTCTATAAAATTTGATAAATGAAATCAATTTACAAATATTAAACTCAAACTTGATATATTTTCTCAAATACCTAATTCATTCATATTCCAAACACGAAAATCGTAAACATTTTGGCTAAAATAAATAATGAAGTTAAAGTTTATATAAATTAGAAAAAAAAACTTCCTTAAAACGAGAATTTATGAATTTATATAAGAGCTAAGTTAATTCTAAACATATAATTTTCTTTGAACACATTATACCCGAGGCATCGTAATATGGTAACCACTAACTCGATATAACGTTATTAGAGCAATCCCGAGTTAGATTAAGTAGGGGTTGATGTGAAGATTAAACAAATTTTTTTCAAAAAGAAACTTTCATAAAATTCTCTTAAATCAAAAGTAAAATTCCGTGCATTTAATGAATTGCAACTGTAATTTATTACGTAACTTAAGAAAAACTGGAATAAGGAAAAAATGAAGTACAGACCTTTTCGATTGGCCGAATTAGTTAGTACAGCCATAAATTTTATTTGCTTCAGTTTAAAACTTTACGTGTATAGCTGAAACATGCCCTGAGTCTGAATTGTCCAATTTATATGAAGAACTCACCGCCGCCGTCATCGTCAAAGTGCACCAAGACTATAACCAACAGCATTGGTATTGAATGTTGAAAATGAAATTTCACATAAATTTGCATTTATGTAAGTGAGAGCGTATCTCGCAATTGCACAATAATCTAAATATCTGCATTACTACCCTCATTGTATAACACTTCTCATCATGAAGTAAGTAACTTAATAAAGTGAATAAAATTTGTCTTCAAATAAAAATTGTATAAAATCAAGCAAAGCAATCGCTTTGCAAATTTTTACTACACAACGAGCGCTTCATATTTATGAGAACGGAAGTAAATTGACAATACTTTTATTTACTCGAGAGCCAATAAAGATGTTATAGCTTTAGTATTACTTTTGAGTAGATTATGCTTGGTTGGCCCTCAGATAAGAATAATAAAAAAAGGAATCAGCCTACCTTATTATGGTACTAATCTTATTTTAGTCAAGTGAAGGTTTCGGTCAAGTAGCTCGTAGAATATATTTTATTCATATTTTAATAGTCAGCACTAGAAAGGATAAACATAAACATAAACAATTTCATATTTACCTATCTAATGCAGAAATCTTTTGCATTTATTTAACTTTACATTTGTAACTAATGCCTTAATAAGATGCTGGGGATAGCTACATAAAGGTTTTTTTATGTCTTCATTTTCACGTTGTTCACTTGCAAACTATGAAGAAATGTGTTCCACAACATTGAAATAATTAATAAAGAGGTATAGAGTGATTCCTAGGCGTATTTTAGAGATTTTTGAAATTTTTCGAGTTTCTTGTCCACGATTATTAAAAGTTCTAAACGTTGATCTGTTCTGTTTTGCCTGAATTGTGTCATTTCGCCAACTATTTTATTTTAAGAAATATACAAATACTCATATAATAGATAAATATTTTGTTTTAACAATACCTTAACACTAGCCGCATTAATGCTCACCACACAAGGTTTGGTAGCTCCACCAAAACTACATACAGCATCTAACTTTAGACATTTATCATCTGCTTAATGTAGTCGCCATTCAAGTACATCAGCATAATTAAAAGTATTATGCGCTTCAAAATCGGTAATAGTGTAATAACCTAATAATCTAATAATGTAATAGTCCGATAGCCCGATAGCCCGATGGTACGATAGATCGATAGTTCGTAAGTTCGATAGTCCGATAGTCGAATAGTCCGATAGTCCGATAGTCCGATAATCCGATAGTCCGATAGTCCGATAGTGCGATACTCGGATAGTCCGATAGTCCGATAGCCCGATAGTCCGATAGCCCGATAGTCCGAAATCCCGATAGTCCTTAGGTCAGATAGCTCGATAGTACGATAGTCTGATAGACCGGTAGTCCGATAAACCGATAGTCCGACAGATCGATAGTCCGATAGTTCGATAGTCCTAGTCTAATAGACTAATAGTCTAATAGTCTAATAGTCTAATAGTCTAATAGTCTAATAGTCTAATAGTCTAATAGTCTAATAGTCTAATAGTCTAATAGTCTAATAGTCTAACAATCTAATAGTCTAATAGTCTAATAGTCTAATAGTCTAATAGTCTAATAGTCTAATGGTCTAATGGTCTAATGGTCTAATAGTCTAATAGTCTAATAGTCTAATAGTCTAATAGTCTAATAGTCTAATAGGCTAACAGTCTAACAGTCTAACAGTCTAATAGTCTAATAGTCTAATAGTCTAATAGCCTAATAGTCTAATAGTCTAATAGTCTAATAGTCTAATAGTCTAATGGTCTAATGGTCCAATGGTCCAATGGTCCAATGGTCCAATGGTCCAATGGTCCAATAGTCCAATAGTCCAATAGTCCAATAGTCTAATAGTCTAATAGTCTAATAGTATAATAGTCTAATAGTCTAATAGTCTAATAGTCTAATAGTCTAATAGTCTAATAGTCTAATAGTCTAATAGTCTAATAGTCTAATAGTCTAATAGTCTAATAGTCTAATAGTCTAATAGTCTAATAGTCTAATAGTCTAATAGTCTAATAGTCTAATAGTCTAATAGTCTAATAGTCTAACAGTCTAACAGTCTAACAGTCTAACAGTCTAACAGTCTAACAGCCTAACAGTCTAACAGTCTAACAGTCTAACAGTCTAATAGTCTAATAGTCTAATAGCCTAATAGTCTAATAGTCTAATAGCCTAAAAGTCTAATGGTCCAATGGTCCAATGGTCCAATGGTCCAATAGTCCAATAGTCCAATAGTCCAATAGTCCAATAGTCCAATAGTCTAGTAGTCTAATGGTCTAATGGTCTAATGGTCTAATAGTCTAATAGTCTAATAGTCTAATAGTCTAATAGTCTAATAGTCTAATAGTCTAATAGTATAATAGTCTAATAGTATAATAGTCTAATAGTCTAATAGTCTAATAGTATAATGGTCTAATGGTCTAATGGTCTAATGGTCTAATGGTCTAATGGTCTAATGGTCTAATGGTCTAATGGTCTAATGGTCTAATGGTCTAATGGTCTAATGGTCTAATGGTCTAATGGTCTAATGGTCTAATGGTCTAATGGTCTAATGGTCTAATGGTCTAATGGTCTAATAGTCTAATAGTCTAATAGTCTAATAGTCTAATAGTCTAATAGTCTAATAGTCTAATAGTCTAATAGTCTAATAGTCTAATAGTCTAATAGTCTAATAGTCTAATAGTCTAACAGTCTAACAGTCTAACAGTCTAACAGTCTAACAGTCTAACAGTCTAACAGTCTAACAGTCTAACAGTCTAACAGTCTAATAGTCTAATAGTCTAATAGCCTAAAGTCTAATAGTCCAATGGTCCAATGGTCTAATGGTCCAATAGTCCAATAGTCCAATAGTCCAATAGTCCAATAGTCCAATAGTCTAGTAGTCTAATGGTCTAATGGTCTAATGGTCTAATAGTCTAATAGTCTAATAGTCTAATAGTCTAATAGTCTAATAGTCTAATAGTCTAATAGTCTAATAGTATAATAGTCTAATAGTCTAATAGTCTAATAGTATAATGGTCTAATGGTCTAATGGTCTAATGGTCTAATAGTCTAATAGTCTAATAGTCTAATAGTCTAATAGTCTAATAGTCTAATAGTCTAATAGTCTAATAGTCTAATAGTCTAATAGTATAATAGTCTAATAGTCTAATAGTCTAATAGTATAATGGTCTAATGGTCTAATGGTCTAATGGTCTAATGGTCTAATGGTCTAATGGTCTAATGGTCTAATGGTCTAATGGTCTAATGGTCTAATGGTCTAATGGTCTAATGGTCTAATGGTCTAATGGTCTAATGGTCTAATGGTCTAATGGTCTAATAGTCTAATAGTCTAATAGTCTAATAGTCTAATAGTCTAATAGTCTAATAGTCTAATAGTCTAATAGTCTAATAGTCTAATAGTCTAATAGTCTAATAGTCTAATAGTCTAATAGTCTAACAGTCTAACAGTCTAACAGTCTAACAGTCTAACAGTCTAACAGTCTAACAGTCTAACAGTCTAACAGTCTAACAGTCTAACAGTCTAATAGTCTAATAGTCTAATAGCCTAAAAGTCTAATAGTCCAATGGTCCAATGGTCTAATGGTCCAATAGCCCAATAGTCCAATAGTCCAATAGTCCAGTAGTCGAATAGTCGAATAGTCCAATGGTCGAATGGTCGAATGGTCGAATGGTCTAATAGTCTAATGGTCTAATAGTCTAATAGTCTAATAGTCTAATAGTCTAATAGTCTAATAGTATAATAGTCTAATAGTCTAATAGTCTAATAGTATAATGGTCTAATGGTCTAATGGTCTAATGGTCTAATGGTCTAATGGTCTAATGGTCTAATGGTCTAATGGTCTAATGGTCTAATGGTCTAATGGTCTAATGGTCGAATGGTCGAATGGTCGAATGGTCTAATGGTCTAATGGTCTAATAGTCTAATAGTCTAATAGTCTAATAGTCTAATAGTCTAATAGTCTAATAGTCTAATAGTCTAATAGTCTAATAGTCTAATAGTCTAATAGTCTAATAGTCTAATAGTCTAATAGTCTAATAGTCTAATAGTCTAATAGTCTAATAGTCTAATAGTCTAATAGTCTAATAGTCTAGTAGTCTAATAGTCTTATAGTCTAATAGTCTAATCGTCTAATAGTCTAATCGTCTAATAGTCTAATAGTCTAATAGTCTAATAGTCTAATAGTCTAGTAGTCTAATAGTCTAATAGTCAAATATTCTGATAGTCTGATAGTCTGATAGTCTAATAGTCTAATAGTCTAATAGTCTAATAGCCTAATAGTCTAATAGTCTAATAGTCTAACAGTCTAAAAGTGTAACAGTCTAACGGTCTAATAGTTTAACAGTTTAACAGTCTAACAGTCTAACAGTCTAACAGTCTAGCAGTCTAACAATTTAATAGTCTAATAGTCTAATAGCCTAATAGTCTAATACTCTAATAGTCTAATAGTCTAATAGTCTAATAGACTAATAGTCTAATAGTCTAATAGTCTAATAGTCCAATAGTCTAATAGTCTAATAGTCTAGTGGTATAATGGTCTAATAGTCTAATAGTCTAATAGTCTAATAGTCTAATAGTCTAATAGTCTAATAGCCTAATAGTCTAATATTCTAATATTCTAATATTCTAATATTCTAATAGTCTAATAGTCTAATAGTCTAATAGTCTAATAGTCTAATAGTCTAATAGTCTAATAGTCTAATAGTCTAATAGTCTAATAGTCTAATAGTCTAATAGTCTAATAGTCTAATAGTCTAATAGTCTAATAGTCTAATAGTCTAATAGTCTAATAGTCTAATAGTCTAATAGCTTAATAGCCTAATAGTCTAATAGTCTAATAGTCCAATAGTCCAATAGTCTAATAGTCTAATAGTCTAATAGTCTAATAGTCTAATAGTCTAATAGTCTAATAGTCTAATAGTCTAATAGTTTAACAGTCTAAAAGTCTAACAGTCTAACAGTCTAGCAGTCTAACAATTTAATAGTCTAGTAGTCTAATAGTCTAATAGTTTAATAGACTAATAGTCTAATAGTCTAATAGTATAATAGTCTAATAGCCTAATAGTCTAATAGTCTAATAGTCTAATAGTCTAATAGTCTAATAGTCTAATAGTCTAATAGTCTAATAGTCTAATAGTCTAATAGTCTAATAGTCTAATAGTCTAATAGTCTAGTAGTGCAATAGTCTAATAGTCTAATAGTCTAATAGTCTAATAGTCTAATAGTCTAATAGTCTAATAGTCTAATAGTCTAATAGTCTAATAGTCTAATAGTCTAATAGTCTAATAGTCTAATAGTCTAATAGTCTAATAGTCTAATAGTCTAATAGTCTAATAGTCTAATAGTCTAATAGTCTAATAGTCTAATAGTCTAATAGTCTAATAGTTTAACAGTCTAAAAGTGTAACAGTTTAACGGTCTAACAGTCTAACAGTCTAACAGTCTAACAGTATAATAGCCTAGTAGTCTAGTAGTCTAATAGTCTAATAGTCTAATAGTCTAATAGTCTAATAGTCTAATAGTCTAATAGTCTAATAGTCTAATAGTCTAGTGGTCTAATGGCCTAATAGTCTAATAGTCTAATAGTCTAATAGTCTAAAGTCTAATAGTCTAATAGTCTAATATCTAATAGTCTAATAGTCTAATAGTCTAATAGTCTGATAGTCTGATAGTCTAATAGTCTAATAGTCTAATAGTCTAATAGTCTAATAGTCTAATAGTCTAATAGTCTAATAGTCTAATAGTCTAATAGTCTAATAGTCTAATAGTCTAATAGTCTAATAGTCTAATAGTCCAATAGTCCAATAGTCCAATAGTCCAATAGTCCAATAGTCCAATAGTCCAATAGTCCAATAGTCCAATAGTCCAATAGTCCAATAGTCCAATAGTCCAATAGTCCAATAGTCCAATAGTCGAATAGTCGAATGGCCGAATGGTCGAATGGTCTAATGGTCTGATGGTCTAATAGTCTAATAGTCTAATAGTCTAATAGTCTAATAGTCTAATAGTATAATAGTCTAATAGTCTAATAGTCTAATAGTCTAATAGTCTAATAGTCTAATAGTCTAATAGTAGAATAGTCTAATAGTCTAATAGCCTAATAGTCTAATAGTCTAATAGTCTAATAATCTAGTAGTCTAATAGTCTAATAGTCTAATAGTCTAATAGTCTAATAATCTAATAGTCTAATAGTCTAATAGTCTAATAGTCTAATAGTCTAATAGTCTAATAGTCTAATAGTCTAATAGTCTAATAGTCTAATAGCCTAATAGTCTAATAGTCTAATAGTCTAACAGTCTAAAAGTGTAACAGTTTAACGGTCTAACAGTCTAATAGTCTAACAGTCTAACAGTCTAACAGTCTAACAGTATAATAGCCTAGTAGTCTAGTAGTCTAATAGTCTAATAGTCTAATAGTCTAATAGTCTAATAGTCTAATAGTCTAATAGTCTAATAGTCTAATAGTCTAATAGTCTAGTGGTCTAATGGACTAATAGTCTAATAGTCTAATAGTCTAATAGTCTAATAGTCTAATAGTATAATATTCTAATAGTCTAATAGTCTAATAGTCTAATAGTCTAATAGTCTAATAGTCTAATAGTCTAATAGTCTAATAGTCTAATAGTCTAATAGTCTAATAGTCTAATAGTCTAATAGTCTAATAGTCTAATAGTCTAATAGTCTAATAGTCTAATAGTCTAATAGTCTAATAGTATAATAGTCTAATAGTCTAATAGTCTAATAGTCTAATAGTCTAATAGTCTAATGGTCTAATTGTCGAATAGTCTAATAGTCTAATAGCCTAATAGTCTAATAGTCTAACAGTCTAAAAGTGTAACAGTTTAACGGTCTAACAGTCTAATAGTCTAACAGTCTAACAGTCTAACAGTATAATAGCCTAGTAGTCTAGTAGTCTAATAGTCTAATAGTCTAATAGTCTAATAGTCTAATAGTCTAATAGTCTAATAGTCTAATAGTCTAATAGTCTAATAGTCTAGTGGTCTAATGGCCTAATAGTCTAATAGTCTAATAGTCTAATAGTCTAATATTCTAATAGTCTAATAGTCTAATAGTCTAATAGTCTAATAGTCTAATAGTCTAATAGTCTAATAGTCTAATAGTCTAATAGTCTAATAGTCTAATAGTCTAATAGTCTAACAGTCTAATAGTCTAATAGTCTAATAGTCTAATTGTCTAATAGTCTAATAGTCCAATAGTCTAATAGTCCAATAGTCCAATAGTCCAATAGTCCAATAGTCCAATAGTCCAATAGTCCAATAGTCTAATAGTCTAATAGTCTAATAGTCTAATAGTCTAATAGTCTAATAGTCTAATAGTCTTACAGTCTTATAGTCTTATAGTCTTATAGTCTTATAGTCTTATAGTCTTATAGTCTTATAGTCTTATAGTCTTATAGTCTTATAGTCTTATAGTCTTATAGTCTTATAGTCTTATAGTCTTATAGTCTTATAGTCTTATAGTCTAATAGTCTAACAGTATAATAGCCTAGTAGTCTAGTAGTCTAATAGTCTAATAGTCTAATAGTCTAATAGTCTAATAGTCTAATAGTCTAATAGTCTAGTGGTCTAATGGCCTAATAGTCTAATAGTCTAATAGTCTAATAGTCTAATAGTCTAATAGTCTAATAGTCTAATAGTCTAATATTCTATTAGTCTAATAGTCTAATAGTCTAATAGTCTAATAGTCTAATAGTCTAATAGTCTAATAGTCTAATAGTCTAATAGTCTAATAGTCTAATAGTCTAATAGTCTAATAGTCTAAGTCTAATAGTCTAATAGTCTAATAGTCTAATAGTCTAATAGCCTAATAGTCTAATAGTCTAACAGTCTAAAAGTGTAACAGTTTAACGGTCTAACAGTCTAATAGTCTAACAGTCTAACAGTCTAACAGTATAATAGCCTATAGTCTAGTAGTCTAATAGTCTAATAGTCTAATAGTCTAATAGTCTAATAGTCTAATAGTCTAATAGTCTAATAGACTAATAGTCTAATAGTCTAATAGTATAATAGTCTAATAGCCTAATAGTCTAATAGTCTAATAGTCTAACAGTCTAACAGTCTAACAGTATAATAGCCTAGTAGTCTAGTAGTCTAATAGTCTAATAGTCTAATAGTCTAATAGTCTAATAGTCTAATAGTCTAATAGTCTAATAGTCTAATAGTCTAATAGTCTAATAGTCTAATAGTCTAATAGTCTAATAGTCTAATAGTCTAATAGTCTAATAGTCTAATAGTCTAATAGTCTAATAGTCTAATAGTCTAATAGTCTAATAGTCTAATAGTCTAATAGTCTAATAGTCTAGTGGTCTAATGGTCTAATAGTCTAATAGTCTAATAGTCTAATAGTCTAATAGTCTAATAGTCTAATAGTCTAATAGTCTAATAGTCTAATAGTCTAATAGTCTAATAGTCTAATAGTCTAATAGTCTAATAGTCTAATAGTCTAATAGTCTAATGGTCTAATAGTCAGTGGTCTAGTTGTCTGGTGGTCTAATGTTGTAATGGTCTAATGGTTTAATGGTCTAATGGTCTAATGGTCTAATGGTCCAATGGTCTAGTGGTCAAATGGTCTAATGATCTAATGGTCTAATGGCTTAATAGTCTAATGGTCTAATGCTCTAATGGTCTAATGGTCTAATAGTCTAATGGTCTAATGGTCTAGTAGACTAATAGTCTAATAGTCTAATAGTCTAATAGTCTAATAGTCTAATAGTCTAATGGTCTAATAGTCAGTGGTCTAGTTGTCTGCTGGTCTAATGTTGTAATGGTCTAATGGTTTAATGGTCTAATGGTCTAATGGTCTAATGGTCCAATGGTCTAGTGGTCTAATGGTCTAATGGCTTAATAGTCTAATGGTCTAATGCTCTAATGGTCTAATGGTCTAATAGTCTAATGGTCTAATGGTCTAATGGTCTAATCGTTTAATAGTATAATAGTCGAATGGTCTGATGGTCCATTGAGTTAGAAGCATTGAGCTAAAAGATCAAAGCTGTTGTATAATGATGATGGGTTTAAGCTTCTTAATAGACGAAGACGTCAATTGAGGCACCCTTTTGCATGTTCATTAAAGTCAATTTCACAGGTGATATCAGCCAATAGCGATGCGACATTTGAAAACACCAGAAGTCTCTTCCGCCTATTTGTATCATCTTTTGGGTACCTCGTTAGTCTTTTAACTCAATAGTTAGAACATATTCTACTAGGGGCGTAATCTTTTCTAACCTAGACAAATGCATACGTTTAATTACATTGAATTGACTTTCCAGAATTTGTTCTGTTCAACCAAAGAACATTTCTAATGTCGCAATGATTCGCGAGATAAGGAGTTAATGTGGTATATTTAACATCTTCTTACGAAGTATTTCCTTTTATTGATTCTTCAATTTCTTTTTTGGTATTTATTATTTCATCAGGAGATGGTTGGGTCGCCGCGCCTCCTGAATGTCCATCAACTGCTTTAGACTGAAGTTAACCTATTGTTCGGTGTGCAACGTAGTCTTCAAATCGGAATGAAAGAAGTGTGTTTATCAAAGGATGTTATCTTCGATTTGTTTGTCCCAATCTTGGATAACGTCGTCTGTTTGAGGCAAGGCACGTCCTGTTTTTGGTTTTTGTTGCTTCTTTAATTAGTAATTAAGCAACCCATACCTGCATTGACGGCATCTCTAGTTTTGATGAATATGGATGAGCGGCTGAGGTGTAATTAGAGCACATTGGAGATGGTTTCATCGCAGCCATTTCATGCTATCACCATTTTTTGCAGTTTGTGTATTGTACCCTGCTCGTTTGGTTTTTTCAACAGATGTATTAATTCTATTACATTACTTTATGCGTACACTAAATCAGGAATCTGTTCTTACCTTTATTTGTACCTTAAGGATTGGTTGAGTCAACCCTTCAGTGTATATGAGAATTAAGGCTTCAGAATATTACTCTCTGTTATACTCTTTTACGCTTTCTGTTGTTAAATAAGTTGTAAACCCAACTTTAGCTTTTAAAAATATTTCTACTTAATACTTAATGTTTCTGAATTACGCTATTAAATTTATTACACTCTGAGAAGTATATACGTTAAACTGGAACATTTCAGAACCAATAGAGTTGAAATAACACGTATTTCGAAAGATAAAGATGTTTTCTGCATTTTAAGATAGTGAATCCATTAATCGTATGTTAAAGAGTTTACCAAATATCACGACTAAAAATAGCTTAATAAAGCAATTTCAATACATATCAGTATCACGCCCAAGTTATTAATAGATGGTTCACAAATAGAAATAATTTGTGTGAATATACATAACAATTTCACCTTAGGTAATAGTATATTACATACTGAGGCGGAAAGTGTTCCAGTCCTGTCGAGAGAAGTATAGTTCACCGAGAGGCGAAGCCTCGAGCTGAACTAGTTCTCAAGACAGGAGAAAGGTACATCACGGCTTCTCGTTTAATATTGAAGGTCGTGACAACGCGAATTTTAATTTTTACTTTAATGAGAAGCCATAAATGTTATGCTTACTATTTTTCTGTTAGTTTTGTCGTTACTTGTTATCAATAATTCACTTATTAAATATGCTTATTAAGGAAAACGTGTTGTTTGTTTCCACCTATTGCTTGCGTTCACTCACCATCTACGAACGTGAGAAAAAACGGTTGCATACTCTTGACCGTTTATTAAAATTGGCAAGTTGTCAATTTGACATTGATAGTTTAAATCGATAGTAGCTCCCCCACAGGTTGGAAAGTGGTTCATTACTGACCGCTCCATCTCATTACTGTCTCATTATTTGTTATTACTGACCACTTAAAGTAAACCCGTAGAATCATTCACTTTTCAACCTTTAAATGGTTAAAAAAAACGGTATGTTGCAAACTAATTGTGAATAAAAATATTTTTGTTACGTCATTGGAAAAAGTAAAGATTTTATTAATTTTTATATTCTTTTCTACATAAACCCCATTTTTTTATTAGTTATGAGAAATTTAGAGCAAGATATGAGTAGGTAATAAAATAATGATTAAAATTAGAGTTGTAATATTTTCATTTTGCTGTAGTTGTTTAACTAGTAAAGATATCTAACTACCTTTTTTACCAGTGTTTCACAAATTTAAGATATTTTCTGGTTATGACGAAATAATGGTGTGGTTACATTTAAAAGTTTCGAGAAAAATTGAAAAATGTGTGTTTCAAAAAACGCCCTCTAGTGGTTGGCTTTAAGAGTAAAATGTTATAAATTTTTATTTTATTATGCTTAAAAAACCTTTTTTTTTTCAAATGAGACTATTTTATACATTTCGATTTGTTGAAACTAAAATTATAGCGTAATTAATCATATTTTGAGGTTTAGATCTTAAAGTGCATTACAAACATTACAAACTTTATAATAATAATATCTGTTTTATACACTAATTGCCAAATTTTCTATAAAGGCATTTTTTAAAATAAAATCATGTATGCTGCTCCACCTAGCGGTACAGACACGAACTTCAAAATAATTTCTTCAGTTTCTCTTGGACACTTTTATCATACATTTTTTCCCGAACGCTCTGCAATGAAAGGTCGCTGAGATACCGACGAAGGTGGACCCTAGCGGTACACCCTGTATGTTATCAACCGCTACAGTACTACAGCATCGATTTAGGACGTTTCGGCACCGGGATGTTTCTGCGCCAGGATTTACCGACGAAAACATTTCTGCTTTGATGTTGATAGTATTCATCATAACACAATGGTATGAGTAACCTTTCTGGAATTATTTCCAAGATGATGTTTTTGCGTGCATAATAATTTTATGTAGGAACGTTACACCATTATTGACGCAATGGACTTTTTACTTGCTGTTTATGATTCTTGTTCGCGCCCTAACTTTTGATGGAATTGAAACACGAAGTTGAATTTTTTCAGTTTATTCCTAATTACTTAGTAAAGCTTGGGCTTGCTACTGTTATGGTATAAACGGGCAGTAAAACGAGATAACAGATAAACTTGGCTTTTGCACGACTAGCCAGTGGTCGGGTGAGTTAGATGTTAATTAGGTTGCATACCGAAGGATAGTATACCAGACATAAGTCAAAATAGGGGTAGAAATCGTCATATAACCGGAAATGGGCGCCAGGATGTTTGAAATGTCACAATAGGGAATTAAATGCCTAATTACGATAGTACACAGCTCGCTCAAAATACCCAAACAGCTTGCTTACCTATACGTAATCTCCACAGGCGGCTCTAGGACCAGCATATCTTTCGCCAACCTGAAGGCTTCAAAACAAATATTTGCACGCTTAAATAAAATAATAACGTGCCGGAAAAATCAATCACTTCTTTGTTAAACAAACATTAATCTCTAGGCAAGTTACGTTAATCCCGAAACTCAATATGTAAAATAATTTTCACCTCGCCAAACAAAAATATGGTAATATATTAATAATAAAAAAAACGTTTTAACTGTGTACACAATCCTTTGAAATCCAATTACTCAAATTACGTTTAATTATGCTCAATTCATAAGAAAAAAAATGCAATATTCATCGTCCTTCAAATCGACGTTATAATTAAATAATCCCTTGAAAACTTTCGGTCGTGAATATTACATTCAAACTAAACTTGATATAATTACGTTAATTTAATGAACAAATTAAGGACTAAATACGAAAATTGCTTATCCTCAGATGCTGTGTAATCCTCGGTTCAGATAATAAAAAAACACAAGTCCAATAACCTAAACAAATATAATGTACATAAAATAAATAATGATTCAAGAAAAAGGAATCGATTGATAAAAAATAGCCCTTAATGCTACGTACCTAAAGTCAAATCTTTTGTTTTCGGAACATACTTCTTATCAATCGCAATGGTGCCTATCTGACGGCTTACAAAAACTCTTGTAAAAGATGTACCTACCTTACAGAGTAATATGTGAATACGTTCTTTAATTAAATTTTATATAATGTAATCCCAACGTGATTTAACCAAATTAAAATACGAAATTTATTCCTACAAAACTATCCCTATTTACAAATACACTAACGAATGTTTTCTTTCAAACTCTAGTAAGAGGGTTTCCCTAAATATCGACACCAAAACGTAAATCACATTCTCCTTTAAGCTTCCATTTTTACTAGGATCTACAACACAAACTTCATTTTCACCTTAGAAAATACAAAAAATTCTTAAACCTTTAATTTACGTAAAGGACAAAAGAAATTTATTTAAACAGATTTTTAAAGCCCTGGCTGTCCTCTAATCAAAAAACAAGCAAATAATAAAAAAAAACTTAAGACTTTCCTATCTATGGAGGTATTTAAACACCAACTTCGTTAGGGCTGCGGCAAAATAGATTAATTCGATAACCGAAAGCTAAATTATCTGCCCATTGAGTGTTCATCAGCATATGGACCGATTGCTAAAAATCCTATCGTTGCGACCAAACTGAAGTGCCTCACAATGATCAAGAACTAAATTCTATGACTTTTAGGAGTCGGGGTCCAAAATCTATATTTACACACCAGTTTCAGCCATTATCTGGGCTAAGTTTGGTACAAAAACTATATAGATACACCCAACTCGTTGCGGACGTGATAAAATGGAATTCCTCAACTATCAAAACCATCTAAATTCCCATTGTAGGGAGTGTTAAGAAAACAGCATTTTTATTATACAGGTAGTCCTTTGTTTATGGTTTACAATACAATTAAAGCTGTTCTTCGAACAGTAAGGCACATCTGTAGCCGTATACGACAACCATCAATTAGACATTTTCAAGTGACGTTGCAAAGTGTGACCTTGGACAACTTTAACACGTTCTTGTGGGTGTGATTGTTTTCTGACAAGTTTATCGAAAATCGTAGGCGGTGAAAATGTTTCTGTGCTAATACTTGTAGATGAGGATTGTATAGATACAATTCGCTAGAAATATGTGAATGAAGTGAACAATTATCCTACATTATATTGAAGTTAGTGCGATTTTTAGGTTAGTTATCATCAAACTTGTCAAATTAAAGAATTACATTCAATATAAGGCTCTTTTGGCTAAGATATGTTAAAATGAGCGCTTACATTATTTACCAAACTTCAGATGGGTTTTACCTTATTAAAGTAAGTAACCAAATACGTACAAATTTTCTATAGCAATGTCGTAAAGGCCGAATACGTGTTAATAAAATCTAACTATAGTTTAATATACACTAATAATGTTCACCAATTTACTATGAAATATCTTAATACTATACAGGGTGTGGCGCGAAGAGCTTTGATTAAAAGTAATGGCGGATACAGTTATGTTAAAAATCTGAAATTACGAAACCGTAGGTTTTGGATGAGGCTGAATTCAAATATAATATTGTCCTGAATGTAGCACTTTCAGTTATACCGGAAGTAGACGTCAACTTGGTTATTTTAAATGGAACCTGTTATTTTTTATTTTATTTTCGAATTCTACATGAAATTCTAGATAAAATTTGTGCACAATGTCCTATATCAAAAATGAAGTATTTTCGAGATATTTCGATTTTTTAAAAAATTTTGAAAAAATCCTAGTCCACATTGAATAACGATATCTTCATTAATAACGAAGCTAGTGACGTGAAATTGTAATCAATAAACAACAAGCGCTTTCCCGTTAACTCCATATATCCATCTCATTGATATTTCATACAGGGTGTTTTAAACTTAGCCGCCAACATGCACAATTTAAATCATTTATAAGTTGCTTACTTTAAATAGAACACCCTGTATTTTATTAAATTTTCCGCTGTATTTTTTTAAGCCAATTCGTTTGGTATCGGTATTCCCTATACCTAAATCCAACCACTTTTGAGATATTTCATTATCTTAGTTAAAACATCACAACACTTAATTATTTCAACATTAGTAAAGGGTAGGCCATGGCTGTCAAAGATTTGATAGTTAGAACGTTAATTGTTTATGTTGTTTTGACAGTTTTATTTACCAGTTTGTATTTCATAGTAAATAATGGCAAATGTAGGATTTACTAATGACGATTTTTTAAATCTTATTATTATTTACAGCGAGTGTAATAGAATTGTTGAACGGTCTTGCCGTGTTTTTGCAGAAAGATATCCAAATCGATCAAATGCAACTGGTGATATTGTAAGAAGATTGCTTAAAAACTGCCGTCAGTTTGGTCAATTTAAGACAAAAATTAATAAAAATAAACCACTAGTGGACAGTGACATAAACGAAATTAATGTTTTGGGTTATTTTACGGCCTCTCCAAATGCCTCCATTAGAGAATGTGAGATAGATTTTACTTTGTCGACGAGAACAATTCATCGTATTTAAAAAAACACAAATGGAAACCATTTTCATGTCATTTGGTGCAACACTTACAATTAGGTGATCTTCCTCGAAGGGTAGAATTCTGTGAATGGTTTTTAATGAAGACCCAAGAGGATGAAAACTTCATAAAAAAAGTTATATGGTGTGATGAAGCAAAGTTTAGCAAAAATGGATTATTTAATCGACATAATTCCCATTTTTGGTCTAATGAAAATCCACATGTTAGTAGAGAACGTTATTTGCAAGGTAGTTGGGAGTTTTAATGTTTTTTGTGCAATAAAAGACGATAAAATTTTAGCATCAAATTTTATGATGAAAATTTAAATGGTACAAGATATTGCCACATTTTAGAAGAAGCCATACGACCGGCGTTACATACTTTAAGAAATGGTATCAGCAAGACGAAGCACCTCCTCATAACTTTGGGCCTGTTGCTCAGCATCTTTACGACATGTTTGATGATAGATGGATTGCCAATCAGGGTCCATTTCGTTGGCCAGCTCGCTCTCCTGATTTGGATCCTCTAGATTTTGCTATTTGGGGTTACATTAAAAATCAGGTATTTTCCAAACCTGTTACGACAAAGGAAGATATGATGCAGAGAGTCTTACTTGCTTTTAATTCTCTAACACCCGACCATATTTCCATAATTACAAGACATAGCTTAATGAAAAGGATTCATAAATGTTTAGAAGTAGATGGTGCCAATTTTGAACAGTTATTATAAAACTTTATTTGTTTAATATTACATTTAGTTATTTTTGTTTGTAAGTTATCTAATTAAATTAATAAAAAATACCTAGTCAACGTTTTTAATGATATCCACAATTAATAATCCTTTCAGGCTATTGGTTACGTTTCAGAATTAATAACTTATGAAAAAATAACAAAAATATCACCTTAAATAATGGAAATCATGGCCTACCTTTTACTAATGTTGAAATAATTAAGTGTTATCATGTTTTAACTATGATAATGAAATATCTCAAAAGTGGTTGGATTTAGGTATAGGGAATACCGATACCAAACGAATTGGCTTAAAAAATACGGCGGAAAATTTAATAAAATACAGGGTGTTCTATTTAAAGTAAGCAACTTATAAATGATTTAAATTGTGAATGTTGGCGGCTAAGTTTAAAACACCCTATATGAAATATCAATGACATGGATATATGGAGTTAACGGAAAAGCGCTTGTTGTTTATTGGTTACAATTTCACGTCACTAGCTTCGTTATTAATGGAGATATCGTTATTCAATGTAGACTAGGATTTTTTCAAAATTAAAAAAAAAATCGAAATATCTCGAAAATTATTCATTTTTGGTATAGGACATTGTGCATAAATTTTATCTAGAATTTCATGTAGAATACGAAAATCAAATAAAAAATATTAGGTTCCATTTAAAATAACAAAGTTGACATCTACTTCCGGTATAACCGGAAGTGCCACATTCAGGACAATATTATATTTGAACTCAGCGTCATCCAAAACCTACAGTTTCGTTATTTCAGATTTTAACATAACTGTATCCGCCATTACTTTTTATCGAAACTCTTCGCGCCACACCCTGTATAGTAACACTGCAATAAGTCAATTATCACGATTTTTTCTGGAGAAAACACTCAAAAATCACAGCAAAACACATAGGTTGCTATGAAACACTAACACAAGTTGTTCAAGATCAGCTGTTTGAGGCGGAGCTTGTGACGTCAGTGTGACGTACTTGAAAATGCCTAATAGTAGCGCAATTTAATTAATAAGATTTAACAAGGAAGTAGTTCGTTTTGTATACATTTTTCGGAAACAGTATTAGTTCAAAAACTGATTTTAATGGCAGGTTTTATTTTCACATTTGATAATGGTTTTAAAAATATGTATGAATTAACGAACGCGTAGCCCTTTTTACATTATTATTTTTACATTAATATTCGAAAATAAAAACTTCAGTAATACGAAATTAATGCGTTGAATTTATTTACATTATTTACTACTTACATAAAATGAATGTTCCATTTCTCCAATAAGTTTAGTCACTTGTTGCATGTTTTATACTTATATTCTGTTTTATCGTCACTTACCAATAAACATATTTTCACACGCAAACATATACGTGTCCCATTTCATGAAATGTTTAAGAAAGCAAATGAAACAAACAGATGGAGTTAATTAATTCCAACTTGTTCTCTTTGAACCTTTTCCCACATAGAATTTTATTTATTAAATTAATTGTATTCGTTCCTTTTTCAATACACATTTCATTCGTATAGAGATATCGTCATAACAATAAAAGGTCATAGCTTGTGCAGGGTATATTAAACAATTGGAGGAAGAGAAGAGAGAAAAAAAAAGGTTTTTCATATCAGTAAATGGGACAACGTTTTTTATTCACTTGGGAATCAATAAAAGATCGGTTATCGTTTCCGTATTTCTTTTTTAAAGCAGATTTTACTTTTAGAACCGCCGCGCATACACATAAAACAAATCCCTTTCTTTTAGAGTCTAATTTGAAACCACACAAAAAAACTCCGTTTATTAAGCGATTTCTAATCGGAAAACTCCTTCAATGTAATTTACCTTTAGAATGTTATTTCTTCAAAAGGTTTCTTTTTAGATTTGTTCATCGTTTGGCATTTAAATTATTTGTTAAAAGCGGGAATATCAGTTAGTAGCTTTGATTACTTGAGTTTATGGGATTAATTTAGTAGCACTACACCACAACATGCACAATATAAAATATAAGTAGCGAAATGTAATTTTTCGTATCATGAAGAACATGTGCCGTCAGGGCGGATAGGACCGGCGGGCTACCGGGAAAATCGGCGGGGGGTTGGTAGATTCATATTAAATTAATATTGGAAGAAAACATGAATTTTACTAAAAAGATAATAAAAGCAATTGTTAGTAAGTATAAAGCTTATTGTGATTGGTACATTAAATCAGTTGTCTGCGATAATACTTAAGATCAGGTATACTATTTAGCTTTTACTGCTTTTAGAGAATAAGAGAACAATACCTACAAAGAGAATTTCTAAGGCATTATGGATACAGATACAAGGAAAATTAAAACTTGTTAAAAAAGGAATAAACGGATAAATTTTTTCATGCCTGTACCTAACCTAGTACAATAAATTTTGGAATTGTTAAAACCGAAAGTATTGAGTAAAAATATCATTCAACGCCAAAGCATATAGTTTTAGCTATTATTTTTGTCAAGCAACCACTTACTATCTAACTATCGGTATCTTAAAAAGCAAGACACCTGAGTTTAGAATGTTATAATTTTTTTTTTGGCGTTTGATTGTTTTGATATTTGGCATGAATGTACCTTGTACAATCTACCAACGGTCATTAAAAATGAAAATTGTAAGTAAACCTCTTCGGCAGTTATTTATAAAGAAATCAAAAGAAGGACTTTTTTGCACATACATTTTTATATACGGAGACTTTGAGGTAATGTGACTTCATTATTTTAGCTCAAAATATAAAATTTTAAAATAATGCATCCATCCTATTCGAACGGGTTAGTAATAACAAATCTTCCGAAAGTTTTCAAATTTTGATAAGAATCAGAATGGACAGTGGCGTAGTCAGGATTTAGTCTGGGACCCAGATAACAAATGAGTTTTAAGATTTCTTTCTACCATAATTACGAATAAATAATAATGGAAAAATGATATATAATTTTGCATCCCTTGGACCTCTTGGTAAAAAGCATCTGGCACTAAAGTAATAACCCTTAAATGTAGAAACATGAACAAAGTTTATTGTACGTCACTTAAATACCCTAATAAATATATTTTTACGATTTCTGGGTAAATTAATTTTGTTTTGGATTAAACGAAAACACCAAATGTACATTTTGCATTATTTAAAATTTCATTTTAAAGTAGAAGTGTTGTGGATCATAAATATATGTCCCTAAATGCTGACACATTATTGTTTATTGTGGTATGCTGGAAGTAGGTACATAAACCGGCAACCTTGAAATCTGGGAAGACAATTGACCAATTACTAGAAAAATCTCCATTTATGTGTAAATTTATTTTAAATGCTGTTTGAATTTCAACCTGTGTGATAATGTGGTTATTTAGGTAATTTAAATTTTTCAATTAAATTGAAAATATGGGCAGCCGCTTTGCCGCCAGGCGCCATGGTTAATACGGCACTGATATTATTTATAATTCAATTTGCTTATTATCACAATTCACAATTGGTAATATTTTAAGTTTACAATATACGGTGTTAAACATTCCATGCCTATCCTTCTTGGAAAATTAAGTGGTAGAAAATGGAACACCGAAATTTGTACGAAGATAAGATAATAAAATAATTTACTGTACTTCTTGAAAGAAAATGGGAACCACCTGATCGTGACATTCGTGGCAAATACAGGATTAAAAATTATTGGGTACTGTAGTTATACTTTTACATTTAAGAATGCGTTTAGTTTATTTAAATTCAATAGGTAGTCTTATTTAGCGAGTTCTAGTGTTTAGCTGTTTAGTATAGTGTCGGATTGTAAAAGTGATAATCATAACCCACGAGTATATGCATTTTTTATTTTCAAATTTCAAATTGTGACTTGTGTACATAGTAATGGCAATTAATTTATTATACAAAACATGGATATTAATAAACGTAAAGCGAAATGGTGCCGAAAAGGCTAGAATAAAAAACACAAACAAATGAAAATCGAAGCTAGTAAGTGTATGAAATTATCTACCATGTTCAAATCTAAAACCTCAGATACATCGAAAGTGCAAGAAGAAACAACAGATATTTCTCCTGCTAATTGTGCTCAGAAAACATCTATTTTAATTCCATTGGAAATAAAAGGAACAATTGAAAAGACCATACAACAACCCTACGGAAACAGTTAAACAACCACTTGAAGTTTCGTCTACAATACAAGTCAGGTCAATCTCAACTTTTCGCCCCAAATATCAACAACCAAACCGAATTTTTAAGTTTCATCCTCAACAACCAACTACTAGTATACCATTTACCGCCAGAAAAGCTTATTATAGACCGGATAATGTGCAACGTGTTTGGCTTATGTATTTTAAAAAAATGACGCTTTATTCTGTAGTATTTGTTTGGCACGATAATTCATTCAGGAATGGTGAATTGGAAACATATTTATGATAGAATTAAAGAACACGAAAGTAAAAATTCATCAAATATGTGTGGATGCTCATGTAACGGCTATGGAAGGAAAAAGTATTGATAAGTTAGTTTTATTTGGCTACACAGAAAGTAGGAAAGAACAAATTGAGAAAAGAAATGTACTGAAAAAATTATCGATATAATAAAATTAATAGGAAAAGTTAAGCTAAAAAAAGAAAATGAAGCGGTATTCACTGAAACATACAGAATTGGACCATGGTAAATTTTTGGAAATGATCATATTGTTCCAAATATGATCCAATTCTAAATGTTCATCTAGATGAAGTAATAAAAATTCAGCACTTCACGAGAAGGGTTCTAAACAAGGTGGTGGCTCGATAACGTTTTTGTCAAAAACAACTACTAATTATATTTTAATTTCTATAAGTAAATTAATTAAGAAGAAAATTTCTGCAGAAGTTAATAAAGCTACTATGTTTTCAATTCAACTTGATACGACTCAAGATATTTCTGTAGCAGATCAGTGCTCCATAATAATTAGATATGTGACAGATCAGGTGTACGAACGTCTTAAGTGTTACAAAGTGTGTGTCAACAACAGGACAAGTTTTCAGCTATGATGTGCGAAGTATTAGAAAATTTAGACATAGATATAAGAAAATGCGTTGGAAATTCAACGGATGGTGCGTCAAATATGCAGGGCGAATATAATGAATTCTCAAGAAAACTAGATGAATTATGTCCAGTTAATATACATTTGTGGTGTTATGCATATTTTAAATTTAGTAATCACAGACACAACTAAATCTATGATTGAATCTGTTAATTTATTTGGATTGTAGAATGAGTGCGCAGTGTTCTTAAAGGATTTGGATTGTTGGATTGATGTGTCCAAATAAAAGTTACATTCAATCGGTGAAACAAGATGGTGGTCAAAGGATGCTTTATTAAAAAAATATTCGGTAGTTATGCTAGTGATAAAATGGTTTGTTCATAGAGTTAGTAGTGACATTAAACAAGATAAGAAAACTTGAAAAAGCAACACCCGAAACTAGATATAAAGCTACAGGTTTGATAGAAGTTATCAAAATATGAAACTCTTTTGACAGCAAAAATTTTTTTTTTGAAATTACTTCACCGTTATCCAAATATTTACAATGTTCTGGCTTAGATACATTACAAGCTTCCGTATGGTAAATGATACATTGGATAGTTTAAAGGACATGCAAAGGATTTTCAAGAAATAAAAATAAAACAGAAATGTTGGTAAAATTTATTAATAACCAACTTGAGAGAATTTCAGAAGATTTTGATATTCAGGTCGCGACTGATCTAGCTGAAGTACGGCTGAGAAAAAGAAAAATGCATAGCTATGAAGGAGATGATGCAACTTTGGGTCATGGATGGAACAAATTTAAGATTGATGTATTTATAGGATAATAGATTATGTCATTGAAAAGATTACATCTATATTTGAAAAAATATTCTTTAGCGCAGATTTTTCTTGTCTAGATCCTAAAACTTTGAGGAAATAACAAAAGTCGGTAATCTTCCAGAAAACTCGTTACTGGATTTATCAAAAATTTAAAACATTTTAATCCTGAAATAACACAGTGTGCACTTCAAGATGAATTATTAGACTTTATAAGAAAGTGGGATAATCTAAAAAATCTTTAAAGACGAATATGTTTTAGATTATTCTAGTGGTTATGATTGACAACAATGACGAAATTTGATAAAACACAATCATTACCATACTGTGTTAAAATTGTATTATGTTGTTTATGTTCTTCTAAAATACAATATGTATTGTAATGCATATCCATTTGTATTTTTAACATATAAATTAATTTTAAGTTTATCCGTAACACAAGTATCTTGTGAACGGTCTTTTCTAAATTAAAATTTATTAAAAACCATTTACGTAGTACATTGATTCAGGAACACCTAGAAACATTTTGCTAATGTCAACTGAAAAACAGTTATTGGCAAATTTAGACGACGACGAAATAATAGATACAGTCTCCATAAAAGTAAAGTTCTCAAGAACTTGCTGTTACTGTAATTGACGTAATTGTAGTTCATTGTCATAAAACGCTTAAGTTTTTTTAATAATAAATTGCATATTTGTTTTCAGCAGTTGTAAATATTTGTTTATAAATTACGCTACGGACGCATTTAATTACAAAATACTAAAAAACTTGAGGGCTTTGTAATATATTTCCGGGCCCCCTTACCTATCCGCCCCTGTGTGCCTTTTTAACATAGTTGCAAAATTGGTTTTAACGTTCCAGTAGATTACGATGGGATATTATTTTAATGGATGTAATTTTACTTTGAAACTATACCTATAAACATTTGATAAATTATTTAAGACATGTATTACGAGTTGTAAAATTCACAACCTATCTAAACTAATTTTCTGACAGTCAACTATCCAATAATACGGGGTTAAAAAAAACCTTTAAAATTTGAAGTTTTATGCCGTTATGTTTTTTTTTCATTCTGACCGTGGAATAATAAAAGTACCTATCTATCAAATGACACCCAAAATGTTTTTCGCGTTTTTTCAATAGGTGGGAAATACGGTTTGAAGGGGCCCGGTTTCAACCAAAAAACCTGGCGCAGGATACACATTACGTTTTCTCGCAGGTTTTGGTCAGTCTAGTGTTCAGTATCGCGAAGGAAAGGTCCAATATTGATAACAATTATTTTAAAAATTTATGTTAATGGATTCAATTCATTGGCCGAAGAAAAAACCAAAAAAGGAGAAGGAAACTTCAAAGTGGGTGAAAGGTTTAAAAATCAAAGAATTCTATATGAGATAAACAATTCATTGGAGCCTAGATTATAAAATTATTGCATGGAAAATAATTAATTTAACTTTTTCTTCACATTAAAAAGAAGAACTATTATGGTCCAAATTATGGGATAAGTAGACTTTAAATATTTAAATGGAAAAATATGGATTTAAAATTTAATATTTCCGTAAATGGGAAAATAATTGAAAGTGAAAGTTAATTCCGTTCTTAAAAAAATTTTTAAAATGGTAGCTAATTTTTTTTTTAAAATTGAAACAATTCTGGATTGCTTAAAAATTAATTGGTTTAATTAAAATGTCTTTTGGGGTGCCAATAATGTTTCTAACGGTAAGACAATTTTAAAATTTTGTTGGGGTTGAAGATTTTTTAACCTGTAAATTCTTGATTTCTTTAAAGTCCCCCTTGGTCAAATGAGGCATTTTTGTTTTGAAAATGTTCCTATAACGGTCGACTAATTTTACCAAATAAGTGCTAATTTGAATTTTTAATCTCTTTGAATTTCTTGCGACTAACTTTGCCGCCCGTTGTTGGTCCAACATTCCTTGGTTTTGGGAAATGTTCTTTTTTATTTCATATTAAAAATATCTTACTTAACATTTTCTACCAACCAATTGACATTTTGGAATAACCGAGCAATTTCCAAATTTTGTGCGGTGGCGAACCTTGTTTTCTTCCAAAAAATAAATTTTAATTAATTAAACTAAACCATTTTTATTGATTTCCTAATTCAAGCTGGGAAAAATTATTAGTTTTGAAAACCATGGAACCAAATTGCCTTGGTGGTTACCAACCAAAGGATAATTAAGGCATGGACCACATACAACTATAAACAATTTCATAGATTGACGTGGGCTTGAAAATTTTAAATTTATAAGTTTACTACCAAACGGTACGACTTGGGAAAAATAATTTTCGGATTATAGAAACATGAAACTACCCCATGAATAACGAAAATTAAACCTTATAAGTAACTTGTTTGAAAAATTTTTAAAACCACTAACGTTAAATTTAAAAACTTTAAGCGATAAGGAAAATAAAAAGTATTAATATTACAAAGTTTGATAACTCTCCGGAAATCCGAAAAATTGAAACTTTAATATAATTTATTATAATTTTTAAAAAAAATTGTTAATAAAAACCTGGGGATCCAAATACTTCTAAATAAACTAAAATCCTAAAAAATAATAGCTTCCCAAATGCAAAAAGTTCTTTCTTGTATTTTGAATAATAAATCCTTTTATTAAATAAAGTTGTTAAATAAAAAACCTGTTACCTTCTTCTTTCTTATTTTTTTAAAATTCTAAAATTAAAAACTTCCCATGTTATGTACACCGATTTGTTTGCCCTTTCTTGGTTCTCTGGCATATAAGAAGCCAAAATTGAAAATAAAGAATGGTTCTAAACCTCTCCCAACCAGCGCCCTTATTTTCTTTATTCTTTAGGTAGGAACTCCAATTGTTATTTTTTAAAATACTTTTGTTCTTGGGCACCCCAGCCAAGTTATCTATGATAATTTAACGGATTTAAGTATTCTTGCTTTTACCAACAAACAACAGGCCGATGTCATAAACTGAAAATTCAGGAACGTTTCCGGCATTTTTAAAATTTTTCCGCGAAAAACCACAAAAGATGATTGCTCGAATAAAACCAGCCTCGGGTAACCTGGTGTACCCACAATAATTACGGGATTGTTAGATAAACATAGGAAAATTTCGTGTTCATTTTGGGAGGCCGATTAGGGCTCGCCTTCCGGGATTATATAAGACAGGTTGGTTGAAAAAGGGCCCCTTTCCGGTAACGTTAGGCCCACCTAATAATGGGCAGAAAAGGTTATGTTTCTTGTTGAGAATTTACCTGGTCCAAATTTTAAAATTTTAACTATCAGCAATTTAAAAAATATTATAGTAAAATAAAAGAAATTTAAAATTATTTAAGTTCCGTATGGCCGCAGGGGCTAACAAACCCGTATTAATAAAACAGTTCCTTGGTAAGAAATTACGTTTCAGGCAATTTTGGCCAAAATTTAAATTTCGTATTGGTAAAATTTAAACTAAAAATAGTTTTAAGGTTATATTTAAATTTTGAAACAAAATCAATTTTAAGGAAATTTATTACCAGCAGGGTATCATATTACAACTTGTAATTAAAAATGAAAAGCAGGTAAAAAAAAGACTTGGCTTTAAAATGGGTCAACTTAAAGGTTCTTTAATTAAAATTGGAAACTAAAAAATAATATATTTTAAGTTGCTTTTATATACAAGGATAACTTTTATTAAACCGACGGGTGTTGTAGTAGACCAATTTAATTGTTAAACGGAATTGCGGTTAAACCAAAGGTATTCAAACCCAAAATAGTGGACCTTGAGCTAAACCTAATAATTGGAGCATTTTAAATAACCTATAACCTCGTCTTTTAAGTTTCAAAGAATAAAACGTTTTACTTTGATGACGGTCAAGTAAACATTTCTTGGGGTATAATTAATGGGAATTCGGGTTCTCGAGGGCAATTATAATGGAGAGGCCTAAATTCCTTTTAAATTAAAATGGGAAAAGCGTCCAAAGGCGATAAATGGTTACCAGGGTTTCTGAAGATTAGAGCCGGTATTTAACCCTGGATGGACCAATGCAAAAAAGTACCCACGATTTCGATTTTTGGCTATATATTTTTAATTATTCCTTTAAAATTTTGAAAAATTAGACATTGTTCCTATACATGTAGTGCACTTTATATTGTGATAGAAGGCGTTATGCATATTTAAATATAGTTTATATTGAAAAGTCTTGGTCCAACCTGCGACTAATATGGTTATACGCAGTCTGGCGTTCTGTAGGTAGCGTTTAATTACAGGTTATTTGTTGCGCTTGTGTTGTTTTGTAAGTCGATTTAAAATTGCTAAAATTAGTGAGTGCGGTGACAAACATTTCCTAGACTTTTGTTAGTGCTGTTAGTAAAAATGAGTAAATATTTAACTCAAAAGGAATTAGAGTTTGAGGCAGAAAACGTGTCAGATTTTGAGGTTATGTCAGTGGGTGATGCCGAAAATAGTGACTCGGATGTAAGTGAACCAGAGGAGTGTACAGTTGTTTATCAAGAAGAAGCCAGTGATGAGTTAGTTGAGAGCAGTTCTGATATTTCTCTAAATGGCGATAATGCTGCCCAAGAGTATAAAAGTAAATCAGGTAGAATTTACTTAGCACATCCCCCACGGTACGGACGGAAAGCAGTCCCAAATATTTTTCGCGACCGACCAGGTTTACGTACTGACGGAAAGGTTCAATCGATTCTGCAATCTTTCTCAAAATTCATTGCAACAGAAATCCTCCAAAAAGTTGTAACCTGTACAAATGAGGAAGCAGAAATTAAAAATGTAGAAAAGACTGATACAACAGAAATTATGGCACTATTGGGTGTTTTGATTTTGATGGGTGCTAATGGTGACTATCATGATTCATTTTCCAAGAAATTTGGACGAGCAGCTTATAGTGGTGCAATGTGCCGCAACAGATTCAGAGAATTGTTGGGGATTTTAAGATATGATAGCAAAACTACTCGGCAGGAAAGCCGAGCTGAACACAAATTTGCTGCGCTTCGTGAAATTTTTGAAGAGATAAATGAATCATTCTTGAAATATTTTACACCGGGTATGAACGTCATAATTGATGAGATGTTGTCCTTATTTAGAGGGAGGTGCCGGTTCAAATTATTCATGAAAGATAAACCTGGAAAACACGGCGTTTTGATAAGTATGCTAGCAGACTGTGATACACGTTACGTTTTACGCATGGAAGTTTATGCAGGTAAAACAGAAGGTAGTATCTCAGAATTTAGAGGTCCAAAAGGAATTGTAAAACGACTTTTATCTCCAGTTCGTAACTCCGGTCGTAACGTTACAACTGATAGATACTACACATCTGTAGAGCTAGCAGAAGAATTGTACACAGAAAAACCCACAAAAATATTGATACTTCTTTCAACGCACCCTACAGATGATATTGTTCGTACGGACAAAAAGAACAAATCTGATATAAATCTCTTCTATAATGAGATCAAAGGAGGAGTGGATGTCATCGATCAGATGGCCAGAAAATACGCAACAAAGCGATCCACAAGACGATGGCCACTATCAATTTTTTATACATTGATAGACATTGCAGCACTCAATGCGTATTCTTTGTCTATACTAAACTTTCCAAACTGGAATGAGAAAAAGACCAATCGTCGTCGCTTATTCCTTCAAGAACTTGGGCTTGCTTTGCTGCTACCAAACGTAGAAAGAAGATCAAAAAACGTCAACGGTTTACACTCACACATCTACTGGCAATGGAAAACCTACTGGAGAGAAAGTTAGAACCTAAAAAAGTAACTGAAACGTCATCTCACGTTATGAAGGGTAGATGCCATTTTTGTTGCAAAGTGGCATCATCTAAAAATCAACAGATAAGTAAGTTATCAAAAACAACAATTACTTGCCATAAATGTCAGAAATATGTATGTGGAAAGCACAACCAGAAGTCCAACACCTGTCTAAAGTGTGATGTAGATTCTAATGCTGACAGTGAGTGAAAATAGTCGATGTAATAAGTATTAATATTAATTTTTTACAGATTTAGAATGTTTTTATGTTAATTTTGTATTTCCAAATCATTATCTTTTGAATAAAAAATGTTTGTACCCTTCAAACATATGTGGACATTTTTTACCCACCTTGGTCCAACCTGATACTGAAAATAGCTTGGTCCTGCCAGGGTTAAGGCTTGTGTCGCTGATAAATGGGAAATGCGCGGTCCGGGTGGTATGAATTCAAAAATAATTCAGTTACAAAAAAAAAAAACTCCTGATACGGAGGTCGGAAGCAAATGTTTTCTATATCGGATAAATAATAAAAAAAAAAATTTTATAAGTTGGAAATTAGATAACAGAACGATTCGTGAAACAAAAAATATAAATCAACCTTCTCGGTCTCAGTTTGAGAAAAAAAGATTGTTGTCGCGGGTAAAGGGAACAAATTAAATTAATATTTCTCAGACAAAAATAATATTCAAAAAAATGTGGGTGCTTACGGTGCGAGGACTCAGCCTCTAATTTATTCGGGCAGCTGAAAAAAAAACTCACTATAGTACTTGGCGATGTCAATTAATAAAATAGTTTTTCGTCAACGGTGGCGAAAAAAATACCTAAATTCCTGAAAAAAATAACAAACAAGAACCAAAAACGCATTCAAGATGGTAAAGAAACATACTAATAATTGTTTCATACACGGTCAGGTACCACTGAAAAAAAAAAGGTAATGGTAAAACAAAATTAAAAACTCCAGTGATTAATGTAATTAACAGAACCAAAATATATATATATATATATATATATATATATATATATATATATATATATATATATATATATATATATATATATATATAATTGCCAACGGCGACGGAAAACCAAAACTAGATTAAAAAGAAAAATATAAACTAAAAATGTCGTTTGTCTAAACAGGCTGTAAACTAATTAACCCTTGTAATCACTTTGAGACGGCCTAACGGTATAACTAAAATAAATGTTACGATCTGACAACTTAGATAACAGATCGTACAAGATCCAAAATTATAAAACAAAAATCAGAAAAAAATATTGGTAATTAATAATCGGCTACTTGCTGTTAATAACAAAAATTATTTTAGTCGAAATGGAATTAATAACTGTAGTGGGTGCAATATTTGGATCACCCAGTATATGCACGGTGGCGGAAAACTAAAACTAAATTTCAGAAAAAAATAGAAACACAGTGTGTTTGTTAGACACTAATAAAAGCGGCTATATAAAACAAAAAAACTATCGAGAGATTTATTCTTTTAAAACTAACATAAAAGAAAAATCCTGATTACAAAACTTAACCAGCTGAGCTACAGAATAGAAATCGCGTCTCTGTAAATGCTTACACTAAATTTTAAAAATTAAAGTGCAATCGATGACGGAAACCTTGAATCAACAAATTAATTATTCCTGATCTTATCTGTCTAAACACTCTAAACGGACGGCAACAAAAATAATCAGGACGGCGTTGAAAATATAGGATAAATACTTTCGATCTAAACACAAGAGATAAAATCCTAATTATCAGATGCAATCGCATACAATGAAAAGATATTTCTGCAAATGTTTAGGTCAAACTTAATGGGCGGTTGATTCGTGGTTTGAAAACAATTTTATTTATAAACGGTTAATCACGGATGAAATGTTCACCTATAAAGGTATAAAAATAATTAGCATACAGATGCCAGCTTAATATCAGTAGAAATACGGACTTAGTTAAGACGGAAACGGTAGTGTTTCTAAGCTGCAAAAAAAGTTGTTGAGAACACGCTTATCGGATAATTGCACACGTGCAAATAAAACTTTACATAAATATGTTTTCCATAAATGAAATAGCTACACACATAAAGTTAACTACTTGTATCTTGTTTAAAAAAAGAGCGGAATAGCGGACGGTAATTTATCAACAGTAGTAACTCGAATTAATTTGCTTAATCAACAAACTTACTTGAATAGATCTGGACACACACCTTGCTTAGTGCACGTACAAAAATGTGTATTTTTCTCTTAATACCGATTCACTCTTGCAGTGTTAACAATGTATCGCATTCGGTGTAAGAGACAACAAAACTCGTTTTGTTCCTGAACTGTTTCGATGTTCAAATGAAAAAAATTGTTACATATTAAAATTGTGAATTTATATACTTATAAAGGAAATCGTATAAAATAAAATTATTGCATCCGGCATTTCAACTTATCAAACTGTGTGTACGAGTATTGTATTGGAATTTATTCACTAAATTAATTTTTGAAATTAAAAAAAAATACCGGGCGGTCAAATATCTCCATTATGCGAGTTTGCGGAAAATTTTGAGAAGTTAGTTTTTTCGGTAACGGAAGTTATTGTTTCGTTTCTAATAACTATTATGTGTTTTCGTGATCTCGATCTGCTTTATCCATCTAAGTAAACAATGTTAGGTAAGAAGCGAAATAGTGCAGGTGGTTTAGTGAATACTCTATTCAATAATTTTCCGGTTGAATTGTATTTACCTGGTTACCAGTATTGTGGTCATGGTACAAATTTAAAGAAACGACTCCCACGCGGTGACCCTGGTGTTAATCAATTAGATGCTCAGTGCAAACTTCATGATATCAGTTACAGAGATTACCGAGATATAGAAAGTAGACATAAAGCAGATAAAATTTTAGAAGAAAAAGCTTGGGAACGCTTTAAATCATTAGACGCAACATTAGGTGAACGAACTGCAGCTTTGGCAGCCGGTACCACCATGAAAGCAAAGAGAAAATTAGGAATGGTGTGCAAACGTCGATCCAATCAGAAGAAGAAATCGTTATGAAATGGTGGAAATTTATTGCATTCACGAAAAACAATAGCTAAAAAAATTAAATCTAACGGAAATTTCATAGATACAATAATGTCGGTGCTTTCAACGGCAAAAGGTGTGGTGAAAAATTTAGGAGGAAAAGAAAGCTTTAAAGTTTCTAGAGTAATTCCCTTACCTAAACAAGGAGAGTTTTCTCCATTTCTTATTCCGTTATTCGCAGGATTATCAGCAATGTGTGCTTTAGCTGGTAGCGCACCGGGAATTGCTAAAGCAGTCGTTGAAGCAAAAAATGCAAAAAATTGCAAGAAGAGACATCGTACCATAATCGCATGATGGAACCTATCGCTATAGGCTCTGTGAATAAGAAAGACGGTGCACTTTATCTAAAACCATACAAATCTGGTGGTGGTGCATTATACCTAAAACCGTTTCCAAAAAACTGATTACTCGGAAGACAGTTAACAGATATCGATTTAAAGAAAAGCACCAAAAATGTACCCTACTTTAGGGATATTATTAACTTAGATAGCCAAAGCTGACCCGGTATGCGTTGTGTTTGCGACAAAAAGCGAGGTAAAAGATATGGTATTACGACAGTTTCGGTAATCTTCGACAACCAATCGTAGTGATTAACTACGGAGATGTAATAGTATATTATACATAGAGGGAACAAATGTATGCTTTTTCCTAAGTTTGTAGCATAAATGCGAAGCCGAGGGCTACAAAACATCGGGGAAAAATAGCATTCTCTTCTGAGGTGTATGTACTATTTTATTAAATTAGTAAACTTAGTAATAGTTTCGTCAAATCCCTATGTAATAATTAGTGGCCTTTGGGATTCGAATCTTGACAACTATACCTAGTGTCAGAAAATTAAAAAAAAAACAGAATTATGAATAATTTCAATAATTGTGGGCCTGTATCATTTACTGTAAACGTAAATAAATACATATTTACTCCCTAGGGAGAAATGTTCCACTTCTGTCACCATTTTGACAACAGAGAAACTAACTTTTGCTTCCGCTTTCGCAAAGATATATTATAATTACAACCAAGATCAAGAATTTGATACAATTATTGGACGACACCTATGCTTAAAATTTTTATATAAATAATTGATACAACCTCAAATTTTTTATTACGTCAATAACATTCAGTTTAGAAGGTGTTGGTAACACAGCTAGCTACAACTTCTATCGACCGATGGAACTAGATTTGGGGAAGAACTACGTTATCTAATTGGTTGGATTTTACGGCTACAACAGCATTATAAACATTTATACTGGCAACGATAGATTTTATTTTAGAACAAATCCATCTCCTTTGCAAGGAGGATATGATTTAGATGAGATTAGCGATTATCTAAAATTTGTGATATCCACCCAAAATTTTATCAGGAGCAAACCAAAATACACTTAAATATCAGATAAACAGTTCATTTGAATCGATTGTACTAAAGAAAATGACATTGGTCGTATGCCCCGATTTGAGTCTAAAATATTAGAATATCTTACATACGTCTGAGTTAGACATCAAAATACTTAAACACACTAATCTACACGTAGAGTACAACATTAAAAGCGTGTTATCGAAACGGGAAACCCGCAAAAGTGATCAATGAGATTGAAGTTTCAGTTCCTCAGGTTATCGTCTAAATAAAACTCCAAGCAATATTCAATATTTAGAAGTAACACCGACATAATTAGTAATATAACAATTAATTTGACCATTCACAATACGCCTAGAACTAAAAAAACATGGTTCTGAGAATTAATCAAGGACCGACCAATGCCATCTTTCAAAAATTCATATAAAGGACATCATCCCTACAGTAAGTCAGTAAATAGTGATTATTGCGGTTAACATCTGCAGAGAAATGCTTTTTAACGTCAATTGGTTTAAAAGTTCTTACCGGCGATGGGCGAATCATTAAACATTTTTCAAAACGTATATTTTGATGATACTATAATTAAATCAGAATCTTCCGTATGGATCTTCTAAATATGGACCTTCTGAAGAAATACGCATCTTAATTCGAAGTCCAGACATAATTACGGCTACCTACGATAGTTTTCTGTACATAGAAGGTAAGATTGAGCTCAAAAAGAAGATGATAAAAAATCATGCAACGTTTTTTTTTTCGAAGAATACGTTATGAGTAAGATTGTCAAAGAGTGGACGTTTACAGAAATCCAGGCGTAACGTTTGCACTTAAGGGATATATTTCTTATACGGCAAGCAAGAGCAAAGCATTAAGGCATTTGGGGTGGCCACCAAACAATAAAGAACCATTACAAGTAGAATTCCATGAGCAAAATGGAGAAAAATCATTTACATACCATTGAACCAAATATTTGGAACAATGAAAATTATCGTTAAGCAATCGTGAATATGCGCCAAGAGTTGATTCGAATTCGATCTAGAAGCGATACAAACGGTTACTATGGTGAAGTTGATGCCGCAATAACCTAAATAAAATTCAATGGAAAGTACCACACTTAACACTTAGTGATGCTGCGAAACTTAACTTGTTTCAAGGAATCAATAAAAATTCTATTATTACTGTTCCATTTCGTCAATGGGAGTTATATGAATTACATTACATTACATTACATTAGAACAGCAACCTTAGACATATGGCCAATAAAAACATCAGCGCAACTGGAAAAACTATGTTGGATAATTGTTGCATTCGAACAAGGTAAAAGGTACACAAAGTTAGTAAGGATCGGAAATTTTGATTACATTAACATCAGAAACCTTAAAGTACATCTGGAGTCTGAGTATTATCCATATGAAGCAATGCATTTCAACTTCAGTGCTTACCAATACCTGCCTATCACAATTTTTTGAAATTCTGATGTCCAGTATTTGTAATGGACTGTTCTAAACAAAATGAATCCTTAAAAAACAGTAGACATCAAATTGGAAATAGAATCTCCAACACCTTTCAATAATGGAGTGATTGTCTATGGTCTTATTCTCCATTACGCTATTGTGCAGTACAACCCACTCAGTGGAGAAGTGAAAAAATTATAATTATTGTAATATTCACTCTGTGTACAAATAAAGATGTTGTAATTATTCGTTTGGTTTTATTTCATCCATTAACGATGAAAGTAGTTTGTTACGAGCCAAACACTCACTAGAGCATCAGCCCGTAAAGGTAATGCGCGGGCAACGGCATAGTTCAGTGGGATGTGCGGGGTTTTTACTTAATACTGGAAAAGGGCACTGGTTACAACTCCATAACGCCAAAATCGGCAAAAATATTACAAATGCGCTACCTGTTACACATTTATAGCGGAAAGCGTCATGAATTAGATCTTAACAATGGCCCAACAGGAAACCATCATGTTCACTTAAAATAAATCACTCCCCCCTATTGCAAAAATTGTACGTTCAGTTCACCTGAACCCCAATAAAATCTTAAGCTTTATATAAACGCCGCAAAATTGCGCTAATAAGGCTAAAACTCATCAACCATTTCGATAAACTTCAAAGTCAAACTTATTGGCCCAAATAACCAAAAATACCTGATCAAAACGGTAATTACTGATTCAAATTAAAACGAAAAATACCTCACAACAAAACTAAGCAAATGCGGTCAGATATCAATAAAATCCTAAAAGTTAATAAACATCAATATCGGGGCCTTAATACCTAACGCATAAATACACAGCCAAGAGACAAACCGCTTACCTTTAACACGGATTGAAGTAATCAACAGCTGATCAGATGACTTCTTTAAACTTCCAAAATATCCGCACGCCCTCACAAGAAAATAATGCGTAAACAAACTCATTAGCCTATATCTATATACAGGTAGAAAGCGCTTATCCTCTAATAGGTTTCAATTTCATTAGAGTGCCATATTTTTTGTAATTCACTATTAAAATTTAGAAAACTTGCGTTAAGAAATCTATCCTAATTTTTGTTTTTTTTATTTTGCTTAATTAGGTTTTTCTTTTTTTTTGTTTTTTATCAACACTTTATGTTTTCAAATAAGTTACTTTTTTGTGATATAAGCATTATTAAATGATTTGTAGATCATACTGGCATAATCAGATAACTTGATGAATCTTCATATCTCAAAATTGATCTTCAAATGGTTGTTTAAAGAAAAATTGTATAGCTTTCGTTAAACTTAAATATAAAACTCAATGAACGATAAATGGACGTTGTCGCTGTAAAATGGCTTAACTCGAATTTCTCTTAAAGTAAATCAATTACTGGAAATCTTAAAAGTGAACCAAAATATCTAATCTTTTCATTTTTTAATTTACGTCGGCAAAATCGCAGTCAGAGAGGACGAAGTCACAATAGCTTCGTATCTATTAACAAAACAGTTCTAGGACATCAACAATGGTATATTATGAAACTAACATTATATGCATAAACAATTCAAATTTTACTACAGTTAATAAAAGACAAACATATTAAATTTTGCAGTACAAAACACAAAAAAAGATAAAATGCGGTTGACGCTTGTAAGGTCGATATTCCCCCAAAATCCTTTAACTTATGTTATAAATAACTACATTTTATTAAACACAGCGGAATAATAATATAGGAAACATAAATTTTGACGAATCTTCGCAATAACTCTCTAAGCGTATTCATCCTGCACACAAACAATAAAAGAACACACACTTTATTGGTATCACCAGTAGAATAAAATGTAAGAGTTTACCTTATTTGGCACCACGTTCCAACAATGGACTTAGAATACTCTCCTTACTCTGTACTACGATAGGCAGTGATGTTCAGATGATCCTCCAGGTGTCGGTTCAATAGAGACCGACTCCTCTAAATTTCCACGTAGATGCTCTCCAAATAATACCTTACAAACGGCAACATCCTATTTATAAATACGCGAACTAAGCACCGATAGTTGTTACAGCCAAAACAACACGATTATCCTACGTTTCATCTGGTTTAACGTATATGCACAAATATTAATCCGTATTTACTTTATTTACAAAGCGTTTCTTAACGTTAATCTATTTCCTCTACACTTTATTAAGCGAAATATTTATTTACAGCGTTAGGCGAAATGTAACCAACAAACAAACAAGAAAAATGGGAACTTAACACATTGTTACAATTATGTAATAATTAATGTTAAACTTAACATCTTGAGGATTGCAGCAAGTAGGCAAAAAGTAAAAGAAGAATAATAGTATTAACAATAACTTTAAATCTTCAAATTGACAATATAACGAGAGAAGGTAATGTGATTCAGGATAAATTAAAAAAAAACTGATATTAAATCGATTTAATGTTAAGAGAAAATAAAGAAAAATTAAACACTAATCTGGTTTAGTTTCAAATGAAAGAATATAGCTGTAGATATTACTAAGTTTATCAATATCTGAATTTTTATTTAGTCTGTTTCTGTAGTTATTAATACACAGCATTTCTAAAAATAATCTCTTAGATAAAACATTTTCAGCTAAGGCACATGACTGGATTTTCCTTTTAGCGTCACTTTTATGAGATACTATTCTACCTGATAAGTTCCTAGAAGTTTGTCTTATATAACATTTCTCACAATTAGCGCAAGGAATGGAGAACACAATATTAGACCGTTCTAAGATTAATAAATAATAATATTAAAAAAATTCCTCTACCATATTGTCTCCATTGTGTTAGAATTTCCAAAAAAATTGACACCACTGAACTGGCTACCCATGATATTAGTAGTAAAAGTGTCATCAGCTTCCAGCTATCGCGTACCGTTTCTGTAAAGCCTAACAAACTGATTTCGCAAAAGAACCTTTACCACAATGCAGACACACACACACACACACACACACACACACACACACACACACATACACACACATACAACACACACACACAACACACACACACACACACACACACACACACACACACACACACACACACACACACACACACACACACACACACACACACACACACACACACATACATACATATATATATATATATATATATATATATATATATATATATATATATATATATTGAGATGAGTCAATTTACGTGCAAGTAGCTATGCAATTTGCATAGTGAAGTTTTAATTTAGTTAGTACGAAATGGTACATTTCATTAAATAATTCTAGATAAGAATGATTAATAAACATTGAGATGTTTGTAAAATTTAAATATTTCTTAATATAATTTTAATAATGTTAGTATAAGTAATCGACAACACAGTACGTTGAAGTTTAGGATATGTTTGTTATCGTTTTGAGTTAATTCAAGTTTTCATTTAGTTTTGTAAGTTTATTTAAAACAATATTCCCCGAAGACATGTAATACAAGTTGTAGTTGACAGAAATAATGTTAAAACTAGATTTAGGCTTGTATCAATGTCGCAATTCACATGTACGAAGCCAAGATTAGTGACAACATTCGTATTAGTGCGTTAAAAAAAAATTATGAAAAAACAGAACAAGAACATTACTGAGTAACTATAAAACATGATTCAAGCAGCAGCTCTGGGATTATTGTGTGTAATCAACGGTGTATGACATTAAACTAGTGATTGACAACATTCCGACACTAGTCGTAGAAGAACATATTGAACCTACGAAAGTGGTAAAATAAATTAATTTGTGACTTGAACATTAAGTTTAAACACTTACATTAACAATTATTGTGTTTAAAAGTGTGAAATTTAACATTAAATGTATAAAAACAAAATGAGGTTATGTTTTCTCCTCGCATATAAATTTTTGTATAAATTGAGACAATTTATACAAAATAAATTACTAGAGGCAAAAATAGTGAGGTAGCCTCAATTTTATGTTATAATTCCTTATATTTATGTTTATTTTTGTTAATTTTAGTTTTTAAGAGTATTGTTAGAATGTAAATAATTTTCCTTTCAAATTGGCCGTAGGCATGTTTAAGATGGATATTTGGGTGTAGTTGTATCCCCTATTCATGTAGAGGTAGTTTCCAGGCCTGTAAAATTCATAGAATTACTGTAAAGTCAATAAATAGGTGTAAAAATTAACGTAGTTATTAAGTGTAGTGATTAGTCCGTGTTTGGTTTCAAATTATAGATAAAATTATGTAGATTATGGAAATGTTTTTAGATTTAAGAAATGTTAAACGGGCGAAAGTTATAGGGCTTTAAAGAATTATCGTAATGTGAAAATTACAGTATCCAATCAGAATACAGGGAATATTCTTCGTAACTATAGAAAACATTCGATGATTTGGTTGTCGAGCAAAATCATATATATATATATATATACAAGTGCAATAGATTTACAAACTCTCTTGATTTTCATCTTTGCAACAACTTGCCAAAGTAAGCTGTTGCCAAATTTTTGAAAATTAATTTTTAAAACAAATTAACGTCACTTCGGTAAAATAACAAAGTGCGATTTAGTATCGGAAGTGGTCACGAAAACAAGTGATAGTCTTTTGTTCGTGAAATAATTAAATTAAGGTTAGTTTACCTTTTCAAATTTCAAATCGGAAGTTTTCGATAAGTTATAAAAATATTTCCGCAGTTTCGACTTTGTTCGTTTTTAAATTTATACTGTTTATGTTGGTGTGGATATCTAATTGTGTTATCTTCGTGCTTTTATCATTATACACCTTGTTAATCAAAAGTGTGTTTAATTTACAACAACCTTCAACGATCCATGCTTTTCAAAACTTGTTTTGAAATTAATTTAAAAAGAAGTGATGAGCCTAAAAATAAAGATTCGTCAGTATTCTAATAATAATAGTGAAACTTACCTAAATGAATAAGCTGTTCATTTAAAAGAAAAGATATTTGGATGTTCGAGGAGCAGAATTGCAGTTCGCAGGAGCTGTTGCCTTCAATCAACTTCAATAGCAGTAACCCACAAAAGGAGGACATTGTATGTGAGTACTTTATTGTTGACATTGATACCTTATTGTTATGTTCATAATTTCCATCCTTTGTAATAATCTTGATGTGCAACAACAGGTATGCATGTCAAAGGGAATGTTATTTGTTCTAAAAATTTAAATGTTTTATATTAATTGTTGTTTATTCAAACGTAGGTATACGTACTTGTATGTCGAATTTCACTTTTAGTTGTGGTCAAATCATATGTTTGCGTATTCACAGCGCATGCCCACGTATATTTTTAAAAGAATTTTGTTATGTACAGGGTGTAACACAGGTATTAATGCGAATTAAAAATTATATTTCAATTTATTTAATCAATTTAGATAATATAAAAATAAATAGGACATTAACTCAATGTGCTTTAATCATATTAACTATGATTGTTGTATTCAAACAAGCAATATAATTCCAATTCATAATCATTTATTTTATAATGTTAAAGTAGAGTTTCTTCTAAATTTAGATCCCTATCCCCTGGTGATGAGTCTCATGTTCTACCAATATTGTTCTACCGATGAATGTTTTTATTTTAAATAATAGTACAGTTAAATTTAGATCCCTATCCCGTTTGATGAATCTCATGTTTAAAATATCAGTACATATATATATATATATATATATATATATATATATATATATATATATATATATATATATATATATATAATATAAAGTTATTTGACGAATATTTAATAAAAATTCTTTTTTTCTTTTCTTTCTTCACTATGGTACTGTGTCAATAAAACGAACTACAAACTTCAACATTTTCCATATATTTCGAATACGGTTGTATTCATCGTCAGTGGAATTTAACAATAAAAAGAACTAAAATTAATATCAAAAATTGACAATTATGACAAATAATGTACAAGGTTACTATGTTAAATTTTCCAACGTATTATTATAATTTATGCGTAAGCTTTCTAAATCTTTTTTACTGTTACAAGAAATTTTGTTATTCATTTTTATATGTAACATTTCTAAAATTAAACGTTTTTTTAAATTTGATTCTATATCTAAAATTTTTGTGTTATCATATTGAAAGATGTGTCCTAAATCGTTTGAATGTTTTAATGTTTTATGGTCTCATCGAGAGCGATCATTAGAAGTTTAAGAGGTTGTGGTCAAAATAATAACTTGAAAATTTTTAGGACTAAAATATGTTCAGACTTCTAGCGAAAGTCGAAAGTCGACAATCGAAAGTCGAAAACCGAAAATCGAAAATCGAAAATCGAAGGGCGAAGGTCGAAATTCGAAAGTCGAAGGAAACCCGTAAACTTTGTTTTGTCATAATCCTATTAGTATTTGAGATACAGAGCGAAATTCAAAATTTGCACATTTTAAGCACACCTCGTAACTGCCTTGTAATTTATCGAAATGATGAATAGTGGGTTTATACAGGATTTTCCGTAGAATTTAGTGGCTTGCATAGTTTTCCCCATAAAGTCAGCTCGCAATAAACCAAAGATTTTGTTTTTTAAATAGAATACTCTGTATAATTTTTGATTATATAATAGATTACTCTCAGCTTTCGAAAAATAATGCATTGTGTGACTTTTTTTGCATTATTAACCTCAAAAATGAACGTTACGTTAATTTTACATTTTGATGATATAGTTGGCCATGACAAAACAAGGTTAAGGGTTAGAAAGTTGTATGGAAAAACACTAAATTAAAAAATAAACATAATACCTACCACTTTACAAGCCTAATATAAATTACTAAAAGAGATGTTCGAACAGATAACCATTCTGACTTATACATGATTCACTCATTCTTTCAATTCGTTGTATAGCATTCAGCGCCATTAGAGTCATTTTGTAAATGTCTGAAAGCTTCTCTAACTGATTTGTCAAACGTTCAATGTTATCATATTGAGTTTGGTATATTTTATTTTGCAAATAAGCCTATAAAAAGAAATCTAAGACTGTCAAGTCCGGAGACCTAGGAGGCCATCTTATCGGCCTATTAGTGCCAATCCATTTATTACCAAAATTGCGTTCCAAAAACGGGCATATAATTTGCGCATTGTGAGATGGGGCTCTATCTTTTTGAAAATGAATTTGGTTCAAGCGAGCTAGCGGAATGTCATCTAATAATTCAGGCACAACCATTTCTAAAATGTCCAAATATCTAGGAGCGGATAAGTTCCCTTCGTAAATGTAAAATTTTCGTCCTTGTTGTCTTTGGGGGAATATTTGGTGTTGATTTTCTTAAGACCAGAATCTGCTATTGTGCCTGTTTAAAATACCTGAATTGCTAAAATGTGTCTCGTCTGACCATATGACATTTCTTCCCAAGTTGGGTACTGTATTTAACATGTTTAAGTACCAATTACAAAATATTAACCTATGTTCAGAGTCGCCAGGGTGTAGATGTTGAACAAGCCTAAATTCATGTGGTTTATACTTATGGTGGCGAAGTATTCCTTTGATTTTTGTTTTCGAAACTCCAGTACTACTTTCTATACTTCTGCAAGAACTTATAGGATTACCCTCCATACTGGCTAAAACGGTAACCTCATCATTCTCTCGATTTTGTTTATTATATTTTTTTAATCTGGGTTCAGAAAATGATCCATAATTAATTAAATTTCCTTTTAATCTATAAAACGTGATTTTACTAGTTTGTCTCCGTTATGGAAACCTACGCAGATGTAACGTTACTTAATTGTCAAAATTAATACCAAGGAAACTACATTTACCTGTTAAAATACAAATTTATCATTACTCTGATTAATGCAAATCAGTATATCATATTTTCAAAGTTTTCAAAATTTTGATTTTCTGCCATATTTTGCACGATGAACAAGCAATACGATTGTTGCACAAAAATAATTTTAATCAGATTTGACAGGTCAGTTATGTTAGATCAGACTATACCCAGCCTACTTACAAATTTAGATACAGTCCTATTCACCTAAGAAGGCGAGCGCGGCAATTCGCAAACGACGAGTTTACGCTGCTTGTAAAATTGGCGCGTGTCTATAAGTCAGTGACGTTTCATGTTGTTTTTCTAGAAATGTTTATTCAAAAAAAGTTATTGTATTTAAATATATCAGTACAATAAATGTAATTAAGTACCTACTTTATGACAAACAAAATATATTTCAAATTCTAAAAATGGTGCTATAAAATTAATAAAACACAGAAATATCTAATATATAAAAAAGTGTCATTCACTATCGCTTGAACTTAAATCGCTAAACTGATATTCACTGTAGCTGTCTTCATACACATTTATCACTAATCGATCAGTTTCTATATCTTTCACGATATTTATTTTCAACGTCAATTACTTTATCACATCTTTTCCCTTGTTGTTGATTTAAATGCATCTTCGGCCAATTTTATTACATAATTTAATTTAAAAGTAACGTTTTTGTGTGCAACTTCATTTTTTATTTTCGCCCAAATTAATTCGATGGGATTTAGGTCCGGATGATAAGGAGGAAGTCGTAATACGGTGTGCCCATGCTCATTTATTAATTTATCGAATGCATACGTTTTGTAACGATCTTTATTGTCTTTTATAATTTTATATAGTTGAGGTTTAAGTAACTCCGGTCCGTTTTATGGAAGTTATAAATTACTCTTCTTATTATATTAGTATCATGTTCTGTCAAATCAGTAACTGTATGTTTTTCTGACGCTTCTTCTTGGGAGATTTCAGCATCACAGTACCATTATTGTGTTCCGATGATTCACTGGCCTCCTTCATAATACGTTCTTATAATGTGCATTAGATTTTCTAATATCATTCTACATCACTAAATATGAACATTAATGTTATTTATTGAATTATAATTACAGGATAATTACATATTTTAGTGATAAATAATCAAATTCGAATTAAGCTATTGAAAAAAACGCACTTGTGGGAATGCATTATTATGCAGAATAACAATAAGTAAATGAAGATATGATACGCCAATGACTTCTATTTTTACAGTACTCGGCTTTCGGAATCATGAATCGGGTTGCGCCAGTTGCTTGCCTTCTTAACTGACTAGAACCAACTTATTAATCAATGCTAGAACTGTATAAAGTATTTTTTATGTTTTATTACTATTAATATTTTTTTTCTGAAACTGTAAGATGCATTTTACCCAAATGAAAAAAAATTGCGTTTGAAATGTTTCAAAAACCGTTGTACCTAATTTGCATAATTTTTTGTTATTATTTTTATATTTCTGCGTAAAAGTCCTTAGATTTCTTATAATCGCGTATTTAGATATTTATAATTATAATAAAGCAGTAAGTATCTACTAGCCCTTTTTTAGTACTCAAGTATATCTTGGATGTTCAAGAAGATACGCGTTTATACTGAGTTTATAGCCAATTTATTTATGGCCAATTATATCATCAAAATGTTAAATTAACGTAACATTCATTTTTAAGGTTAATAATGCAAAAGAAGTGCCACGAAATATACAGTTTTTGAAAGCTCTACTATATAATAAAAAATATACACGGTGTTCCATTAAAAAAAAACTGGTTTATTGCGAAGAAACTGACTTTTTGTGGGGACAACTATGCACGCCACTAAATTCTACGGAAAGTTCTGTATACAACCCACTTTTCACCATTTCGATAAATTACAAGGCAAAACAGTTACGAGGGGCGCTTAAAAAGTAGAACAGGGTCGCGAAAACCTCATCTCTCTATCTTTTCTCGCTAACGAGATACCCTACAATTTCAACCAAAATGGGACACCGTGTACATACGTTAACGATGTCACAATAATTTTAAAATAAAACTATTCATAAGTTTGTTATTTATAATAACAATAACAGCTTTTGATGAATATCTCTGAAACTATGGAATATATCAGTATAATTACAAATATAAAGTTGTTGCGTACTTTATTCCGTATCCAATAGGAATAAAATATACAGGTGTTTCCTTTAAAATACATAACTTTACGCCTAGTTTTGATAATAACGGGTAGTTTCGGATAAATACCAATTTAACTAAAAACGAAGATAAGGTATAAGATGTTGAAATTTTGTTTATAATGTACAAAGCAAGGACAATTCAAATCGTGAATAATAATAGGTTATTCCATTAAAAATATATGTTTGTGTTGTCATGGACTTATGGGCTACCCTGTATTTGTGAAAATGTTTTTAAATGTGCTGTCTAGCAAGCATTTTATTGCCCCCTCTTTATATATTTTTTAATATAAATCATTTAGCGGTAGTAGAAGACGGGAGATAAGATGCAGGACCCTGTATATCATGAATAAAAAGTTGGTGTGCCAATGATTTACCGTATATAACGCAGTGAAAATAAAATTATGGTTAAGCAATATAAATATCTTAAGATGTAACGTCGGATTTATGGAATTCAAAACAAATAATAAAATTCGAAATGATCAAAGTAATGAAAACTTGCAAATTATAAACCCTCAAAAAATTGGAATTTAGAGTATGCGTAGTAGGGTGGAACATTTCAGTATGTGAAATTTTTTATTTGGATTTCCTGAGGTTTCAAAAAGTGCGAAATAAAGAAAAAATAATATGACAATAACAAAATTGAAAAAAAAAATTTTCTTCATGTTGCGCGGACCGTATGACGTTATTCATTCACAAACTGCCTTCCGCAGTATGAAGTCGTTGACGTATCGAAGTATTTTTTTTGTGGGGTATGTTTTATATTTAACTGAAAGCTTTGCAGTGCCAGGGATTCGAATTTACGAGATTTATTTTTTTAGAAAAAAAATGTTTTGAGGACTTTATATATTTTATTCAGAACATAATGAAAACAACATAAAATGGTAATTAGGTTAAAAAAAGATCAAAGTAAGAAAATATACTATTTGGTTCGATATTCTGATTTAGTTTCAAAAGTTGGCATGGATGCTCTTGATTTTAAGGTTGCTCGGACAAAACCATCGCGTGAATCTTCGCCACAAACTGCCGCTGATGACTCGGTTACTAATTTTACTATCCTTTCTACCGCTTGGGTATGACAAGGGAAACTATCAAAGTTTACCTTTTCAAATGATCTGTTTTTTACTACCTCCTGTATATTCGGAATATTAAATGTGAGTGGTGGTTCAGACAATTTCACTGAACACCAGTCAATTAACTGAGTGTAATCAGATGCAGTAAAATTTAAATCGGGCACAGTAAATACTTTAATTTGGGGAAAGTCCGTTCTTTTTAGGGACCTGATTTTAAGTATTCTTCTATAAGCCAAATCCCGTATGGTTAGATTTTCATCAGCTAGCATTGCGATCAGGATATTTTCGGAATGACCGAAATATCCGTTACGTCGAATGACGGGATCCACTACCTCTTTTAATTCTGCAGTTAAATAGCGGGAGAAAGAAATCGTATTAAAAAGATGTTTGTCTCCACTTGTACATAAGGGTTCCAATTTAATTCGAAACCAAATTGGAGCATTAACTCGCATTATATATATATATATATATATATATATATATTACTAGAGTTTTAAGGTTTTTAGAGGGATCGTTGCTGGCAACATATAATCGTAACACTCTGTTTACTAGAGTTAACCACCTGCCGTGTGATAACTTTCCTGGATTTTTTTGAGCCAAATCTGCTGGACAATGCCCCTTGGAAATGGTTTGACACATTTCCAATAAATATTGTTGATCGGTACTAAGATCAGATTGACCAATATCAATATTTACAGGTAGATTAAATTCAATTTGAGTAAATGGAACTGCTGGAAGTTCCTCACAACTTTCTAGTTGCTTTCCGATGGGTCCTGAAAACCCACGAGGTCCTGTAGTTTTTCCATCTAAGTGCTGCAGTAAGTGGCGAAGTGGTAGTTCATTTGCATGAAACTGACATACGAGCCATTGTAACGGAGCTCCCACTTCTTCCTCCAAAAATCTAATGACACTGTTGCGTACTCCTGTGTTGACCGCAGTTCCATCACAGCCAACTGCAACAATTCTTGACAACGGTATTTTATGTTTCCGTAGAAAGGCTACAATAGTTGCTTCAATATTGACTCCTGACCCAGAATCTGGGATAACGTGGCCTAAATAGATGGACCCCCGTTCCTTTACTAAAGATAAGTGTTCTTCGGTTGTTGTAGAGCGATAATATTTTCCATTTAAAAGGTCTTGTTTTAGGGTCTTATCCTTTCGCCCATCAAAGTACAAACCAAAATCAACTTCATATCCTGATAACTCTTTGCTTAGCTCTAATCGACTTCTTTTTCTGACTCTTCTTATTGTCATTCGATGGACCACGCTTGAAGGCTCTTCCTTCGTTACGAGGCCAACATCTTCCAACACGGCACTAACGATTGCCGCAGCAGAGCAATCGGGAATACCCGTGCGATCACAGGCTAAGGCCAGTTGAGAAAACTGGCGACCGTAGTTACAATTACCATATAGCCCTTTAGACTGTTGTGTTTGCCTATTTAGGGTAATAGTAAACACTGGGTTCGAGATATTGGATTTAATTAAGCACAAAATAAAGACCTACACATGGTACAGTATTGTTTGTTTTTATCTAACCAACTTAATACTAATTAACATACATTTTCAAGGTCACGCACTGCTTCTTACCAGTGGCGTGTACATTACACCTTCTCTCCTCTTAAGACTATAAATTCTTACAAATCTAATTTGTTAGGTGCCTTCCTGACACGAGTACTTCGTCTCAGGAAACCCGGTGCATCCTCAGCTGTATTGGACTCAACTTTAGGTACCTCTTGTGTAACTGTTTCACTTGCCGGGACTTCAATGATTTCATTATCTTTGTCACTAGCATCTGTATTTGTTACAATTACTTCGGAGGCACCCTTGTCTATTGGTAGGTTTGGGATTACCGTTGGGGCAATAATTATTTTGTCTACATTTTTATCTGGTTATCGTCTTTGCAAACTATTCACATGCTTATACATTATGGTACCATCTACATTAACAAGATATGTAACTGCACTCACATTCTTTACAATGATTCCCTCCTTCCATTGAGTATCTGAGTATGGGCCCAACCTTCCTACCAACACTTTTTCACCCACTGATAACAACGGTGGTGTGACGTAATCACCCTTAATATTAACTAACACTCTACCCCCCTCCTTAGGTTTAATCAGAGCGAGCAATGTTCTTGGTTTAGTCCGGAATATAAACTCATTCGGACTAATACCCGTAACAGAACTCGGCGTGTTTCTATAACTAAACAGGAAATTTACAATGCTTTGCTGAACCGTTAATGTGGAATTTTGTATAAGCATTTTTTTAATTGATTGTTTCACTGTCTGAACGTTACGTTCTGCAATCCCGTTTGACTGTGGGTGATAAGGTGGTGTTTTTAGCACATTAATTCCATTTACATAACAAAACTTTGTAAAACTACTTGAATTAAAAGGCGGACCGTTATCACTCACAATCGTTTCTGGTAGTCCCATAACTGCAAACGTAATTTTCAATTTCTCTGCAGTCTGTGTCACATCCATACCCTTTGACATACAATGGATATCAATCCATTTGGATTTTTTATCTACAATCAATAAAAATGTAACACCCGTTGTATAGAAAAAGTCTACATGAATTCTCTCAAAAACTCTTTTCGTTCCTGGCCATGACACTAAAAATTTTTCTGAGTTGTTTTTACTCATTTGACACATTTCACATGTACTTATTAATAATTCAAGGTCGTTTTGAAGATCCGGCCACCAGCACACTGACCGTAATAAGATCTTTGATCTCACCATTCCAATGTGATCTTTATGTATTAAATCTAGAATTTGACTCTGTAGTGCCTTGGGAATAATTACTCGAATACCTAACATCAGACATGATTTTTCAACCGACAACTCATTTCTTCTCATGAAGTAAGGTTTAAATTCTGGTTCAACCTTTTTAGGCCACCCGGTTTTAACAAAGTCTGCTACTTTCATTAAGACCGGGTCATTTACTGTGACTTTAGCTATATCAACAAAAGTCAATGGTAATTCATCTGTTAAATTAAATGAGTTAATGTTACTTTCTACATTTGTAGGTTCAGGTAAAGGTAATCGAGACAACATATCTGCTTCATACAATTCACTGCCTTTTTTATATTGGATTTTATAATCATATGCCGATAAAATAATACTCCAACGAACTACTCTTGCCGCGGACGTAACACATATGTTACGGTTTGGATTAAAAATCATTTGCAAAGGCTGATGATCTGACACTAACGTGAATGACCGTCCATAAATATATTTATGAAATTTCTTCACCGAAAATATAATTGCTAATGCCTCCCTCTCTAATTGAGAATAATTTTGCTCAGCCTTGGATAATGTACCAGAAGCAAACTGAATAGGTTTATCTATCCCGTCAATCCTATGACATAGTACGCCACCGACCCCATATGAACTCGCGTCACAAGAAATTATAATTGGCTTTTGTGGATCATAATGTACTAATATTTGATTTTTAGTTAACATTTCCTTACTTTTCTGAAAAGCCTTTAAGCAATCCTCATTAAACTCGAATGTAACGTCTTTTTCCAATAACCGGTATAAGGGTTTCAATTCAGTCGATAACATTGGTACAAACCGACTGTAATAATTAATTAAACCCAGATACGCCCTTAATTGCGTTAAATTCTGCGGCTTAGGAGCTTTACGTATTGCCTTTAACTTTTCATCCTTCGGATGAATCCCCTCACAATCTATGCTGTGGCCCAAATATTCAACTTGCGTTCTGAACCACTGACATTTTTGCAAATTAACCTTAGCATTAAATTCCTCCAGTCTTGTTAACACGGTTTCGACCAACTGTTCCATTTCAGCTATTGTTTTACTGAAAATTAATATGTCATCTAGATAACAATTTACATTTGGGAGTCCCCCCAAAATCTGATCCATTATATTTTGGAATATAGCAGGTGCTCACGCTATTCCGTATGTCAGCCTTGTATATTGCAACATGCCAATATGTGTATTAATTGTCAAGTATTTCTGAAAATTAGGATGTACCTTGAGTTGTTGATACGCTCCTGATAGATCAAGCACTGTGAAATACTTCCCCCCCGCCAAAGTCGCAAAGATATCCTCTGGCGTTGGCAAGGGATACTGGTCCACATTCAAGGCTTTGTTTACAGTTACCCGGAAATCCGTACAAATACGTACATCCCCGTTTTTCTTAGCCACTACAACAATGGGTGAAGCCCATTCGCTATGTTTTACTGGTTCAATAATACCTATTTCCTTCAGTTGCTTTAATTTCTTTTCAACCACCGGTTTTAAAGAGTATGGAACTGAATATGGTTTCTTTACAACTGGTATTACATTTTCCTTCACATTGAATTTTACTTCAAAATGTTTAATCGAGTGACACAGATTTGAATCAAAAACGCTACTAAATCTTGTCTTCAACCTACTTAAAAAATTACTTGTGTCTTTTCCAGTTTGGGAACAAAACATCTAACCAGTTCCTACCCAAAAGAGGTGTAAATTCTTTTGCAGATTCTATTACTGTTAAACTTAAATTATACACCTTATTACTAAAATTAACATCAACATTACAAGTACCTAACACCTTCACTTGTTGCCCTGACGCAACATTTAGTTTGAACCATGCTGGCTGTAATGGAATATTCAAATACTGCTTAAAATATACCTCTGACACAATTGATTTACAAGCCCCTGTATCAACTTCAAAATTTATCAATACCCCATTTACTAATAAGTTCATTCTATGAGGATGACTCTCAATAACTTGTACATTGTTCAAACTTAACAAATCATCATTAACCCCCTCATGCACATACCTTTGGTTTACTGTTTCTTGTTCGTCTATCATACCCACACTCGAAGTTCCTTGACCTGTTCTGTTTAATGGGCAAAACTTCTTTGTGTGACCAGTCTTATGACACCTAAAACATTTCCATTTACTAGCTGGGCACTCTCCTGCATCATGACTTCGCCCACACTTGGAACACTGCATACTTTGTTTCATATTCGCTTTATGACTACCAGCTCTACTGTTATAAATTGGCTTCTTGATATAATTCAGTGACCCACCATTACCTTCAGATAAAGCATTAACCTGCTTTTCTGCTAATTCTGCTGCTTGAGCTTCCTGACATGCCTTGGAAAATGTTAAATCATTTTGTGACAACAACTTCTTCTGAATACCTTCAGAACGAATTCCACACACAAACCTATCCCTTAATGCTTCATCCAGAAATGTATTAAAATTACACGTACTTGCCAACTTTCTGATTTCGACGATGTACTCAGCAATCGACTGGTCCGGTTTTTGATTACATTTGTTGAAAACAAACCGTTCATGGATCTCGCACACTGTTGGTGATTAATGCTTACTCAATAATTTTGTAACCTCTTCATATGAGCAGTCACTCGGCTTCTTCGGTGCTACCAAATTCTTTAGCGTGTTGTAAACCTGAGGTCCTGCCAATGTAACAAACATGGACACCTTCTTGTCCGATTCCACCACATTAATCGTGAATAAATGCTCTATTCTTTCGAGATAAGTCTCAAATTCGGTTATATTTTCATCAAACTTTTCTATACTTCCAATTAACGCCATACCTTTTTAACACTTTTTGTCTAAAAGGACAAGGAACAATGGCATGCAATTCTTAATAAGGTTATAACCTGCACCACACCAAAAAAAACTAATAATAATCCCATTTACGTCGCCAATTGTTGTGTTTGCCTATTTAGCGTAATAGTAAACACTGGGTTCGAGATATTGGATTTAATTAAGCACAAAATAAAGACCTACACATGGTACAGTATTGTTTGTTTTTATCTAACCAACTTAATACTAATTAACATACATTTTTAAGGTCACGCACTGCTTCTTACCAGTGGCGTGTACATGACATAGACGTTGAAGGCTTTGGCGAAGGCTGTGTTCGAGAACTATCTGATAACACATTTGAAGTTTCACAATCAGACAATTCGGATATTTCTGATAGGGATGATGAGGTAGAAAGTAGTGTTTCCAAATCTTGTTTTGTTGCTTTAACATCAACTTCAATTCGGGCAGTTTTCATCTGGGGCGATTTCTTTTCCATTTTTATAACGTTCTCCTTTGTAATTATTTTATCAATCGTACCTATAACCATTTTGAGAGATGATCGTTGGTGTATTAAAAATTCCTGTTCCATGTGAGGTACTTTGCGACTTCTCTCACATTTACAATTTTGTTTAAAATCGGTGCATTTTCAAGAAGCAATATCGAAAAGACGTTTTGAGTCTTGATTAAATTTTTCGATTTTATTAATATGGGTTAAAGATTGCTTACGAGCTGCAGAACATTTTAAAAGCTTTTTATATTTTTCATAGTATTCTCGCAATAAATGAATTATTCTATGATGGCTTATGATCGGTATCGACTCCGTTGTCCAAATTTTTTCCAATTTCGAGGAAACAATCTCACATATTTCTAAAATGGCGGGAGCCTTTTTCGTATTCGTCATCAAACAAGATTTAGTGTACAAAAAATCTTTGATCACATTTTCATACGTTGGTAAAAGATTTTGTGGCATTTCTTCGGGGATCCCAACTATTTTGCATTTGACCTTATTACGCGTTATATGTCCGCTTGACTCATTCATTTTTAATACGTACACGTAATTGCTTGTATCTAACCTAGAACCAAAAATAATTAATAAATCGTCTTTTTTTTAAACCTTAAATTGAACAATTTATTACTTACTTGTTAATGGTATAGCTGAGGATAAGTAAATAATTGGATTGATGATGAAAACAAAATCGTAAAAAAATTATTACACGTTAACCTATGCTACTCGTATTAACCACAAACAAATACTAATAAGAACAAGCCTCAACTTGTTGCCAACGTCTGAAGCGTTTATCCCTACTACTTCATGATGTATTGTTGTACGCGCGGAGTTCGTGCTCTTGACAGTGCGGTAGGAGATGGGGGCGAAGAGGGTAGAAAAATGGAAAACTACTATTTTTGAAATATTGAAATTTTGATTTATGAGGTGCCTGGGGTCTCATTGCATTTTTTATTATCTATAAAGAAGCTACACATATTTTCAGCTCAAAACTTAAAAGTTTAGACATTGCGTCATACTACGTGCGCAGTATGAAGACAGTTTTTTTTTGTAAATTTTTTTGGATGGATGTAGGTTTTAAGACAAAATAAACATTTTATGACCCCAGGCGTTTGAAACAAACATAATTTTTTAAACTGTTCCACACTAATGCGCAGTCATTAGAATCTAATGTTGTTTATAGAGCAAAGTTATAAGATTTTATTCAATTTGTTTACCGATTACCTGGTTATCATCGCATTTTTCTACAATTATTCTAATTCAGTCTAGTGAGTGTTATTTATCTGGAATATAATGGATTAATGGATATTCTTTTTATTGAATGTAGAAAATTTGGAACAAAATATTTAATTTGACATTAAGCACTTATATTTAATGCAATTCTTATGCTGTGAATTGCTAATAAACATTGAGGTTGAATATAAAATGGAAGTGATACTTTTTTGAGATAATTTTAATCCTTAAATTTAAACAAATGTCAAAGAGGCCAAACAAACAAACGAAATTATGCAAAGAATAATGTACTAAAATTTTAATGCAAATTTGAAAATACTGTAAAATATCCACTAGGAAAGAATAAGAAGACAAACAAAATATATTTTGTCTGGATATTGGCAAACTCATATCGAGACTTTCCTAAATAAAGAGCAGCAGAGACCTCTCGATTATTGCATTTGTAATTTAAAGACATTATTAATTTTTTACAAAGAAACTTCCAGCGGGGTTTTGTAAATAATATACCGTACCGTTTAAACGAAGCTTTTAAAACAAAGAAACAATTTTTTTCATCAACCAATTTGGATTTTAACTTATATGAACTTTTTGCATGAAATAAAATACTCCATAGTTAAAAAACAACTTGTTATTTTAAAATATATCAAATAAATTCCCAAATAGGTTGAGACAGATTCTTTGATCTTTTCTTATTTATAAGACTAAAAGGTTCTTCGCATTTGAAAACTGTTGTCAGCTTTATTTTCTTCCCATCCCTCTTTTTTTTTAAATAACGATTTAAATTTATACACATCGTGTATTTTCTTGCTTCACTAAAGATAAATAAAATTTATGTTTAGTTATTTAAAATTTCTTTTAGATTTTTAAAGCAAGTAATTTTATTTATTTATATTTCTTTTCGTCATGTTGTAATTCGTTTAATTTCTTCTTTGATTTGTTTATATTTCAAAATTGTGTTTGAAACAGTAAAAATGACTGACAGTTTTTTAGATCTGATTATATTTTTATGATAGAGTAGACATCTATTTAAGTGTAATTATATTTTCAATTTAAATATATAGGTACAGTCATTTCACATGAACGTATTTAATCATTCCGTACTTACTGCAAGAGGAAAAAAAGAAAGGACATCAAAGAAGAGAATTAGGTATTTATATAATAGCAGTCGCTTAATATAAGATTCAAATATGTATAATAGAAGATTTTTTATTTTTTACAGAAATTATAATTGTTCGACTAAATATTACAGTAAGACACAATTAAAATGAAACAGGAAGTTACGAAAATCGTTTAACTTCGTAAATAGGTAGTATTTCAAGGTGAACTATTTCCGAATGTTGTTAATTATTAAATCATGTTACAGTTTATTTCCTAGTGACAAGAATAATTACGTGTTTGCGTCTTTTGGTCGGGCAAACAAAATCGATTCCCTGATAAATTACAAGAGCCATAGTGAGAAATAAAGGGTAAGGGTGCGCCACTTGAGAAGACTATATAGACCCAGAAATTGAAACTTCTTGTTGGTATGCACTTTCTTGGACCACATGTTTTTCGTTTTGCACTACTTAGGTTGGTAAGTTTGTGACGTGCATATTTTAATAAATATTCACAAGTTTTGAGTATTATATATAATAATTTTACCGTAAGTACAACCCCTATGTTACGCCATTGACTCTTTTATGTCATTCTTATTATGTATTCTCTAATTAAACTGTAATTTTCTACTTTGTGGGAATAAGTAATTGTCTCTCATCGTTATGTATCTTTATTTTGTTATTTATATATTCAAATTAACATAACGACAAAATTATATAAACTTCCTAAAAAATTATATCTTATAACAAATTAGAGGGTGTGATTGGAATATTAAAAATGTAAATTGCACCACGGTCTACCTCAGCAAGGTACAATACTTACCAAATTAACTATAGTTGAGAACTCTTTTTAACAGGTGTGAGGGAGGCAGAGATATGTCCATAGATAGTATCAGTGAAGGATTTGTTTGTTTTTTCTTGTTGGATGCCACTCAATTTTATAAATTTAATAATTAAAATACAACAAAAATTGAGTACATTAATACCACAGGTCATCTAAATAACACTAAAAAGATGTTTTTATATGTATATTTAAGAAAACAAAATGCCTGATTAATTTCAGCATAAAATAACTAAAACGTTATTTCTCGTAAAGCTTTACGGTATTAAATAATTACTAAATCAACACAACTATACTAGCACATAATCTATTCTTGCTTAAAATTCAAAATGGAATATGATCAACACTGTATTTAATAATAAAATGCATACTTGACCTATGTCAACAACATTACTGTTAGTATAGGTTATGTACTCTAATGTTTTTATTGGAAACCGAAATCGGCTGGTTCTTTGTGTTATAACCGTATCAAAACAACACCATACTGATTTGTTATTTCATTAAACGTATTTTGCATTAAAAAGATACGTACTTACATTTTCTTGTACTCAAAATAAATATAGGGTATTAACTTTATTTTCAAACGAACTGCGATATGAGAACTTCATCCCATCAATATGATAAACATACGGTACGGTAAGGTAATTTTCATTTGTCTTCAACGTACAAATAAACGAAATGTAGGCCATTTATTAAGGTAAGGTAATTTTCATTTGTCTTCCATCTACAAATAAAGGAAATATAGATCAAACAAAAGCAGGCTTCGGACAACGAAAGCGGTATTAGACGACGAAAGCAGATATATAAACAGCATGCATTATTGATGCGAAACGAAGGTAACTCCATTTATAATTTTTAAAGAGGAAATTGCATTATCATGCACGCCATTTTATGTATGTCAACCTTGCTTTGCAATGATACGAAATTCATTAACATAAAAGCTTTTTCTTAACACAAGCGGTTTTCCTTAATGTAGGGGCTTATCTTTGTTCTGTATTAAATATAATGTATTCAAAAATGTAATTAGAAGCATTACATCGCATTTGCGCAAAAAACAAAATTGATGTGGCCAACGTAGCCATCATAGACCATAACATATTATGTCGTAGTTATGCCACTAAAGAGAAAATATCGACATATACCAAAATGTAATTATTGAAAAAAAAGATACCAACATAATGTAAATATATTTACCAATAATAACACAAATTCAAAACTTAAATTAAGGTAACAATGGACAAGAATTGGCACGTCATGGTCACCTTTTGTCTACATTCAAGATCACTTACTGTAAATGTAAAGTCAATTATCTACACACTATCTGTACATCCATGACTTTCATATTTCTCATTGAAGACATCGAAACAGGTTAATCTTCAATTGCAATCATTTCACCTGGTTTTCGAAGCAATCAATTTATGATAATTACTGATATACACCAATTTACTGTCTGTATGCATAAGTGGAAATTGTGTAGCTATTGTATTTAACATAGTGATTTCAATTGAACTAGTGCGCGGTTATCTACCCAGTTGATTAAATAAACCAATTCTATACAACGTGTCCCAGATAACATTTCCAGCATGGGGATCTCGCTTATTATAAAAGACACAGATTTGGTTAATTAGATGAGTTACTCCTAAGGATTAGTGAAATTATAGGACACTCTCCAATTTCCAAATTTCCATGTATTTTAAGACTTATGGCAAGAAGAAGAAAAATGTCAAATTTATTTTTCTTGTAATATATTTTTTATTATATTAGATATATAAATTTTATTTGCACTTTCTTAAGATATTTTTTATGCAGAATTTAAATATCAATTTGGATTTTTTTTGCACTTCCTATTTTTTAGTTTCAACCCCTAAATTAAATTTTTCTTATGGAACGACATGTCGGCTTTGAAATAATTGATCGTGTTTTTTTATCCTCTTTACAATGATATAGCACATGTACTATCTATTTTTAAAAACAACAAAGAAAATTAAAAAAAAAGTATTTTATTAAAGACTCTAACAATAAGCAGGCCGTGAAACATAAAACACAATCGAATTTAATGTCACTTAAAAATTATTCGTTCCAGAATATTTTGTGTCAAACATGGCTTTATTTACTAATACTGAAAAGTGTGATATGTTGAGTTGTTACATCTTGTCTCATAAAAACAGTTGAGAAGCTGAACGGATGTACTTGAGGCTGTATCCTGAAAGAAGGCAGCCCAGTGCTCGTACGTACAGAAATTTGGCAATTAATTTAAAAGAATATGGTTCATTTTCAAAACCTACTAGAAATCCGAAATTACGGAATGAAGATGCAGAACTAAATGTATTACAATCAGTTATTGAAAATCCTGCAACATCTGTTAGAGAAATTGAACATAACACTGGTATTTCGAAAACTACATCACAAAGAATTTTAAAACGTCACAGGTATCATCCATATAAGTACACCATTCTGCAGGGACTTAGAGATGGAGATCAGGGGAGAAGATTACAATTTTGCCAATGGTATGTTAATCAATGTGAGAATAACGATAATTTTCCAGATACGATTTTGTGGTCTGACGAAAGCAGATTTACAAATAATGGCCTTTTCAATCGACACAATGTTCACTTTTGGGACCGTGAAAATCCTCACGTTGTTAAGGAAAGTCGGCATCAAGTGAGATTTGGTTTTAACGTCTGGTGTGGCATTTTAGGCGCTAAACTTATTGGGCCCATATTTTTTAACGAAACATTAAATAGTTAAGGGTATTTAAATTTACTACAAACTGATTTAGAAAATAAACTTGATGATATACCACTGACTGAGAATATTAATATCTGCTTCCAACAAGATGGCGCCCCACCCCACAATTCAAACATCATCAGCGAATATCTTAATAATCGGTTTCCAAATTCATGGATTGGTAATCGAGGGCCGATTTTATGGCCACCCAGATCTCCAGACTTAACGCCCTTGGACTTTTTTCTTTGGGGCTACGTAAAGAATCGAGTGTACGTGCAAACATTTGAGAATGCCGAAGATCTTCGTGAAGCTGTTCTTGCAGCATTTGGTAGCATTAAACGCCAAAAACTACTCAGAGCAGTTACGTCGACACTACGCAAGGCACAATTATGTTTAGAACGGAATGATCAATTGTTTGAACATCTTTTATAATTGGATAATTATCTCCAATACTATTACCTGCTTAACTCTTGTTGTTTTCTATTATTTGTCGTTTGCTCATGTTTCACGGCCTACTTATTGTTAGTCTTTAATAAAATACATTTTTTTAAATTTTCTTTGCTGTTTTTAAAAATAGATAGTACATCATTGTAAAGAGGATAAAAAAAGACGATCAATTATTTCAAAGCCGACTTGTCGTTCCATAAGAAAAATTTAATTTAGGGGTTGAAACTAAAAAATAGAACGTGCAAAAAAAATCCAAATTGATATTTAAATTCTTCATAAAAAATATCTTAAGAAAGTGCCAATAAAATTTATATGTCTAATATAACAAAAAAGATATTACAAGAAAAAAAAATTTGACATTTCTTTTTCTTGCCATAAGTCTTAAAATACATGGAAATTTGGAAATTGGAGAGTGTCCTATAATTTTACTAATCCTTAGGAGTAATTCATCTAATTTAACCAAATCTGTATCTTTTATAATAAGCGAGATCCCCATGCTGGAAATGTTATCTGGGACACGTTGTATATAACATTTACTTGTATATTTGTGTGTAACTTGCATATAATAACTATAACCATTGTCTACTTATTTGATCTGTCAATTTATATTGACAAGATATATCAATGACTCTTGTAGCGCTGATCTTGTAACTGTCTGTTGGTGTCTCAACGTCAGTTAGTATTATGTATAAAGAACCGTAATGTAAATTCTATTTTATTTATATTTATGATTATAGTAGACACTTTGTGCCACGAGCATTTATTTTTCTTTATCATTAACTTGAAATACAGTTTTACATAAAAATTCGGTTTGTTTAATTATTATAATTATTGCGTAAGTAAAGAATAAATTACTTTGATGTGTTACTGGTTTCTGCAGAATTAAAATTACATTTACTTTTTTGTGTGTTTGTTGAATGAACGAATTTTAAATTACTGAATCCTTAATTTCTCGCTATGATTTGTTTGCGTTTTTATATATGTGCTAATTAAAATTTTCCCTTTCAGCCACCTTCTCTATTTACTTCTTTTTTTAGTTTTCATGATTGTATTTTAGAAAATTCATGGCGGCTACTACTACTTTTAAAAAGGCTTACTCCTACCAACGTATATACTAGTCCAGCACAAATAATACATTTTCTGACTCCAATTACTTCGCTACTGGATTATACTTTCTAGATTGTGCAGGGTTAAATCCTCCCAGTAACAGCGGTTCTGCGGTATTGTAAAGGAGCCATAGATAGACAAATATTAGCACCCGTTATAAAAAAGAGGCGGAATAATTTTCTACTATTTTTTAGACAAGTAAGTCTCATGCTGAGTCAAAAGTAAAGATATTTAAACGTGCTACCCTTGCCGAATTCTCTGGTTTTCATTCTTCTAGTCGACATTGTACTACTGCTGTTAAGGAACCTGCCGATATAGAATTGCCTTCCTCTGCTTTAATTTCTTCCGATTCCGATGAATCACTTGAGGTTTGGCACACTTCAACTCAACTCCCTTATACATCTTCTTCATCTGCTATATTCTCGTAGGTATCCATTTTCTGGAGACAGTACTAATTCTTAATTCTAAGAGGTAAAGTCCTACTCTTATATCGCACTCGTAGAAGTTCTTTAAACTCATGGAAGGACGTGGTACGCTTACTGAAATTTGAATTCTTACATACTAAGTAGTGTGAACGTTTACTTAATGAAATTGAAAATCATAGGTACTATGGGTTCTTCAGTAACGATTATTATCAACACTTCTCTTGAAAGTTTACAACTGTACTATATTCGTCGAAATTTAGCACCAAAACTGATATTACATCGATTACTCAACTTTTAACTTTGGGTGAACGAATCGAACAAAATAAACATTTATAGACACTTTCAAACATCCACCTTCTCGAAAGGCTACTATTTTTTTGTAACCACCTTAGCTTATGTTAGTCACTCTTCAGATTCTTCTACTTCTACTACACATTTGTTTAAACGTGCTGAACCTAATGTTGCTACTTGGATAGGGCATGTGTCTTCTCGCTGTCCTAAACCTCAAGTCAAGCATTTCTATGGCTGTGGAAAATCTAGTCTTACTAAACTTTCGTGTCTTGTAGAGTCTTTTGACCGAGTAGAGATTCTATGCTTTCTGCAATATCGGATATTCATTTTTCTAGTATATCTGATAAACAAAGGTTTCTTCTTGACTTTGTATTTGCTAGTGTTCGTAATGATGCACGTCCTTATCTTAATGTACATACTTTTAAATGTCTTTCGGACGCTCTTCTCGCACTATCTCAGGTAGTTCTTCTTTATCTGTGGGTTCGTCTACTTTCTGCACTTTAGCTAATGGAAATAAATGCACTACTTTAAGTCGTGTGTTACCAATTACCATCTAGTGGAAAACTGTTATGGTTTACAGTTCCTGAGTTATCTCAACAACTAATTTTAGGAATTGATTTTTAGCGATTAATCAATTTGTACCTGATTTTAGGAGTCTTCAATGGACATTCAGCAATGAATCATTTTTTGATACTATCTCGCCTGATCATTTAATTCTTATTCTGATTTTTCTCCTTCTGAGTAAACTTTTTTAAACAATCTTGAAAATTTTTTCTTAGTAGCTTCTTTGAAATTGGGTTGTACTACTTTGGTCGAACACCAATTAAAAACTTCTGCTGAACCATTTAAATAACGTTACTATCCACTTTCTTCTGCTCTCAAACAGATAGCGAATAAAGAGTTAAATGCTATGCTAGAATTACGCATGGTTGAACTTTCTGCTAGCCCCTGGTTCAGTCCCATCGTCAAAAGGAAGACGATACTTTCGGACTTGGTGTCGATTTTCGCAAAGTTAATGCTGTTACTGAAAAAGATACATATCCTCTTCCTTTAACCTTTGACTGCTTTCACGGTCTATGTACACAGACGATATCAAATCACACCTATGCTTGGGTTGCATAATTCACCTGCAACACTTCAGAGTTTAATTGATCGCGTTCTAGGAGTTGATTTGGAACAATATTCTTTTGCATATCTTGATAATATCATCATTCCTACACCTACTTTTGAATAACACCTAGAGGTTTCAAAGAAGGTTCTTCATCGTTTATCTTCTGCTGGTCTTACTTTATGCAAGGACAAGTGTTACTTCTGTAGACCCGAATTTAAATATTTGGGTTATATTGTAAATAAAGATACTATTTACACCATTATGCACCACTACAGGCCTGTATCACACTTCTTAATAGTTCGGTAATCGATTCTGGGCATTATTAACTGCCCTCCTCTCCACATTTAATGTATTGAACGTTTTCTGTGTTGTTAGATCAACTCGTTCTGTACTGGTGTGCACCGTTTTTTCGTTTAGCACCGTTCAAGAGGCGAAGCTTTCAAAAAATTGAACAGCAGCCCCATCCTACTTCTTTACCTTTCGCTTGCTCTTATATTCCACTACTATGTGCCCCAGTTGACCAAAATTGAATGTTGTTTTTCTTTTGCTCCGCCGCTCATAACTACAATTTTAAATTACTAACTATTGAACGTTTTTTTTGTTGTTGTATAACTCATGCTGTGCTTCTATGCACCACACTTTTTTCTTTTGAACAAATTACGTTCTCGAACCCTTATCCACACAGTTTAAGAAAATTTAGTTTTTTCTTTACCTATCCCCTGCTCTTATATTATTCCACTGTGCACAATTAACATTTTCAATGGCGCTTCCTAAACGAAAATTGTTTATGTTGTTGAATTGTATTCTATCTGCACTCCTATGTACCATATTATTTTGCATCATTCAGGCTGGTAGATTATGAACATTTACGGACCCAGCCCTCGACTTGATAAAAAATTGAATTTTATCCTTAACTTAAAGGGCACCACTATTCACCACAATGTTAGTTCTAATTCATTCTAATTCGAATTCATTATACGGTTTTAAATCGTTTAAAGTTTTAAGTAAGTTTAAATAGTAAAATCTAGTACTTAATTTCAAAGACCTGAAACAGATATTAACAATAGAAACTTTTTTGTAAAATTTTAATATGTAATAGGTAGGTAAAATCCCCGATTCCCATAAATTATCGTAAATTGTAATTTTATAATAGAGCGTTTTTATTAGTATATATATAGAGTTATATTCATTACACTAAATCCATATCGACCTTGTAAAAAGATTTTTTTATGGTTTTAATGCGTATCAATTTCACGGCGTTTCAATGGAGCATTCTTTCTTCCTGTGTGCTAGACATAAACTTTATTTTATCTGAGATACGATGGGAGTTTTTTATTTTATCTAGCTAGCTATGAAAACAATATACTATCGCGAAAATTTTGTTATGTCAAGTGTCTATGACATTTTATAGTGTTATCTCCAACTTTGTTTAACGTTTGTCATCTTTATATCAGTTTAATAAGGCGAAAATGAGTGATTTGCAACTTTAACACAGAATCGTCATTAAATTTTTATCGAAAGAAGGCAGTAGCCCGAAGAATATCCATGAGAGAATGGTGGCAGCTTATGAAGAAAATAGTCTGTCCATGTCAAATATTGGTGCAACCAGTTCAAATGGGACAGGGAATACATTTATGGTGACCGAAAATGCGGAAGACCTCTGGAAGCACGAACTGATGAAATCACCAAGACAGTTGAAGATTTGATGTTTATTAACCGCCGAGTAAAAGCTTAGGTTATTGCTAGAAAAATAGGAATATCAGAAA